>CM066035.1:394463103-395117028 GCA_033557465.1 Ichthyophis bannanicus
TCCTTTAACACTTTATGCTCTCTGATTTCTAAGTTTTTTCTTCTGTTAATTATTTTATTCTCGTAGCAATTCTTCTAGATTTTCCTATCCTGTTGCTATCTTTCTTTTGCTTATGTTATAGGTTTCATTTCTTTTGTTTGCTTTTTTTTCCTACTTTTTCTTTCTTCCACCTATACTTCTCTATTTTCCTCCCCTCCTCATATGATTTTTCATAGGTTTGAAATGTTAGATGAACAGAGTGTGCCTGGTGAAAGAATAGCTCTGAAGTTAATTTACAATGCAGCAAGAACTTGTAAGGTAGATATAGATTTTTAATTAGAGAGACAAATAGAACTACACTAATAAACCTATATATAGGCAGCGTAATTATCCTCATCTGTTAATTCAGACAGTTGATAGGTTATGCCCTTTATACAATTTTATCACTTTGTTGCCCAGTTTTAGTCCAAATCACTTTACTACTCATGTGAAGGCACGTTTTAGAAAGGGCATTTAAGTAGTGGTTGGGACATGCAAGGGAAAATGTGTGAAATCCTATGGTGATTTTAGAAGAGACACCGTGCACAAGTATGACCAGATTAAAATTGATCCATTCCCACCTATGAATATAGATGTGCAAAAAACAACAGCACATAACAGAAAATGGGGCATCACATACGTGCATAGCTCTGGCAGGCAGCAGTGGCCATGAGGACATGCATCTGAATTCCAAAATCAGGACGGATGGATAGCTTTGCTGAGTACACCAGATGGATGTAGACAATACACTGGGAAGCTATTCCAGTCTGCATGTGCGTAGATGCTGATTTTGGCACTTTATACGTGCACATCTCCAGGCAGGGGGCCTGTTTGTGCTCATGTGCACCGCACACGCTCCCTTTCCAAGTGGAACATGTGTATGTGTTTCCAGTCCATGTGAACAGTGCAGGAGCAGACCGGCAGCCACACATCAGACTAATTTTTCCCAGGCAGAAAGCCTAATAATCTGCAAGCTGGTGCTTGAAAAGGAGAAAATGCTGTACCCCCCCCCCCCCCACACACACACACAATGGCTCAGATCACCCCCAAGATTCAGCAAAAAGCATCTTGGAGAGGATCCTCATGGCCCTAGTCAGGTGATACAACCTTTTCACACCTATAAAAACATCCCACAGGGGATCACCTAGCTGCTGGCAGACATCCAGTAGGCAGACAGGGAAGTATGGTAGGCAGGGCTGACACAAACATTAGGCAAAACTGGGTAGTCACCTAGGGCATCATCCTCTGAGGGCCAGTAAAGAGCAGAAACAGTCAGAGCAATGTAGTAGATCTGTGCAGTCACATACACACAGACGCCCAGAAGCACAAGCTGAACCTGACAGGGAAAGTTGGCATACACATGCATAGCAATGGTACTCCCAAAGCAAACATGTGCAGTGATACTCCCAGACAGGATTGGAGAAGGAGTGACGGCGTTCCAGTGACCACAACTAATAGTTTAGTTTAGTTTAGTTGTGAATTTGATGCACCATTTTCTGACCCAATGGATATTTCAAAGGATTTATAATGCAATATCAAAGAAACAAAAAAGTGGAAAACATTACAATCATTAGAAAGAAAAAAAAACTAAACTGAAACAGAGAAAGAACAGAGAAATGAAAAAAGCAAGGGTGGCAAAAGCTCCAAAGGTCATCCGAGAAATGTGACTGGCTCCTCCCCAAAATCTGAAACTTTCTTGAAATGGGCCCAATTGGCTTCTTAGGTAAGGGGGAGGGAATTTCAAAGCAGCAAAAGGCCATTTGTGTAGTGATATCCAGATAGCGGTTATAGGTTATTGGTACAAGCAATTGGTTAATATGGGTTGATCAGGTTGGTCATATGGAGCTGTAGGTGATCAGAAGATCAAAAAGGGAGAGAAGGGTGTTAGTATGTAAGATCTTGTGTATAATGACACATATGTTGAATTGGATCCTGAAAGAAACTGTAAGCCAATGAAGAGACTGAAGTACAGGAGTGATATAGTCAAATTGAGTGTACCAAAGCATTTACAGTGGAAGAGCTGCAAGGCAGATGGTTTGGCCAGGACAGCCAAATCCCCCTGCCCCATATATGAGGGATCTGTCATGAATACATGTGCTATCTGCCAAAGAAAACCCCCTTTCAGCACCTCATATATGCATACACACTGCTGACTTGGCCCTTACCATAGCAGGCTCTGCCATTCAGTGAGGGAGACAAGCTAGACTGGATTGACACATAGCGAGGACACAAGGATACCGCAGTGATAGCACATGGAGATATGTGTTTATGGCATGAGCCACAGGCACAGAGTGGCAAGGTTATGCCTGCAGGCAGGCAATTAGCCTTGCAAGGCCCCACCTCCTAGCTCAAGACACATACAGATCACAATGAGCACATGGGTGCAGGTAGTTCAGACACACAGAACCTCACCAGAATGAACCCATCCATACGGTGCCTGGATAATACACAACCACAGATGACTGCCAGCAGCTAGGCACACAGGTTGTGCTGGACACCAGGACATTACACCGGAGAGGATGCAGAAGTGCCCTGCAACAGTTAGCATGGCATCCCTAATGTCTGCATGACACAACTACAACATACAAGGCTCTCAGGGCAGGCTCTCAGGATAAAGATCTGCCACCTCAGGACTTCAAGAGGGAGATATGTTGGGAGAATGGCAGGGGATGAATCAGTGAAATAAGTGTATCTCAAGGCATTCACTCTGCATTTTTCCCGTAGAGGTGCTTCCATCTACTCCATGGCCTGGAGTCCATGAAGATGCTCTTCAGGGTCATGCAGCCATGATTGTTTGAGCACCTCTTCTAGGAGATGCAGCAACAGGAAGTTAAGTCACAGCACAAGTGACATATATATACATATGGATGATACTATGGATGTCAATGCACAATGCACAAGACTGGGGATGCATGCCAACACCATGCATCCAGGACATGGACTGCCACACCAGATATACTAGTACAGCAGCCAGAACATACACTGGAATGACTGCATGCAGCAGAGAGCCATGCGTACTGTTGGCAAATGTGGAAGCAAGGGCCTAAGGTATGCCCAACAGGACATGGTGTCACAAACAAAACACATGGAATGATAGGAAAGGATGGCGACTAGCAAGGACCTTGGAGCCCCAGGATGGGCCATAGAGACAGAGAGAAGCAGTGTAAGGGAACTAGCCAGGTCAGCATGCACATACTTGATAGATGGTGATGCCATGAGTAAATGGAACACAGGAGTACTCTACATATGCCACTGTCTTCACCCAGCCACTGTGTAGGCCACAACTGTGTGTGGGATACTGATGGAAGGTTCAGAAATGCACCATGGATGTGGTGTGCACTGCCTCCTCAGACATTCAGGTACCAGATGTCTTGAGAGCACAAGGTACAGTGGCTCCCCTACCTAGGGCAGCCAATGCTGTGGGTCTCGATAGCATGCAATATTGAAGAATGAGACGGCAGAGAATCACAATGGTGGCAGGAAGTGTATGTTTCAAGCAGCATTGCAAAGGACGTTACACTCACTTTTTGATGTAGGTGCCATAGATAACTATCCAATATTAAAACCAAAGGCTGTTCAATCATATATTTGTTGCAATGTCCTCAACATAAAGCAGAAGAAAAGGACCTCAGCTTCACTTATGGGGTTATTCATTCAAATTGCATTTATAATCAAAGCCACTTAATCTTCCCCCTTAAAAAACCATCACAGGTCTTTTCCTCCCTCCTTCCTTCAGTTGTGAATGTTAAACTTTAAACAAACTTCTCTTTCAATGTTGTGTCTCATTATGCTAAATCAACAATCCCACAGTCCCAATGCTGCCAGAGTTTCACCTATGCTGCTTCATGGGACTCAACAGGGGATATTAATGCAAAAAATGAAAATCCGTGTGTTCAAAGTTAATATCATACCATAACAAACATATGGTGGCCAAATCAAACTTTTTGATTCTATTGCTTAACAGCTTCTTTATTCAACCATTAAAAATATGCTATCTAATTAAACACTACTATCTTTTCTTACCCAGGCATAAACCTTTGATGAACCACTACTTACATTACACTCCAGTCTGTTATTCTCCATTAAAACCCAGCATTTCATTCACTTCTGCTTTGAAGTCTCATACATACAGCTATAAAATACACAATTTATACACAGTGTGTGTTCAAAATGTATATAAACACCCAAATATACAGAAAACCTCTCCCCATCATTAGTGAAGGATGTAGTAAAAGCTGTTAGTGTTTGTTGTTGTTGTTGTTAAGTGCCGTCGAGTCGGAGTCGACTCACGGCGACCCTCTGGATAGCTATCCCAAATTGTGTTCGGTCTTCAGTCAGGAGGCTTATTGTTGACAGACTGGTACCCGTAGCTGCTGTTATTGTATCGATCCATCTCATTGCTGGCCTTCCTCTTTTGCGTTGACCTTCTATCTTGCCAAGCATGATGTCCTTCTCTAATGATCTCTCTCTCCGCATGATGTGTCCAAAGTATGAAAGTCGAAGTCTTGTCATCTGAGCTTCTAAAGAAAGCTTAGGTTTGATCTCCTCTAGTACAGACTGGTTTGTTCTTCGGGCAGTCCATGGTATACACAGTATTCGCCGCCAGCACCATAATTCAAAGGCATCAATTTTCTTCCTGTCTATCTTTTTCACTGTCCAGCTTTCACATCCATATGATGTTATTGAAAATACCATGGCTTGAACAAGTCGAATCTTTGTATGGAGAGAGACATCTCTGCTCTTGAGAATCTTATCTAGGTCTTTCATAGCCATTCTGCCAAGAGCAATGTGTTGTCTGATTTCTTGACTGCTTGTTGCTTCTTTATTGATAGTTGATCCAAGTAGGTTAAAGTTATTCACGATTTCAATTTCTTCTCCTTCGATGATGAACCTGTTGATTATGACAGTTGTCATGATCTTTGTCTTCTTTACATTAAGGTGCAGGCCCATTTTGAGACTATGTTCTTTGATTGTGAGAAGCAATGTTTCAGATCATCTTCACTTTCCGCCAGTAATGTGGTATCATCAGCATAGCGAAGGTTGTTGATGAGTCTTCCACCAATCTTCACACCTCTGTTGTCTTCATACAATCCTGCTTCTCTGATGATTTGTTCTGCATATAAATAAACAGGTAGGGGGAAAGTATGCAGCCTTGTCTTACACCTTTGCTTATTTTAAACCATTCTGTTTTTCCTTGTTCTGTTTGAACTGTTGCTTCTTGATCAATGTACAGATTGTGCAAGAGAACGATCAGGTGTTCTGGTATACCCATGCTTCTTAATGTGGCCGAGAGTTTCTCATGGTTTACACAGTCAAAAGCTTTGCTATAGTCGATAAAGCACAAATAGATATCCTTTTGGTATTCTTTAGTCTATTCAAGGATCCATCTCACATCCGCAATGATGTCTCTCGTTCCTCGCCCTTTTCTGAACCCTGCTTGCACTTCAGGTAGTTCTTGTTCCAGATATGATTGTAGTCTCTTTTGAATAATCTTCAGTAGAATCTTGCTGGCATGTGGGATCAGAGCGATTGTGCGATAATTTCCACAGTCAGTTGGATCACCTTTCTTTAGTATTGGTATAAACACAGATCTTTTCCAGTCAGTTGGCCATGATGCTGTCTTCCATATTTCTTGGCAGAGCCTTTTAAGTATGGTAACAGCTGCATCAGATTGCTGTAATACTTCTATGGGAATGCAATCAATGCTGGTGCTTTGTTCTTTGATAAGGCTTTCAATGCTGCTTCAACTTCTTCTTTCATCACCAATGGTTCCAGATCATAAGGTACAGGTTGAAACGGCTGTTGGTCCACTTGATCTTTATCATATAAAAACTCTGTATATTCCTTCCATCTTTTCTTGATCTTCTCAGCATCATTCAACATAGAACCTTGAGCATCTTGTAACATTCCAATTCGAGGCTGGAACTTTTTCTTTAACTCTTGTAGCTTTAGGAAAGCTGATCTTGTTCTTCCTCTAATAGTTTCTGCTTCTATTTCCTTGCATGCGTCATTGTAGTACTTTTCCTTGTCCTGTCTTGCTGCACGTTGGAAATCTCTGTTGCGTTCTGTGATTGTCTTTCTTTCTCCTCTGGCTTTAGCTTCTCTGCGTTTCTGGGCAATTTTCAGAGTTTCTTCCGTCATCCATTTTGGCGGTTTTTTCTTTTTTACCTTTTGTAGAGACTTCTCGCTTTCTTCCAACACAACCTTCTTGATGTCATTCCATAACTCTTCTGGAACTCTATCATTTGTATCTAAAGCAGCAAATCAATTTTGCAGGCAGTCTTTAAATTCCAGTGGTATATTCTCAAGGTCATATTTTGCTGCATTCATGAGTGGTTTGCTCTTTTTCAGCTTTAGCTTGAGTTTGCATACTAGTAGTTGATGATCTGTACCACAGTCAGCTCCAAGTTTTGTCTTTGTTGATGTTATAGAACTTTTCCATCGTTGACTTCCACAGATGTAGTCAATTTGATTTTTATACAATCCATTGGGTGAAGTCCATGTGTACAGTCGCCGCTTGTGTTGCTGGAAGAAGGTGTTCGAGATGAATAGATCGTTGGTCTTGCAGAATTCTATCAGTCTTTCTCCAGCTTCATTTCTGTTGCCATGTCCATATTTTCCAACTATTTTGTCTTCTTCTTTGTTGCCAACCTTTGCGTTCCAATCACCCATGACTATCAGGATATCCTGTTTGCATGTTCTGTCAATTTCAGCTTGTACTTGTTCATAGAACTCTTCAATTTCATTCTCTTCTGCAGCTGTTGTTGGGGCATATACTTGAATTATAGTTTGTGATAAGGAAGCTTATCATAGCTCAGGTAGGAGCTATAGAAAAGATGATGTGACTCTGAACAAGCAACCTGTCAGTTTTGGTAGAAGTAAGAAAACAGAGTTTTCTTATAAAAGACTACCAGTCCCAGAATGCACCAGGTTTCCAGCAGCCATGAGAGGGGCTGAAGTGAGAAAATGTGTGTGCAATCAAGATACCTATGAGGTAATCCCTAAGCACTCATCTCAAAGGGCAGGGCCTGATTCAACACAGCTGCGCTGTGTTAGGGAGGAGCACACATTAGGACAGAATAAGAATAGAGCTTATTCTTCAGATAACAGTTTCAGCAACGGCTACAAGCTCCAGCCCAGCTTCAGGAAAGGAGACAGCAACAGCTTCAGGCTCAAGCACCAACATCATCTCGAGAAGCAGAAGCCAAGCCAAGCGGATAGAGAGAGAAGGAAACTCTCTGGAAGGAAGAGAAGAAAGGCCATTGGAAGGTCTGGGAGATTCCAAGGCAGTACCTATACTGGGAGGTATTTCAAATGCCAGCAGAGTCCATTGGACTGGAGTCAGCCAGAGGAATGGAATGGCAGAGATAGGAATCACCAGTGGCTACCTGGAAGAGAGAAGACTGCACGTGGAAAGGACTTTCAGACCTATGCCAGAAGGTATGTGAGGGAAGATCCAGTGTCCAGGGATCAAGATTGGAAGGCTGGACATCAGAACTGGATTACATACTGGCCAGGCTATACAGAGAGGAATTATGATAGCAGGAGAGGCTCAGGTATGAACACTGATCCAGACCCTATCTATAATAGTGAATGGCAGCAAGGGAATAAGCATTCTCATGATAGTGCCTTAATGAAAGACTCGTCTGTGCCAATGTATGATAGTGACCCTATGCTGATTGATGAAGGGGGAGATACAGCAGATGAAACTATTAATTACATGGACTGTTCTCTATCTAAATGCTATTGCTAGCTTTCTGTGAGCAAACACATCAGCCATCACAAAGAAACCTAACTTTGTTCTTTATTTCCACTGCAAACAGCTCTTAAAGCAGGATTTGGGTTCACACAGTAGCAGCCAGCCAGCTAAAGGCTTTCAGCTGGTCAATTGATAGTAATTAAAGCTGCACCTGATTGTGTGTGTGAGCAAGGGAGAATCACTGCTGGGATCTGCGTGGAAAATAAGCAGAAGTTAACCTAACAAACAAAGTTTATTCATTTCTTTGTGCCTTTTTATTTGGTAATTATTTGCTAAGAAAACATTAGCTAATTGCCTGACAAGCTGAAGGTTGTTTTCTGATTTGCTTTGTGACTTTATGTTATCCATTTAAACACTGCAAGCAAGTAACCTCATTTATATTGCTACCAAGCATATTTGTGCTGGGTGAATTAAACCCCATCAATAAAAGAAGTATTTTATTGGCCTTACCACTGGTTTCACAACTCAATTATTGTCTTCAGCTGTGTTTGGGAGTGAATGAACTACATTACCCACAATACCTTGCAAGAATCATATGAATATATGCATCGTCAAGATTGTGTAAGTTCTCACCCTAGGCAGCCGTCTGACAAGTTGTGTTGATAGGCATTCCTCGTAGACGAATAGAGATTAAGCGTTCGCTGACTGCATTGTATTTCATTACAGTTCTTGCAAGTTTCTTCTTTATTATAAATGCAACACCATTTCTTCTTTGTCTTTCATTTCCAGCATAGTAGACCATGTGATCATATGATGCAAAGTGCCCGATGCCAGTCCATTTCAGTTCGCTGACACCCAACAGATCAAGTTGTACACGTTCCATTTCATTCTTGACCACCTCCAACTTCCCTTGGTTCATGCTTCGTACGTTCCATGTTCCAATGTGTAAGACATCTTTACAGCTTCTGACTCTCAGCTACATCAGCAGTCAGACATCCCGAGGGCTTTGATCCAACCACATCATAAATGCTGGCTTTACTCTGAAAAGTCTTCAGCTCTTCCCCAGTAGCTAGTTGAGTGCCTTCCAACCTGGGGGTCTCATCTTCCAGCACTACAGCACAATTTGTTTTGTTGTAACTATCCATTGGGTTTTCATGGCAAGATACAGAAGTAGATTGCCAGGCCTTTCTTCCGTGCAGTTTAAGTTTGGTGTTTTTGCCGTTGTCACAGAAATGTGATCCTCCGCCATCAACACTATCCCATTCTGCTGCTGCCCAGATGGGTGGTTTGTCTTGGTCTGGCATCTCAGCTGAGACCTGTCCATCTTGGGAGACCCTGCCAGTAGTTAAACTACCAATAGTTTAGCTCTCAGCATCACTGATGCACACAAGCCCTCACAGCACGACAAGATGCAAACCAAGTGAGCTGTTAGTGTAGTTGGGTTTAAAAAAGATTTGGACAAGTTCCTGGAGGAAAAGTCCATAAACCATTATTAAAGATGACCCAGGAAATCCACTGCTTGGCCCAGGACAAGCACCGTGGAACCTATGTGTCTTTTTGGGAACCTGCTAGGTACTTGTGACCTGTCTTTCAAAATCTTATTGTCTAGAACAAACTGACTCACTTCTATATGGATTTGTTCAGAAAGCCTACTGATGGAAATCAGCTTTTACTCCTTAAAGGCACATCTACCCATTGGTCAATTCCTGCGAGTACAAGTTTGTTCTAGACAACAAGATTTTGAGAGACAGATGTACAGTATGAGCAGAGATTCCGGTCTAGAGGCTACCCAGAACGCTATATTGAGCAGGCTTAATGGAGAGTGAAGACGTCTGACCATGAGTCCCATCTGAAAAAGACAGAGAAACCAACACACAGCAGGGTTGTGCGTCCCCTCACTTTCTTCCAATTTTCAAGAGACATAACAAGGATCATATTTGAGGATTGGCATATTGTTCAAACTTTACTTTGTTTTTCAGCATCTGAAGTCACTATCATTCATAAAAGGAATGTGAATTTGAGGAATCTGTTGGTGCCATCAGCTTTAACTGAATGACCCCCATGTGTTAAATACAAAAGCCATTATCAGTGTGCCACTGTTCAGTTTGTATCCATGCCATCTCTCTGAGAAAGGTAGTTGTCCATCCGTCCACTCATAAAAGTTGTTTTTTCAATGATTTCTCTAATTGTACATCGGAGAACATAATCTATATGATAATGTGCCCATGCCATATGTTGTACATTGGAAAGACTACACACAGTGTCCGTACAAAAATAATTGAACACAAAATTGCTTAAAGAGAAGACAAAACACTGGATTGATTTACAACACAAGTATTTTAATTTTAAAAGTGGTTAAGGTGAATTGGAGGGGAGGAGATTTGAACAAGGCTCTCCTCTGCCTAGAACAAAGCTACATTTTTCAGATGAAATCCATAGCTCCTTTTGGGTTAAATTTAGAGACCGACCTGTCCGTTTTCCTATGAGGTGGGTTTTTTCAGTTTGTTTTTTTAATGAGGATTTTAGATTTCCTGGTTTTTAATTTAATTTTAATTTTATCTATTCCCGTCCCTCTTTTTCCTCCCCTTCCTCTCTCCCCCTTCTCTTCCTCCCCTTCCTCTCTCCCCCTTCTCTTCCTCCCCTTCCCTTCCCCCTCCTCTCTTTACCCCTCCCTTCCTCCTTCCCCTCTTCCCTTCTCCTTTCTCCTCCTCCCCCTTATCCCGCCTCCTCTTCCCTTTCTCCCTCCACCCCTTCCCCCTTCCCCCCTTCCCCTATATTTATGATGTCTTTTATTTAGTTTTTTTTCTTTTACTTCAGTGCTTTAGGTGTGAAATATTCTTATATATATATATATATATATCCCCAAATATAGTCCTCCTTTTATTGACTCTCTCTATATATATACTGTATTTATACAATCCTCATGGGATTTCAATTCTTGATGGGCTTTGATCTCAACAAACTTTTTTTATTTTTAATGTCATTGGATGTTTTTTAGTGTCTAGTTTTAATATTGACTCTAGTGCAGCCCCACTGCCTTTTAAATTTGTATCTTCTTTTAAAGTATTTTTTGGAGGTAAGATGCTTTTAATTCAGTGTTTTAGGCTACTGTTTACCGATATGACTGAAAAATGGCAATCCCCTAATCTTTCATATTTTTATTGTGAGGGGTCTTCTCGTATTGATCTTACTCTTTATGGTCCATGTATTTAATTTAGTTTTATTGCTTTTAGGGTCTTTTTCATTTTTTATTTTAGTAATACTTATTTTTATTGGTGATCTCCATTGTCTGATTAGCTATCTTTTATCTATTGTTTTAACGAGAAATCTTAAATTTTTAAGGTATTTCCTGATGCTTATGGTTTTTCCTGGCTTCAGCTTTAGCTCTGACCTCTTAATTCGGGCAAATTGGAGAAAATTTGTTTATTAGTTTCTCAGGAACACAATGGAATCTGGATGTGTCTTACATATTTTCAACATAATATTAATTGTTCTAATGTAATGCTTCGCTCTCCCTTCATTACAGCTTCCATGCGGACATCCATGCAAACTGATGGTACTTCATGTCTGCATTTTTATTTTATATCAGTGGATTCTTTTTAAGATATACCTCACATGTGGGACTCCCAAGTTACAGGCTACCGAATACTGAGGAGACCACTGATAAGCCCAACAGGGGCAAAACTCAACTGTGGTATGGCAACCGACCGGATGGCCAACTATATACGTACACTAGCAGTGATTCTCTTTCCCATTTTTTTTGCTAGCCTGGATAGAATAGAATGGGCCTAGGTGGGATGGAGTTGGATTCTAATTCCCAAACATATTCCCAAGTACAGATTGGATGAAGCTGCTGTCACAACAGGAATCCCCATCTAGGCAGTAGTGAGATGTGAATGTGTAGACTGAAGAGCATGTTGCAATCCTGCAGATCTCTTCCATGGAGACCGAGCACAAAGTTGGTCACCGATGCAGCCATAGCTCTAACATTATGAGCAGTGACATGATGATCAAGGCTGAGGCCTGCCTGGGTGTGAGCAAAAGAGATGCAGTCTGCTAGCCAAATTGAAAGAGTGCATTTGGAAATGACAGCTCCTAGCTTGCTGGGGTCAAAAGAAACAAAAATTGGATGGACTTAAATGTGCTTGTGTCCGCTCCAAGTAGAAGGCTAAGGCTCGCTTGCAGTCCAACATGTGCAACTTAGCTTCCCCTTTGTGTGCATGTGGTCTTGGGAAAAATGTTGGAAGAACAAATGACTGATTAAGGTGGAAATTTGATACCACTTTGGAATTAATTCATGATGAGTGTGAAGGACCATGGTCTATTATGGTCTATTATGGTCTATTAAGCTCATTCACTCTGCGTGCTGAAGTGACTGCCACCAGAAACAATACTTTCCAGCTCAAGAACTTCAGAGGACAGGAATTTAGCAGCTCATAGGGAGCTTTCATGAACTGTGCAAAAACCACATTGAGATCAAAAGACACACTGCAGGAGGTTTATAAGGAGGTTTCAAGAGAAGCAAGCCCTGCATAAAGCAAACAATTAAAGGCTGTACCAAGATGGACTTTCCTTCCATATCTCGATGATAAGTTCTAATTGCACTGAGGTGGACCATGACACAGTTGGACTTAAGTCCAGATTCATAGAGGTGCAGAAGATATTCAAGCAGTTTTTGTGTGGAACAGACAAAAGGATTTAGAGCCTGGCCCTCAACCAGTCAGCAAACCTCTTTCACTTGCAAGAGTAGACTTTCTCGTTGAGGCCCTACTGGAGATGTTGGTTGCACCCTCCAGCAGGTTGAGTTCAGAAAGTATTAGCCTCTCAACATCCACACCTTGAGGGCCAAGGCCCATATGCTGGGGTGCAACATTGCCCCGTTTTCCTGCATTATGAGATCGGGTGCATGGCCAAGCCATAGTGGCTCCTGACTGGAAAGCTATAGAAGGAGCAGAAACCATGGCTATCTGGGGCAGTATGGAGCAATGAGAATCATCATACTGCTGTCTGTTTTGAGCTTCAGGAGGGTCTTTGCAATGAGAGGTATTGGAGGATAAGCGTACAGAAGACTCTCCCTACAGTGAAGGAGAAAAACATCCAATGTTAGTCTGCTGTGTGATCTTATTCTGGAGCAGAACTGATCCACCTGGGCATTCTGCGGTGTGGGGAACAGATCTATCGAGTTGTACTCCCCTCTTGAAAGATGCGAGTTGCAACTTCCCCTGTCTGGCATCCACTCATACAGCTGGAAGACTCGACTCAGTCTGATTGCCAGAGTGTTTTGCTCACTTGGCATGTATGTGGCTCTCAAGTCTATTGCATGCGCGATGGTGAACTTCCACAACCTGACTGCTTCCCAACACAGGAAGTATGAACCCATGCCTCCCTGCTTGTTGATGTAGAACATGGTAACCTGATTGGCGGTCTGAATCAGAACAATTTGGTTGGCCAGTCGATCTCATAAAGCCCTTAGAGTGTTCGCCACTGCTCTGAGTTCCAGAAGCTGATCTGACGGAAACTTTCTTGGACGGACCCTTGATGCTCCAGATTTTCATGTCTCTCTCCAAAATATCTGAAGCTTCACTCTATTAATTCTTTTTACGCATGGTAGTGCAGTCCTCTAATTCACTCTTCTGAGATTCTTCCTCCTCAATTTGATCATCTTCTTCTTTACTGTCAATGCAAGCAGAGCAACATTTTCAACTATTCTTTGCAGCTTAGAGGTCAAAATAGCTGATATTTTGTTAGTAAGACCTCCCATCACTGATCTTTATGAATCTCTGCAGTACCAAGAGCTACTGGGGCTTTAGCTTGCTGTCACTCCCAGATATGAAAAATTCCACCACTGAGACTTTTTCAGTCTGAAGCTTTTATCCCATCTATTTTGGTTTAGTAGCTTAATCAGCACAAAATGTCAAGAGAGATTTTAACTAGGTACTTTAGCCAGTTCTTGATATACTACAATACTTTCAAATGGTTGCAATGTATATCAAAGATCTGGATCAAAGATCTACGAGCTGATCTCAGTCCCATCATATCCAGACTCATGATTCAATCATTTACAACAGGAACTTTCCCTCGTACCCTTAAGCAAACATCCATAAGGCCATTACTAAAAAACAACAAACTTGACCCTCTTAAACCAGAATCATATAGACCTATTTCAAGTATTCCATTACTAGCAAAAATTTTGGAAAAAGAAGTACAAAAACAATTCAGGATCATATAGATCTTAACGCCCCACTGGACTCATGCCAGCTCGTTTTCAGAGAATTCCACGGTGTGGAAACGCTTCTAACTACTCTGTTCAGCAGCTTATTATCAGGAATTGATAACATCCGCCAAGGGTTCGTCCTTGTTTTTCTTGATATCGCAGCCGCTTTTGATTCTGTTAGCCATGAACGCCTCCTTGAGCGTCTCAAAGGGAAGGGAATTACTGATAAAGCACTTGAGTGGTGTAGATCCTACCTTTCTGACAGATGGCAACAAGTACGATCCAACGATTCTTCATCAGATCAGTTTCATCAAAAACAAGGGGTCCCTCAAGGCTCATCCCTTTCCGCCCTTATGTTTAATATATACATGCAGCCTATCTGTAACCTGATTCGATCCTTTAGAGTTAACTGCATGATATACGCGGATGATGTACTTTTATATTTTCCTTTTACAACTGAGAACCCTGATCTCAATCCATTAACTAACTGCATAAATGAAGTATCCAACTGGCTACAATCCCAAAATCTAAGGATCCAACACAAGAAAACGGAGGTGTTATTTATTACACGTAACCAAAATTTCACTGCTCCATCCTTTTTGAAAGTGAATGATGCTAACCTCCAAACCAAGACCACCATCAGATACCTCGGTGTCACTTTAGACCAGAAATTAGATATGAAAGCACATATTAGTAATATTGTAAGAGCAGTATATCACAAAATACGCTCCCTTAGACACCTTCGATCCTTGCTAGAGCCAGACGATTTTCGAACCATCTATCAGGCGCTAATCATACCTCATTTTGATTATGCAAACTCAATTTTACAAGGTCTTCCACAAACCACCTTACACCCACTTCAAATGGCTATGAATGCTGCAGCTAGAGTCCTTCATGGAGCTTCCCGGAAAGACCATATCTCACCTATTCTAAAACATCTTCATTGGCTCCCAATTCAAAGTAGACTCACTTTCAAAATTTTACTAATTACATTCAAAGCCTTCAAAGAACTCTCATCTTCATCAATATCAGACTTGATCCAAACACCACCCCTCAATAGAGACAGAAGGTCAGTAACACTCAATACTCTGTTAGTCTCTAAATCAATATCACAGTGTACCAAAACTACTTCAGACAGGGCCTTTTTATTCTGTGCACCAAGGTGTTGGAATAGCCTCCCTCAAAACATCCGAGCAATACCAGACCTTTTGCAGTTTCGCAAAGCTTTGAAACACTACCTCTTCCTTTTATCTTATCCAGTAAACAATAAAGACATCTCAACCAACCCACAGACCTTCCACTCATACACATACAATACAGATACCCCACAGACCACATACACACAAAACTGAAGCCATGATGATATTATGACTATGTTTATTAATTATATACCCTGTTATCCGAGTTATATTCTCCTGTTTTCTGTAAACACAAAGTACTGTTGAATTGTGTATCTCACTGTTTTTTGTGAACCGCGCTGATGCCTAATAGTGCGGTATATAAGAGTCTATAAATAAATAAATAAATATCAAAAAGATATTTTAAAAACCTCAGGACCCACCATAACATGCATCTGCTTCCTTCAGTTTATCACCAGAAGTCTCAATTGGTCTGTTTTTAAAAGAAAGTATGGTGGACCAGGACGTGATGTGGTGAGCTTGGGAGGACGCATTCATCCTGAGCTCAGGTCTCCCCTCGCTCTAAAACTGGATCAATAGTGCCTATTTTTAGGCATTTCGACCGGAACAAAGCCCCCCCTAAGTATCTTACCCGCCGGAGTCCTGCTGAGAGCTGTTGGAGGCGCATGGCGATGACGGTGGCGCGAACCGGGAGGAGAGAGAAGGACCGGGCGGCGGGGGCCCCCAAGATGGCGGAATCACCCCCGAAGCTGGGCGAAATACCGACACCGGCTGTTGGGGCCTCGGTCGCAGAAATCTCTGCCGTGGTCTCCAGTGCCCTCTCCCTCCAATTTGACTCCCTGCGCAGCAAAATGGATACGGTGCAGCAGTCTGTCGAGGCCATCGGGGCACGCATGCAACAGGCCAAGGCCCGCCTATCACAGGCTGAAGATGAGGTACAGAGATTGAGCCAGGAGCTGGCGCAGACGCGGTCTACCTTAAAGGCCCACGAGGAGAAGTTGGAAGACCTCGAGAACCGCTCCCGACGCGGCAACCTGAGGTTCTTGGGCATACCAGCCTCGGTGGGGGATGCTGACCTCCGTGAATATATTGCAGCGATGTCGGCGTCCTTGCTGGGCGAAGAGGGAGGTAATGTGCCTGTGGTGATCGAGAGAGCGCACAGAGTAGGCCCTCGGAATGCTGGAGATCCACGGCCACGGGTGGTCCTGGCCAAATACTTACAATTTCAGCAAAAAGAAGCAGTGCTGCGAGCGGCCAGGAAGCGGGGGACTGTAGAACGCGATAATGTTCGGATCCGCATCACACAAGATTATTCTGCGGCCGTGAGCAAACAGCGGCGGGCGTATGCTCCAGTATGGACATAGCGTTATTAGAAAAAGTACAGAGAAGAGCCACCAAATTGGTGAAGGGGATGGAAGGCTACTCCTGTGAAGAGAGGCTAAGAAGGTTAGGGCTCTTTAGCCTGGAGAAGAGACGGCTGAGGGGAGATATGATAGAGGTCTATAAATTAATGAATGGAGTGGAACGGATAAACGTGGATCAATTGTTTACGCTATCAGAGTATAGAAAGACTAGGGGACATGTAATGAAGCTACAGGGTAAACTATTTAAGACAAATAAGAAAAATATTTTTCACTCAACGTGTAATCAAACTCTGGAATCTGTTACCGGAGGATGTAGTAAGGGCTGTTAGTATAGCTGGGTTTAAAAAAGGTTTGGACAAGTTCCTGGAGGAAAGGTCCATAAACCACTATTAAAAAGGGACCCAGGATATCAATGCTTGACCCAGTACAAGCATTGTGGAACCTGTGTCTTTTGGGGATATTGCTAGGTACGTATGACCTAGATTGGCCACTGTTGGAGAAAGGATACTGGGCTTGATGGACCTCGGTCTGACCCAGTATGGCATGTCTTATGTTCTTATGTTCTTATGCAAACACCTTATTGATGCCAACATTAGATTCTCTGTCCAGTACCCTGCATGTTTGGTGGTGTTCCACAGAGGGAAACAGAAGATGTTTAGTTCAGCGGAGGAAGCTGCGGCCTATGTGGAGCGTTCTGTGAGGCCGGGTCTGCCGTCGGGCAGTGGAACTGCGAGTGCGCCATGACTGTTTGGCTGATTTTCCACCTGTTCAGCTGCTGGAAAGACCTGAGCGAACTCGGGATCATTGTGTTACTTTCCTTGGGCCCAGTACCCGGGGGAGGGAGTCGGGGAAGGCCCTATAAGTGTTTATGTTATGAGTTTGTTTAATTGGAGGCCTAGACAGTTGATGGTACTTCTCCCTGCCGGGCGGGTTGGGTGAGGCACCTTAAGTTGGGTCAGAGGCCGGTAGATGACCCAAGAAGGGTCCCAGGCTAGTAGATCCGGGTTGGTGCCATGGCTCTGCCCGCTTCCATGTCCTGCTGCTAGCGGGGTGCGGTGGGGTCGAGCTACCATGGTCCGTCCGGACTTCGTCTGAGCTGGCCTGATGTGGCGGGAAGGGGGGGTGGAGTAGGGTATGGGGTATTGGCTTGAGCAGTTGGAGAAGTACCCGAATTTCTGCCCTCCCTATTTCATGGACCGGTGTTATAGGGGAAGGATGGCGGCTATGCTACTGGGGAGGGGAGGGTGACCTCCCCGGGACATGTTTGTGGGTGTTTGTTACAGTTTGATGTTAACACATTGTATAAGGGGTCCTCGGGAAGGGGAGAATTCGAGGGGAGGGGGGTGCACGATTGAGTAATGGGGGGGGGAGTCCGGGCACATCTGGGTGAGAGGGTAGGGGAGTGCGGATGATCGAGGTGGGGGAATTACTGGGGGGAGGAGTGGCGGGGGGTTAGGTGGGGGGCTAGGGGGGGAGATAGGAGGGGGTTGGGTGGGGGCCAAAGAGGGGAGGGGACAGAGGGGGGGATATTGTACCGATTCAGTAGCTCGGAGAGGGCAGATTTTGGATCAGATGGGCATGCGCGGCATGCCCCGGCTGAGGTACAAATATGGATGTCAGGGGGGTGCCCTAGGCTGGGGGGGCTCCCTCATAGTGCTAATACATAGTGTAATGAAGCTAAATTTGAGTAGTATATGCCACTTAAGATAATATCTTGGAATGTATGTGGATTGGGTAACCCGATCAAGCGCTCCAAAATCCTGCAGGCCTTGGCGAGACATAAGGCGGATATAGCCATGCTTCAGGAAACCCACCAGACCGCCGAGGAGCACCGTAAACTGTGCAGGGACTGGGTGGGGCAGGTGTGGGGGCCCCAGCCCTGGGGAAGAAGGGCGGGGTGGTCCTTCTGATCCATAAACGGATCCGGCTGGAGGTTGTACGGGAAGTGGCCGACCAGTCGGGCAGATTTGTCCTATTGCAGGGGGTCCTGGAGGGGAGGCCAGTTATCCTGGGCAATCTTTACTGGCCTGATGTTTTGGATTTGACCCTGTACTCTCGCCTCGCCTCTAAGGTAGAGCTGCTGCCGGAGTTTCCTGTGATACTCGGGGGAGATCTTAATGGTGTTATGGATGTGACGCTAGATACATCCAGGGGGGGGAGACACGAGACCGGTTGCAGTCGGCCCGAGCGCTTCGTCGATTGTGTTCCAGGCTGGGGCTAGTGGATCCATGACGGCTATTGCACCCGACCGAACGGGACTATACACATCAATCGCGAGCGCATGGCACTAGTGCGCGTATTGATTACCTGTTGATTTCGACCGGGCTGTTTGCTAAGGTTGAAGAAGCGCTGATCGGCCCCACGGAGATCTCTGATCATGCATTCGTTGGGCTGGACGTTCACTGGAGTGGGATGGTCCCCCGGAATTCCCTTTGGCGATTCCCGCTTGAATTATATCGGGATGCCCAGTTCCGTTCATTCCTTCGGCAGAGATGGCGGGACTTTGAGACAGACCATGAGGCCCACCAGGATGAGCCCTAGTTGGTGTGGGAAACTGCGAAGGTTGTGCTGCGGGGAGATATTATCGGGTTCTTTTCTAGGAAAAGGAAACTACATGCGGCGCGTATCATTAGCCTCGAAAAGCTGATCACACGGCTGTGCTGACAGTGGGCTCAGAGCCCATCGGCCGGGCTTAAGAGGCGGTTGTGGGAGAGGCAAACGGAGCTTAATGAACTCCTCCATCAACGGGTTAAGAAGTCTGTGCAGTATTACCGATATCAATTGTATCGCCATGGGGACAAACCTGGGAAATTACTGGCTAGATGCCTGCGGGGCCCCAGGGGCTCAAATCTGGTGCCGGCGCTGCGGGATGATCGGGGGGTACTGCATCGAGAGAGCGCGGCGATTGCGGGGGTCTTTCGATCTTTCTTCCAGCGACTATATGCAGCGGAGTCTCCCCCCATGTTGCGGATGGCGGACTATGTGGAGGAGCTGAATCTACCCCGGCTCTCTGGGGAACAGAGGGCGCAGCTAGATCGGTCGATTACAGTTGCGGAGTTGCAGGCTGCTATCTCCAAAGCTCATTTTTATAAATCTCCGGGGTCGGACGGTCTGGGTGTGGAGTTCTATAAGATTTTGAATGAGCTGATTTCCCCAACTTTAGTTGCCGTTCATAATGTGAGGGCCCGGCAGGGGTATTTTCGATGGGGGGATAACCAGGCCCATATTGTACTCATTCCGAAGCCGGCTAAAGACCCACTCGATGCATATCGCCCTATTTCCTTGCTTAACTTTGACCTTAAACTAATGGCAAAAATTCTGGCCGACCGTCTGTCGGAGTTCTTGGGGCAGCTGGTCCACGAGTCCCAAGTGGGTTTTGTTAGGGACCGCTATGCAGCACGGAACTTGCGTAGAATAATAACTTCCCTCAGGTGGGTCCGGCGTCGCGACATGCTCTCCCTATTAATCAGCTTTGACGCAGAGAAAGCCTTTGATAGGGTAGATTGGCAGTACTTGATGTACCTTCTCCCGCACTATGGTATAGGACCCGCCTTTTGTAATATGGTGGCGAGCCTTTATTCTAACCCGACCGCAGTGATTCTCTGTAATGGGGTCCTGTCCGAGGCCTTTCCTTTAAGACGGGGGACTCGGCAGGGGTGTCCCCTCTCTCCCCTTCTTTTTGTCTTGTCTCTCGACCCTCTCCTGCGTCGCTTGGAGCAGTCGCGGGAGATCCGGGGGGTATGTATTGGCGACCAGGAGTTTAAACTATCCGCTTTTGCTGACGACTTGTTAGTTCATTTGCTCTCGCCCGCCGACTCCCTGCCTCACCTTTTACGGGAATTTCAAACCTTTGGGATGTTTGCGGGGTTCACTATTAACCGAGACAAGTCAGAGGCCTTGGATGTTTCGGGGCAGCTACGGGGTAGCTGGTCGGGGGAGTTCCCCCTTAAATGGGCGAACAATCAATTTACCTATTTGGGGATAGTGCTGCCCAGTCAGGTGTCTCAACTATACAGGAGCAACCTGTCCCGGGTGCTGGCCAAGGTGAAAACTCACTTACAGGCTTGGCGGACCCATCCCCTTTCCATGACAGGGAGGATTGCGGCGATTAAACTGGTGATTCTGCCCAGGATTTTATATTGGTTACAGACCCTGCCGGTTTGGCTACTAAGAAGGGATATTCGGCATTTTGAGCTGGAATTTAGGGTTTTTTTGTGGGGAGGTGCGAGGGCGCGGATCCCCTACAATCGCTTGGTGGGGAAGGTGCGACACGGGGGCTGGGGGCTGCCAGACCTAGGAGCTTATGCGTTGGCCTGTCAGGCATGACATTTGGGGGACTGGTTGGGCTCTACTGAGGTGTATAGTCCTCTGGCGCTGGAGGAGGCTTACGTAGCCCCCTATTCTTTGCAGGCCCTGTTACACACGGACACTAGCCGATTGCCTTCCCACCTGGCTGGCAGTGTGGTATTGAACCCCGTGTTCCGGACGTGGAGACAGCTGAATCTTTACTGGGGCCGTAGCTGGCGGGTGTCGTGTTGGTTGCCCATTCGGGGTAATGTCAGTTTTACTCCGGGAACGGAGACCACCGTATTTCGAGCCTGGGGGGATAGAGGTTTGCGGAATCTCGGACACTTAGTTGACCCTGACGGGAAACTTAAACCTTTCCCCATCTTATCTCAGGAATATGACCTGGGGTCTAGTCATACTTTCGCATACTTGCAGGTCGCCCACTACATGGCCTTGCTCCCGGGTGAGGAGCTGCATGGTGAACGATCAGCTCAGATTATTGAGTTTTTTAGTTTGATCGGGGCGGAGAAACCCTCTATACAGTTGTTTAACCTGCGACTGGCTCTCTTTCGGCCTCGCTCCGCCTTCCGCGGGGTGGAGCGGGCCTGGGAGGTGGAGATGGGGCAGGCAATTCCCCCCGATACCGTTTCTGCTGCCCTTCAGCGAATAGGCCACCTGGCAGAAGGCGTGCGTTGGAGGAGATACAATTCAAGTGTATCACTAGGGTTCATTTTTCCCCGCGACGGGCTTTTCGTAGTCATTTGACCCCGGATGGTAGTTGTCCGTGGTGTGCTGAACCCCTGGCGACCTTATTCCATATGTGGTGGGGATGCTGGCGGATTCGGCCGTATTGGCGGAGGATAAGTGGTTTCGTGTCTACCCTCCTAGGACAGCCCATATCCTGGGATGCGGGCCTGGTCACCTTGGACCTCCTAAGTCTTAACTCCCCGAAGGGGAAATGGGGTCGTTGGCTGGTGCGGAAGGCTTGTCTGGTGGGTAAGGGCCCACTTTTACATAGATGGCGGGAACGATCCCCTCCCTCCTACTGGGAATGGCGGAACTCCTTCCATCAACTGATGCTCCTGGAGCGTAGGGGGGCAAGGGGTCATGCCAAACGTTGGGCTGCCTTTTTGTTACTATGGGACCCATATCTCCAAGTCCTGAGCTCCCGGGTGCGTAACGAGGTCCTGCAGGCAGGCTGTTAACTGGTGGCTTGATCGGGAGTAGCCCCTGACAGTAATTGGTATAGGTTTATGCTCTGATCCAGATGTTACTGCCTATGTATGTGTGTGGGGGGGGGGCGGGGAAGGGAGGGGGGGAAGGGGGGGACGACTACATTTTAAAAACCTTGTGTCCATCATAGTTCCCGCCCGGGGATCAGAGTCCACCCTGGGATGGGCATAGTTGAATGTTGCACTTCAGGGGGCCCCGTGCAAACTTCATTCCGCAGGGTTTACAGGGCTGGCTTCAGAGGGAGCCAGGAATGCCAGAGGCCCTGGCTTGCCTCTGCACAGCACTGGAGTGAAGAGCAGTGTGCTCCTTCACTCACGTTGTGTTCACGTGAAGCCCACTGAGTGCCGGGAAACAGGAAATGACCTTTAACCTTTCCCGGCACTCAGCGGGCTTCATGAGAACACAGAACAAGTGAAGGAGCATGCTGCGTTTCACTCTAGTGCTGTGTAGAGGCAAGCCGGGGCCTCTGATGTCCTCAGTTCCCTTGTAAGCTGCTCAGGCAGGCATGGGGCTCTTCAGGGTAGGGATGGGGGCTAGGATAGGACTGGAAATGGCTGATGGAGGCTAGGAATGGAAATCAGTTTAATGGGGGGGCAAGGATAGGACTGGAAATGGGCTGATGTGGGGCTTGGATTTGAAATGGGCTATTGGGAAGCTAGGATAGGACTGGAAATGGCTGATGGGAGCTAGGAAATGGGCTGATAGTGGGCTGGGATATGACTGGAAATAGCTGATGGTGGGGTTAGGAATGGAAATGGACTGATAGGGGGAGCTTGGACTGGAAATGTGTTGATGGGGGCCTAGGATAGGACTGAAAAAGGCTGATGGTGGGGCTAGGAATGGAAATGGACTGATGGGGAGGTTAGGAATAGAAATGGGCTAATGGGGGGGATAGACTGAAAATGACTGATGGTGGGGCTAGGCATGGAAATGGACTGATGGGGTGCTTGGAATAGAAATGGGCTGATGAGGGGTGCTAGGACTGGAAATGGGCTGATGCAGGGGGATGGGAGAATGGGACTAGAAGAGAGAGGATGCTGGGTGGGGCTGGAACTAGAAGGGACCTGATGTTGGTGGAGGACTAAATGGGATGGGGCTGAGGGAGTTAGGATGGAGAGGGGAAAAGAAATTTTGTGTGGGAAAGAAGAAACATCTATGATTGGCTGCGTATTGGGAGAGTAAGCAGGGATTGAGGATGAAAGGGTGAAATTTGAGTGGATGAAAAAAAAAGAAAGAAAGAAATGGAGGAAAGAGCAAAAGGGGAAGATCAGTATGTTAAAGCAGATGTAGAGAGAGAATGGAAAAAAACTAAAAGAGAGAAGAAAGGACAAATGGACAACAGATAATGGAGAGTTAGCCGAAGAAACCAGAAGAAAGTGACTGGAGCAATTGCAACTGAAAAATAAAATTCCCAGACAACAAAAGACAGAAAAATACTTTTTTATTTTGAATTTATGAACTGGAATATGTCAGCTGTGGGAAATGTGCATTGCTAACATCTTTGCATTTTTGTTTAGTACAAGAGTTTCTATTTGATAGTGCCACTTGTTCTCTTTCCCCAGTAGAAGATGTATTGGTATTCTCTGAGATGTATTGGTTTAATAATTGCAGTGTCGCCTTTTTGATAGGTAGGGTTTGGTGCTATATGAGTCCTGGTAGTGCTGTTATGATATGGCAGGTTTGCTATGGGTTCTAAATGGGCAGTGTTTATAGTACTTCCTAATGTGCCTGGTGGTTGGTGCTGGAGTATAATAATATAAAAATCTGATAGTCATTCTTTATCAATGCCTCATTAAGAGGCATTAATAAAGGCCTCATTAAGAGGCATGTTTACTAAAAGTTAACGTACGTTAACATTATACAAATATTTATGCAAATGAGGGTCCTTATGCAAATGAGGCCCCGCAATGAGTCTACGCACATGGAAACGGGAGTGGTGCCAAAAGACTGGAGAGAGGCACATGTGGTCCCTTTACACAAAAGCAGAAGTAAGGATGTGGTTGAAAACTACAGGCCAGTTAGTTTAATTTCGGTGGTGAGTAAATTATTGGAAGCGCTGCTGAAAGAGAAAATAGTGAGGTTTCTGGAGTCCAGAGGATTACAGGATCCGAGGCAGCATGGATTCACCAGAGGCAGGTCTTGTCAGACAAATCTGATTGATTTATTTGACTGGGTGACCAGGGAGTTGGACTGAGGGAGAACCGTAGATGTGGTGTATTTCGATTTCAGTAAAGCCTTTGACACCATTCCTCACAGGCAACTGATAAACAAACTGAGCACCCTAGGGATGGACTCTAAAGCTACTGCTTGGGTTAGAAATTGGTTGAGGGGGAGGCAACAAAGGATACAGGTAAATGGAGCTCACTCTGAGAAAAAGAAGTGGAGGAGTGGCCTAGTGGTTGGGGCAAGGTACTTCAGGTTGGAAGGTTGGGGGTTCAAATCCCACTAGAGGACAGCAACCTTGGGCTGGAAGGACTAGGGCAGTGATGGCTAACATTTTTGAGCCCGAGTGCCCAAACTGCCGCACAAAACCAAAGAATTTCCTCAAAGTGCCAGCACGTCAATTTGCATAAATATTTGCATAATGCTAACATACACTAACTTTTAGTAAACATGTCTCTTAATGAGTGTATGGATAAAGACAGACTAAAAGATTTCTACATTACTATAATCCAGTGCCAACCGCCAGGCACATTAGGAACTACTACAAACACTGCCCATTTAGAACCAATAGCAAACCCGCCGTATCCTAACAGCACTACCAGGACTCACAAAGCACCATACCATACCTATCAAAAGGCAACACTGCAAATATTAAACCAATACATTTCAGAGAATAACAATACATGACCTACTGGGGAAAGAGAACAAGTGGCAATGTCAAAAAGGAATTACATAAACAGAATACCTCAGCTCAGTTACACAGTTGCAATTGCTCCAGCCACTTTCTTCTGGTTTCTTCATGTTTTCTGCTAACTCTCCATCATCTGCTGTCCATTTGTCCTTTCTTCTCTCTTCTAGTTTTTTTTTCCATTCTCTCTCTCTACATCCGCTTTAACATACTAATCTTTCTCCTTTTGCTCTTTCCTCATTCCTATTTCATCCACTCAAATTTTACCCCTCCATCCTCAATCCCCACTTACTCTCCCAATACCCGGCCAATTGTAGATTTTTTATCCCTCCCACACAAAATATTTTTCCCCTCTCCATTTTACTCTCCCAGCCCATCCCATTCTAATCCTCCCCCAACATCAGCTCCCTTCTAATTCCAACCTCACCCAGCATCCATTCCCTTCTAGTCCCTGCATCAGCCCATTTCCAGTCCTAGCCCCCATCAGCCCATTTCCAGTCCTAGCAACCCCCCAACCCAATACCAGTCCTAGCCCCCCCCATCAACCCACCTCCAGTCCTAAACCCCCATCACCCCATTTTCAGTTTAAGCCCCCCCTATAAAACCCATTACCAGTCCTAACCCCAATCACCCCATTTCCAGACAGCCCCATCAGCCCAAAGCCCATTAACAGTCCTAACCCCCCCTAGCCCATTACCAGTCCTATCCCCCCCATAGCCCATTACCAGTCCTAACCCCTCATCACCCCATTTCCAGACAGCCCCCATCAGCCCACAGCCCATTACCAGTCCTAACCCCCCCTAGCCCTTTAGCAGTCCTAACCCCCCCTAGCTCTTTAGCAGTCCTAACCCCCCCATAGCCCATTAGCAGTCCTAACCCCCCCATAGCCCATTAGCAGTCCTAACCCCCCCTAGCCCATTAGCAGTCCTAACCCCCCCCCATAGCCCATTAGCAGTCCTAACCCCCCCCATAGCCCATTACCAGTCCTAACCCCCCATCACCCATTTCCAGACAGCCCCCATCAGCCCACAGCCCATTAGCAGTCCTACCACCCCGCCCGCCCGCCCGCCCGCCCATTAACAGTCCTAACCCCCCCCCTAGCCCATTAGCAGTCCTAACCCCCCCCCAGCCCATTAGAAGTCCTAACCCCCCCCCCCTAGCCCATTAGAAGTCCTAACCCCTCCCCCCCTGGCAAATTAAAAAAAAAAAAAAAGCTGGCTCTGGCTGCTGCCGCTGCCGCGGCAGAATGCAATGTCCCGCGGGGCCCCCTCCGCCCGCTAAGCCCCTCTGCAAGGGCTTTCAGATTCGCGAGGGAGAGCGTCTCCCTCGCGTCTCTGTTAAGCCCGCAGGGGCTAATGGGAAATTTCCCATCAGCCCCTTTAGACGCGAGGGGACTGATGGGAAATTTCCCATTAGCCCCTGCGGGCTTAACAGAGACGCGAGGGAGACGCTCTCCCTCGCGAATCTGAAAGCCTTGCAGCGGGGCTTAGCGGGCGGAGGGGGCCCCGCGGGACACTGCATTCTGCCCTTGCCGCGTCCGCGGCAGCAGTCAGAGCCAGCTTTTTCTTTTTGCGGACCTTCCCGCGTGCCAGCTGCAAGGCCTTCGCGTGCCACAGCTGGCACGCGTGCCATAGGTTCGCCATCGCTGGACTAGGGTTTCTAGTCCCACAGGTGCTCCTTGTGGTCTTGGGCAAGCCACTTAACCCTCCATAGCCCATGTTCTCTGTAAAATAGTTATCTCCAAGTTATAATGCCCTGTTCAATGTAATTTCAGTTTGTTCAATGTAAACAGCACTGATGCAGAATAGCACAGTATAAGAAAATGTAATTTAAAAATAAATTTTAAAAAAGGAGGTTACCAATGGTGTGCCCTAGGGATCTGTCCTTGGTCTGATTCTTTTTAACATCTTTTTTAGTGATATACAGTAGCAGAAGGGCTGTTGGATAAGGTTTATCTATTTGCAGATGATAACAAAATCTGCAATAAAGTAGACATCCAGGAAGGTGTAGATAACATGAGGAGGGATCTAGCTAAGCTTGAAAAATGGTCTAGAATTTGGCAGCTGGGATTTAAAGTTAAAAAAGGCAGGGTCATGCATTTTGGCTGCAGCAATCCAAGAAAGCAATATAGTATAGGGGATGAAGTACTTTTGTCCACTAAAGAAGAGCGGGACCTAGGCGTGATTTTGTCTGATAATCTTAAAGTAGCTAAACAGGTAGAAAAGGTGATGGCAAAAGCTAGAAGGATGCTTGGGTGCATAGGGAGAGGAATGGCCAGGAGAAGAAAGAAGGTCATAGTGCCTCTGTATAAGTCTTTGGTGCGACCTCATTTGGAGTATTGTGTGCAATTCTGGAGACCACACCTTCAAAAGGATATAAACAGGCTGGAGTCGGTACAGAGGGTGGCTACTAAAATGTTTAGTGGTCCTCATTATAAAGCATATGAGGACAAACTTAAGGATCTTAATATGTACACCTTATAGGAAAGGTGGGATAGAGGTGATTTGATTGAGACATTTAAATACCTCCATGGCATAAATGCACAGGAGGAGAACTTCTTTCAATTGAAAGCAAGCTCTGCTATGAGGGGACATGAGATGAGGGTGAAAGGGGATATATTCAGGAGTGATATGCGGAAATATTTCTTTAAGGAAAGAGTGGTGGATCCGTGGAATAGTCTCCCAGTGGAGATGGTAGAGATGAGGACAGTATCTGAAGTCAAAGAAGCATGGGCAAACACAGAGGACCTCTAAAGGAAAAAGGGGACTGTTGTAGTGGTTGATATGGAAGACTAGATAGGCCATGTGGTCTTTTTCTGTCATCACTTTTCTATGTTTCTATGGCCCTGTACCCCCCTTGGGCTGCCCCTGATTGTATTCTTTTGCATGTTAAGATTATTATATACATGCTAGGACCACTACATTACCTGCTGTTAAGCCGACTACTATTAAGGGTGGGGCCTACACACAATAGAGAGACCAATTATATGGCTGTGCCATCTGAATGTAAAGTTATGAACAGTGCATTGGTATGAGAGAATAATGCATCATGGGAGCTATTTTAGAAGCCCTAGTCATGTGTTGAACATTTGAAAATGGGCACTCAGACATCCAAATCACAAAGATATTACAGGAGCCATTTAGAAACCAGATATATGGACATCCCTAGGACAAGAATGTGCAAGTAGAATAGGGGTATATTGGAGGAGTGGCCTGGGCAGAGCAATGGAAATGCACGCCGCTGTGTGATTTCAGAATGGTACAAGTACATTTGGCTCTGGTTGTTGAGGCATCCATGCCTATATCTGCTCCTGACCATGACTCGTAAGAAGCAAAAACATGCTTGTTTATGGAGGGAATGTTACCAGGGGGTAAAGCACAATGCGGTATCATCAGCCCAAGATAAAAGCATGTATATACGGTACAAACCCCAAAAGGATTACAAACCTGCTACCATACTTCTAAGTATCAAATGTATCGCTGAACATGGACTTCCTCCTTCTTGTAAATGCCAGCTGGGACATCCAGGAAGTCATTTCTGCGCTGTCCAATTTAGAGTTGTCCACGTTTCTAAAACTGGGTGGAAACTTAAACATCCCTGACATTTTTTTGGATTTCATTTCTAAAATGTCACTTCATAAGTATTAGCTTTTAGGCATCATTGAGCTAAAAAAAAAAAAAAAAGAGGATTACGGATCCGGTGTAAAGCATGCTATAAGCTGTTAATATTTAGAAAGATTTCCTCTGAATATGATTTCATTATTGCATGAATAATGTTTTAGAAATGAAAGACTCAGTAATAATCTTACAGTTCTCATGTTCTCCTGTAGCCCATTTTAAAACA
The DNA here is from genome assembly GCA_033557465.1 of Ichthyophis bannanicus. Taxonomy (NCBI): domain Eukaryota; kingdom Metazoa; phylum Chordata; class Amphibia; order Gymnophiona; family Ichthyophiidae; genus Ichthyophis; species Ichthyophis bannanicus. The sequence continues at coordinate 394,491,752 of CM066035.1, forward strand.
AAGTGGTTTATATTTGCTACTGAATTACTGGTGGGGTATGACAAATAGCAGCAATTCCTGAAAAAAATACTATTAGTTCTACAGTTATTGATATTAATTTAAAATAAGAAGAGAAGAATCCCATATTTCATTGGCTGCTCCAGTCAGAGTCAAGCTATGTGATAGAGGAACATTTTTAGAATCCTGGTATTTCACGCTGACTGCACAACAAGAAACTGGCAGAATCCAGCCATTTATATCTCCTTATTACTAATATGCAGAAGGCAGGGAGAGCATGGGACCAGTGATGGATATTTAGATGTAGATGTTGTTTTATTTTTATTTTTCTGCTTTGAATTTGCTAGAGATTGGTTCTGCTGCAGTTCATTAAAGTTACAGGAAGAGACTGGCTGAAACAGAGCAAGATGCATAACATGCTTGTCCCTGTTTTCTGTTGAAGAAACGACATTACCCTTGTAACACTCTTTCTAGAATGCACATAAATTATTGTTTACACGCACAATAAATACAACGACATTTAACAAGAGTAACGATTCTATTATATCCCAGGTACAAATATAAAAATGTCTCCTAGAAAGATTGAAAACATTTTGGTACAAATAAAAATGTTTTTTGCCTTTTTCTTACTATACTGTAAGATATAAGATGCACTCAAAAGGGAAATTAGATTTTACTGGAGAGAGATGCTACATGGATAGCTACGGGATATGAAAGTAAAGGGTGGCTATATATCAAATGGTGACTAGAAGTGACCAATCAGAAGCATTGCCAGAATACCTGAAGGCAATTTCCAAAACCATTTCCATACATAAAACAGGGGTCTATGCAAGGAAATGAGCTTCTTGAACACTGCTTATCTTATCTGTATATTAAATTATGTGCACAATGCTATTACAGTCCTAACAATGCACAGGGGGTGGGCTCAGCAAATAAGCACGTTCTTCTAGATTTTTCAATGTTTATTACCCAGATTTACACATGGCAGTGCCATATGTGTGCACTAATGTCCTATTGAAAATTAGTGCAAATTCTGCAACAAAAATCTGTGTGCACTGTTTGAAAGTTGCTGACCTAATTACCGTCTGGGGACAGATGACATTATTAGGGGTCCTTTTACTAAAGTGTGTTAGATTTTTGCCCTTAACGAGCATTTAGTGTAAAAACGATTGTGCTTCTTTGTTAACTGTTGGGGGACTGACGAGCATGTTCCCAACAGTTAATGCGCAGTTGAGTACCTGAACATACAGCACTATTACGATGAGTGAACGCCACCTATTGAGGTAGTGTTAGGTGCATCCACTCTAATGCCAACACTGACAATGTGTGATTTGCGCCCCCATGCAAACTTCAAAGTGCTCACAATGCCCACTTTCCACTGCTATCCTGTGCCATTTGTTGCTCCTTATCCCAAAAGTGCATTTTATCAGAGTACAAAGGCCACAAACAAAAGAAACTGTCCACTGGGATACTATCCTAAATGCGTTTGGGGTGAAAACTATGATAACCAAGCAAACTGTTCCTATCTGCTGAATCTGAAATATGGATATGCTGAAATCTCACCCTGTTGCTGCATCAAAATTTCTGAAAAGAATACTTGATGTACATGTATATGTTGTATACAATATAAATTAGTATTTAATGTATTTAGAAGCTTTAATTACTGTGTGCTGCACAGTACAGTTTTTTAAACAATTGAGTCCTTTATGGGGCGGATATACTTGATATGCTCATTGAGAGGGTAATTTCAAGGGGACGCCTAGTTTTAAGAAATAAAAACATGCCTACTTAGGTGTTATTTTATAAAGAAAAGTAGGTGCCCACTTTTCTTCATAAAATACTAGCTTGTGGCAGATAAATTCACTGTTTAGACAGCCAAAGTGCTTCCAAAATAAATTCAGTCACACTTTACTAAGTCTGGGTCACTGAGAATGAAAATGATGCTTAAAAATGTTTATTGGCTCTAGTTTGTTTGTTTTTTTGTTTTTTGTTTGTTTTTTTTGGGTTTTTTTTTTATTTTTTATTTAAGGATTTTCCAGTGCATCAAGAAATTACAAACAAGAACATATTGGCTCTAGTTTTCAATTTTACATTTCTGGGCCAGTACATACGACTTCGACTTTGGAAGTGCTAAGGATATGCAAGTTATAATGGAAATGGATCTCAATTTAAACCATAAATTGCTAAAATGCATGCATATCTTTGATTGGATTTGTGATATATCTATGCTATTGTTTGGACGGTACTTGATTTTCAGGTAAAACAAATAAAGTCCAATTCCAAGATGTGCGTCCCCGGGCACCCGATTCTGCTCCTGCGGGGGTTAGATGTACCTGAAGTAGCAGAGTCATGGCATAAGGCCAGGATGTCCAGGACATACCCCGATTCGGGAATCCTGGACTTCCTGGCACTTATGCAGCTAGCCCAGCCTGGTTCCTGCATGGAACGGCAGTGGCATGGTGTCCTATTGCCATGCCATTGCTGCTCCATGCAGGAGCAGTGATCACTGGCAGACCCCACAAATCAGGGGGCACAGATGTGGACTATCTACATGTTCAGTAATTTTGTTCTTAATAATATTTTTTGCCATTTTCCCAGTACTGACATCAGGCTCACCAGTCTATAGTTTCCCAGATCACCCCTGGAACCCTTTTTAAAAATTGGCATTACATTGGCCATCCTCCAATCTTCAGGTATTACAGATAATTTTAATGATAGTTTACAGATTGCTAATAGTAGGTCTACAATCTCATATTTCAGTTCTTTCAACAACCTTGGATGTATATCATCCGATCCAGATGATTTGCTACGGTTCAGTTTGTCAAATAGTTGTAATACATCTTCCCAGTGTATGGATAATTTCTTTCAATTCTCCTGCAGCATCACTTTAAATACCATGTTAGTCATGGGTAACATCCCTACATCTTCCTCAGTAAAGACTGAGCAAATAATTAATTCAGTCTCTCCGCTATGGACTTGTCCCCTCTTAGTGCCCCTTTTACCCCTCTATCATCTAATGGTCCAACTGACTCTCTCACTGGTTTTTTGCTACGAATGTACTTGAAAAGTCTTTATTACATGTTTTTGCTTCCACATCAGTTCTCAAATTCTCTCTTTGCCTGCCTTATCAATGCCTTGCATTTAACTTGCCAGTGCTTATGTTGTTTCCAGTTTTCATCATTTTGCTCCTTTTTCCATTTCCTGAAAGATGCTTTTTTGGCAACAACAGCCACTCTGACCTCACCTTTAAACCATGCTAGCAGTTTTTTGGACTTCCTTCCACTTTTCTTAAAGCGTGGAATATAGCTGGTCTGATTTCCAAGATAGTATTTTTAAACAACACCCATGATTGATGTAAATGTTTAACTTTCGCAACTGTTCCTTTTAGTTTTTTCTTAACTATTTTCCTCATTTTATCATAGTCTCCCTTTTGAAAGTTAAAAGGTAGTACTGTGGATTTCCTTACCGTCCTTCCTCCATTTATTAAATCAAAAATGATAATGTTATGATCACTATTGCCAAGTGGCCCCAACACCCTTATCTCTTGCACCAGATCTTGTGTTCCACTAAGGACTAGGTCCAAAATGGCTTCCCTTCTGATTAGTTCATGAACCAGCTGCTCCAAGAAGCAGTTATTTATTTCATCTAGAAACTTTATCTCCCTAGCATGTCCTGCTGTGACACTGACCCATTCAATACCGGGGTAATTGAAATACCCATTATTACTACTGCACTGAGGTTTATAAGGAGCCATTTCTGCGGCGTATTTCTGCCTGGCTTGAATTTGTGATGAGTAGCGATTATGGTCAAGTCTGTTTGGAAGGACTGAGCTGTGGTGGTATGATATTCTGCCTCTCTGGCAATGTTCCCTCTAATTTTCTGTAGGCTGTGTGCGCATAAAATATCAGCTGTGTGCAGCTTTTGAAGAAAGGTTAAATTTTTGTGCGCCACATAACGACACTCGGAGTTATATACTTTAAAATTTGACTACACGTCAGAATACAGTATGTACACCACATTGCACTAGAAAATATTGTAGAACTTGTGAAAACTGTAAATACACCACAACTTTTAAATTTTAAGACGTCTGTGTTGTTTTCTATCAGAATCAGAATCGTAATTTTTGTGCGCTCTATTGTAAAGTATGTGCGCTCGCTTGGCGAGGTGTGTGCGCACGCACACGCGCACAGCTTAGAGGGAACAGTGCTCTCTGGTGTTATAATGAACCTTTCCTCTTGTCTCTTCTATTTCTTTGACTATCACTATCTCTTACTCTGTCCTATCTTGTTAATGGCGTTCTTTTCATATTTTCAGTATCATTTATGTAGTATTGTAAACCGCTCTAATGCTTTGGCCTGAGCGGTATATCAAGTGTAATAAACATAAACATAAACACTGCAACTTTTGTTAGCCAGGCGGTTGATAATATAATCCCACTGCCATAGCCTTCCCCTTCTTACATGGAATTTCAATCCATAGAGATTCTACAGTGAATTTTGTTTCCTGCAAAACTTTAATCCTTTGTGACTTAATGCTCTCTCTAACATAGAGTGCAACCCTACCACCAATTTGATCTGCTCTATCATTACGATATAGTTTGTACCCAGGTATCACAGTATCCCACTGGTTGTCCTCCTTCCACCATGACTGAGATACCAATCATTTAACCTCTCATTTAGTGCTATATATTCTAACTCTTCCATCTTATTTTTTAGACTTCTGGCATTTGCATAAAAGCATTTTAGAGGCTGTATTTTATTCATATTAATCTTTAAAACCAAACATTCACCCAGTCTCATTAAAGCTGTTCATTTAGAGTCCAAGGTAATATGATCTGGGCACTCTAGGGAGAAGGGGGCCATAGCCCACAACTCAATCTCGGCCTTGACAGCCTCTGCAGGGACTCCGGATTCTCCCAACACTGAAGAAACTGCTCGGAAGTAACCCGACTGCACTCTCTGCTCTCTTCCTGTAACCACTGCTGTTGACCTTGGCAGTTTGTCCTTTGCCTGACTCAACTCGGGTGCACTTCCTCCCATCAGAGATGCCGTCAAACCCAACATGGGTCCGGGATCCCCAAGTGAGCTTAGGCTGAGAAAATCCGTAGGCAAAACAGGGAGGAGTTGCAGATCCAGGGTTAGCTCACATCCTGAAGAAGACACCAGGCTATTCAGCCCCGGCGTCCACATGCTCGGATTACCACCGGCTTCTCCTCAGTGCCCTTTGTGGAGCTATAGAAAAGAATCCATCGGACCAATTACAGGAGAAATACTGGAAAGGGTCTTCTGTGGCTGGGGAGGATTCCCGCACAGTTTCCCCTTCATCTTGGGCATTATAGCAAGTGCTCCACCAAACCGGCAGATCAAGCAGCAATTGTCACTTCTGCATGGTGCCTCCTGTTGGGATAGGTTTGTCGAAGAAGAAAAAGTGGACTGTGCAATATCCAAACATTTCATCAGCTGTACGCCCAGTACCCCAGTGAGAAGGATTGCTGGTTCCTGATGCTCCAGAATCATTCTCACTTGAGTCAGACTAGGAAGAGGAAGGGGATGAAACTTCTGGTACCGAACCATCAATGTCACATGACCCAGATTTTCTCCCACCCTCCTCCTCTGAACCACACCTCAAAACACAAGGTGAACTGAATGACCTTGTCAGGGATTTGGAACTATCTAAGAGTAAGGCAGAGCTATTGGGCTCCAGAATGCAGCAGTGGAATCTCCTTTCTGGTGATGTTAGGATTTCTATGTTTGAGGAGCAGCCCAGTGCAACACCCAGGGCAGTGGAGCAGGCCAATACAGCTCCCAGGGCAGTGGAGCAGACCAGTGTGTCTGCCAGTGCTGGGGAGGTGGAGACAGATAATGCCCCACTCGCTAAGCTACAGTTTGCCAACCTGGATACAGGGGGCACAGATGTGGACCAGGAGCTACTGCAAGAGAGTGCACGCCTGGTGGCCGGCACCAAGGGCATACAGGCCAAGCTGCACAGTATCTGGCAGGACATGCAGAAAGCCACACAGGTGATGGAGGCTGAGTTTGAGCCATGGCTTGAACACCAACTGCAAGTGGAGCACCATCTGGAGGGACACCTGTGTCTGATGAGGGAGATGGCGGCATACCAGACAATAATTGTTGGTTCCCTGTACAGTTTGGTGGGCATCCTGTGGCCCAAGGGATGGGTACTGGGGCTGCACCACCAGCACACCAGTAGCCATGAACCATGTGCAGCCCCCTGCCTTCCTATGGAGGGTGATGATGCTACCAGCATGTCATCAGACATCGCTCCACTGCATCACAGTGCACATTTCAGCAAGTGCCCATGGCCAGCTGCGAGCCCTGGGGCAGGGGACACACATGGAGAGAAATAACCACTCTGCACATGTAGTGTCAATGCGGGCACTTTATTGGTGAATGTGTGTATCCTATCCAGGTGATGGTGTGGGGCAGTCGCCTCAGAAACTGTCTCGTATCAGCTACATATGGTGGGCCAGTACCCGGGCCTACTGCTGCCTCCCAGCCTCTGCGCCATAACCATCTGCTGCTTCTGCAGCCTCCCACTCCACAGCCACGGGCTCTGGGTCTGGCAATCCCCACATTTGTGCAAGGTTGTGGAGTACAACAAAATATATTGGGGTCCTCTGTAATTATCACAATTTTTTATTAAAGATAACTATTATCTTGAAACTCAAAATCTTCATGCCCAAAATCTTTAATAGCACAATGCAAATGTGTTTCTCACAAATGACAGGCTACAAACTTGCTTTTCACAAAATCATTGCATAGCTGTTCATTGAACCTGCTTGCAAACTTGCTTCCCAACTTGCTTCTGCACTTGAAAGTGCATGTTGAATTCCAAGCTCAACTCTACTCAGCTTGGTGGTTGTGGAGTATATAGCACAATGCAAATATCTGGCATACATACTCTGAGCTGTAGAGGTGTTCCCCACCACTCCTGTCGAAGCACCAGAAGCGGCTTTTCAGCACCCCTATTCTTGTTCCACATTCACCTGGGTATGCTGATGGGCGGCATTGTACTGCTTCTCTTGCCAGCTCATGAGGTGGTGCACTGGCGTCAGCAGCCAGGTCCTCGGGAGATATTCATGGTCGCCTGTGAGGCAATGTGAGATGTGCACATGAGGATGAGACATGTGTTGGTTACAGTGTAAGGGATGTTATGGACAACATACAACACATCATCTGCTAGCAGGGTGGGGTGCAATATGTAACATTCAGAGACACTGTGGCAGTGAGAGGACACCAGCATATTGCTTGTGCGGCAGTCAGGCATTTGGGGCAGAGCAATGGGGGATGGTGACATGGGCTAGCCTGGGCATGGCACAGAGATGTGGTTGGGGGGATCTGCTGGCTGGGATGGGTGCGGACATGGATGTGCTCTACATGGGCTGCTGCCATGTAGCTGCAATACATGGCGCCAGCCTGCACTCTTCCACATGTTGGTGCACACTGTCTGCTCTTGGCCAATGGGCTTCCCCTGGTTGTCTCCACAATGTACAAAATGGCCCCAGCACAGCGATTCAACCAGTAGCAATGCTGGGAAAAGGCCTGCCAAACTGCAGCTACCACCTACCAAAGTCTGACATTCACCAGCAGAAGGCACAGTCAGACCATACCTGCTGTACCCCACCAGGTGTTCCAGCCATACATATACTAACTGCAGACAGTGCACATTACATTTTCACAGAGGAACTACTTGAGCCCAGCAGATGCCTCAGTGATTAGGCCCCAGAGCAGGGAGCACACAAATATCACTAGAAACAAAATCTATAATAGCATTATGTGGGAACATAGCCGTGCCATGGTCACTTTTTGGTCATAGTGAGAGTGCCATCACAGCATGTCATACAATGTCCACCCAGGCCATGTAGGTGGCAGATGGGCAAAATAGCATCTCTGCCAGTGACCTACCATTGTGGCAGACACATCCAGGCCAATCTGCACTGTTTCAAGCAATACCCACAATCCTCTGCCTCGCCTTATGCACATTTTCCAAACAGGCTGGGAAAAACCTGATCAATGATAGCCAAAGTGCAGTGCAGTGCAGAAAGCCACAGGACAAAGAGGAGACACACACACACTCTCATTGGTGCACTGAGCAAAAGAGGGGAGATGATTGGCATTCCTGCTTGACACTCCTGTCTCAGTGTCAGCTCAAGAATTGATAACTTGCGCTCTGTTTGCACGTACTATATTACCGTGCCTTACCCTCACCACAGATTGATAACGTGTGCTCTGTTTGCATGTACTATTTTACCGTGCCTTACCCTCACCACAGATTAATAACGTGTGCTCTGTTTGCACGTGCTATATTATCGTGCCTTACCCTCACCACAGATTGATAACATGTGTAATGTTTGCACGTGCCATCAGCCTCCAACCAGCTATGAATAGTGGAGCCTGTCAGTGCTGCTGGTGGGTGTTTCCACCCTTGCTGGCCATCTCCTTGGGGGTTGCACATGCTGGAGCTGTACTTCCATTATCAGCTAAACTTTGTCCACAGGAATATGCAATACAGAAACCCCAGCGGGAAACTGAACCTGTGACCTTCCACACATACATACACCAACTGTCAGTGTTACACCACAGTGCTACTTTATAGAGACAGCAGCTCCTGTTGCTGACATACTTCTCTTCAGCTGACCATCAGCACATGCTACAATGCAGATGGTGCACATGACCAGGACAAGGCTTCTGTCTGCTGAAGACTGGTGCCACTTCCCACACCACCACCAACACCCCACCATGCAGACATATCCATGCACATGCATGTTAAACATGTGAGTTTGGCGGGCACCTTGAGAAAAGGGTCTGGATGGGGGGAGGGGCACATATGGACAGCTATGCAGCCCTCCCACCAGCTGCCCATGCAGGTGCCCCAACACTGTCTGCCACCGATACATCTTGGGGGGAGGATGGCAGCCACTGCTGTAGTATTTCCCCAGGCAACTGCATTTTCCAGCTACCTGGAGGGCTACAGTATCTGGCACTATTGGCCTCTTCCCCCATAGCCGGGTTCTGTGGCAGCGGGGGGAGGGGGCAGCCTAGATCTCTGCCTGGGGTGCCAGGACACTTGGACCACCTTATGTGGCACATTGCCTTTCCACAGCAGTAGCAGGACTGTGTGCTGCCACTGTCACTGTGGGATCATGACAAATATCACAGATGGTTCTGTGGATGGCAGAATACCCCTTTGTGGAGAGGCTAAAAAGGTTGGCCTCATCAGCCTGGGGAAGAGACGGCTGAGGGGAGATATGATAGAGGTCTACAGATTATTGACTGGAGTGGAACAGGTAAATGTAAGTCACTTTTTTATGTCATCAGACTGTGGACAGACTAGGGAACCTGCAATGTGGCTACAGTGTAACCCATTTTGATCTTCTAGGTGAAAATACTTTTTCAATCCATGCGTAATCATTCCGGAAGATGTGGTAAACGCTATCAGTGTAGCTGGGTTTACAATAGTTTGGACGGGTTCCTGGGTAACAGTCCATAAACCATTGCTAAACAGGATCTGAGCTATGTCCTGCTTGCCCCATTACAGTTATTGGGGATCCTGTATGTCTTCTGGGGAAACTGCTAGGTACTTGTGACTAGATTGTGCACACTTGGACACAGAATACTGGGCATGATGGACCTTGGTCTGACACACTTTGGCATATTTTGTAGTCTTATGTTCCTATGTGGACTCTAGGCAGCTGCCTGGTTCCCCCTGTGCACCAGCAGCCCTCACTGCATGACCAATGTGCCATCTCCTTTGCCCCCATTTGCACCATCAAAATAGTGCCCTTTCATACCTGGGCACTATGCTATTGCTGCAAATGTAACACTACTATCATCTTTCTTGGGCTCCCTGTCTGTGCTGTACATTGCTGACATTGAAATGGTCTCTCTCTCCTGCAAATGTGCATTTACCAATAGGTTTTCACTGGCGGTAAAGTCCCAGCGTTACTGTTCCAGCATTAATGTGGCAGGGGCTTCTCTCCGCCCACTCCCTGCCCATTGAACCCTTCTCTCCGCCTTCTCTCCACCCTCTGGGACATTTACCGCTGTCAATCACATAACTGCACATTAACGTTACATTAGGTAACGTTACCGCATGGTAATGTTACCAATGTTACCTTACCGCAGTTTAGTAAACATACCCCATAGTTTGGGTGTCTGAACGTTTTGGTCCCTCAATAGTGGAAACCAGGTCCTCAAATGTCTTACCATCCCATTCTGTCTCTGATTGATAGAGGTTTGAGTAAAACTCTCTGCATCGTTCCAATATTTCTTCATCCTCGGTAAGAAGATCACCATTTGCACTTAGCAGTGCTGTAATGCGGGTCGCTGCTTCTCTAGCTTTAAGTGTACGAGATAGCAGTGACCCCACTCGGTTATTCTTGTGGTAATATTTGCTTTGCTGTGCTTTAATGTGCCATTGGGCATCTGTACTGAGGATGGAGTTATATTCAGGACCGTACTGAGCCATGTGCGAGCGGTGCAGTTGTACAGGGCGCAAAGACTTCAGGAGCAAATTTTGGCTCTCTGCAGTTGCCTGCAGCAGCGGCAGGTAACTGCAGAGAGCCGAAATGTGACACTGAAGTCTTCCCACTGGCACACTAAGCAGGTCTGGTCTCTCCGGAAGGGACCAGACCTGCTTAGCGTGCCGGCGGCAGGCGGCTTGCACATTGGGTGCACGCCTCTTCTCTCCCAACCCCATAAAGTGGCTAGATGGGGGTGCGGAGAAGGGGGGCACATGCCCGATATGCAAGTCGCAAGGGGCGCATTTTGCCATCTGTACGGTCCTGGTTATATTGGCATCTCAGCTTTTGCAACCATAGTAGAACCATTGAGTCAGTTCTCTTGGTTAGGAGTTGTTCTCCTGCTCGTATTTGAGAGTTCAGTCTTCAAGTTCTTTCTTCTTAATTTCATCCTCTGTATAGAAAACATTGTTATATGTGCCCAAAGGGTAGCTTTGAAAGCTTCCAACCACACCCAGATTGACGTATCTGAGGGCAAGTTAAACTGGAGGTATGTTTGCACTTCATTCCATATATAGGCTATAAAGGCCTTATCGGTCAACAAGGACTTATCCAACTTCCACCCTGCCTGGACCTGGTGGGTGGTACCTGTTCTTAAGGCAAGAGCCACCGCTGCATGATCTGATACTGTTCTTGCACAGATCTCTGAGGAAATCAGTTGTAGGAGCAACGTATTTGATATGAGTATTGCATAAGATCTAATTTTTACTTGGGGTTTATACGGCGTCCGGTCAATGAGAGGATCTTGTATAACAGGCATGTCCAACTTCGAACAGGTCGTGATCTACTTTTTCCGGCCAAAAGTGCTGGTGATCTACCACCATGAAAATTAAGTTTCAGATTAGTTTCAAATTAAATTTTAACCCAATAAAGTTGGAGGATTTCCCCCCCCCCCCCATTTTTAATGAACCGTCTGTCATTTACTTGGATGTGATCAGCTGTTAAGCAAATTAAGCAAAAACAAAACAGAGAGACGAAGATCCAGTAAGAACTGCTAAGAGAAGTGGAAAGTACATTTTTTCTTAAAGTTTTATTGAGTAATAACTTTCTTTAACTGTCTTAATAACTTTCTTTAACTTTTATTGAGTAATTTGTATTAAATTTAGGTTGAGTATTGATCCAGGCTGATCTTGCACAATCTTTAATATTTCGCTCTTGCTCATTAGTGAGATGTCTGAGCCTGCATTTCATCCACCAGCTTTTTGAAGTTGGGTGAATATTGTGTGAGGGCCAGTCTCAGGGAATCCTGGAGATGTTCATCTGTCATGTTGGAACGTTGTGTACTCTTTGTCATTTTCAGATGAGAAAATGCAGATTCACACAAATAAGTTGAATCAAAACAGGAGTGTACAGCTTCACTGCATCTTCTCAAGTTGGGAAATTTGTCTCTAGGCACTAGCTTCCAAAACAATTTTTGAGAAAGATGTCATTTTTAAGGGTTAATATTTCATTTTCAAGAGATGACTTGTTCAATGAGTAATTTTTACTGATAGCAGCTGCAGTTTCTTTAATGTCCACATCTACTTTGAATGGGTATGACAAGTACTCCACAACTGTTCCAATTTTTTTGGAAGTCACAGAATCTATTTTTGAATTTCTGGATAACAGAACAGATTTCTGTCACATACTTCTCGTTCTGAAAAACAAAATTTGGATATTGTCCCAGATGGTCCTGCGTATTAGGAAAATGATCAAAAGTGTTGTTTGCAAGGTCAGTCATCATTAGCTCAAATTCGCTCTTGTAGGATGAAACTGTACTCATCATCTCACCAATACATTTGTTTTTACCTTGTAGTTCAAGGTTCATATCACTTAGTTCGCCTGTAAAGTCAGCGAGAAATGCCATATCACATAACCACTCCTCATCTTCCAACTCTGCTTGGTTATCTCCCCTCTCCTTCAAAAAACTTCTTATTTCATTCAGCAAATCATGAAATCTTTGCAGAAATTTGTGCCTACTTAGCCACCTTACATCTGTGTGCAAAATGACTTCCGCTGCCCCTTCATCAAGAGTAAGATTGAAAATCCATCTTTGAAGTGATCTTCCACGAACTGAATTTACAATTTTGAAAGTGATGTCCATGACAGTCTTTATATTGAGTCTCTTGTTTGCCAAAACTTGCTGGTGAATGATGAAGTGGTAAGAAAGGAAATCTGGGAAGTCGTCATGCTGTCTACAGAGGGCTTTGAAACCGTTAACCTCACCTGTCATTGCTCTTGCTCCATCAGTAGTGATGGAGACAAGTCTATGTAATGGAAGATTACACTTTGGGGTATGTTTACTAAACTGCGGTAATGGTACATAACGCGCGGAATGGCAACTGGACAGATGCCGGAAAAGGGGATACAGAGGACCGCAGGCGGCACATGCTGTGGTGCAGCTGGGCCACAGTGCGGACTAGGGCGATGCCTAGCTGGCCCATACGAATGCTGAAACAGCAGAGCAGCCAGACAGCAACTGCTGAAGGCCCAACATGGGCACGACTGTTTCCCACAGTGTCACAGGGGATAGTACCCAACAGCTATCCCCAAGGGCACAGAACATTGGCAGGCGGGGCTGGGGGGGAGCTTGGACGTCTATGCAGGCACCCCTACCCCAGAACCCGCACCATAGGCAGCCGCCTACCTGCACACTGGATGGCCTGAGACTGTGCACCACCAGCACCACCAGCAGAAGGGCATGTCAGTATGGTGGCTGAGGGATACTGGTGGTGGAGGGGGCAGTGGCAGCTGCCCATAGCAGACCGTGGCCTAGCCCTGTGTAGGTGGGTGCCGTGTACTGCAACAGACGGGCCCTGTTTGATGAACAGTCATGGTATCACCAAGGAATGTACTGACTTTGTGATAACAAGGTGGTGCAGTGCACAAAATCAGTGTATTCAGCAGCAGTGGTTCCTGCCAACCCAGTCCCCATATTTTACCCACTACTACAACGTGCTAATACAGACAGCACCTTTATTGCAGATGACGTAAACATGCCCAAGACACCTACATTTTACCCTACAGAGCACGGACACCATAAACATGCACATTACCTAGAGCAGAGTCTCCCAAATGCAGTCCTGAAGGGCCAAACACCATTCCGTTCCATGCTGCCTCTGATAAAGATGCCTGTGCTGCATTTCTATGCGCCACCCCCATGGTATGCAGATGTATCTCATGCATATTCATGAGGGACAGCATGAAAACCCGAACAGTGTTTGGCACCGCAGGACTGGAGTTGGGAACCTCTGCCGTAAAGCAGCAGCCAACAGGGCAGACACACCCACACCCACATCCACAGGCCCCATTATCCAAAGCCTCCTGGAGAGGCAGGACTTTGGGCTCTGTGTGCATCTCCCTATACTAGCACTTGCATACCTTAGTAATGCCACCCTAAACCTGGGAATATGGTACACATCTATCAAAAGGTTGCTATGATTACTGGCAGATAGCAATTCCTACGTTAAGTACAATTTTCTGAGTGAGCTGCATCATAGCAACCTTTCTGATGTCTGTGGAGTGTGCTACAGGTCTTGTGTCTGACAGTGTTTACCAACCTGGGGAGTGACTCCTACAGTATTGCATACCATAGCCATGCCTGCACTGTGCCCAGGACTGGTGTGGTGGCCTGGGCTGCCCAACACCTCTATAGTTGCACAATGCTGGCATAGGTGTGGGGAGTGTGTGTCTGTCTATCCAGTGTGTGGTGGCTGCCAACACCCTCCACAGCCCACACTGCTAGCACTGTTGCCAGTATTGGCCTGCCAATGTGCATAATGAGGAGCAAGGTACCGTGGGAATAGCCTGGATAGGGTGGCCTGGCCTAGCCGCATCTGCACAGGGCATAGGGCAATGGCTTGGACATTGTAGTGCCTGGTGCCACCTGCACGGACAGGGTGGCCATAGCATGTCCTGCTGGGAGGTCACTCTCACCCTGACTGAGCAGTGACCATAGCATGGCTAGGTTCCTCCATAGTGCTATATAGCATTTCTCTCATGTGGTATTTATGGGTTTTCTTTTGGGGGCCTAATCGCTGACTTCTCTGGTTGGTGTGTATGCTGACATCCCCGTTCTGGGTATATGCGTCTTCTCCAGGGCCATGCACTATGGACTAGCTGGTGGACTGTCTGCAGCTAGTATGTGTCTTGCTGGAACACCTTGCAGGGTGCAGCGGCTGGAGGCTTGCTGCTGGAGAATGTTAGATTATGGTGGGGGGCAGCTGAGCATTTCCAGGCCTGCCGTCTGTCTGCTATTGCGTTATGGATGTTCACTGCTCTGTCTGTTCCCCAGCAGGACTGGGGTTGATGGTCCCCTCTACTGCTACCATTGCAGGGAGGTAGACTGTGGATCTATTGGTGGGTGATCCTGTTTCCCACCCTGAGCCCCAGAGGGTGGGTTGTGTGGTGGTACATAATCTGCCTGAGTCCATATACACCCCCCTCCCCTCCCCCTCCCTCCCCCCTTCCTCCTCCCTCTCCCCCCTCCTCCCCCTCCCCTCCTCCTCCTCCTCCCCCTCCTCCTCCTCCTACCCCTCCCCCACCCCTCCCCCTCCTCCTCCCCTCCCCCTCCTCTCCCTCCCCCTCCTCCTCCTCTCCCCTCCCCTCCCCCTCCCCCTCCTCCTCCTCCCCTCCCCCCCTCCCCTCCCCCCCCCTCCTCCCCCCTCCTCCCCTCCTCCCCCCTCCCACCTCTCCCCTCCTCCTCCCTCCTTCCCCCTCCTCCTCCTCCCCCCCTCCCCTCCCCCCTCCTCCCCCCCCCCCTCCCCTCCCCCCTCCTCCCCCTCCCTCCTCCTCCTCCTCCTCCTCCTCCTCCCCCCTCCTCCTCCCCCCTCCTCCTCCTCCCCCTCTCCCCCCTCCTGCCCCCCCTCCTCCTCCTCCTCCTCCTCCTCCCCCCTCCTCCTCCTCCCCTGAATATTTTCTGACCGGTAGTTCTCCCTTTTAAAGAAATCATTCCAAGTAGTTCTTCTTTAACACTGAAGTCTTCAAAAAACATCCGGATAAAGACTAGTAACTGGGCTATATCTCTTACGTCTGTAGATTCATCCAGTTGGAGTGAGAAAGCAAAACAATTTGAAACATCCTCCAACAATTGTTCAGTTGTGTCTCCACACATCTTTTCTATTCGCCGCACGACGGTGTTTCTTGACAATTGTACATCTTGAATAGCAGCTATGATCTTTCTTATTTTTTAAATCCTTCAAAAGGATTGTCAGCTGCTTCAAGAAAACAATCTTTTACAAATTCCTCTTCAGTGAAAGGTTTGCATTTCTTTGCGATCAGGTTGCTGACCTTGAAGGATGCTATGGTTGCATTGGCCGAATGTGACCTTGGCTTCGCCATCAACTCTTGGTAACCAATTTCGATTTAAGTTCTTTGAGCTTCAGTTTACGAATTTCACTTTTGGGTGAAAATCAGCATCAAACTTATTGCTATGCAAAGTCTTATAATAGCATTCCAGATTACACTTTTTGGCAAGGATACTGGGGCGTTACAAATTAGACAACAACACTTGTCTTTCACCATAATGAAGAAGTAGTCCATTTCCCATTCATCATGAAAGTGGTAGGTTTTGCTCTTCTTTGAAACACTCATCTTTGTTATACTGGGGTGGCTGTCACTGTCCCAAAGTATTAAAGATCAACAGGAACTGAAGACCTCTGGATGATGTGCAATACAAGGACTGGAGATGCCAAAGCCACACATGCAATTCTAAAAGTAAAAATAAGAATTCATCCTACTGGCACCAATAATCAAATACCACCAAAGAATCATAAAAAACCTCAAACACCTGTCCAGCAAACCAGATAAAATCAAATATCGCCAAACAAGTTCAAATACCACCACACTCGAGTTAATAAATTCTGCACATAGTGTAGAATCAAAGCAAAGGCAAGGCGAAATAAAATTGCAGTGTAGAATCAACGCAAAGGCTAGGCAAAATAAAATTGCAGAGGCAAGCAAAAGTCATAGTGGTTTGAACCAATTCGAAGGCAAGGTATAGGTAAGTTAGAACAAAATTGGAAAAGCCTGCCAAAATTATCAAACTCTTGACACTGTTGTGTCTGCCCGAAAACGTTTAATGAAAGCGAACTATAAAGCAACCAATGACCAGCACACGACACAACTAATACGGTAAGTGTATTCAGGAAAAGCTCGGGCAAATGGCTATCGCCCGGTATCTAACACACTTTTAAGGGGTGTTGGGGTGGGGGCAGGAATGGATGATTCTGAGAGGCAGGAGACCAGGTATGACGCCGGGCCTGTGGCGTCTCATCGTGGGGCATGGGTGGCGACTCCCTGGGGTACCCACAAACTATTGGCACGAAAAAAAACAAGCGCCCCCAATACACCCGTAGGCAAGATTCCTGCAGGCAGGGAAAAAAGACAGGCAAAGGATCAGCAGCGGCGGCAAGCCCTCGGCAGATGACCTGCCGGCACGAGTTCTCTCCTAGCGATGGGGAGAGCTGCTGGAGAGATGAGCCAAGTGGGGCTGGTGATCTACAGGTAGATCGCGATCTACCTGTTGGACATGCCTGTTGTATAAGATTGCAATCTCCCCCCAAGATTATATGTGTGGATGTTGCTTCCGTTAACTCCATTGCTACTTGTGTGAAGAAATTAGGAGTCTCTTGATTGGGTGCATAAACGGTCATCAGTGTGTACATGCGCTGGTCTAATTGTAGTGTAATTTTAGCCCATCTCCCATTAGGGTCTATCTTAGTTTCCTTGATTACCGGCGAGAGAGTTTTCTTTCTCAGTATCAACACTCCCCCTTTTTTATTCATTGCTGGCGCTGCAAGGACATTTTGGTAAATTCTCAATGCTACTTTGTAGGATTCATTTGCAAACAAGTGTGTTTCCTGCATGTATACAATATCAGCTTTAGTTTGTTTACAATATATTAAAGTTTTCTTGCATTTTATTGGATTGGTAATACCCTTCACATTTAAAGTTAATAAATTCAAGCTGTTTGTCATTTTTTTATTTAATTATACCTTAATCCTGATTTAATTGGCTCTCTCTGCTATATTTCCCTGTCTCCTGTACAAAAGGCACTCTATTGAATCGGCATAGGCAGTATAACTTTTCAACTCTAACTAACAGCAATTGTGTGGTGGAGTCCATCCACGCTAAGCAAAAATGGGTCCCACGGCCCTCCCATTCTAATTAATTGTTTCTTGTCAGTCAATCTCCCTCTCCACCATATCATTCCTTTCCTTTCCATCCGGGCAAGTAGTTCTCACATGATTTCCCTTTGGTTACCTTCACTGGCTTTGCCAGATATATGTCCAGTATAAGGGAAGGAGCACACAAAAAGTGAGCGGTGGTAGGTAGGTGGTCACTAATGCTTTATTAAAATAAAAGAAATGCCCCAACGCGTTTTGGCACAGCCTTCATCAGGGGGCTGAGAACTGCAAAACAGCAAATAAATAATAATAATAATAATCATAGTGAAAATAAAATAAAAATAACACATATTGCATAATAAAAACACAAATTATATAAGACCGAACATGTAAATTATATAAAATAATGCATAAAAACATAATTACAAAGCCAGAAAATAATGTTATTAAAAAATCAAATAAAATATCAAATAAAACCATCAATATAAAATATGTTAATGTAAAAATAAACATGGACTAAAAGATATAACATGTATACAATAATTATAAAAATACTCACAAATTATGAGGGTCAAACGCACATTCTCTGGAGCGCACAGCAACTGATATGACCATATGCATAAAATAAAAGCTAGAAATTATATCACAAAAGCATGTAATTTGCACTAGCGGGAAACCAGGACTAAAGGCAACACAAAATAACCAAAAATAGTACAACATTGAACCAGGACAATGCAAATTACAATAATGAAAAACAATAAATAATTAAATAATGAAATAAAATGAAATCATATACACAAACTGTAACAATAAATATAAAGTGTTATGAACACCAATATCTAACTAACTAGTCCCAAAGGACAGACTCATTTGTAAAAACATTGTGTATAGGCAGATATATGAAGATATAAACAAATTCAAAAAACAATAAAATGAAGTAATGGAGCATCCTAAAATAAGAGGTCCATTTAAACGACAGAAAAAAATAAACCCAGCAATGATTGTGATGGAAAAATATGATAAAAACCTATATAAAAAATGACTATTAGAGAGCATTGATTAATCACACACAGCAGCAGTGGTAACATGACCTGAAAGAATTTTTTGTAGGGACGCCAGACTCTCTTAAAAAAAGGATTATTGTAAAAAGTCAGTGAACATAAAGACAGCGATGGGCTCATCTTTTAGTGCAAGAACTAAAGATTATGTGCATAGCTTATAATTTAACCACACTAAGGGCTATGTTTATTAAAGGGCGCTATTTGCGCTGCTGCCAAATTATTGGGCGATAAGGTACCTTATCGTCCGATGAAGGCGCTTTATCGGGCGCTAAGGTACCTTAGCGCGCGATAACGGGTGCATCGGCGCAAATGAGCGCTGAGGGTGGAGAAAAGCTCCCGGAGGGTGGAGGAAGGCTCCCCAGGGGCGGAGAGAGAGGGTCAATGGGTGGAGAGTGGGAGGGGAGAGGCTCCACGCACACTAACGCTGTGGATTCCGGGACTGAAAACTAACGCCAGTGAAACCCTGGCGTTAGAGCAGATTTAAAGGGAAAAGAAACCATTTCCGTCAGCAATGTACAGCCAAACCAGGGAAACCTACAAAAAAGTGATAAGTGTGATACATGTGCACGGAACAAAAGGGCAAATAAACATTGAAAATGACCAGAAGAAAATGTAGCAAAAACATAACCAAACTGGGCAATAGCGATATTAATGGGAAACATCCAAAAACACTACCAAAAAATCTCCCAAAAAAAGATATTCATTTTGGAAGGGTCTATGCTCTGTCCCCATACAAGGTGAATGATCCCACAGTGAAATAGCGCTGATCGGGGTTTCCCCTTTCCATTGGACAGGTATCCTATGGCGTGCACATGTTCTGCAACAGCAGGGCGAGCATGTCGGAGCGGGAAACTGGACAGATGCTGGAAAAGGGGACACAGAGGGCTGCAGGCGGCACATGCTGTGGTGCAGCTGGGCCACAGTGCGGACTAGGGTGATGCCTAGGTGGCCCATAGGAATGCTGAAACAGTAGAGCAGCCAGACAGCAACTGATGAGGGCCCAACATGGGCATGAGTGTGTTTCCCACAGTGTCAAAGGGGATGGTACCCAGCAGGTACCCCCAAGGGCACAGAATATTGGCAGGCGGTGCTGGGGGCAGCATGGACAGCTATGCAGGCACCCCTACCCCAGAACCCGCACCATAGGCAGCCACTTACTGGCACACTGGATGGCCTGAGACTGCGCACCACCAGTACCACCAGCAGAAGGGCATGTCAGCATGGTGGCAGAGGGGTACTGGTGGTGGAGGGGGCAGTGGCAGCTGCCCACAGCAGACCATGACCTAGCCCTGTGTAGGTGGGTGCCATGCACTGCAACAGACAGGCCCTGTCTAACGAACAGTCATGCTATCCCCAGGGAATGCACTGTCTCTGTGGCAACACAGTGGTGCAGTGCAGACAGCCAGTGTGTTCAGGAGCAAAAGGTCACAGGTTCAAGTCCCAGTTGTGGTTCCTGCCAACTCAGTCCCCATATTTTACCCACTACTAAAACGTGGTAATACAGACAGAACCATTATTGCAGATAACGTAAACATGCCCAAAACGCCTACATTTTCCCCTTCAGAGCACAGACACCATAAACATGAGCATTACCTAGAGCAGAGTCTCCCAAATGCAGTCCTGGAGGGCCAAACACCATTCAGGTTCAATGCTGCCTCTAATAAATATGGCTGTGCTGCATTTCTATGCGCCGCCCCCATGGTATGCAGATGTATCTCATGCATATTCATTACCGACAGCATGAAAACCCAAACAGTGTTTGGCCCACCAGGACTGGAGTTGGGAACCTCTGCCCCAGAGCAGCAACCAACAGGGGCAGAAACACCCGCATCCAAAGCCTCCTGGAGAGGCAGGATGTTGGGCCCTGCGTGCATCTCCCAATACTAGCACATGCATATCTTAGCAATGCCGCACTAAACCTGGGAATACGGTACACATATATCAAACGGTTGCTATGATTAATGGCAGATAGCAATTCCTAAGTTCAGCACAATCTGCTGATTGAGCTGCATCATAGCAACCTTTCTGATGTCTGTGGAGTGTGTTTCAGTTCTGGTGTCCGACAGTGTTTACCACCCCGGGGAGTGACCCCAACAGTATTGCGTACCATAGCCATGCCTGCACTGTGCTCAGGACTGGTGCGGTGGCCAGGGCTGTCAAAAGCCTCGATATGTGCACAATGCTGGCATAGGTGTGGAAGTGTGTGTCTGTCTATCCAGTGTGTAGTGGCTGCCAACACCTTACGCAGCACACACTGCTTGCACTGTTTCCAGTGTTAGCCTGCCAATGTGCATAATGAGGAGCAAGGTACTGTGGGTATAGCCCGGACATGGCGGCCTGGACAGGATGCATCTGCACAGGGCATAGGGCAATGGCTCGGACATTGTAGTGCCCAGCCACCACCTGCATGGACAGGGTGGCCACAGCATGTCCTGCTGGGAGGTCACTCTCACCCTGACTGAGCAGTGACCATGGCATGGCTAGGTTCCCCCATAGTGCTCTATAGTAATTCTCTCAAGTGATTTATATGGGTTTTCTTTTTGGGGGCTCAATCATTGATCTATCTGATTGGTGGGTGTGTTCACATCCCTTCCAGGAACATGCACCATGGACTAGCTAGCAGACTGTCTGCAGTTAGTATGTGTATGGCTGGAACACCTTGCAGGGTGCAGTGGCTGGAGACTCACTGTGCTCGCTGTTGGAGAATGTCAGACAGAGGTGGGGGGCAGCTCAGCATTTCCAGGCCTAGTGTCTGTCTGCTATTGACTTATGGATGCATACAGATCTGCATTGACTGCCCTGTAGGGTGTATGTTCCCCAGCAGGACTGGGGTTGATGGTCCCCTCTACTGCCACCATTGCAGGGATGTAGAATGTGGATCTGTTGGTGGGAGACCCTGTCCCCCAGAGAGCAGGTTGGGTGGTTCTACAAAATCCACCTATGGGTCCAAACACCACGGCTCCCCTCCCCTCATCATGTGACCATGGCACACACACACAGGATATGCACTATTCTGGGTGCATCATAGTCCACAAGGGCTAAATGTGATTGGGCAATACAGATGGACGCAGGTGTATCTGCAAGGACAACCTATCACACACTGGCACTGAAGTGGACCTGTATCATGGGCTATTTCAGCTAAGCCAGGTGCTGTGGACATGGTGCTGGGTGCCCCACCTCACCCTCAGGGTGAGCACAGTACCCGCACAATGTGACAGTCTGTAGCTACTCTGTGCCAGTAACACACACGGTCAGTACCCCCTACCAGGCTGAGGTGCTGTGGGGATGCACACATTCAGTTCTCCCTACCAGGCCGAGGTGCTGTGGGGGTGCATACCCCATCTTGTGATCATCTGTAGACTGTTGATTTGCATGTGCAGTGCATCATGGGTACAGGTGGGTTAACCCTATACTGGTAACCACAGCAGACAGTTTCTGTGGTGACCTGCAGTCCTTCTGTAGCCAGCCAGGGGCTTGTCAGCAGCTGTAGCCTACTGGTTACTTCACTGTCTGTGGAACCAGAGGTCATGGGTTTGATCCCACAGTGGGTTTATTTGATAGGGCTGTCTGAGGCATTTTTGTTTTGGTTTATTTGAAGTAGTGCTGCCAGCAAAAACACCCTCACAGTGCTGTAACCTTAAGGTGCCTCATAGGGCGCCCTATAAAGCGCCTTATAAGGCATCCTATAGGGGCCATTATAGGGTGCCTTGGCAGACAGTGCACTTTATAATGTGCCCTCTGGCGTGCCTTAAAGGTCGCCTTATGCGGCACCTGAGGTTACGGAACTGTGAAGGTGTGTTTTCTGGCAGCACTAATTAAGATAAAAATAAAATGCCTCACAAAGCACTGCTTAAACAGTAATGCCTCAGCAAGCAGGCACACTGGGGGAATCAAACCTATGACCCCTGTACCATCAGTCAGTGTATTAACCAGTGTGCTATACCTCTGCTGCTCTGTTTGTATGTCAGCGCTCCTACTTAAGAGTAACGCGCATTAATGCGCATAGCTCTATCTTTCGACCGATAATGTGCGCAGCGCTCGTTATCACCCGATAATGCCAGTTTGCTATGTTTAGACCGGAACGCCCACTCCTTTTATGGCATCCTGCACATTATCGCCAGGCGCACATTAGCACCCTTTAGTAAACATACCCCTAAATGTAAAATTGCACAATAAATAAACAAAAGATATAAAAACAGTAACAGAGGGTGTGGAATCGCATAAAACAAAAAAGAGTGAAACTATGAACATTAAAAACGCTAGTGTGACCCGCGGTATAGCAAAAAACAAGAATTCATTGTTCTCAGAACTAAACACATAATAAAGTCAGTGACATAAAATCAGCTGGGATAAAGAGCTCTACCATGTAGAGAGAAGGATGAATGGTCCTACAATAACCCAAGGTGTAACATAAACAGTATTGGTTATATGAAGAGAAAGCCAATCGATGTGGGAAAATCGCTGAAAACAGATGATTGATTAATGTCATATAAAATGTGCGATAAATAACCGAATGTATACACACAAAAATGAAAATGAAACAGGAACAGCACTAACTGTAATAAACAGCAAACTTGAATGCCTAAAGGACACCGTAAATCGCGCCTTTTTTAAGTAAGATGATATCCTGAGCTGCACGTCAGCAAGAGTCCGTGACATCACAAATCATTATGCATCCCAGCAGACACTGGTTTGGAAGACACTCTATAAGGAGGATTTTTCGAAAATTGGAAAGGATGAAAAGATTTAGAGATGAGGATATTAGTTTAGCCATCCATTATGCAACAGAACAGATAATGAACAGGGAAACCAAAGTTACTTAAATACTCACCCTAAATAAAAAATGTGCAAACCATTGCACATTTAAAAGCGAACTATGCAACTTGAGCCAAAAGATTAAAATGCATAAACAAACAAAGATGTTTGCTTTAAAAAAAATCACAAGAAAACTGCTAGATTAAAATCCTGATTCAAGCCGCAGGGCTCCATGGACTGCAACTCATAAATGTACTGTTGTATTTGTTCAATATATCCTTCTCTCCAATGTGGGTGAACAACTTTAATAATAAAGAACTTAAGATCCAAAACCTGGTGACCCTTGTCAAGCCAATGACTAGCCATTGGTTTATCCACAACCCTTCTTTTTAAACAACTTTTATGTTCAATAATCCTCATCTTTATTGGAAGCTTCTCTACCCTCAGAAGTACCCCATCTGGCCCCTTTGATTTGTTTACTTTTAGTTTACCTAAACTTCTCACAAACATGGTTTTCTGAAAATAGTTTTGAAGTCTACCTCTCTTCCATTCCCATTTGAGTTTGTTTTCTGAGGTTCTGCTCACGATCCCAGCCTTTCATCTGTGAACACAGAACAGAAATAGCAGCCTCTACATATTCCTCCCCTTCCCCCTAATGCTACATTTTTACTTCCTTCTGTCACCAAAATATTAAAAAAATAATTCTTGTCCCCCATTTTACTGTATTGGCAATTTTTTCTTTCTCATCTTTGCTTTCCTGACTACTTTCACAGCTGCTTTTAGCCTCCCCATATATCATTGCTCGTCTCCCCCTTTCTGCAATCGCTTATAGTTTATGAAGCATAGCCTCTTATTTATTTTACTTTTTTAGCTACTTCTTTTGAAAACCATAGCAGTCTCCTTTTCATCTTACTTTTATTTACTTTCCTAATAAAAAGGTTTGTAGCCTTTAAAATATCTTCTTTCAATTTGGCTTAAATTCTAGATACTCTTTAAGCAGAAAACATGGCATGTCAATTGGAATGGTGTGGTTTTTAACCTGTATGACAGGTCTCCTTGTAGTCCCTCTGTTATTTAATTTACTTACTGTTTAGCATATATAGTTGGTCTACATAGTTTAAAAAATAACTATGTCAATTTTGGTTACATCATGTGAAGGCTCATTTTTGATAGGTCATGGAGAGAGCTATTGACACATCCAGGTCAGGATGTACACTATTCCTCCTTTTACAAAATGTTCTCCTCATGCACAGTCTTTTGTAAATTACCTGACAAGACTTCATGTGTATTTACTGACACATCCAGCATGAGCTGTGATTTTAAAAAACTGCATGTAGAAAGAAAAAGCATCCTGCTCTCCCCAAATATGTGGTAACAGCTTTATAAAAGCTCTGGAACCAATATCCAGGCACCCCCTTACCCCTCATCCATTTCTATGCCAGTTCAGATTCACCTGAACTCAACACTTTCCACCAGCATCCCAGTTCCTGACATCAAGAGCCTTATTTTTGACCCTCAACGCCCTCCAACATCAAGACCTGCTAAATTGCCCTGTTAGAGAGAAGCGCTCACTCCTGATCTTACCCACCCCCAAATGATTCAGGGAGATCATGTGTGATCCCAGTCACTCCAACTCTGTGTGGTTCTGGGTTCAAAATCATGCCTTTGATCCCTAGTGATAATCTCATGGTACTACGGCTAGGGTCAAGCTGTCAAATAAGGGTAAAATGTTTTTAAAGGATAATAGCAAGGCCGTGCGGCGCAGTCTGGGACGGCCACCTTTAATGAAGTAGCTGTCAGGTGGCGTCCCCACGTGCATGTGTTGGGGCAGAGCGAGGCCAGATTGTCCTCGGGTGGACGGCATCTTTCAAATTGATTGGCTCCCGCCGGGTGAGGAAGGCGGAAGGAGCCAATCACGGGGGAAGAGCACTTCGGGAGAGATGCGGGCACAGAGCGCCGACGGCGGGATCGGGTCGGCAAGGCTGAGAGACAGAGCAAGCGGCGTCCTGCCCTCCCTCCCTTTGTGGAGTCTGGTGGGGGGTTGGGAGTTATGGGGTGTTGCAGCTGGGGGGGGATAGGCGGGATCCCAGAGGTTTCCGGGGTCTGGAGCCTTAGGTATGATTGGGGCGGTGGCAGGATGCCCCCACCCAGACAATCCTGGATGGCCTTTGCTAATCATATGGCGAGGCCGGAGAAGGGTGGGTACTTAATAAGCCATGGGCTTGTCCACGGCGGAGGTGGAGAGGAGTTCACCTTGCTAATAATACGGCTGGTGAGGCATGGCTCCGCCGGGGGGAGAAGGTTATGAGGTTATGTTGGAATATGAGTTTGAATAATGTTGGAATGTTAATAAAGCTGTGACCGGTTAATACCCAATATGTGTTTGGTTTGGTTTGTTAAAGGGAAGAGGAGGGGGGGAACATGGAGAGGGGGTATGTGGGGAAAGGGGAGCCACCGAGTTAAGCGTACATCCATTAAACTTTTATTATAGAATCTCTGCAGAAATGGGATCATTTGATTTAAAAAAAAATATCCAGGTAAAAGTTTTCAGCTAGGCAATAATTTTGCATAACTAGTAGAATAAATATGTGCATAGTAATCTATATAATAAAATTCACTAAAATGTTTTAGCGTTTGATGCAGTCAAACAATACTTAAGGACATGCTATTCGAGGTAACAACTTACTTTGAATAGCATGGCCTTGGAAATGCATGTACTTCAACTCAAAAAAAAAAAGTGTAACACCCACACTATCTTTAAGACATCTGTGCTTTCAGCATGACATGGGATATAAATAGGTCAATAATGATGAAGAATTACTGTTCTGCTTTAATGCTGTTGTTAAGTACCGTCAAGTCAGTGCTGACTCATGGTGACCCTCTAGCAACTGCTGTCGAGTCGGTGCCACCTCATGACAACCTTCTGGATAGTTGTCCTTAACTGTGTTCAATCTTCAGTCAGACAGCTAATTGCATCTGTAGTTGTTGTTATTGTATAGATTCATCTGCTTTAATATTGCATCAACATATTGCATCACTCAAACGTCTGACTCTGTTTTGCAGAGACTGGTGTGTTGAAGTGATGGCCTGTGTTGATTGTGTAGAAACTCATCTAGAACTTGGCATTGTGCTGATTAAAGGGAGCCATTGTTGGAAACAATCTAGGACAGGTCAGGTGAGTAACTCAGATGCCTTCTGATGGAGTAAAAGATTTCGTTAAGTTTAGTTTAATTTATTGAATGACTTCATCTTTAGAAGCTGTAGTAGTAGAATGAAAAGGGGAAATAAGCTGAATATACTCTGACTCTCCTGGGGAAACAAACATAGAAATGATAGAAGATAAAGGCTATGGTGGTCATTTTAAAAGGCTTAGACACAATTTGGACATCTGAAAACATGCACGCAGATGTCAAAAATCACTGAGACATCCCTGGAGCCATTTCACATATGGGTTTTTGAGATGTCTCCACTGTGGGCATGTCAAAGTAGGCAGAGGGCAAAACGGAGGCATGTCCAGGGTGGAGGCAATGGATGTAGACATCCGTGATTGATTTCAGAAACCTCAGGGACATATGTGACCTTCGCCAACTTTATACCTCCTTCAAGTACAAATAAGCATTGGGAAAGTGCTTGTTTGGGTCCAGCAATATCTGGCTGGAATAGAGAAGATGGCACTCCACTATCTTCAGTATGTTTTGCAATCACAATGTTATTTTTTTCTACAATGAATAAAAGTGTTTTGTGTTTGCACTGATGCTGCATTTCTTTTAGATGCCCCCAGTATTAAATACTGTACAAGGGACATTTATAGGGACAGACCTGTAGACATCCATGCATTTCTTTCCATATGTACTAGCTTGGACGCTCCAGATTGCACTTGCCTTTATATGGCCTTTATATGTACAATGTGCCTTTATATGTACAATGTGCCTTTATATGGCCTACCCAGTGTGATCATTTATACCATCTATAAGCTCTACAAATCCCTTTCTCTCCCTTGGAGATAATTTGTGCTTGTTGCATGCTTTCTTGAAATCAGATACAGTCCTTCTTTCCAACATCTCCACTGGGAGGATGTTTCAAGGATCCCCTTTATCAGAGACAGCAGAACACCTTTCTGGTTGGGGACTCCACACAAACTAGTGTCTTCCCCTGCCTCCCAGGTTCCCTGTTTTTATTGCTTTGCAGGGCTGTGCCAAGCCATAAATTTGCCCTATGCGACTTGCACATCAGGCGCACCTCCTCCCCCCCCCCCCCCGCCCACAATCACAGGTTTGCCATTTGCCCACGCATCTCTGCATTTTACCTCCATATCCAGCCGGCTCTCCCCCGTGCTGCCTGCTCTTGCCCAGCCGCTGCCGCTTATAGTGTTGCCTTGGTGGTGGTGGAGGTGGTGGCAGTGGCAGCAGCGACTTTCAGTTGAAAAAAAAGGGTCTTTTTGACTCCGCGCTTGCATGCAGGTCTGATCTCTCCCTCCTTTAACATATGCATGCATCAGAGAAGGGAAAGACCAAACTAGATATTCAAACGGGGTCTTTGCAACTCCATGCTTGAATGGCTGGTCTGGTCCTTCCCTCTGCTGACACAAGCATATGTCAGAGGAGGAAGAGATCAGGCCAACATGCAAGCATGGAGTCGGAAAGATCTGCGGGAGGGGCGGTTCAATTAGATGTCGCTGCTGCCATCACCACCACCAAGGCAACACTAAGGGGTATGTTTACTAAACCGTGGTAAAGTTACCAGCGGTAAGGGCAGTGTTAAGGTACCTGAAGCCATATAAGACAGTGGGCAGGTAGGGAGTGTTCCAGCATAAAGGGAGCAATGGGCCATTTAACGCACGTTAACAGGGCTCCTTAACCATTTAATGCATGTTAACGGGACATCGCACGTTAAGGTGACAAGCATGCACCTTAGGGCACGTTAAGGCTGACAAACATGCCTTAAGGTGTCCTAAGGGCTGTAAGGTGCCCTAACGTAAGGCACCTTAACTTAAGGTGCCTTAAGTCAAGGTGCCCTAAGGGCTTTAAGGTGCCTTAACCTAAGATGCCTAAGGCTAAGGCGCATTAAGTTAAGGTGACCTAAGGACGTTAAGGTGCCTTCACCTAAGGCACCTTAAAGCCCTAGCAGTGGTTCTCAACCCTGTCCTCGGGACCCCACTAGCCAGTCGGGTTTTCAGGCTATCCACAATGAATATGAATGAGATATATATGCATTAGAAATAGCCTGCCAAACTGACTGGCTTGTGGCCCTCCAATGCTGGATTTGGGGACCCCGGCCTTACACCTCTGTCATTTAAGATTGTGAGTGGGCAAGGTACAGATGTCCAAGACATCAAAAAGATTAGATGGAGTATGTCACATACCTCCTTGCCTCTCACCACCACCAAAATATTGTCTATTAGACAACTTTTTGGTGGTGGTGAGAAACTAGGAGGGATGTGACACATTCTATCTACCCTTTTGATGTCAAGGACATCTGTACCTTGCCCACTCACAATCATACTTGACAGAGGTGTACGGCAGGGGTCCCCAAATCCAGCACTGGAGGGCCACAAACCAGTCAGTTTGGCAGGCTATTTCTAATGCATATATATCTCATTCATATTCATTGTGGATAGCCTGAAAACCCGACTGGCTAGTGGGGTCCCGAGGACAGGGTTGAGAACCCCTGCGGGCATCTTCACTTAAGACACCTTAGGTTAAGATTCCCTAAGTTAAGGTGACCTAAGAACATTAAGGTGCCTTAACCTAAGGTGCCTTAAGTTAAGGTGCCCTAAGGACTGTAAGGTGCCCTAACGTAAGGTGCCCTAAGGACTGTAAAGTGCTTTAAGTTGACAAGCATGAACTTTAAGACATAAAAACAGCTGTAACCCTAACACTGGATAGAGCACCAAGGAAAGGCAATGAAAAGGTGATGGAAAGAAGGAGAAGTGGGAGCTGATGGACCTTCCATATCTGTGGGCACCATATGTGGCAGCCGGTAAAGTGGACAAACATGTTGGAGGCAGCTGTACTGATGCACAGGGTGGTGCCATTGTAAAGTGCTGCAATGACAGTGGGTGACAGAGGATGGGAATACATGTCCCCCAGCAGAGCAGAGGTGGCAGAATATTTGCAGCAATAGGAGGACAGAGGAGTAGTGGTGTCATGCAGAACAGGCACAGGAGAGGCAAGCACGAAGAGCCTCAATGCAGAAAAGGGTACCAGTGAAAGACATGGGGTAGCAGCCTGCACAAGAAGACAGGATTGTACACAGCTGACAGAGGCAGATAGATGGGCTGAAGGATGGATGGCAACTGAGGTGCTATGGGGCTGGCAATGCAAATCTGCAGAGATGTAACTGTTAAAGGCATGGAAATGATTTGAGTAGGACAGGCATAAAAAGAGAACAAAGAGGAATTGAACCCTTGACCCCTGCCTAGAAAATCATTGTACTAACCAATAGGCTACACCTCCACATCCTGTTGCATAGTAATGGCTGGATACAGAAAGACTGCAGGTCTGCTGTGTGTGCCAGGATAGGGTAGCCCCACCAGTATCCATGATGCAATGCACATGCAGAACAGCAGTCTACAGCTGATCACTTAATGGAGAATGCACCTCTCCAGCACCTCAACTTGGTAAGAAGAACTGACAGTGTGCAATACTGGTACAGAGCAGCTACAGACCATGCCACTGCACAGGTTCTGTGGTCACCCTGAGGGTGAGGATGGGCACCCAGCACCAGGTCTGTAGTACCTGTGGTGCTAGAGATGGGCTCTGCTGTAGATACCCATTGCTGCCAATGTGTGACAAATAATCCCTGCAGTGGAAACTAAAATCATCCTGTGTCCATTTGTATACCCCAGTCACATCTAGCCCTGATGGATTGGGATTCACCCAGAATAGTGCATACCCAGTGTTAAAATGTGGTTGCCAGGGCTACCTATTACCAGGGCAGAGGGGTATCTAGACTCACATGAGATTTATGTAGCAATGCCAATATACTGCCCTCTCTGGATTAAAGTGGTATACAGTATATGCCCCTTGTCCCCAAAGGGCCCGCAATCTACATTTTGTAATTGAGGCAGTGGCAGGAGATGTGGCATGGCCATTGGCCTGAGGCTTCTGTCCTCTGGGGAGTGGTGGGGTTGGACCAGTACATCACATCTGTAGCTGTTTCTAGGGCAGTGGCAGACCACCAGTAATGCTGGAAGTAGGCCTGGAAGAACTCAGCTGCCAACCACCCAGGTCTGACATTCATCAGCAGAAGGCACAGTCAGACTGCAGATGCTGCACCACACCAGGTGTTCCACCTATGTACATGCTAACTGCAGACAGTCCGCTAGCCAGTCCATATAGCATGTTCACAGAAGAACTATGTGCACCCAGGGTTGGGTCACACAGCACAGACTCCCAGCAGTTGCTTCAGTGATTGGACCCAGAACATATAGATATCACTAGAGACAGACACTATATAGCGCTATGTGGGAACATAGCCATACCATGGTCACTGCTCAGTCAGAGTGAGAGTGCTCTCCCTGCATGACATGCTGTAGCCACCCTGTCCATGCAGGTGGTGGTCAGGTACTATGATGTCCCAGCCATTGCCCTACACCCGATGCAGATGCATCCTGCCCAATCTGCCCTATCCAGGCCATACCCACAATACCTTGCTCCTCAGTATGCACATTTGCAAGCAAATACGGGAAACAGTGTAAGCATTGTGAGGCCCAGTGAGGAGTAGGAAGCCACAAAACAATGGATAGGTATACACACACACACGCTCATATTGCAGCACTGTGCAAAGATAGGGATGGTTGGCAACCCTGCTCACCACACTTGTCCCGATCACAGTGCAAGCATTGCTAAGGTGTGCTAATTGTGCAGGAGCTAGTAGTAGTAGTGCTCTGGTGATAACTGCTGCTCCATGTGTAGGAACCAACAGTCTGACTCTTCATGAAGCTTTGGATAGTGGAGCCTGTGTGTGTGGGTGTTTGTACCCCTGTTGGCCGATGCTTTGGGGATTGCACATGTTGGTGTTGTATCTGCAATGTAGGGTAAAATGTAGGGACATGCTTTGCAAGATCCACAGCTGGGACATGAACCTATGACTCTCTGCTCCAAGACCCACTGGCTGTGTATAGTGCATCACACTGTTACCACAGAAGCACAGTAGTCCCTGGGGCTACCTTTGCTTTCCATCAGACAGATCTTGTCTGTTACACTGCATACCACACAATGGAACAGGGCATGACCTTGGTCCGCTGCAGGCGGGTGCCACTTTCCCCTCCGCCACCAACACCTTCTACCGCCATGCTGACATGCCCATATGCTGTTGGTGCTGGTAGTGTGCAATTCCAAGCCATCCAATGTGCAGGTAGGCTGGTGCCTAGGGTGCGTGGTCCGGGGTGGGGAGGCATACATGGACATCCACACATCCCCCCCCCATCATTGCCTGCCAATTTTATGTCCCTTCCACCTGGGGGAGAGATGGTTGGAGGTGTCAGGTTGGTGATCTAGCAACTATTGGCTAGGGTGGCCAAGGTAAACGTAGGTAGATTGTGTTATGCCAGTAGACTGTGGACAGGCTAGGGCATGCAGTGCAGGTACAGTGTACCCAGTTTGGACGACTGGGTGTATATATGTTTTAGATGACGTGTGGTCACACCCTGCACTGCCTTACCAGGGGCTGTAGTAAAGGGTGTTCATTTAGCTGGGTTTACAAACAGTTTGAGACGTATCCTGGGGAAGGTCCATAGACCCTTGTTAGAGTGGTCCCCAGATGTGCACTACTTGCCCCATTAAAGGCATAGTGGTTCCTGTGTGACGTTTGGGGTACCTACTGGGTACATGTCCCCTGGATGGGACACTGTGGAACACAGACTACTGAGCATGTTTGACCTTGGTCAGACACTATCTTGCTGTTTTCCAGTTTCTGTGTTCCTATGTGCCACCTAGGCAACAGCCTACTCCATCCTGTGCCCCAGCTGCCACCACTTCAGCTCCCTTTACCCCATTTACACCATCACCATAGTGCCCTTTCATACTTGGGCACTATGCTGTTGCTTAAAATCTAGCACTACTATCACTTTTCTTGTGTTCCCTGTCTGTTCTGTACATTACTGACACTGAACTGGTCTCTCCCTCCTGAAAAAGTACATTTACTGACAGGTTTTCACTGGTGGTAAAGTCCTGGCATTGCTGTTCCAGTGTTAGTGTAGCAGGGGCTTCTCCCCACCCACTCCCTGCCCAATGACCCCTACTCTCTGCCTTCTCCCCACCCTCTGGAACATTTACCATGCCGGTAACATTACCGCACGATAACGTTACATTAGGTAACATTTTTTTTTAGTGCCATCAAGTCAGTGTTGACTTATAGTGACCCAGCTATCTCTGTGTTTTCTTGGCAATATATCACTGGAAGTAGATTGCCAGGCTTTTTCTTCTGAGGCAATGAAGGGTAAAGTGACTTGAGCAAGGTCACAAGGAGTGCCGGTGGGTACTAGGCAATTGCTCTAACCACTAGGCTACTCCTGCCCCATGCTGCACATTTATTTATTTATCCATATTTATATACCTTATCCTTCAATCAAAGTGGTTTAAAATAAAAATAAATAGTAATATTAAAAATACCGTGCTTGAACGTTACCGATGCTACATTACTGCAGTTTAGCAAAAATGCCCCTAAAAGCGGTGGTGGTAGCTGAGCAAGGGCAGGCAGTGTCGGGGGGAGCCAAGACCTGCAGTTGCAAATGCACCCCTATTTCTTTGTGCCCTGTGTGGTGCACCACTCATATAGGGCTATGTGCGGTGCTGATGCTTTCTGTAACAAAAAGTTGGAAGGTCCATAACCTTGGTGGTACACCCCATTCCGCTGCCTATGCCTTCTTCAGTAAAAGAATATTTTCTTAGATTACTCCTGAGTTTACCCTCTTTCGCTCTCACGCTATCATCTCTCATTCTGGAGCTTCCTTTCATTAAAATTGCCTCCCATGCTTTTTAAACATAGGTATTTAGATGCTTCTATAATACAGTATCTCCCTTCTGCAGCCATTCTTCCAAAGTACACATATTTCAGTTTTTAAATCTGCCTCCATATGCTTTATGAGGAAGAACAATAACCATTTTGGTAGCCACCCTCTGGACAGACTCCATCCAGTTTATACTGTTTTGAAGATGTAGTCTTTTTCCTACTGCCTTTTCCTCTCCCTATATACCCAAGCATTCTTCTGGTTTTTCTACTTATTTGGTCACTTTGAGATCATCAGTTATGATCATGTAAAGATCCCACTCTTTTTTCATGCACAGAAGTACTTTCCCCCCAAATAGTACCACTCCCTTGGTCTTTTGCCGCTCAAATACATGGCCTTGCATTTTTTAGCATTAAATCTTAGCTACCAAATTAAACCAATCCTCAAACTTCACCAAATCGCAACTAAGGGGTATGTTTACTAAACCCTCTTAACGTGCGCGCCGCGTTAGTGTGCAGGATGCCATAAAAGGAGTGGACGGTCTGGTCAAAAGTAGCAAAACGGGAATAGCGCGCGATAACGCGCACAGCGGCGCACATTATCAGGTGAAATGCCGCTGAGCGCATTAGCGCGCGGTAATCTTAAGTAGGCGCCCAGATATGTACACATAGAAATAGAGGTATAGCACAATGGTTAATACACAGACTGAGGATACAGGGGTCATGAGTTTGATCCCCCAGTGTGCCTAATACATAAGGCTGGCTGAGGCATCAGCTTTGACATGTAAGTATTGTTTCCTGAGGCATTTTATTTGTATTTTAATTATTGCTGCCAGCAAACACACCCTCACGTGCCGTAACCTAAGGTGCCGCATAAGGCACCCTATAAGGCACCCCATAGGGCACATTATAAAGTGCACTGTCTGCCACGGCACCCTATAATGTCCCCTATAGGGCACCCTATAAGGTGCTCCATAGGACACCTTATAAGGCACCTTATACGGACTGTAACCATAAGGTGCCTCGGAAGGCGCTTTATAGGGTGCCCTATAAGGCGCCTTCTGAGGCACCTAATGGTTACAGTACCCTGAGGGTGTTTTGCTAGCAGCACTAATGTACATTAAAAAAAGACAATGCTTTGGACAGCCCTATCAAAGAACCCCTACTGTGGGTTTGAACCCAAGACCTCTGGTTCCAAAAGTAGTGAAGGAGGATGTGGATTGAAAGGGAAAAGTACAAAAGGGTGAAGGTGAAAGGGAAAATTAAAATGTATTAATTATATCCTTTTGTGGATTATTACTGAGTGGGGGAGGGGGATAAAGGTATGGACTGGGAGGGAGTATGGGATGGTGGTGATGGATAATGGGGGGGAGGGAGTGGGGAATTAAAAAGTAAAATATATATATATATTCCCCGTTGTGGGAATGAATATGGTTGTTTAACATTGTTTAATATGTATGTTGTTTAAATTGTTTCGATATATATGCTACTTATATTGTTTCAAAATGTATGTTGTCTACAATATGTTAACTGCTTACAATGAATAAAAAGATTAAATACTAAAATTATCCCACCAGAAAGTAGGCACAGGCATTTATAATTGCTCCAAAACCCAACCTACTACTGCTACTACTACTATTAATCATTTATATAGCACTACAAGATGTTCGCAGCATTGTACAGACATATATGAAAAATGGTCCCTGCTCAATAGATCTTACACTCTAATCAAGACAGACAATACAATAGCTGAGAACAAGGGGTACAAATAGGGAAAGGTAAGGAGAAATAGAGAAAAAAAAACAAGTGATCAAGATCCAAAAGCAGCTTCAAAGACGTGAGTTTTTAGCATGCATTTGAAAAGGAGGAGAGATGAAGCCTGACATACAGACTCAGGAGTTTGTTCCAGGCATAAGGAGCAACAAGATGAAAGGATCAAGTCTAGAATTGGCAGTGAAAGAAGAGGACATAGAGAAAAGCAAGCCAGTAGAAGAGTGGAGTTCATGAGGAGGGGTATAGGGAGAGAGGAGAGAGGAAAGGTAGGGAGGAGCAGTGGAATGAATGCATTTGTAGGTCAAAAAGGAGAAGTTTGAATTGGATAAAGAAATGGATGGGAAGGATTCTGCAATTGAAGTATTTACCTGCTGATAATTTCTCAGAATCATGGGTTAAAGGGAACTCTTTGGGATTAAACTGATAAAATCTCTGTCTATTTTAAAGTTACACAGGGCACTGATTTAGCAAGCCAGCTTGGTTGCCAGGGTCACATGTTATAAGAGAAGGATGGTGTTTGGACCCAAAAGCGGATTATGTCGCACCACCCAACCCGCCCTCTGTGGGTCAGAGTGGGGGACAGGATCTCCAACCAACAGATCCACATTCTACATCTCTGCAATGGTGGCAGTAGAGAGAACCATCAACCCCAAACCTGCTCGGGAATAGGCACCCTACAGGGCAGTCAATGCAGATCTGCACACATCACATAAGGTACTGGCAAACAGGCAGTAGGCCTGGAAAAGCCACCACTATCTGACATTCACCAGCAGAGGGCACAGTCAGTCTCCACCCACTGTACCCTGCAAGGTGCTCCAACCATACACATGCTAACTACAGCCAGTCTGCTAGCTAGTACATAGTGTATGCTCATGGAGGAACTGTATGTACCCAAAAATGGGATGTCACTGATTGGGCCCCAGAAAAGAAAACTCATAGATATCACTAGGGAAAAATAATGTACAGCACTATGGGGGAACCTAGCCATGCCATGGTCACTGTTCAGTCAGGGTGAGAGTGATCCCCCCCCCCCCCAGCATGACATGCTGTGGCCACCCTGTCCATGCAGATGGTGGTCGGGCACTACAATGTCCCAGCCATTGCCCTATGCCCTGTGCAGATGCATCCTGCCCAGGCCGCCCTGTCCGGGCCATACCCACAGTACCTTGCTCCTCATTATGCACATTGGCAGGCTAACACTGGAAACAGTGCAAGCAGTGTGGGCTCAGTAAGGTGTAGGCAACCACAAAACACTCACTCCCACACCTATGCCAGCATTGTGCAAATATAGAGGTTTTTGGCAGCCCTGGCCGCCACACCAGTCCTGGGCACAGTGCAGGCCTTGCAATGGTATGCAATACTGTTGGGATCACTCCCTGGGGTGGGAAACACTGTCATAAACAAAAACAGAAACACACTCCACAGATATCAGAAAGGTTGCTATGGTGAATCTCTGTCAACAAATTGTGTTTAACTTAGGATTTGTTATCTGACATTAATCATAGCAACCTTTTGATATATGTGTAAAGTGTTCCCAAGTTTAGGACGGCATTGCTAAGGTATGCAGGTACTAGTATTGGGAGATGCTGCTCCGCGCAGGGCCCAACAGCCTGACTCTCCATGAAGCTTTGGATAGTGGAGCCTGTGGGTGTGGGTGTTTGTGCCCCTGTTGGCCACTGCTCTAGGGCAGAGGTTCCCAACTCGGGTCCTGGTAGGCCAAACATGATTCAGGTTTTCATGCTGTCCCTAATGAATATGCATGAGATACATTTGCATACAATGGGGGTGGTGCATACAAATGCACCACAGGCATATTTATTAGGGACAGCATGAAACCTGAATGGTGTTTGGCCCTCCAGGACTGCAGTTGGAAAACTCTGCTCTAGGGATTGCACATGTTTATGGTGTCTGTGCTCTGTAGGGTAAAATATAGGTGTTTATGGCATGTTTATTTTATCTGCAATAAAGGTTCTGTCTTTATTGCCACAGTTTAGTACTGGGTTAAATATAGGGACATGGTCTGCAGGAGCCACAGCTGGGACTTGAACCTGTGACCTTCTGCCCCTGAGCACACTGGCTATGTGTACTGCACCAAACTGTTGCCACAGAGGCAGATTCCCTGAGGATACCATGACTGTTCGTCAGACAGACCTTGTCTGTTGCAGTGCACAGCACCCACCTAAATGTGGCTTGGCCGTGGTCTGTTGTGGGCAGATGCCACTGCCCCCTCTACCACCAGCACCCCTCCGCCACCATGCTGACATGCCCTTGTGCCGGTGGTGCTGGTGGTGCGCAGTCCTAGGCCATCCAGTGTGCCAGTAGGCAGCTGCCTATGGTGTGTGATATGGGTAGGGGTGCCTGCAAAGACATCCTCGCTTCCCCCCGGCACTGCCTGCCAATGTTATGTGCCCTTTGGGGTACTTGCTGGGTACTGTCCCCTGGGACACTGTGGGACACACACTCGTGGACATGTTTGTCCTTGGTCAGTTGCTGTCTTGCTGGTTTTCTGTTTCTACATTCCTATGTGTCACCTAGGCATCTGCCTAGTCCACTCTGTGCCCCAGCTGCCCCACCTGCAGCCACCTGTACCCCATTTGCAGCCTCACCGTAGTGCCCTCTCATACTTGGGCACTATGATGTTGCTGCACATGTATCACTACTATCACTTTTCTTGGTCTCCCTGGCTTTGCTGTACATTGCTGACTGAAATAGTTTCTCTCTCCTGCAACTGTGCCTCTAGTGCGAGGTTTTCACTGGAGCTAATTTTCAGAACTTCATTTCACGGTGTTAGTGTGCATGAAGCCTCTCCCCACCCACTCTCTGCCCTTATCTCCGCCCCTGGGGATCCTTACTCTGCCCTCTGGGGAGCCTTACTCTACCCTCTGCACACCTTAACACCGCGGAGATGTTATCGCGCGATACGTGACGTTCTCACACGGTAATGCGCCATTATCATGTGATAACATCACTTATCATATAATAACATCGCTGCTGTGACGTTAGCGCTGTTTAGTAAACATACCCCTTAGTCTTATGATTGTGCTAAAATATTTAAGTTGTTTACTTGCCTAAAGTTGATAGGGATCGTTGTACAAACACATACATACCTAATAGGTTTAAGGGACTTTGCTCACATCAGGATTAATTTCAGGGCCTTAATTAATTAAGCTATACCTGATGAGAATAACCAGCTACACCTGAAAGTGAATTAGACTACTTCTGTCCTTGTAAGAGCTGTAAGAGCCTATAAAGGGGCATGTTTACTAAAACCCCGGTAAAGTGCGGGCCCCGGTAGTGTGCGGGTGCCATATAAGGAGTGGGTGTTCCGTCCTGAAAAAGGAAAGGCGGAATTTACATATGCGCTAAGGTGCGCGGCGCCCATGTGCGCCCCGCACCTTAGCGCATGGGATAGCTGCGCGAGAGGCATAAGCGGCGCGCTGAAATGCAAGACATAGAGCAGAGCCACAGCACAATGGTTAAGACACTGACCAACAGTGCAGGGATCAGGGGTTCAATACCCCACAGTGCCCAAAGAAGATGGCTGGCTGAGGCGTTAATTTATGAGGCGCAGAAATACTGGGTGGCAGAAGGTGGCACGCTAATGTTTATGGAGGCATTATAATACTGGGCGGTATAAGTGGCGCGCTGATGTGCAGGAAAAAGAGCAGAGCCATAGCACAATGGTTAAGACACTAACCAATGGTGCAGAGATCATGGGTTCAATCCCCCACAGTGCCCAATAAAGACAGCTAGCTGAGGCATTACTTTAGGAGCCAGTGTAATATTGGGCGGCGCGCTAATGATTTTGGAGGCATTTTAATATTGAGCGGCATAAGGCGGCGCGCTGATGTGTAGCCACAGAAACAGAACCACAGCACAATGGGTAAGACACTGACCAATGGTGTAGGGATCAGGGGATCAATCCCCACAGTGCCCAATGAACAAGGCTGGCTGAGGCATAACATATTATGGGGAAGATTACTTTAGGAGGCATTTTATTTTTATTGTAATTATCATTAATAGCAAATGCACTCTCAAATCGTGTTAACATAAAGCGCCCTATAAGGCACATTTTAAAGTGCACTGTCCGCCACGGCACCCTAAAATGTACCCTATAGGGCACCCTATAAGTTGCATCACAGGAAAATGTACAGTGCCCCTTATATGGACGGAAACCATAAGGTGCCCTATAGGGCGCCCTATAAAGCGCCCTCATAGGCACCTTATGAGTACAGTACGCTGAGGGTGTATTTGCTGGCAGCAAAATATGTACAGTAAAAAACAGATAAGGCTTTGGATAACCCTATCAAATAACCCCACTGTGGGTCTGAACCCATGCCCTCTGGCATCACAGGCAGTAACATAACCATTGCGCTACAGCTACTAGCAAACCCCTGGCTGGCTGCAGAGAGCCTGCACGTCACCACACAGACAGTCTGCTGCAGTCACCAGGATAGGGTTAGCCCACCCATACCCATGATGCACTGCACATGCAAATCAGCTGTCCACAGATGAACCCAAGATGGGCAATGCACCCCCACAGCACCTCGGCCTGGTAGAGGGAAGTGACCATGTGCACCCCCACAGCACCTCGGCCTGGTAGGGGGTACTGACCGTGAGTTTTACTGGCACACAGTAGCTACACACCGTCACATTGTGTGGGCACTGTGCTCACCCTGAGGGTGTGGTGAGGCACCCAGGACCAGGTCCACAACACCTTCCATGGCAGAATGAGGCCATGCTGGAGGTCCAAAGCAGTGTTAATGTGTGAGATAGGTAGTTTCTGCACAAACACCTTGGATGTCTATGTCTGTTTCAGTCAGGTGTAGCCCCCATGGACCCCCAGGTGGGCCATGCACCACCCTTCCCCCCAGGCCAAGGGCAGCAAACAGCATCCCCCATCAATAGATCCACATTCTACCTCCCTGCAAAGGTGGCAGTAGAGGGAACCATCAACCCGGGTCCTGCTGAGGAACAGACACCCCACAGGGCAGTCAATGCAGCTCTATCCACATCCATTACACAATAGCAGACAGACATTAGGCCTGGATACGGTGAGCTGCACCCCACCACCATCTGATGTTCTCCTGCAGCAAGTCATCAACCACTGCACCCCACAAACTGCTCCATCAAGACACATACCAGCTGCAAACAGTGTGCTAGTTAGTCCACAGTGCATGTTCCCAGTGGAGATGCATGCACCCAGAACTGGGATATCAGCATACACAGCAAGCAGTTAAATCAGTGACTGAGCCCCAAAAGGAAACCCATATCTATCACATGAGAAAAATACTACATAGCACTATGGGGGTGCCTAGCCATGTTGTGGTCACTGCACAGTCAGGGTGAGAGTGATCTCCCAGCAGGACATACTGAGGTCACCTTGTCTGTGTAGGTGGTGGCCGGGCACTAAAATGTCCCAGTCAGTGCCCTATGCCCTGTGCAGATGCACCCTGGCCAGGCCACCCTGTCCGGCCTATACCCATGGTACCTTGCTCCTCATTATGCACATTGGCAGCCAAATACTGGCAACATTGCTGGCAGTGTGGGCTGTGGAAGGTGTTTGCAGCCACCACACACTGGATAGGCAGACAGCCACCCCCACACCTATGCCAGCATTGTGCTACTATAGAGGAGTCCAGCAGCCATACCCACCACACCAGTCCTGGGCACAGTACAGGCATGGATATGGTACGCAATACTGTT
The DNA here is from genome assembly GCA_033557465.1 of Ichthyophis bannanicus. Lineage (NCBI taxonomy): Eukaryota > Metazoa > Chordata > Amphibia > Gymnophiona > Ichthyophiidae > Ichthyophis > Ichthyophis bannanicus. The sequence continues at coordinate 394,532,641 of CM066035.1, forward strand.
GGGGGTCACTCCCCAGGGTGGTAAACACTGTCAGAGACCAGACCTGCAGCGCACACCGCAGACATCACAATGATTCTTATGGTGGAGATCAATGAGCAAAATGTGCTTAATGTAGGAATTGATATCTGCCAGTTATCATGGGCAACGTTTGATAGCTGTGTACCATATACCCAGGTGTAGGGTGGCATTGCTAAGGTATGCAACTGCTAGTATTGGGAGATACAGGCAGGGCCCAATGTCCTGCCTCTCCAGGAGGTATTGGCCAATGGGGCCTGTGGGTGTGGGTGTGGGTGTGTCTGGCCCCTGTTGGCTGCTGCTTTATGGCAGAGTGTCCCAACTCCAGTCCTGGTGTTCCAACCACTGTTCGGGTTTTCATGCTGTCCCTCATAAATATGCATGAGCTATATCAGCATACCATGGGGTGGTGCATAGATATGCAGCACAGGCATCTTTATTAGAGGCAGCATGGATCCTGAATGGTATGGGGCCCTACAGGACTGCATTTGGGAGAATCTGCTCTAGGTAATGTGGCTGTTTATGGTGTCTGTGTTTGGTGTGGTAAAATATAGGCGTGTGAACCATGCGTATGTTCTCAGCAATAAAGGTTTCTCCTTACTATCACGGTTTAGTTGTAGGAAAAATATGTGGACTGGATTGGCAGTAGCCCCAGCTGGGCTTTGAACCTGTGTCCTTCTGTTCCTGCACACGCTGTCTGTGTGCACTGCACCACTGTATTGCCACAGATATGCTGTGTTCCCTGGGGAGTCCATGACTGTACATCCGACAGAGCCTGTCTGTTGTGGTGGATGGTGCCAGCCTGCACAGGTCTAGGCCACTGTCTGCTGTGGTTTGCAGCCACTGCCCCCTCCACCACCTGTACCCTTCCGCCAACATGCAGACATGTCCCTATCTGGGAAAAAGCATATGACCTGATTGAGTTGTGGCACTCCAGGACTGAATTTGGGGGACTCGGCTGTAGGTAATGCCCATTGTTATGGTTTGTGTGCGGTGTAGGGTAAAATATAGGTGTTGAAACCATGCTTATGTTCTCTGCCATAAAGGAGTGTCTGTACTATCACTGTTTAGTGGTGGGTAAAACTTTGGGGACTGGGTTGGCAGGAGCCCCAGCTGGGATTTGAACCTGTGACCCTCTGGTCCTTCAGGCACTGGCTGTGTCCGCTGCACCACACTGTGGCCACAAAGACACTGCAGTCTCTGGAGATAGGAAACCTGGCCGCACGAGTCAGACACCCTGCTCTGCACAATTCTACTGTGGGATCATTTACCTTGTATGGGGACAAAGGTGCAATTAAACCTCAAACAGGACCTCCAAAACAGGGGAAAAAACCAAAAACAAGCTGGGCAACAGTGATATCAATGGGCAACATGACAAACACTCCCAGGAAAGCTCCATTAAAATGCAGTGCTTTTTGAACGAGTCTACGGAGCGTAGACCCTTCCAAAAATCATTTCTTTTTTCTGGAGATTTCCTGGGAGTGTTTTTCATGGTTGCCCATTAATATCACTGTTGCCCAGCTGGAGTATAATTTATTTGGAATTTTTTGTGGTCATTTTCATTTTATTTTTGCTATTTTGTTCTTTGCACATGTATCACACTGCTCACGTTTTGCAGGTTTCCCCGGTTTTGCTGTACATTGCTGACGGAAATGGTTTCTCTTCCCTTTAAATCGGCTCTAACGCGAGGGTTTCACTCGCGGTATTTTTTGGGCCAAAATTCAGCCCCGCTCCTGTGCGGGGAGCCTCTCCCCTCCCACACTCCCCCCATTGACCCCGTCCCTCCGCCCCTTGGGGCCTTCCTCCGCCCTCCGTACACCTTTCCCCGCCTCTATCGCACATCAGCGCCCCGCAAACGTGCGCCGGCCCGTTAATGTGACGTGCACGCATGGGCGGCACTTAAGAGCACTTAAGTGCATCATTAGCATGCGCTATTGTGCGCCACGCACATGTGCGCGGTTTAGTAAACATACCCCTAAGATTATGCCTGGGGTGGTTGGGAGAGAAACAGCTAATAGAAGCTAGCTTACTAAAACAGTGCCTTGACTGAGTCTTAGGGGTATGTTTACTAAACAGCGCTAGGATCGCAGTGGCGACATTATCGCGTGATAAGTGACGTTATTGCGTGATAATGGCGCATTACCGTGCGATAACGTCACATATCGCGTGATAACATCTCCGGTGGCATTAAGGTGCACAGAGGGTGGAGTAAGGCTCCCCAGAGGGCGGAGATAAGGGGAAAATATGCAGAGAGTGGGCGGGGGGAGGCCCCAGGCACACTAACGCTGTGAAATCAGGGTCAGAAAATTAACGCCAGTGAAAACCTTGCGTTAGAGGCACATTTGCAGGAGAGAGAAACCAGTTCAGTCAGCAATGTACAGCAAAGGCAGGGAGATCCAGATAAGTGATAATAGTGATACATGTGCAGTAACAAAACATGCAAAAACCAGAGAGATAATGACCAGAACCAAAATAGAATACAAAACATCAAGCTGGCCAATAGAAAAAACAAGGATAAATGATAATCAACACTACCCATAAAGAATAAAAAGGAAGATGTCACTTTTGGAAGGGTCAATTCTGATTCCCCCTACAATGTGAATGTTCCAGCATTGATAGTGTTGATGAAGGTTTGCTGTGGTGTATATTGGGCAGCTTGCTTATGTGGCTTTCACATGTGCAGCAACAGCAGAGTGGCCACGTAGGAAAGGGCACTATGGTGATGGTGTAAATGGGGTACAGGGGGCTCCAGGCGGCACATGCAGTGGGCCAGCTGGGGCACAGTGTTGGCTAGGCAGATGCCTACCTGGCACATAGGAATGCAGAGACTGAAAAGCAGCAAGACAGCAACTGACCAAGGGCAAACATGGCCATGAGTGTCCATCCCACAGTGTCCCAGGGGACAGTACCCAGCAGGTACCCCCAAGGGCACAGAACATTGGCAGGCAGTGCCAGGGGGAAGTGCTGATGTCCATGTCAGCACCCCTACCCCATATCAGGCACCATAGGCAGCCGCCTACCACCACACTGGATGGCCTGGGACTGCACACCACCAGCTTAAGGGCATGTCAGCATGGTGGAGGAGGGGTGCTGGTGGTGGAGGGGGCAGTGGCATCTGCCCACAGCAGACCAAGGCCAAGCCCCATTTAGGTGGGTGGCATGCACTGCAAAAGACAAGGTCTATCTGATGAACAGTAATGGTATCCCCAGGGAATAACCTCCCTCTGTGGCAACAGTTTGGTGCATTACACACAGCCAGTGTGCTCAGGGGCAGAAGGTCACAGGTTCAAGTCCCAGCTGTGGCTCCTGCAGACCATGTCTCTATATTTTACCCAGTACTAAACTGTGGTAATAAAGACAGAACCTTTATTGCAGATAAAATAAACATGCCATAAACGCCTATATTTTACCCTACAGAGCACATACACCATAGACATGTGCAGTCCCTAGAGCAGAGGTTCCCAACTGCAGTCCTGGAGGGCCAGACGCCATTCAGGTTTCATGCTGTCCCTAAGAAATATGCTTGAGATGCATTTGCATGCACCGCACCCATTGTATGCCTACACCTTACTGAGCCCACACTGCTTGCACTGTTTCCAGTGTTAGCCTGCCAATGTGCATAATGAGGAGCAAGGTACTGTGGGTATGGCACGGACAGGACGGCCTGGGCAGGATGCATCTGCACAGGGCATAGGGCAATGGCTGGGACATTGTAATGCCCGACCACCACCTGCACGGACAGGGTGGCCACAGCATGTCATGCTGGGGGGTCACTCTCACCCTGACTGAGCAGTGACCATGGCATGGCTAGGTTCCCCCATAGTGCTGTACAGTATTTTTCTCAAGTGATATCTATGAGTTATTTTTTCTGGGGCACAGTCACTGATATATCTGCTTGGTGTGTGTGTGTGCTCAAATCCCATTTGTGGGTGCATGCAGTTTCTCAAGGAACATGCACTATGTACTAGTTAGCAGTCTGTCTGCAGTTAGCATGTGTATGGCTAGAACACTGTGCAGTGGGTGGAGAATGACTGTGTTCTCTGCTGGTGGGGGGCAGCTGAGCTTTTTCCAGGCCTACTGCTTGTCTGCCAGTGCCCTATGTGATTTTTACAGATCTTCATTGACTGCCCTGTAGGGTGCCTTTTCCCCAGCAGGCCTGGGGTTGATGGTTCTCTCTACTGCCCCCATTGCAGAGATGTAGAATGTGGATCTGTTGGTGGGAGATCCTATCCCACACCCTGACCCACAGGGGCAGGTTGGGTGGTGCTACATAATCCAAAGTGGATAAAAATTTATGAATACCTCCAGGGAGACTGATTCTCTCTGTAAGAGGCTCTATTTTATTGTCTTTGGCTAAATTTGTAAATATTTTTTTAACCTGCTAACAATGCTTGTCAAATCTTATTTACAAGATAGGTCCCACTTTCTGAGATTAAATCAAGAAAGAGTCTTAAATTTTGATCAGATCACCCTTGTTACTTTAGATATAGACAGGAATTTTGGAAAATCCATCCAAGTGCAATCTGGGACCACTAAGCCAGAACGTCTGAAGAAACTGCAGGCACATCCAAGTGCAGATGTGTTTTAACAAACCTGAATGTGCCCAATAGGAATGTCTGCAGCGGCATCTACTTAGACATGCCCAGAACCATATTTCAGAACCCAGCCATCTAGGATAGCATAATGGTTAGAGTAGTGGGTTAAGAACAGGGCAACCAAGATTCAAATGTTGTTATAGCTCAAATTGTGCTGAGTACTGGTGATGATAGATTACTTTCTTCTCTATACTCTCTGGATGTTTCTCAGCTAAAAATATTTGTTGCTGTTCATGCCTTGGAGGAGGTCTGAAGTTATACCTGTGGCCGGATAGCCATGATGTTTCTGTGATCAGGTGAGGACATCCAGGTTCCCGAGAATGCCCCAGCCACACTTCCTCCCTGCCCCTTTTCAGATTTGGATGTCCTCACTCTGGGGACATCCCCAGAGCCGGCTTCTAAAATGATCTCTGTGCTTTGGATGTCTCTATGCCCATTACTGATGTCCAAAGCACAACAGGGCTTCTAAAATGACCCCCATACTGTTTTTGGCTTTAGATATGGTGCATTGTTTATTATCTCAAACAATGAGTGATCATCGAATCCCTGTGGCCTTTTTGGATTAGCTATCTGAATTAGTGTTTGCTCGTAATTATTTTTATTATGGTTAAGAAACTTATTTTGCAGACACAGGTTATCACAATGGGAGTTTCTGTAGCTATACTATACATGGCTGAATTTGAAGAGAAATATGTTTATACAGCAAATTATTTTCCAAAGATACTGTTTTGGATGATATCTTTTTTATTTTGACAGCAATGCAAAATAAGTTATTACAGTTTAATCAGGTTAAATTTGTTGGACTCAAATTTACAGTTTATTATGAAATGCCATTCTTCACAATTAGAATTTTTGTATGTGTTAATCTTTATTTCAGAAGGACGATTGTGTACCACCTTGTAATAAAGGAGGTGGACAGGAATGCGTTACTGAAATTTCAGAGAGCTTATCTGATACCACTGAAGATGAATTTCCCAGTGGGGCAATTTTTAAGGTTATTAAGGATATGTTCTATGACAGGTGAATTCAAGATCAAATCACAAGAACTAAAGGAGCAATTATTAGAGAGCATCCTATAAATGTAATTAGTAGCACATATCAAAGCACTTGTTTTGCAAATCCAGAGCTGTTACTACAATATAAGCCTCTCAAGAAGAAGATCACTTGACATGTGTATTATCTTACTCTCAAGGTACTTATAAATTAGCTAAATTAATTAAGAAACATTGGCATATTCTGAACTTTCATCTAGTTTTGGAGTGATCATCCCACCGCGCCGCAGGGCCTGGGTCCCGAGGCCGGTATGTAACCAGGTTCCCGGGGCCTAAATCCCTTGCGGCGGCAGCGCGGGGATTCATGGGGGGGTGGAGAGGCGGAGCAGGGCAATGCCGGCACCAGCAGCCCACGTCAGTGACGTGGGGGCAGGCGATTGGTGCTGGTGCCAGTTGGGGGGCGTGGCATCGGCATGAGAGGGAGATCGCGGCATGTGATCTCCCTCTTCCTCATCAAGCGCCGCGTCGAAAAGGTGTCCCTCCCCACCATCCCATGTGTTAAAAAAAAATAATAATAATATATATATATTTTTTTTTTCAATGGGGTTGGGGGTCGTTGCAGCTGGGTAGGGTGGGGTGGTTGTGTTCGAGCCGTTCCGGCGGTTTGGCGGGGTAGCAAGCTGGCGCTCGCCGACCCGGCATGGCATTTGAGGCTGATGCCGCTTTGCAGGGGAGCGGCAGTGCTCCTTGGTTGGGAGAGACATCACGGTTGGGGTCTCTGCCCGGTGGAAGGCAACTTGCCGGCCTTTGCTAATAACATGGCGAGGCGGGCGGTAGGGGGAATGGGGGGTGGATGATGCACCACTTTGCTATAAACGGCTGGTGGGGGGCATCATCCGGAAAGGGGGGGGCAGTGTTGGGATTTAAGAATGTTGAGTTGGCCCATGTTGGGGCCGGTTTTATAATACATTTAATAAAGCTACGACCAAAATATTTGCTATCAAAATTCCAGTGTTTGTGTGTTTTGTGGTGGTGATGGGGGGGGGGAGTGGTGTCAGGCCATCAAAGCTGATGGCAGGCAAGGGATTGGCATCCGGATACCTCGGTTACTCTATTATAGCTTATAAATGCAGCAGTAATACTGGGGATTTGATGTTACTTAATGATAACCTGGTTAGGAAAATATTCACATGAAAAATGAGCTATTACAGCTAATGTGATCGAGTCATTATAGGGTTGGAATGACGAGAATTTAAAGACTTTTTATGTAAGTCAACAAAATACGGATTGTGATTTATCATGGGTGATTTATGCGATTGTATGATCTTGTTTGAAAGTGTACATTTGGCTTACAAAGTGAAAGATTAAGACAAGATATAGTGAACACGCAAGTCGCATCAACACTAAAGTTTGGGTTACACAGTTAATGATATCCTCTGGAGGATCTTGGAGCAAATTCAATTGGATTGGAGTGGAGGTGATGAAGAGCAGCTGTTGAATTATAAAGAACTAGGCTAAATTTTCTACTTAAACACAGTTTATCCAAAATGACTTAGTGTGGACATCATTACTTTAATGTTTATGATTTGTTGGATTGTGATCATATGTCATGCTTATAAGGGTTTTGCTTTAACCAAGAGTGAAAGAAATGGAATCACTGTGATAACAGTCCCTGAAGCAGAAAAAAATTATGCCTTTTTTGCCTTTCAAAACATGAATTCATGTCAGACTCATGCTTTAAAACACATTTAAGATAAGTTTTAACTAACTGATAAATGACAGTACCAACACAGGATATGCACTATTTTGGGTGCATCATAGCCCATAAGGGCTAAACATGACTAAGAAATACAGATGTGTCTGCAGGAACTACCTATCACACACACTAGCACTGATGGGGACCTGCAACATAGCCTATTTCAGCTATGAAAGGTGCTGTGGACCTGGTGCTGGGTGCCCCACCTCACCCTCAGGGTGAGCACAGTACCCGCACAATGTGACGGTCTGTAGCTACTTTGTGCCAGTAACATACACGGTTAGTACCCCCTACCAGGCTGAGGTGCTGTGGGGGTGCATACGGTCAGTTCCCCCTACCAGGCCGAGGTGCTGTGGAGGTGCATACCCCATCTTGTGATCATCTGTAGACTGCTGATTTGCATGTGCAGTGCATCATGGGTACGGGTGGGTTAACCCTATCCTGGTAACCACAGCAGACTGTTTGTGTGGTGACATGCAGTCCTTCTGTAGCCAGCCAGAGGTTTGTTAATAGCTGTAGCCCACTGGTTACTTCACTGCCTGTAGAGCCAGAGGTCTTGGGTTCTAAACCCACAGTGGGGTTATTTGATAGGGCTATACAGAACATTGTCAATTTTTAATGTACATTAGTGCTGCCAGCAAAACCACCCTCAGAGTACTGTAACCATAAAGTGCCTCAGAAGGCGCTTTATAGGGTGCCCTATAAAGCGCCTTCTGAGGCACCTTATGGTTACAGTCCATATAAGGTGCCTTATAAGTTGTCCTATGGAGCACCTTATAGGGTGCCCTATAGGGGACATTATAGGGTGCCGTGGCAGACAGTGCACTTTATAATGTGCCCTATGGAGTGCCTTATAGGGTGCCTTATGTGGCACCTTAGGTTATGGCACGTGAGGGTGTGTTGGCTGGCAGCAATAATTAAAATACAAATAAAATGCCTCAAGAAACAATACTTACATGTCAAAGCTGATGCCTCAGCCAGCCTTATGCATTAGGCACACTGGGGGATCAAACTCATGACCCCTGTAATCATCAATCAGTGTATTAACCATTGTACTACACCTCTGTTTCTGTGTTTACATGTCTGGGCGCCTACTTAAGATTACCGCGCGTTAACGCGCTTAGCGGCGCTTAGCGGCGCTTAGCCTGTTAATGTGCGCAGCAGCACGTGTTATCACATGATAATCTCATTTTGCTACTTTAAGACTGAAACGCCCACTCCTTTTATGGAAGCCTGCACACTATCGCCGGGCGCACATTAAGATGGTTTAGTAAACATACTCCATAAGGGTATGTTTACTAAACCGTCTTAATGTGTGCTCTGACACGTTAGCGCGCAATAAGGCACCTTATCGCACGATAATGGTGCTTTACCATACGATAAGGTGCCTTATCGCGCGCTAACGTGCTCAGCGGCGCAAACGAGCGTTGAAGGCGGAGTAAAGGCCCCCTGAGGGCGGAGGAAGGCTCCCCAGGGGCGGAGAGAAGGGGTCAATGGGTGGAGAATGGGAGGGAAGAGGCTCCCGGCACACTAACGCTGTGGATTTTGGGGCTGAAAACTAACGCCAGTGAAACCCTGGCTTTAGAGTAGATTTAAAGGGAAGAGAAACAATTTCTTTCAGCAATGTACAGCAAAGCCAGGGAAACCTACAAAAGGTGATAAGTGTGATACATGTGCACAGAACAAAAGGGCAGATAAACATTGAAAATGACATGAACAAACTGGAAAAAAAACATAACCTAGCTGGACAATAGTGATATCAATGGGAAACATCAAAAAATACTACCGAGAAAGCTCCAAAAAAAAGATATCAATTTTGGAAGGGGCTATGCTCTGTCCCCATACAAGGTGAATGATCCCACAGTGAAATAACACTAATCAGGGCTTTCCCTTGTTACTGGTTTCCTATGGCATGCACATGTCCCGCAACAGCAGGGTGGGCATGTCGGAACGGGCAACTGGACAGATGCTGGAAAAGGGGACACAGAGGGCTGCAGGAGGCACATGCTGTGGTGCAGCTGGGCCACAGTGCAGACTAGGGTGATGCCTAGGTGGCCCATACGAATGCTGAAACAGTAGAGCAGCCAGACAGCAACTGATGAGGGCCCAACACGGGTACGAGTGTGTTTCCCACAGGGTCACAGGGGATAGTACCCAGCATGTACCCCCAAGGGTACAGAACATTTGCAGGTGGTGCTGGGGAGAAGCGTGGACATCTATGCAGGCACCCCTACCCCAGAACCCATACCATAGGCAGCCGCCTACCCACACACTGGATGGCCCGAGACTGCGCACCACCAGCACCACCAGCAGAAGGGCATGTCAGCATGGTGTCAGAGGGGTACTGGTGGTGGAGGGGGCAGTGGCTGCTGCCCACTGCAGACCAAGTCCCAGCCCTGTTTAGGTGGGTGCCGTGCACTGCAACAGACAGGCTCTGTCTGACAAACAGTCATGGTATCTCCAGGGAATGCATTGTCTCTGTGGCAACACGGTCGTGCAGAGCACACAGCCAGTGTGTTCAGGAGCAGAAGGTCACAGGTTCAAGTCCCAGCTGTGGTTCCTGCCAACCCAGTCCCCATATTTTACCCACTACTAAAATGCAGTAATACAGACAGAACCTTTAGTGCAGATAACGTAAACATGCCCAAAACGCCTACATTTTACCCTACAGAGCACAGACACCATACACATGTGCTTTACTTAGAGCAGAGTCCCCCAAAAGCAGTCCTGGAGGGCCAAACACCATTCAGGTCCCATGCTGTCTCCAATAACTATGGCTGTGCTGCATTTCTATGCACCGCCCCCATGGTATGCAGATGTATCTCATGCATATTCATTAGAGACAGCATGAAAACCCGAACAGGGTTTAGCCCACCAGGACCGGAGTTGGGAACCTCTGCCCTAGAGCAGCGGCCAACAGGGGCAGACTCACCCGCACCCACAGGCTCCATCATCCAAAGCCACCTGGAGAGGCAGGATTTTGGGCCCTGTGTGCATCTCCCAATACTAGCACTTGCATACCTTAGCAATGCCACCCTAAACCTGGGAATATGGTACACATCTATCAAAAGGTTGCTATGATTACTGGCAGATAGCAATTCCTAAGTTAAGCACAATTTGCTGATTGAGCTGCATCATAGCAACCTTTCTGATGTCTGTGGAGTGTGCTACAGGTCTTGTGTCTGACAGTGTTTACCACCCTGGGGAGTGACTCCTACAATATTGCATACCATAGCCATGCCTGCACTGTGCCCAGGACTGGTGCGGTGGCCAGGGCTGCCCAACACCTCTATAGTTGCACAATGCTGGCATAGGTGTGGGGAGTGTGTGTCTGTCTATCCAATGTGTGTTGGCTGCCGACACCCTCCTCAGCCCACACTGCTAGCACTGTTGCCAGTATTGGCCTGCCAATGTGCATAATGAGGAGCAAGGTACTGTGGGTATAGCCCAGACAGGGCGGCCTGGGCAGGATGCATCTGCACAGGGCATAGGGCACTGGCTGGGACATTGTAGTGCCCGGCCACCACCTGCACAGAGAGTGTGGCTACAGCATGTCCTGCTGGGAGGTCACTCTCACCCTGACTGAGCAGTGACCATGGCATGGCTAGTATAATGTACATTACCATTAGCACCAAGGCAATTTCAGCATGCTCAGTGATAACATTGCTCTTAATGTGAGCTCACTTAGTGATTTCTCTATGGGAGTTATTAAATGAGCACACCTCAACAGAGCACACATTTGAGCAGCCCATTATGCGTTAGCTGTTGAGAATATACTGGTCATGTCACCAATATCTAACATGGAGGCTCTCAAATTAACATGCATTTGATTGGCATGTTATTCACAAATTCTTAGTGGGCTTTAGTAAAAGGGACGCTGTTTCCTGCTCCATAGGCCTTTGACTTGTTCCTTAGTCCTCAGACCTGCTGATATTACAAAATCACTGCCTGCCAAGTGCTTGTGTGTGGATACTGAAGACCATTGTTTTCTGTTCTGCTTATGGGCTGATGGAGTGGAGGAGTAGCCTAGTGGTTAGAACAACTGCCTTATGCCCAGAAGATCAAGGGTTCAATTCCCACTGGCCCTCCTTGTGACCATGGGCAAGTCACCTTACTCTCCATTGCCTTGGAAGAAAAGGCTGGCAATCTACTTCTAGTGATACATTGCTAAGAAAACCCAGAGGTAGCTGGGTTGCTATGAGTCAACACTGACTTGATGGCACTTAAAAAAAAATACTGATAACCAGACTTTCAAGCCTTTCCATCCTGAGAGCTTCTTCAATGGACTTGTAATAGTGCATTGGAACACTTATCTTCTTTTGCATTCAGTTTCTGACCGTGAACCCTATTGTGCCAGTCACCATCTCCTGAAGGCCACTTCCTGATTTGTCCAGCCACCTTGGTGGAGCTCTGGATCTAACCAATCTATGAGCTGGTCATGTGCCAACATAACAACTTTGTACAAATAATAAAATATTTTGCCCAGACAGATATGACACTCTCTTTTGCCTTGCTTTTACCTGACCTTTTCTCTGCATTTTGGGTGTGTCTTCATGCATTTTCCCTTTTACCAAAGACAATGCTTTATCTCTAAAGCTAGCCTGCCCTTGTTGAGGGAGAAGCTAAGCCTTGTGGCAGTCCATCTGGTGCTTAGGATCTTTTGTTGAACCTTGCTTGTGAGAGGAATCTAACCCCTGCATGCAGCTTGCTCAGAGTCTTGAGCCTGTGTAATATATCTGCCTTCTTGGAATTTGTGCTGTTCCTAGGACTAGACTTACACTTGGCCAAGTTTTACTCTCAGTAGAATTGTAAATTATTAGTTGTACATTTCTTCTTGTCTTGTTTTGGGGATGAAAATTTTCTAAAGCAGAGAGTTATTTCCTGCATCCATAAGTGCATCGCAGACTGCATGATTTGGTAATTAGTTTAAGCAGTTTCTTAGTGTCATAGAAGTTTTGCTCTTGGTTATTGCAATGAATAATTTTTATCTTGTGTCTCCAATTTTGTAATATTTTGTGAGAGTGCTATTTTCTATGATAATAAATCCAATATTTATGCAGAACTTGCTGTTTCCATGACCATTGATTGCCACTAAGTCTTGCAAACCATATGGGTGGGCAAACACACCACTAGCCATACTTTATGAGCCATATACAAACTCATTTGTCCTGCAACATACAGAGACACACACACATACTGACCAGAGGGGGTAAAAAGTCTTGAGTTCCTGCAGAGGAAAAAAAACAGAGTATCATAACTTCCGGACATTAAAGCACTTAAGCAGCAAATTAACTTAATTATAAATGTGATTCTGAACAGATACTTATCTGATGTAGATTGTGTTATTTTAAAACATTGTCAGTAAGACACTAAAAAAACTTCAGAAAGAAAATTGTTAAGCAAAGGTTGAAAGGCACATTTTAGATAGAAAACGGAGATCAGAATTGAGACATTGAGATCAGGATATACTGAATTCTGATAATAATTTAGGAACAGCTCTGCTAAATGAAGCTGTTTCTAAATATACATCTATATGCAGTGGGATGAGCCATATCACAAATATACATATGGGAAAATCAACTGAAGAGACCCAGCAACTTCCACATGTAACTGCCAGCATTTCACAGCGCAGTATAGGTAAACATCAACACTTACAAATCTATTTAGGTCATTTTGGAAACCTAGATGTTCAGATGCTGTTAATTACATAGGATTCTATCTTGACTTCATTTCAATTCAGAGGGGGAAGTAAACATTTGGGGATTTAAGGAGATATCCCCCGTAATCCCTCTTGTAAAAAGGGATGGCCAAAAGAAGCACTTTCTAAATCTCTATTTGTCTCAAAGAAAAGGTATAAATGCCGATGCAGACAATTTTGTGCAGTCCCGCAAGCCATTCTGGCCCAATTCCCCCGCTGGCTCTCCCTGCATGGCCAGAACTGCAGGACAGGAAGAGCTGACTGGGGGTGGGAGGAAGTGGGGTCTGGGCAGAGCAGGGAAGGGTCAGCTCAGACTATTTAGGTCACAGCCCTGTACATCTTGCCATGTCGAAGGTGGAATAATCAGTACTGATCCTACGATCGTGGGAAGATGTATTACAACTACTTGATAAACTGAAGAGTAGCAAATCACCTGGACCGGATGGTATACATCCAAGGGTAGTGAAAGAACTGAAATATGAGATTGCAGACCTACTATTAGTAATCTGTGAACTATCATTAAAATCAGCAGTAATACCTGAAGATTGGAGGATGGCCAATGTATCGCCAATTTTTAAAAAGGGTTCCAGGGGTATCTATTATGCATTTTTGCTTCCACAGCAAGCTTCTTCTCAAATTCTCTTTTTGCCTGCCTTATCAATGCCTTGCATCTAACTTGCCAGTGCTTATGTTTTTTCCAGTTTTCATCATTTTTTTTTCATTTCCTGAAAGATGTTTTTTTGGCAACAGTCTCTCTGACCTCACTTTTAAACCATGCAGGCAGTATTTTTGGACTTACTTACACTTTTCTTAAAGCGTGGAATACAGCTGGTCTGGGTTTCCAAGATAGTATTTTTAAACAACACCCATGCTTGATGTAAATCTTTAACCTTCGCAACTGCTCCTTTTAGTTTTTTCTTAACTATTTTCCTCATTTTATCATAGTCTCCCTTTTGAAAGTTTAAAGGTAGTACTGTGGATTTCCTTACTGTCCTTCCTCCATTTATTAAATCAAACACAATCATTTTATGATCACTATTGCCAAGTGGCCCCAACAACCCTTATCTCTTTCACCAAATCTTGTGTTCCAATAAGGACTAGGTCCAAAATAGCTTCCCCTCTGGTCAGTTCATGAACCAGCTGCTCCAAGAAACAGTCATTTATTTCATCTAGAAGCTTTATCTCCCTAGCATGTCCTGCCATGATACTAACCCAGTCATTGGCTCACGATCAAGTTTCATTTCATTTACAAGATCCTCATTATCACTCACCGGGTCCTTCACTCCGATATCCCTCAATATTTAGCTAATACTATCCGTTTCCAGCCCTCTCCCCGACTTCTCCGCTCATCTTCTGGTGGTCGTCTGTTCCTTCCTTCTCCTTCTCACGCTCACCTAGAATCAACTCGCCACTCTGCTTTCTTTTTCCTGGGCCCCGCCCTTTGGAACTCTCTCCCTCTTCCCCTCTGCATCGAACCCTCTTATCCTCACTTTAAAACTCTCCTAAAACTCACCTTTTCTGTCAGGCCTTTGACATTCCTCCTTCCACTGACGGCACCTCATCCACCAGTTCTGCCCTCCAACCACCTTGAATCACCCCATCCATTTTCCTACTTTCCTTTTCCCTCCCCCTGGTTCTTTTTGCCTTCTGTCTTAGCCTGCTATTCTCTCTCTGTCCTATCAGCTTTGGCGTTCTTTTCTAACTTTTATTTTCTGCAGTTGTCATTTTGTTATTGTACACCACCCTGATGCTTCGGCCTGGGCGGTCAATCAAGCAATTCAATAAAGATAAAGATAAAGAATACCGGAGTAATTGAAATCACCCATTATTATTACGGTACTGTAACTTTTGTTAGCTTCCCTTATTTCTTTGAGCATTTCATCATCTATTTGTTCACTCTGGCCAGGCGGTTGATAGTACACCCCCACTGCCATCGCCTTCCCCGTACTCAAGGGCATTTGGGCTACTTTGGTCTTTATTGGAACCTCTCTGCTGATATGCCCTAACTTCAGTCTTTTGCTAGTATCCTTCAAGGATACTAGCTCCTGGGTGATTGTCAGCTTTCCCCTATTAGGCATGAATGAATTCATTGATTGGAGAGGCTGCTTTTGAAATAGCTTTTTTTTGAACGGCTGATTTGACAAGTAATGTGGATTTTCCATTCCATTTTGCGGACGTGGTTTCTGACATCATTTTTTTCTTTTAAGGAGCACATGCTCGGCATTTTCCTCTAGTTGACGGATCTGCTATGCCAAGTTCTTGTTTAATGCTATCTCATGCTATTTCTCTTTAGTCATTTTAAGTAAGTGTTTTTGTGCACAACTTCTTCAGTTTTGTTTTATGTTTCCTTGCTTCTTTTTTCTTTCTTCCTTTTTGCAATTTTTGTATTTGTATATTGAGAGTTTAATACAGCTTTTGTTTGTACATTTTTAGAGCCATCCGGTGAGGCTACTGAATCCCACTCCCTGATGAAGCAGGTCCGCGAAACACCCAGTGTTGGAGTTGACTGTGGATTGGACTTGACTGCATTACGTTTATCTACCAGAAGCATTATCATTTGTTTGAGGTTAATTTATGCATATTCGCTGTAAGTTATTAGAGGTTTATTGACCCTTGATGTTTATGCCACCTCTTTGTCCTTTCTGGTTTATTGTATAGACAAGGTGCTGGCATCCCCTTTTGAGTTTATTTTTGAACTCCGGGAGTTTTGCTGAGGTCTTTTTACCTCTTATATGCATTTTTCTTCTCTTTTTTGGTTCGTAGCTGCCTTTTCTTTAGTAGATTGTTTTTGTGAGTGGGTTTATTCTTGCATTAATATTTTATGAACACACATAGGCATCTATGGGGTATGTTTACTAAAACCCCGCTAATTTTATTTATTTATTTATTTAGCTGTATTTATATACCGCTTTTCACCGGGTCAAAGCGGTGCTACATAGGGGGGGGGGGAATTAAGTACAAGGGGGGGGCCATCACCGGGGGGGCAACATTGATGATTCTGACATAGGACGGACTTTGGACATAGTACAGACATTGGACATAGACAAAGGCTTTGAGTTAGAGGTTCATTGTGGGTGAACTCGGGGGTTTGTGGCTTTTTCGGTGGGGCCCGAGTTGAAGTATTCCTGGAAAAGGATGGTTTTTAGCTGTTTTCTGAAAGATAGCAAGTTGGTATTGTTTCTGAGGTAGGTCGGTAGGGAGTTCCATAAAGATGGAGCATAGAGTTCAAAGGCTCATCTGCAGGTCAGTTGTGAGCATTTGGTTCTTTTGTGAGGGACGGTGAGGGAAATACTGGAGGCTTGTCTAGTAGATTTGCCGTGGGCTGGGCGAGCCAGTAGGATGCAAAGGTGGTTGTCCTGTGTTTGATGGATAGCTTTGTGGGTGAATAGGATGGCTTTGTATTTTGTCCGTGCTTCGAGGGGGAGAATGTGTAGTTCCTTCAGAATTGGGGTGATGTGGTCGGTTTTCTTGGCGCTCTGAATGATTCTCGCAGTGGTGTTTAATGCAGTTCGGAGGGGGTTGATGTGTGTGGCTGTAAGTCCATGGTAGATTATGTTGCAGTAGTCCAGATGTGGGAGTGTCATGGCTTGCATCACTGTTCGGAAGTCTTGATGTTCCAGGAGGGGTTTGAGACGTTGTACTGTTCTTTCCTTGTGAAATATAGTTCCGGAGGTTTTAGTGATCTGTTGCTTTAAGGTGAGGGCTTGGTCAATAATAATGCCCAGGTATCTTATCTGTGGTTGAATTTGGATGCTCGTAGTTCCTATGTTGAGGTGCGAGGGTGGCGTGAAGTCTGGGTCCTTTGTCACTATGAGGGCTTCGGTTTTCTTTATGTTGATGGTGAGGTTGTTTGTTTGTAACCAGTCAGACACTGCTGTAAAGCACGCTGACAGGTGGGTGTTTGTTGGGTTTGTGGTTGTAATGGGGGCATAGAGCATGATATCGTCAGCGTAGATATGGAAGCTGACGTTGTGGGTGCGTATGACTGTGCAGAGTGGTTGGAGGTAGATATTGAAGAGCATGGCTGACAGAGTGGATCCTTGGGGTACCCCCTGATGTTGCTGGAATGGGGGGGAGGTTGAAGCGCTGGTGCGGATTAGTTGTTGTCTGTTAGTTAGGTAGGATTGAAACCACTTCAGTACGGTGTCCTTGATCCCGATAGTCTGCAGTCTGTGTATGAGGATGTTGTGGGAGATGGTGTCAAAGGCTGCGGATATATCGAGGAAGATCATGGCGTAACCGGAGTGTCTTCCTTGAGTTCCTGTGAGGAGGGTGTTCATCAGCGTGGTCATGAGGGTCTCAACACCGTGTAGCGGGCGCAAGCCGTGTTGTTGAGGGTCCAGTATGTTGTTAACATCGAGGTGTTCCTTAAGCTATTGCTGGACGATCTTCTCGATTATTTTGGCTGTGAAAGGCAGACTTGCTATGGGTCTATAGGATGCAGGGTCTAGAGGGTCCAGGTTATGCTTTTTCAGGGAAGGTCGGATGATCGTGGTTTTGAGGGCGTCTGGCATGTGTCCTCTGGAGAAGGATTCGTTGACGATGCGGGTTAATGGTGTGCTCAGTTCGATTTTTGATTTCTTTATCCAGTCAGTGGGGCATGGGTCCAGCGGGGAGGTGGTGGTGTGGAGGCAGGAGATGGTGGTTGAAATTTTTTCTGTTGATGTTTCCTTGAAGGTGGTCCAGTCGCTGTGCAAGTTGGGGTGGAGGTTCTCTGTAGTTGACTGCGAGGTTAGCTGCGGGTTTTGTGGTTGCTGTAGCTGTTTGTATTGTCGGGCCAGTAGATCTGGTGAGAGCTGTGGTAGTTGGTCGGAGTTGTGCGGTGATTTTGTCAGTTTTTTGATTATCTGGAATGTACGGGCCGCGCTAGTGTGCGGGTGCCATATAAGGAGTGGGCGTTTCTTTCTGAAAAAGAAAAACCATGATTTAAATATGCGCTAAGGTGCGCTGCGCCCATGTGCGCCCCGCACATTAGCGCATGAGAAAGCTGCGCGGGAGGCATAAGTGGCGCACTGATGTACAAGCAGATAAGCAGAGCCACAGCAGAATGGTTAAGACACTGACCAATGGTGCAGGGAACGGGGCTTCAATCCCCCACAGTGCCCAATGAAGACGGCTGGCTGAGGTATTACTTTAGGAGCCAGTTTAATATTGGGGGGCATAAGGCGGCGCGCTATTGCTTTAGGAGGCATTTTAATATTGAGAGGCATAAGGCGGCGCGCTGATATGCAAGCATAGAAACAGAGCCACAGCGCAATGGTTAAGACACTGACCAATGGTGCAGGGATCAGTGGTTCAAACCCCCACAGTGCCCAATGAACAAGACTGGCTGAGGCATTGCATATTATGGGGAAGATTGGTTTAGGAGGCATTTTATTTTTATTTTAATTATCACTACTAGCAAACGCACTCTCAAAGCGTGTTAACATAAGGCGCCCCATAAGGCACATTTTAAAGTGCACTGTCCGCCAAGGCACCCTAGAATGTTGCTTATAGGGCGCTTTATAGGGTGCCGTATGAGGTACCGCAAGGTCAGAGTACTGTTTTTGATGGCAGCACTGTGTAGTGTAAGGAATGAAAAGCATAAGTAGGTGCGCTGACATGCAAGGATGAGCAGCAGTGGAGCACAGTGGTTAAGGCACTGACCCCTGATACAGGGGTCATGAGTTTGCTCCCCAGGGTGCCTAATACATAAGGCTGGCTGAGGCATCAGCTTTGCAATGTACATTTTGTTTCCTGCAGCACTTTATTTTTATTTTATTAATTGCTGCCAGCAAACACGCCCTCACGTGCCGTAATTGAAAATGCCGTATAAGGCACCCTATAAGGCACTCCATAGGGCACATTATAAAGTGCACTGTCTGCCACGGCACCCTAAAATGTTCCCTACAGGGCACCCTATAAGTTGCGTCACAGGATAAGGTATAGTGCACCTTATATGGACGGGAACCATAAGGTGCCCTATAGGGCGCCCTATAAAGCGCCCTCAGAGGCACCTTATGGTACAGTACGCTGAGGGTGTTTTTGCTGGCAGCAAAAATGTACATTAAAAAGAGATAATGCTTTGGCCAGCTCTCTCAAAGAACCCCACTGTGGGTTTGAACCCATGACCTCTGGCTTAACAAGCAGTGAAATAACCATTGGGCTACAGCTCTAAAGCTGCTAGCAAGCTCCTGGCTGGCTGCAGAGAGCCTGTATGTCACCACACAGACAGTCTGCTGTGGTCACCAGGATAGGGTTAGCCCACCCGTACCCATGATGCACTGCACATGCAAATCAGCTGTCCACAGAAAAACACAAGATGGGGTATGCACTCCCACAGCACCTCGGCCTGGTAGGGGGAAGTGACCATGTGCACCCCCACAGCACCTCGGCCTGGTAGGGGGTTCAGACCGTGTGTTTTACAGGCACAGAGTAGCTAAACACCATCATATTGTGCGGGTACTGTGCTCACCCTGAGGGTGCGGTGAGGCGCCCAGCATCAGGTCCACAGCACCTTCCATGGCTGAAAGAGGCCATGATGCAGGTACAATGCAGTGTTAATGTGTGAGATAGGTAGTTTCTGCTAGAAGCACCTTGGATATGTCTGTCTGTCTCAGTCAGGTGTTGCCCCAATGGAACCCTAGGAGGATCACCACCCTCCTCCTCCAGGGCTGAGGGTGGCAAACAGGGTCTCCCATCAACAGATCCACATTCTACCTCCATGCAATGGTGGCAGTAGAGGGGACCATCAACACCAGTCCTGCTGGGGAAAAGATACCCTTCAGGGCCATCACTGTAGCTCTGTACATAACCATAACACAATAGCAGAAAGACATTAGGCCTGTATATGTTAAGCTGCACCCCACCACTCTCTGATATTCTCCTGCAACAAGCCTTCAGCCACTGCACAGCACTTCATCAAGACACATACCAGCTGCAAACAGTCTCCTAGTTATTTATTTTATTTATTTATTTATTTCAGTGCTTTTTTATACCGCCCCTTCCAGAGATCAGGGGCGGTTTACAAGGAACTTAAACAACAATATAGCAGAACATTGCAATATTGAATTACATTAAACATTAGTTGAGCAAAAACAAGGAACTTAAACAATATAGCAGAACAGTGCAATATTGAAATTAGTTAGTCCATAGTGCATGTTCCTGGTGGAAATGCATGCACCCAGAACTGGGATAGCAGCACACACAAGCAGATAAGTCAGTGACTGGACCCCAAAAGGAAACCCATAAATATCACATGAGAAAAATACTATATAGCACTATGGGGGTGCCTAGCCATGCTGTCATCACTGCACAGTCAGGGTGAGAGTGATCTCCCAGCAGGACATACTGAGGTCACCCTGTCTGTGTAGGTGGTGGCCGGGCACTAAAATGTCCCAGTCAGTGCCCTATGCCCTGTGCAGATGCACCCTGGCCAGGCCACCCTGTCCGGGCTATACCCATGGTACCTTGCTCCTCATTATGCACATTGGTAGGCCAATACTGGCAACAGTGCTGGCAGTGTGAGCTGTGGAAGGTGTTTGCAGCCACCACACACTGTATAGACAGACACACACTCCGACACCTATGCCAGCATTGTGCTACTATAGAGGAGTTCAGCAGCCATGCCCACCACACCAGTCCTGGGCACAGTACAGGTATGGATATGGTACGCAATACTGTTGGGGGTCACTCCCCAGGGTGGTAAACACTGTCAGAGACCAGACCTGAAGCACACACCGCAGACATCAGAATGATTGCTATGATGGAGCTCAATCAGCAAACTGTGCTTAACGTAGGAATTTCTATCTGCCAGTACTCATAGCAAACGTTTGAGAGCTGTGTACCGTATACCCAGGTGTAGGGTTGCATTGCTAAGGTATGCAAGTGCTAGTATTGGGAGATGCACGCAGGGCCCAATGTCCTGCCTCTCCAGGAGGCATTGGCCAATGGGGCCTGTGGGTGTGGGTGTGGGTGTGGGTGTGTCTGCCCCTGTTGGCTGCTGCTTTACGGCAGAGGTTCCCAACTCCAGTCCTGGTGTGCCAAACACTGTTCGGTTTTTCATGCTGTCCCTCATGAATATGCATGAGCTACATCTGCATACCATGGGGGTGGTGCATAGATATGCAGCACAGGCATCTTTATTAGAGGCAGCATGGAACCTGAATGGTGTGTGGCCCTCCAGGACTGCATTTGGGAGACTCTGCTCTAGGTAATGTGCCTTTTTATGGTGTCTGTGCTCGGTGGGGTAAAATATAGGCGTATTAACCATGCGTATGTTCTCAGCAATAAAGGTTTGTCCTTACTATCACGGTTTAGTTGTGGGAAAAAATATGTGGACTGGATTGGCAGTAACCCCAGCTGGGCTTTGAACCTGTGACCTTCTGTTTGTGCACACACTGTCTGTGTGCACTGCACCACACTGTGGCCACAGAGACAGTGCAGTCCCTGGAGATAGGAAACCTGGCCTAACGGGTCAGAAACCCTGCTCTGCACAATTTTACTGTGGGCTCATTCACCTTGTATGGAGACAAAAGGGCAAATAAACCTCAAAAATGACCTCGAAAAAAGGGGCAAAAACATAACCAAGCTGGGCAACAGTGATATCAATGGGCAAGATTAAAAAACACTCCCAGGAAAGCTCCAAAAAAAAGAAATGATTTTTGGAAGGGTCTACAGAGGTACCTTAGCGCACGCTCAAGTGCGCCCCGCACAATTGCGCGGTTTAGTAAACATACCCCTATGGCACTGGCCTGTTAGTGCCACCCCCCAGAAAAAGGTGTTTGTATGCTGTAGCATTGCATACCGGCACAAAAACCCGCCCTGATTTAATTTATTATAAAGTAACCCAAAGTTTTTCAGCTCTACTCTTTAACCACGAGATTATAGCTTAGTTGTTATATCTAAATTATTAAAGCAACAGGTCTCAGACTGAGGTAAATCAATCGTCTAAAGTTCAGAGATTTTCAGACTGTATGCTTACATTCACATCAATGACCTTAATTGTTGCTTAATTTTATATCCACAGTTGTTTTAGGGATGATTGGACAAATTCTACATATTTAAAGATAAGCACCGTTTTTCAATTCTTCTAACATACATTTTAAAAAACAACTGGACTGATCTAGCAGGATGATATGGTATGAACTATAGAAGAAGGCTCTCTTTGGCATAATGCAAATTCTATAGCCAGTTTTGTCAGTACATTTGAGAGACTGAGATCATACTCAACATAGCCTGGTATAGTAGTGAGGTTCGTTGCTGTCAAGGTATGCACAGAGCTAACCAATTTGGAGAAATTGCTCAGGGAGCATGAGTAAAGTTCAAAGTTTAAATTCAATTTTCAAAGAGTGTGTTTGAATCAACCCTTATTCCTGATGGTTCTATTAGAGGATTATCAACCAGTGCACTTATAATGCACAGAAGAAACAGTTATACTTAGGGGTATGTTTACTAAACTGTGGTAACGTTCCCTACGTTAGATTCCCTGGATGCCCATATAAGGGAATGGGCGGTGCATCATTATGGCAAGCCGTGTCAGGTAATGCGTGTTACAAGGCGCCTTAGGCTAACACCGTTACAAGGCACGTTATAAGGCACCTTATTAGGAACAGTACAAGGCACGTTATAAGGCATGTTACAAGGCACCTTATTAGGCACAGTACAAGGCACGTCATAAGGCACGTTATAAGGCACGTTACAAGGCACCTTATTAGGCACAGTACAAGGCACGTGCCTTGTAACGTGGCTTGTAATGTGCCTTATAACGTGCTTTGTACTGTGCCTGATAATGTGCCTTGTAACGTGCCTTATAATATGCCTTGTACTGTGCCTAATAAGGTGCCTTGTAACGTGCCTTATACTGTGCCTAATAAGTTGCCTTATAACGCCTTATAAGGAGTGATGGCAACTGTGGTGAGGGTATTATGGGCTGGCAGCACAGATCTGCAAAGATATGACTGTCACAGGCATGCAAAATATCTGACATGGACAGGATGAAACAATGAGGAATCAAACCCATGACCACTATCTAGAATGTCAGTGTACTAACCAGTAGGCTATACCTCTATGGCTTGTTACACAGCAATGGTTGGGTACAGAAGGATTGCAGGTCAACGCGCAAACCATCTGCTCTGTGTGCCAGGATAGGGTAACCCCACCAGCATCCATGATGCATTGCACATGCAGAACAGCGGCCTACAGCTGACCACCAAATGGGGTCTGCTCCTCTCCGGTACTGCAGCGTGATAAGATGGACTGACAGTGTGTGATACTGGCACAGAGTAGCTACAGACCATGCCATTGTGCAGGTTCCGTGTTCACCCTGAGGGATAGGATAAGCGCCCAGCACTAGGTCCACAGTACATGCGATGCTAGAAATAGGTCCTGCTGCACATCCCCATCACTACTAGTGTATGACAGGTGCTCCCAGCAATGCAACTTAACGTACTTCTGTTCTCATCTATGTTCTGCAATCACATGTAGCCCTGTGAGACTGGACACAACCCAGATTAGTTAAGGTCTGGTGGTGTTAAGGTCAGGCTGCCATGGGTACCTGTTATCAGGGTGTCTAGACTTGCATGAGGTTTAGGTAGCACTGCCTCTATGGGTCAAAGTGGTATGCACTATATACCCCAAGGGGCCTGCAACCACCCCTTTTCTAGATGAGGGTGTGGTGGAACAGGTGCCTGCACCCTGCAGAATGGCTGTAGTACCAACAACCACTGTCCTGTTGGCAGATAACAGCCCTCCAGGGCTGATGGGCCAGAGCCATACCTGCGACAGTGATGGGCAGACCAGCAGTGATGCTTGGGAGTGGGAGGCTCACCTGCCTCATACCACACTCTGCCATCCACCAGCAGACAACATAATCAGACTGCATCTGCAGCATTCTATAGGGTGGTCCCACCATGCATAGACTAACTGCAGACAGCCCACTAGCTAGTCCATAGTGCATGCTCACAAGGAAACCCTGTGCACCCAGAGGTGGGATGCACAGCACAGACACCAAACAGATATCGCCATGATTGGGCCCCAGAACCAGAAACACACAAGTACCACTGCAGACAAATGATGTGTGCCACTATGTGGGAACATGGACATGCCATGGTCACTGCTCGGTCAGAGTGAGAGTGACCTCCCAGCATGACATGCTGTGGCCACCCTGCCCATGCAGGTGGTGGTCAAACATTACAGTGTCCGAGCCATTACCCTCCACCCTGTGCAGATGCATCCTGGCCAATCCGCCCTATCTGGGCCATTCCCACAATGCCTTGCTCCTCATTATGCACATTTGCAGGCTAACGCTGGAAACAGTGTGAGCAATGTGGGCTCAGTGAGGTGTTGGCAGACACAAAACAATGGAGAGACATACACACACTCCCACACCTATCTCAGCATTGTGCAGAGATAGGGGTGGTTGACAACCCTGCCCACCACACTGGCCCTGATCACAGTGCCGACATTGCTTAACTGTGCAGGGGGTAGTAGTAGTGCTCTGGTGATAACTGCAGCTCCATGCTGGGGCCAACAACCTGACACTCCATGAGGCTGTGGATAGTGGAGCCCGTATGAGTGGGTATTTGTACCCCTGTGCACCGCTGCATTGGGGTTTGCACATGTTGTTGTTGTGGCTGCATTCTGGGATAAAACTATCGGGTGATGTTCTGCAGGATCAACAGATGGGACTTGAACCTTGGACCCTCTACTCTTGGACACACTGACTGAGTGTACTACTCCACACTGCTGAAACAGCAGCATAGTGGTCCCTGGGGCTACCTTTACTTTCCTCAGCCTCTTCTGTTGCACTGCACACCACGTACTGGTACAGGACATGACTTGGTCCACTGCAGGTGGGTGCCACTACCCCTCCAGCACAAACACCACCCCCCCCCCCCCCGCCATGCCACCATGACCATATGCTGTCGGTGCCGGTGGTGCGCAGTCCCTGGCCATCCAGGGGGCAGGTAGGCAGCTGCCTAAGGTGTGGGTTCTGGGGTAGGGGTGCCTACATATCTGTCCACACTTCCCCCGACACCGCCTGTCAATGTTATGTGCCCCTTGGGGTACCTGCTGGGTAATGTCCCCTGGATGGGACACAGTGGGACACAGACTCATGGGCATGTTTGACCCTGGTCAGTTGCTGTCTTGCTGGTTTCCATTTTCTGCGTTCCTATGTGCCACCTAGGCATCCGCCTAGTCCACCCTGTGCCCCAGTTGCCCCCACTGCATGTCCCGCATGCAGCCCCCATGCACCATTTTCGCCATCACCATAGTGGCCTTTCATACCTGGGCACTATGCTGTTGCTGCAAATGGAGCACTACTATCACCTTTCTTGGGCTCCCTGCCTATGCTGTACATTGCTGACACTTAAATGGTTTCTCTCTCCTGCAAATGTGTGCTAATGCCAGGTTTTCACTTGCGTTACTTTTCATCCCTTCAGTTCCCCGCGTTGGTGTCATGGGAGCCTCTACCCGCCCACTCCCTGCCCATTTATCCCTTCTCTCTGCCCTCTCTCCACCCTTTTCTGGACTTACCGCGGCCAGAACCTTACCGCAGTTTAGTAAACTTACCCCTTAATGTTTCTGCTTTTGTATGTGTGAGAAATTTTGAATTTATTATCACAGGCATTTAAATATATGACTGACATTATGTAATTTTATATAAGAAAAGTAAAGGGCTGGCTTTTTGAAGAAGCATATGCTGACTGAATAAAAAAGCAAATATTTAGTTTTAGGTTATATTTGTATAGTTTGGAAATGGCGCTATATATGTAAAAGTGTTTTTCTCTGATATATGATTTATTGTACACTGGTTATATTATGATAACTGGTATAAACCTAAATAAATAAAATAGAAGCTGAATACTGGTGCTATATGTAGAGCAGTAAGCACGCTCTACTTTTATTCCATATAGCAGTGTTAAATATATATAGTTCTTTAAATACAACAGCCAGTGTTTAAAAACATGCTTGCCATCAAGTTTAAATAATGACCCGAGATGTTTCCTAGTGGCATGCAAATGATCAGTATTCAAAGTATTAGCATGAACATCAGGATCACTGCTGTCTTTCCTGTGATTAATCTCACCCATGAGCACTGCAGGCATTCAGAAACTTGACGACATACAGCAGCTTTTTTATGGAGGTCCCAGACACGGGCGGCCCAAAGGGGGGTGCAGGGCCATGTGCGGAGACTCATTACAAGGCCTCATTTGCAAATAAGGGGCCTCATTTGCATAAATATTTGCATAACATTAATGTGCACTAACTTTAAGTAAAGATGCCTCTTAATGAGTGTCTGGATAAACAAAGACTACTAGATTTCTACATTATTATACTCCACTGCCAACCGCCAGGCACATTAGGAAGTACTACAAACACTGCCCATTTAGAATCCATAGCAAACCCACTATATCATAACATCACTACCAGGACCCACAAAGCACCAAACCCTACCTATCAAAAGGCAACACTGCAAATATTAAACCAATAGATTTCAGAGAATACCAATACATCTACTGGGGAAAGAGAACAAGTGGCACTGTCAAAGGGAAAATGCATAAACAGAATACCTCAGCTCGGTTCCACATGCAGAACAAGACCGTCAGCAAACAAAGAACAAGGGATTGCAATTTAGAAATAGAAAGACAATAATTAAACAGGGAACCCCAAAAGCCAAACTTTGAATGTACAACACTGAAGAAATAAAACTATAAATTAATTTCCTCTTGTACTAAATTTATTTATTTAATTCTCTTATATACCGTGCTATTCTGCATCAGTGCAGTTTACATTGAACAAACTGAAATTATATTGAACAGGACTTTATAACTTGGAGATAACTATTTTACAGGGAACATGGGCTATGGAGGGTTAAGTGGCTTGCCCAAGACCACAAGGAGCACCTGTGGGACTAGAAACTCCAGTCCTTCCAGCCCAAGGTTGCTGTCCTCTAGTGGGATTTGAACCCCCGACTTTCTGGCCTGAAGTACCTTGCCTCAACCACTAGGCCACTCCTCCACTCCAAAGACATTAATGAAGCACATTTCCAGAGATGACATATTCCAGGTAATAAGTTCAGAATAAAAATAGAAAAAAAAGAAGAAAAATACAAAAAAGAAGAAAAATACAAAAAGGTATTTTTCTACCTTTTGTTGATCAGCATTTTATTTTTCAGTTGCAATTGCTCCAGTCATTTTCTTCTGGTTTCTTCATGTCGTCTGCTAACTCTCCATTGTCTGCTGTCCATTTGTACTTTCTTCTAGTTTTTTCCATTCTCTCTCTACATCTGCTTTAACATACTGATCTTTCCCCTTTTGCTGTTTCCTCCATTTCTTTCTTTATTTCTTTTTCATCCACTCAAAATTCAACCTTCTATCCTCAGTCCCCATGGCCAATCGTAGATTTTTCTTCCCTCCCACACAGAATATCTTTTCCGCTCTCCAATCTCACTCCCCCAACCCCATCCCTTTCTAGTCCTCCCCCAACATCAGCTCTCTTCTAGTTCCAGCCCCACCCAGTATCTGCTCCCTTATAGTCCCATTTCCAGTTTTAGCACCCCCATCAGCCCATTTCCAATCCTAGCCCTCCATCAGCCATTTCCAGCCCTATCGTAGCCCCCATCAGTGCATTTCCAATCCTAGCCCCTCATTAACCCATTTCCAGTCCTAGCCCCCCATCAGCCATTTCCAGACCTATCCTAGCCCTCTGCAGCCCATTTCCAATCCTAGCCCCCCATCAGCCATTTCCAGTCCTATCTTAGCCCCCATCAGTGCATTTCCAATCCTAGCCCCCCATTTCCAGTCCTAGCCCCCATCAGCCATTTCCAGATCTACTCTAGCCCCTCCATCAGCCCATTTCCAGTCGTAGCCCCCCATCAGCCCATTTCCAATCCTAGCCCCCCATCAGCCATTTCCAGTCCTATCGTAGCCCCCATCAGTGCATTTCCAATCCTAGCCCCACATCAGCCCATTTCCATTCCTAGCCCCGCCTATCAACCATTTCCAGACCTATCCTAGCCCCTCCATCATCCCATTTCAAGTCCTAGCCCCCTATCAGCCAGTTCTCGACCAAGCCTAGCCCCTCCATCAGCCCATTTCCAGTCCTAGCCCCCCATCAGCCTATTTCCAATCCTAGCCCTCCCATCAGTCACTTCTAGTCCTATCCTAGCCTCCTGCAGCCCATTTCCAATCCTAGCCCCCCATCAGCCATTTCAGTTCTATCCTAGCCCCCATTAATGCATTTCCAATCCTAGCCCCCCCCATCAGCCCATTTCCAGTCCTAGCCCCCCCATCATCCATTTCCAGACCTTTCCTAGCCCATCCATCAGCCCATTTCCAGTCCTAGCACCTCCATCAGCCCATTTCCAATCCTAGCCTTCCCATCAGCCATTTCCAGTCCTATCCTAGCCCCCTATCAGCCCATTTCCAGTCCTTTCCTAGACCCTCCATCAGCCCATTTCCAGTCCTAGCCTCCATCAGCCCATTTCCAGTTCAAGCCCCCCAATCAGCCCATTTCTAGCCCTAGCCCCCCATCAACTATTTCCAGTCCTTTCCTAGCCCCTCTATCAGCCCTTTTCCAGTCCTAGCCTCCATCAGCCCATTTCCAGTCCAAGCCCCCCCATCAGCCCATTTCTAGCCCTAGCCCCCAGTCAGCTATTTCCAGTCCTATCCCCCCCCCCCCCCCACAGAGAGCCCTGGCTGTCAGACTAGCTTTAGATGGAGCAGGAGAGGCCCCAGCTCACCTCTGTACAGCTGCCAAAGTGAAGAGTGCCATTTTTCTTCACTTCGGCAGCTGTGTTCTAGTATAGGCCTCTGGCGCGCTGAGAGCTGGGAAACAGGAAATGCCCTTTAACCTCCCACGTGCCAGCAGCCTACACTAGAACACAGCCGCCAAAGTGAAGAAAAATGGCACTCTTCACTTCAGCGGCTGTACAGAGGTGAGCTGGGGCCTCAGGCCTTCCAGGCTCCATCTGGAGCTGGCCCTGCTGGGAGCCAAATAGCATGTGCAGGATGTTGCTGGTGCTGGGCCCTCTGCGAACAACATTCTCGCACTATGGAGAGGCCGGCCTTAGTCCCAGACCCAAATTCTGGATTGTCACCTAAAAGGGAGTATCCTTCCAGGGGGTTTTCTCGAAGGGCAATGACTGCTAAGTGCCCTTCTCCGTACTTCTGTTCTCTAATATAAAAATAAAGTTTTCCCAGGCCACCAACAGGAGAGGGGTGATATGTATGGGGGCAGGACATTGATACAGAGGGAGGGAGAGAGGATAGAGAAGACACTGACACATGCTTGAGCACTTTCAAAGTGAATCTACAAAAGACTTATGTATTTCCAAACAATAGGTCACCAAAGGACAAAGGTGTCTACTGTCATTGGTACTGTCAGTGATATGAAAGACTGCTGTAGGCATTCAAAGGCTTGAGGCTAAAGAGAAGCATACATCTCAAATGTTTCTATAAGCTGTCAGCTATTTTATTATTAGTAGTAGTATTTATCTCAAGCCTATCCAGGAGATCAAGGCAAGTTACAGTACAATACTGTACAGAATGCATTTCTGTCCCCAAATGGCTCACAATCTAGGTTTGTACCTAAGGCAATGGAGGATTAAGTGACTTTTCCAAGGTCACAAGGAGTGACAGTGGATCTGAACCCTGATCTTTCTATCTCTAGGCTGTTGACCTAACCACTAGGCCACTCCTCCAGAGTACAGATCATTTTGTTTTAAACTTTGAGGCACTAGTGGACTGTACAGTGCAGCCATTGTGGTCTAAGGGAAGTGGTCAAATGCTGGTGCCATTCTGAATTAGGTTAGCCAAATTACTTCTTGGGTCATTTCTTCCATTTCTTCTACATCTAAATCCTCTTACACTGCCTATTGAAGATCAGTTTCAGTTTATTTTGGATTTGATATACCGCCCTATATGACATCAGGGCGGTTCACAATAAGTGTTATTTATTTATTTATTTATTTATTTAAACAAATTTGTGTTGAACCCTTCTCTCGGGGCCTGCCCTCCTTCAATGAAAATGGATTCTTTTAGATAATTATCTGAAACCTTCTAACAGGAAGGAAACGAACAAGAGACACAATTATTAAATTATTTTTCCAGAGCTCTGCAAGGAAGGATCAGGGGGCCAAAGTAGGCCTTCCCTTCTGATTTCCTTCAAAGATTTCTTAGCCAGAGATCCGACTTTTATTGAGGATTACCAGCTGACACAGTTAATTTTTAATTAACATCTGGTGATATTCATATTACAAAATTACAAGTCTAAAATAGAATCTGCTGATATCTTTGCCAAGCAACATGAGAAAGCAGAGGTTACAAGGTCATGACTATATTCGCCAGACACAACAGGTGTTGCGTGTCGCTACAATTCTACCATCAAACAAAAGCTGATTAGTTACTCTTATATTTGCTGAATTTGTGTTATTTATTCAAGCTTTGTTTAATTTCCAGTTATATGTTGACCTAAGGTCTGATTCTCGGAAAGTTCATGCTGACCTAGTTACTAATTTTCAACCTATCATCTTGCAGAAATAAGGGGAAGCACTGTCTGTAATCATTAAGTTTTAGAGAAGCTGGCCTGTGACCCAATAACTATGTACACAGCTCTGTTAGCTAATATCTGATGCAATTGCTAACAGTAACCCTTGCAGAAGAACAATCTAGTAGAGAAAAACTCTTTGATATTGCAGTTTAGCTTGTGAATTACAATAAGCATATATTTCGCCTATAGCGAGCTACCTTTACAGTCCTGTTTCATGATTTTCTGTACTATCACTGCTAGTACCTACGTCCAGTATTCCATATGTAGATTCATTATCACTGTCACTGTCTACCTCTAAATCCAAATTGCTGTAGACAGGGTGATCCATAGTTGTATAAGTCACTTTAGTACATAACAACTCATCAGCTTCTTTTATAGTCTCTAGTTTAGTTCTGGGGCTTGGGTTGAGTCGCCCTTTTCCACAATTTGTATACCACCTTATCCTACAATCAAAGTGGTCACATCACAATTGGAGGGTTACATTTAACATAGGGGAACTTAACAACATCAAGACAATACAATTGGAGGGTTGCATTTATCATAAGGGTAACATTTAGACAGTATGGGTAATTAACAACATTATATAAATTAACAATGAGAAAGAGGCACAAGGCCAGGAAAAAGGAAAAGAACTACAATCTTAAACAGGAAAGAGGAAATTATAAAGCGTGTAAAGAAAATGCATAAGAGAAGACAAACATTAATAGACCAGGTCAAGATTGAGAGGCCAGGAGGTTATAAGCTGTGGTGAAAAGATGAGTTTTCAACTGTGACTTAAAGACAGGATAGTTTGTTTCAAGACGGAGTGAGGTGGGCAAGGAATTCCACAGGGCTGGACCATGGAAGAAAAAAAGCTGAATGCCAGTTTGATTGAAGGTGTGCACGTGAGGGTGAGGGGAGGTGCACGTGATCCTTATTGATAAAGAAATGGTTCTAAGTATGTGCACATATCAATTTTATGCTCTCTTGAAACTCTGCTCTCCTTCTGTCTCCTATACAGTAGTGTAATCACTCTCCTAAATTTTTCCTTCGCAGTGAAAATAATGCCTATCTGCCATGCTCACTAGTATACCTTTTGGAAAGAGGCAGGAGAACCCAAGAGGAAATGAGAACTGAGTATGCTCAGTTTAGCATGACCACATTGATTGTTTGACTTACCCTGAATGATTAACTTTCTCAGTCTATTTAGCAAATGCATTTTCTGGTTTCTGTGCACAATAACATTCATGCTGATGCAGAAAACCGTTGTTAAAGTCATGCGCTATCAGCCTTGTGCAAGGTTTCGAAGGGCACGAGAACCACAAAAGTTATACGCCAATATGCAGCAAAGGAAGCACATGCAAATGAGGTATGCACAGAATTTCATTGTAAACTGAGAGATGGGTGGTAGACACATGTGCAGACAACAGATAGGCTACCAGCTGTGCCACACACATGTGCATAGCTTTCATGTGCTAACATGTTGCTCAGTTATCTGTCATTTTCCCCATTTCTTTCGTGTTAAGCTTTAGCCTGTGCAAGGAGCATAAAAGCCAGTAATGGGTAAGCAGCAAAAGACGGCATTTTTATTTTCTCCTATATGTCAAGTTTTCTCCTTTTCATACATGCTGAAAAATGTTTCTCCTACACGCACAAGCTTCACGCCAAAGAAATGACTGTTGCCGGCACACACACACCAAAACTGTCTTTTTCTACGCACACCAGAATTTTGCATCATCTCCAACGAGGAGTTAGAAAAACGATGCTCATTTCAATATGCACAGCTCATTTGGATATCATTTTAATATGCATCACACTAATACAGCATGTGTGCACCATTTTCTGCTAAATTCCACTCTCTCCTCAAAACCCATCTTTTCTCCTCTGCCTTCAACCTCCTCCCGTGATCCCTGTCTTCTCTGTATCTACTATTGTTGACAATCTGTCCTCGCCCTCTTTCTCTTCTTTCTCGTTCCCTTTCTCTTAAGTTATTGTAATTTTTTTCTCTTCCTTTCCTAATTTATAATTTAAATTTTTTTTATTGTAAACCGCCCCGATGTAATGGGGGGCGGTATATCAAGAGTTTTTAAACAATAAACAATAACACACTTGCCAATCTCTTTTTTGCATCACTTGCCGGAGGTATAGATGTCGCGTTACCTGTGCACAAAGGGTACACTAGTGTTTCTGCATTGCCCCCGTTATGAGCAAACTGTCAGGGACCATTTTTACAGTCCACATGCCAAATCCTTTTGCACTACATATTAAGCGACATTTTAATATGCATGTTACCTTCTTGTAATTACGGACTTAACTTTTGTTAGTGCAAGTTTCACTGCATAGGCCTTTTGGTTTACTAGGTAATTTCTTCAGGAGTGTAACTCAATGTAGAGTTAACATTGTATCATCTTAAAATGTCACTTTTAAGACAGCAGTTAATAACAAGTATGAAATAGTCTGTATTAACTGCAAAGTTACAGATTTATTTTCTTATTCCAGACCACTCAGTTTTTATTGGTATTACTGTGTTGCCAAACATCAGTAGCTCCCACAGCAAGACTTTATTTCCCCCTAGGCTCTAGCCAGAAGAAAACAGCAGTGTCTCTGTTATTTCCAGTTTCTGGAACTTAGCCACAACTTCTTGAGCTGAATCAATGTTCTTTAAAACAACATCATTGATTTGCAGATTTCAATGCCATTGTTTTATCTTTTCAGCACACAGTGGTGCCTGGATCCTTATTCTTTGCCTCTATTTCTTTATTCTGTCGTCTTCCCTTTTGTTGGCTTGATTTCATCTAGAGAAAATTTCTGCTTAGCTTATGAACTAACCATAGTGACTACCTTCCCCTATGGTCTAAGTTCATATAAGCATATAAAACATTTTGCAGTAGAGAAAATCTATTCAGAATTATAAATTTTAACTATTTCCTTCTATTATTTGCATGAGAGAATCAGAATGACCTGACAAATGGAAGTGCCCAATTCTGCAGGTGGGGACTACAACATGATGCAAGTCTGTATTATAAGGGTTTTGTTTTGTTTTTTACTATAGGAAACATCGTAATACAATATAATTAAGGAAATTTTACAAATCAAACAAATCTCATCCATTTAGACCACAAAGGGCATCAGGAAAAAACAAATACCTTAAGGTAAAAATAGAACCCTAAACGTAGTAATATAAATCAGACCAAACAGGGTGGAGACTTAAGCATCAGCCATATGGGATTCCACACTGGCTATCGGCCCCTCTCTCGCATCAAGGAATTCCAAAAGCTGCCCTGGGTCAAAAAACACAAACGTCTTAGCCTGATAGGAAATTATACATCAAGAAGGAAATCTCAAACCGCCGAGGGAGAGGACCCTTGCCCTAAGTTCAAGGAAATCCTTCCTCTTCTGCTGGGTTACATGTGACAAATCGTGGAAAATACCTATATGAGAGCCAAAAACTGTACATTAAAATTCTTAAAGTAAGAG
Organism: Ichthyophis bannanicus; assembly: GCA_033557465.1. Taxonomy (NCBI): domain Eukaryota; kingdom Metazoa; phylum Chordata; class Amphibia; order Gymnophiona; family Ichthyophiidae; genus Ichthyophis; species Ichthyophis bannanicus. The sequence goes on from CM066035.1 coordinate 394,566,685, forward strand.
CGAAGAATAACAGTGTTATCAGATTCTAAAGCTAGAGTTAAAAGCAGAGTAATTCTCTCAGTGACCACCTCCAAAGAACTTTCCAGGTCCCGCATACCTTGAGAGGTTTCACTGAGCCCACGACCCCGGGGGTTAGGGCCCACAGACAGATACTGTGACCTTACGAGTGGAGATATATTTTCTGGAGGAAACATAAGTACCTCCAGAAAATATCTATGTACCATCTCTAAGGCAGACAGAACAGTTGACTTAGGAAAATTAAGCAATCTTAAATTATTCTGACGAACTAGATTGTCAAGATATTCAGTCTTTCTTAAGAGCAAAGTTTTGTCCTTAACTTGGGCCACACACAAGCCCCAATGTCTTTCTAGCTCTTCTTCCATATGAACCAACCTCACTGCTTCATCCTCTTGCAGCCAAGAAACCTCCAAGACATTTGATTTCATTAAATTCAAATCCATAGTCACAGAACCAACAACATTTTGAAGAGAGGTATTCATCATAGCCAAAGCGTCCCATAGCACTTTCAATGTAATCTTACCAGGTCTTAACAAAACTTGAGACCCAGGAAGCAGTCCCCCTCCACTTCTTGTTCCCAAGGAAGCCACGACTGAGAAAGCTAACCCCGCTACTCCAGCTCCATCCCCAGAGAACAATGCGGTAGGAAAGCTATTCGCTGGCAAAACTATGGCACCCTTTTCACTCACCTTCACTGGCGTGCTCACCGGCACACCAGGGGGAAGCACACCATCTGCCACAACTGAACTTCCAGGTCTTGGCAGGGGGGCTCACTGCTCCGGGGAAAGCCAAACCCTAGATGCACTCAGGTCCACCGCTGCTCCTGGCAGACCCGATGAAGACGCTGCTCCAGCCTCACAGGGGACAAATCCATAAGCCGCCAAGGTCTTTTGCTGAGTGTGGATGTCAATTGCCAAGCCTGATTATAGGCTGGCTTGTTTCTGCTTCTGCCGTCCCATCTAGTAAGTGAAAAGTCCCGCTCTGCTTCAAACCAGTAGGTCAGTAGAAAGCCACCACTTGGATTCTACTCCCTGCCGCCATCTTGCCCTATAGTCGCTAAGTTTTATAAAACAAGACTGCAAAGACCCTAGAAAAAAAGAGGATGAGAGGCTGGATGAGATAGGGGGATTCAAATACCATAAAGGTATAAAGCACGTGCAAGAATGCACCAGTTTAGTGTTTCAATCGCTTTAAGTACTAGGGATGTACATTCATTTGAAACAATAGTTTTGATCTGAAATAGAAGTGAAAATCATGAAATGTCTTCACTTCCAATCTGTCATAATTAGTGTGCGCTGACGCTCAATAACATGCACTATGAGTGAATTGTGCACACTATCACTCAATAGTGCATACTATATGCCAATACCATGCACTATTGAGCAATACTGCATGCATGCATGAAATGGGTATGCATTTATGTGCATGCATGAATGGTGTGCTATCACAACATTGTGCACACCATTCATGTGTAGCATGCACTACTGAGCTATAGCACATGCTATTCACCCATAGCATGCGATATTGAGTGACACCATGCACTATTCATCCATAATGCATGTTATTGAATGATAATGCATGTTAATGAAGCCATTTCCCCCAAAATGAAAATTAACTCAAAAGAAAACAAAGAATCTCCAAAAATGAATGTTTGACCTGCATATCCCTAATGAGCACTTGTGCCTGATCTCAGCCGATAACTGTTAGTACAATGATGGTGCTGGATTATGAGAAGGATAGAACATGGGGAAGAAATATCCAGATAGTTGTGAATGAAGACTCATGGTGGTTGGTCCAGGTCTTAGTTCTGACTGAGCTGGCGCGCGGGAGCTGGACATCCAGGAAGAGCAGGAGAAAACTGCTTGGCCCTCAAAAAATATACAAGAATCAAGAGCCTTTCGGTGGGAATGAAGTTCTGGAACAAGTATTCATGGGATGAGGTTAAATGGGCTGAGATTCAAGGGGATTATAGGAAATATTTTTTCATAATAGAGCTGTTAGATGCTTTGAACAGACTTCAAAATGAGATAGTGGAAACAAAATATTCTTTATCACCCTTCTGAACCAGTCCAGATAAATGGGATTATGCTCCCTCACCAGCATCTTGAGGCAGACTTGAGCAGTTTTCAGTGATGTCATCACTTGGTATATCATCTAGTGCAGCACTGAGAGAAGCCAGATGATGAAATGCTAACAGAAATTAGGGAAACTAGCAAAGCTTACAATGCAGTAATAATGGGAGATTATAATTATCCCAATATTGACTGGGTTAGTGTCATGTCAGGACATGCTAGGAAGATAAAGCTTGTAGGCAAAATAAATGACTGCTTCATGGAGCAGCTGGTTCACGAACTATTTTAGACCTAGTCCTTAGTGGAACAAAGGAAAATGTATTACAACTATTTGATAAACTGAAGAGTAGCAAATTACCTAGACTTGTCAGATGGCTGCCTGGGTGAGAATCTTCACACTCTTGGCAAGTGCATATTTCTATATGATTTGCAAGGTATTGTGGGCAATGTAGTTCATTCACACCAGACACAGCTGCTGACAATAATTTAGTTGTGCTCTTGGGTAAAGCCAATAAGATATTTATTTATGGGGTTATTTCTCCCAACACAGATATGCTTGGTAGCACATAAATTAGGTTACTTGCTTTCAGTGTTAACTTGGAAAAACAAAGTCAAAATCAGGAAAACAACAAATGAAAAGCCACAAAGCAAGAAACAAACTGTTCTTTTCAGGTTAACTTCTGATTACTTCCCACATAGATACAGAAGTGATTCTCTCCTAGCTCACAAGCAATTAGGTAAGGCTTAATTGCTAGCAGTTACCAGCTGAAACCCCTTAGCTGGCTTGCCTTCCACTGTGTGGGTCAAATCCTGCTTCAGGAGCTTTTCTGAGTAGATTAAAGAACAAATTTGTATTTCTTTGTGATGGTTGCTGTACTTTATAACAGAAAGTTACCAACGGAGTTTAGATAGAGAGCAGTCCATATAAACAGGATCCTCATCTGCTATTATTCCCCCTTGTTCAACAAGCATGGGTTCAATATCATGGATTGGCACAGATGAATCTCTCAATGGAGCATTTTCAGGAGAATACTTGTTTCCCTGCTGTCTTTCAAGGTTATAGCTAGGGCATAGATCAGTGTTCATACCTGAGCTTCCATTGCTGCTAGAGTTCCTCTCTATATAGCCTGGCCATTATGTAGTCCAGTTCTTATGTCCAGCCTTCCAATCCAGATCCCTGGACACTGGATCTCTCTTCACATACCTTCTGGCACAGGTCTTAGGGTCCCTTCCACGTGCAGCCGTCTCCCTCACAGGTAGCCTCTGGTGATTCCTAGCTCTGCAGCACCATTCCTCTGGCTTTCCCCAGTCCAATGGTGTATGCTGGCCCTTGGAATACCTCCCAGTATACGTACTGCTTTGGACTCTTCTAGACCTCTCAAAGGCTTTTCTCTTCCTTCTTCCAAAGGGTCTCTTTCCCTCTCTGCCCATCCGGTTTGGCTTCTGTTCTGATGGTCCTTCAGATGAAACTGATGATCAAACTCAAGCTGATTCTCAGGATACTGAGGACAATTCTCTGGATATCCAAGGTGATCATGAAGATGGTCATCTGTAGAATAAACTCTACGCTTATTCTGCTTAGATGAGTGCTCCTCCCTAACACAGCTCAGCTGTGCTGAATCAGGCCTTGCCGTTTGAGATGAGTGTTCCATCCTAGCACAGCGCAGCTGTGCTGAATCAAGCCCTGCCCTTTGCAATGAGTGCTTGGGGATTACCTCATAGCCCTTTTGATTGAACACACGTTTTCTCACTTCAGCTCCTCTCATGGCTGTGGGAAACCTGGTGCATTCTGGGACTGGTAGTCTTTTATGGCAAAATTCTGTTTTCTCATTTCTACCAGCACTGACAGGTTGCTTGTTCAGAGACACTTTACCTTTTCTATAGCCCCTTCCTGAGCTATGATAAGCTTCCTTATCACAGACTACATGGTATACATCCAAGGGTGCTGAAAGAATTGAAATATGAGATTTCAGACCTACTAATAGTAATATCTGAACTATATTTAAAATCGCCTGTAGTACCTGAAGATTGGCGAATGGCCAATGTAATGCCAATTTTTAAATAGGATTCCAGGGGTGATCCAGGAAACTACAGACCAATGAGTCTGACATCAGTACTGGGCAAAATGGTAGAAATCAGTATAAAGAAAATAAATTACTAAACATGTAGATAGTCATGGTTTAAGGTGAGAAAGCCAACATGGATTTAGCCAAGGAAGATCTTGTCTTACTATTCTGTTATATTTTTTTGAAGGTGTGAATAAATAGGTAGACAAACGTAAGCCAGTTGATATAGTGTGGATTTTCAGAAATCCTTTGACAAGGTCCCCCTCATGAGAAACTCTTGGCGAAATTAAAAAGTCATGGGATAGGAGGCAGTGTCCTATTGTGGATCAGGAGCTGGTTAAAAGATAGAAAGGAGTAGGGCTAAATAACCAATTAAGAACATAAGAACATAAGATATGCCATACTGGGTCAGACCAAGGTCCATCAAGCCCAGTATCCTGTTTCCAACAGTGGCCAATCTAGGTCGTACGTACTGTCACCCTCTCGGTGGCCAGCCCAGCACCTAGGGCGCTGAGAGTTGGTCTGCCTTTGTATTCCTGACTCAGAGAGTATGACCCTGCATTGGTCCTGCAAGGCCCTCTGGGAATGGTAGTCCCTTTTACCCTTTGAGAACAGAAGAGTTGTAGTCGAGTGTTTCAGGCAATGACAAGAATTTATTTTTCCCCTTCCCAACGGATTTCTGTGCAGGTAAATAACTTAGGACAAACTGCCATACAATTGGCTTGAGGGATATGTACAAGAACTCAGGTAAATTAGCCTTATCAGCTTCAGGCTCACAACGTGCAGTGCTCGGTACAAACAAACAATAACAGCTTCCTTCAGCAAAAGAAAATGTTCCCCATTCTTTCTGTTGCTTCACCAGCTTTCTCAAACTAGTGTTCAGCACAGAGACTCAACGTGGTCAGCAAAACATAACGTGCAGTCCATCTGGTTATCCACTATTTCACTGCTATCAGAGTCAATCTGCATTTCTTCAGCGTCAGCAATAACAGGGTGTGTCAGTGAGCTGCTATCCTGAACTTTAGAACAGACGTCTTCACTATCCTCACATGGCTTCTCTCGGTAGCACTCTAAAGGATAGGACTGTGAATTACCATATATACTGAAGTTTCTTTTTAGAGAGTCTGCTACATTCTGGCAACTGCAGGGAAATACTTTATAACTAGGTTCAAATCTATGGAAGTTGTGAAGCCTAACTTTTGGCTTTGGAGGGAAAGGAATTCTCAGCTCTGCAAGGTCAGACTGATTCCCAAACACAGCTTGTGTTTGTTTGTCTCTCAGCCTCGCAGCTTCAGCCTTAGAGGTACAAGTATTGTCATGCCAGCAGGTTTCTCTCTCTGGAGCATGTGAGTTTTTCCAAGCCTGCCTTCCAGGAAATATCTTATCCTTCTTGCCTTTACCAGACGTCACCTGTCCTGTGCTGCTTCTTTCTGGCGTTAGGACTATGGCTCCCTTGGTTCTCACCTCTTGACGTCTTCCTTCTTTCTGCTCCCCTTTAGTCCAAGCTAATGACCACTTTTTATCATCCTGTTTCTCCGGGCTAAACTGTGCCCCTCCCTTAAACAGGTGTATCTCATTATCTCCTGAACTAGAGACTACATCACAGCGTGGGAGTGTCTTTCCAGCTCGTGACTCTCTTTGTTTACATTCTCTCTAAAAACACTGAGCCATGTGCTCAGACTGCCTGTCAGTTTCTGCAACAGAATCCTCTTCTCTCACCAACTCCGTAGGCTCAGAAGGGTCTTCTTTATGACAGATCCCCCCCCCCCTTAAGATATTACGGGCTGACGAGTTACTACTCGGACAGCTCGTAATCCGTGACAATGCGTCAGCGTTGCTATGCAGCTTCCCTGCCCAATGTTGTACCGCAAAGTCGAAGGCCTGTAGTGCTAAATGCCATTGAGTTAGTTGGGCATTATTATTTCTCATTTGGCTTAGCCACTTTAAGGGCGCGTGATCTGTAACTAACAAAAACTTGCGCCCGGTGAGGTAAAACCTCAGGGCCTCTACTGCCCACTTGATAGCCAGGCATTCTTTATTGTCGAATAATTTCTTTTGGCTTTTGACAACTTTCTACTAAGGTACGTAATTGGGTGCTCCATACCCTCAAACTCCTGAGATAGGACCGCCCCCAATCCAGTCTCCGAGGCGTCGGTTTGAACAATGAAGGGTAACCCAAAGTCTACCCCTCGTAGTACAGGGGCTTTACAGAGCTTCCCCTTTAATGCTGTGAACACTTCTTCCGCTTCTGGGGGTCCATTTTAGATTGTTTGTCGCGTTTTTTCTCAGCATCTCCGTAAAGAGCGCGCTCTCCTCAGCAAAACGCGGTATAACCCTCCTATAGTAGCCAATGAGGCCCAAGAAACTTCGTAATTGTTTCTTATTCGTTGGCCGGGGGAAGTTTTTCACGCTGTCTATTTTGCTTGATAGGGGTTTGACCATTCCTTTCCCCACCAGGTGGCCAAGGTATTTTACCTCTTTGCCTGCAAATAAACATTTTCCGGGGTTTAATGTTAGCCCTGCCCGTCGCATGGCTCTCAGGACGGCTTCCACCCTGGGTAAGTGCTGAGCCCAGGTGGTACTGTGGACAATGACATCATCCATATACGCCAGCGCGTACTCCTGATGGGGCCTCAAAACTTGGTCCACCAGCCTTTGGCATGTTGCAGCAGCTCCATGTAGGCCAAACGGCATCCGGCGGAATTGAAATAGACCCACGGGCATGCAGAAGGCGGTCTTTGGTTTCGAATCCCGGGTCAACGGTATCTGCCAGTAGCCCTTCGTTAGATCAAGGGTGGTCAGATACCGGGCCTGCCCTAGCCGGTCAAGCAGCTCCTCAATTCGGGGCATGGGATAGGCGTCAAATTGTGAAATGCTATTTACTTGCCGGAAGTCTATACAAAAATGAAGGGACCCATCTGGCTTCGGCACGAGGACGATGGGACTCGACCAAGGGCTTTTCGACTCCTCTATTACGCCCATGCTAAGCATCTCTCGTACTTGGGCGATGAAATCTTTCTTTTTTGCCTCAGGCAAACGATAAGGCCGTTGCCTAATCACTTTCCCTGGTGTGGTAACAATCTCGTGTGCCACCAGATTAGTTTCCCCTGGTATGGGTGTCAAAACATCTGCAAATTTGTCGAGTACCTTAGCCAACTCCTGTTTCTGTTGCCATGATAGCTCCGCGCCTATTCTGGGCTCCGGGTTTTCTTTACAGTCAGTCAGCTGGGGGCCTAGGTCTTCCTCCATCTTTCCTTCAGCGGTAGCTGTCAAACCCATCACTTCATCCAACCCAGTGGACCCAAATCCCCCCATTCCATGATCCGTGGGGGTCAGTGAAGGCACTTCCTCCACCGAAGGGAAACCTACACGCTCACAGATAAGTTGTGCGACCTTGTCCCCCACCCTTACCTTGAAATCTTCACTTCCAAAATTAAAAAGTAAGACTTGGACTACCCCTCTGTAGTCAGGGTCTATGACTCCAGCGCCGACATCGATAAAGTATTTTGCAGCCAACCCTGAGCATGGCGCTATGCGGCCATAACAGCCTACAGGCATTTGCATTTTTAACTCTGTGTCTATCAATGCCTTTCCTCCTTTAGGGACTATCCTTTCTTCGGTACTAAATAAATCGTAGCCAGCAGCTGCGGATGAGGCTCTCTGCGGGCTTTTTGCCATAGCTGACACTTTGCAGTATTGCAAAACAAATTTTTGTTTACTTGGGGACGTATCTCCTATATGTAGCTTTGACAGTGAGGTAGAGTCTCGGGGCTTTCCAAATAGGGGACTAGGAACAGTTGTTGCTAGGGCCTCTACCCCTTGGAACACTCTGCCGGGCTATCCTTTCCTTAACTTCCTTGTAAGGGGCTTTAGTCACTTTCTACATGCAGGTAGCTTATGGGATACCTCCTCTATGAACTCATCCTCTCTCTTGGAGGGTTCATTCCTATCCTCGGGGAGTTCCTCTCTTCCCTCTGATGGGTCAACCCTTACGCCGGAGGTTCCGGCCTGGGACCTAGTGGAGACCATGCTTGTTTTCACATTTAAGCCTTCCTCTATCCCTCTGCAAAATGGGGGCCAGTCCCTCCCCAACACAATATCATAGGGAAGCCGTGGGACAACGGCCACCAAAACCTCTTTTTCGGTCCCCAACCCTTTTACTGAGAGCCTGTATAGTGGATAATGAGAGGAAGCACCATGTACACAGCGTATCTTAACCTGACCTTCTGCTTGCCTCAGTGCAGACCTACCACGGGCTTCAACGGCCTGCCAGAGCTTTTTGGAGACCATGCTCTGGTCTGCACCCGAGTCAAGCAGTGCATTGGCCACAATGCCTTGAACTTCCACCTTTAACAGGAACCCTTCTCGCACCTGTTTTCCTTTTCCAGACATTAGTGCTGTTCGCACTGTACAATTTTTCTGGAAATGTCCCCCTTTTTCACAATTATAACATTTTCCTTTTTTCATAAACAAAACAGCATTTCCAGTAGTCACATTTACTTTCATACCCCTTTCTAATCTTCCAAAGTTGGTTATTCCAGCCAACTTCAGAGTGCCTCCTTTTGGTTTTCCCACCAACTCTGCTTCAAAATAGCGCTCTGTGAGGACGGCTGCCTCTGCAGTGGACTGGCAACTTTGTAAAATTAAGAAAGATTTCACCTCAGGAGGTACTGCCTCCATGAATTGTTCCAGAATGATCGTGTCTAGCACAGAGTCAAGGGTTTTTCCTTCTGGAACAAGCCATTTCCATGCTAAAGCGTTGATCCTCTGATACAACACTTTAGGTGTCTCATTAGGTTTAAGTCTGGCCTCTCTAAACATTCTCTGATAGAACATTGGGGTTAGACCCAATCTGTCTTTGACTGCTTTTTTAACCTCCTCATAGCTGGTCGCGAGAGCAACAGGCATGGTTTTATATGCCGCTAAAGCCTCTCCCGTTAGGGAAGTGGCAAATCTCACCGCCCATTGCTCAAGTGGCCATTTGACTACTATTGCAACCCTTTCAAAGGCCTCAATAAAGTCATCCAAATCATCATTAGTTGTTAACTGGCCAAAAGTTAAGGCTCCACAGCCTTGTGGTCCTACCACCGCAGCAAACGATGGGTTTGTTTCTTCGGTCGCATTCTGCTTGGCGAGTAAAGCCTCCATTAGCTCTACTAGGGGCTTCTGCTGTGCATACATAGAGGCAGCTGTCTGCTCTTGCATGCGATGTGCCAGTTCCATTTGCTTCTCGAACTGATTGGACATCCACCGCAACACCTCATGTGGATCCATTTTTAAGGATTGTGGTTCCTGCAGAGAAAACAAAAAGAAAAGCCCACCAAGTGCGGCACCAAACTCTCTTTTAAATCCTAACTAGTTTTACTGCAGAACAAAGACTCCCCTTTCTCTCTTGAATCCTCTACACCCATGCCCAGTTACCCGTTACATTCGCACGGTGTAGACTCAGGCCTTGAGAAAGGAGTCTTATCCTCGGTGTCCTGATCCTCCTGGCATGATTTTGCCAGTGAAATCTCCAACCACTCTCCACCAGCAGCTTAGCAGATTTTTTTCTCTGTACTTTCCAGATGTGGCAAAACTTCTGGTGTATCCTGATGTTTTTCCTTTCTTTTCCCTCAGTTGGGATGTCCTTTTATATTCCAAGCAAAAATCCGAACAGACTACGCCACTTGTCACCCTCTCGGTGGCCAGCCCAGCGCCTAGGTCGCTGAGAGTTGGTCTGCCTTTGTATTCCTGACTCAGAGAGTATGACCCTGCATTGGTCCTGCAAGGCCCTCTGGGAATGGTAGTCCCTTTTACCCTTTGAGAACAGAAGAGTTGTAGTCGAGTGTTTCAGGCAATGACAAGAATTTATTTTTCCCCTTCCCAACGGATTTCTCTGCAGGTAAATAACTTAGGACAAACTGCCATACAATTCGTTTGAGGGATATGTACAAGAACTCAGGTAAATTAGCCTTATCAGCTTCAGGCTCACAACATGCAGTGCTCGGTACAAACAAACAATAACAGTTTCCTTCAGCAAAAGAAAATGTTCCCCATTCTTTCTGTTGCTTCACCAGCTTTCTCAAACTAGTGTTCAGCACAGAGACTCAACGTGGTCAGCAAAACATAATGTGCAGTCCATCTGGTTATCCACTATTTCACTGCTATCAGAGTCAATCTGCATTTCTTCAGCGTCAGCAATAACAGGGTGTGTCAGTGAGCTGCTATCCTGAACTTTAGAACAGACGTCTTCACTATCCTCACATGGCTTCTCTCGGTAGCACTCTAAAGGGTAGGACTGTGAATTACCGTATATACTGAAGTTTCTTTTTAGAGAGTCTGCTACATTCTGGCAACTGCAGGGAAATACTTTATAACTAGGTTCAAATCTATGTAAGTTGTGAAGCCTACCTTTCGGCTTTGGAGGGAAAGGAATTCTCAGCTCTGCAAGGTCAGACTGATTCCCAAACACAGCTTGTGTTTGTTTGTCTCTCAGCCTCATAGCTTCAGCCTTAGAGGTACAAGTATTGTCATGCCAGCAGGTTTCTCTCTCTGGAGCATGTGAGTTTTCCCAAGCCTGCCTTCCAGGAAATATCTTATCATTCATGCCTTTACCAGACGTCACCTGTCCTGTGCTGCTTCTTTCTGGGGTTAGGACTATGGCTCCCTTGGTTCTCACCTCTTGACGTCTTCCTTCTTTCTGCTCCCCTTTAGTCCAAGCTAATGACCACTTTTTATCATCCTGTTTCTCCGGGCTAAACTGTGCCCCTCCCTTAAACAGGTGTATCTCATTATCTCCTGAACTAGAGACTACGTCACAGCGTGGGAGTGTCTTTCCAACTCGTGACACTCTTTGTTTACATTCTCTCTGAAAACACTGAGCCATGTGCTCAGACTGCCTGTCAGTTTCTGCAATGGAATCCTCTTCTCTCACCAACTCCATAGGCTCAGAAGGGTCTTCTTCATGACAGTACCTAGCAGTTTCCCCAAAAGACACAGGTTCCGCAATGCTTGTACTGGGTCAAGCATTGATATCCTGGGTCCCTTCTTAATAATCGTTTATGGACCTTTCCTCCAGGAACTTGTCCAAACCTTTTTTAAACCCAGCTACACTAACAGCCTTTACTACATCCTCAGGTAACAAATTCCAGAGTTTGATTACACGTTGAGTGAAAAAATATTTTCTTTTATTAGTCTTAAATAGTTTACCCTGTAGCTTCATTGCATGTCCCCTAGTCTTTCTATATTCTGATAACGTAAACAGTTGATCTACGTTTATCCATTCCACTCCGTTCATTAATTTATAGACTTCTATCATATCTCCCCTCAGCTGTCTCTTTTCCAGGTTAAAGAGCCCTAACCGTTTTAGCCTTTCTTCATAGGAGTATCCTTCCATAACCTTTACCATTTTGGTGGCTCTTCTCTGAACCTTTTCTAATAACGCTATATCCTTTTTAAGATACGGCGACCAGAATTGCACACAATATTCAAGGTGCGGTCTCACCATGGAACGGTATGGATGCATTATAATATCTTTTGTTTTATTTTCCATTCCTTTCCTTATGATACCTAGCATTCTATTTGCTGTCTTGGCTGCTGCTGCACACTGGGCCAAGGTTTTAACATGTTATCCACAATGATGCCTAAATCTTTTTCCTGGGTAGTGGTTTCTAATGTGGAACCTTGCATTGTGTAACCATAGTTTGGGTTGTTCTTCCCTAGGTGCATAACTTTGTACTTGTCCACATTAAATTTCATCTGCCATTTTGATGCCCAGTCTTCCAATTTATCCAGATCTTCTTGCAATTTTCCACAGTCCTCTTGGGTTTGAACAACTTTAAATAGTTTTGTGTCATCTGCAAATTTGATAACCTCACTCGTTATTCCACTTTCCAGGTCATTTATGAATATGTCAAAAAGCAGCGGACCCAGCATAGATCCCTGGGGTACACCACTATTCACCTTTCTCCATTGGGAAAATTGGCCATTTAGCCCAACCCTCTGCTTTCTATCTTTTAACCAGTTCTTGATCCACAGTACTACACTGCCTCCTATCCCATGACTCTTTAGTTTTGCTAAAAGTTTCTGATGAGGGACCTTGTCAAAGGCTTTCTGAAAGTCCAGATACACTATATCAACCGACTCACCTTTGTCCACCTGTTTACTCACACTTTCAAAAAAACATAACAGATTAGTAAGACAAGATCTTCCATGTCTAAAGCCATGTTGGCTGTCTCCCATTAAGCCATGACTATCTTCATGCTGAGTAATTTTATTCTTTATGATGGTTTCTACCATTTTTCCCGGTACTGACGTGAGGCTCACCGGTCTGTAGTTTCCCGGATCACCCCCGGAACTCTTTTTAAAAATTGGCGTTACATTGATGATCCTCCAATCTTCAGGTATTAGAGATGATTTTAATGATATTTCACAGATTGCTAATAGTAGGTCTGTAATCTCATATTTCAGTTCTTTCACCACCCTTGGATGTATACCATCTGGCCCAGGTGATTTGCTACTCTTCAGTTTATCTAATAGTTGTAATACATCTTCCCACGATCGTAGGATCAGTACTGATTATTCCACCTTCGAGGTGGAATAATCAGCATGTTCCTTCTGACACGGCAAGATGTATCGATATTTCCTTCAATTCTTCTGCACCTTTAAATACCACTTCAGTCATGGGTAACATCCCTACATCTTCCTCAGTAAAGACCGAAGCAAAGAATTCATTCAGTCTCTCCGCTATCGCCTTGTCGCCTCTTAGTGCCCCTTTAACTCCTCCATCATCTAATGGTCCAACCAACTCTCTCACAGGTTTTTTGCTACGAATGTACTTGAAAAAATCTTTATTTCATGTTTTTGCTTCCGCAGCAAGCTTCTTCTCAAATTCTCCCTTTGCCTTCTTTATCAGTGTCTTGCATTTGACCTGCCAGTGCTTGTGCTGTTTCCAGGTTTTGTCGTTTGGCTCTTTTTTCCATTTCCTGAAAGATGCTTTTTTGGCAACAGCCTCACCTTTAAACCATGCTGCCAGATTTTTGGACTTCCTTCCACTTTTTTTAACGCGTGGAATACAGCTGGTCTGGGCTTCCAAGATCGTATTTTTCAACAACACCCAAACTTGATGTAAGTCTTTAACCTTTGCAACTGCTCCTTTTAGTTTTTTCTTAACTATTTTCCTCATTTTATCATAGTCTCCCTTTCGAAAGTTAAAAGGTAGTACTGTGGATTTCCTTACTATCCCTCCTCCACTAATTAAATCAAAGGCGATCATGCTATGATCACTATTGCCAAGTGGCCCCAACACCCTTATCTCTTGCATTAGATCTGGTGTTCCACTAAGGACTAGGTCTAATATGTCTTCCCCTCTGGTTGGTTCATGAACCAGCTGCTCCAAGAAGCAGTCATTTATGTCATCTAGGAACTTTATCTCCCTAGCATGTCCTGCCGTGACACTGACCCAGTCGATCCCGGGGTAATTGAAATCACCCATTATTATTACCGAGCTGTAACTTTTGTTAGCTTCCTTGATTTCTTTGAGCATTTCATCATCCATTTGTTCATTCTGGCCAGGCGGTTGATAGTACACCCCCACTGTCATCGCCTTCCCCTTTTTACATGGAATTTCAATCCATGGAGATTCTACAGCAAATTTTGTTTCCTGCAAAACTTTAATCCTTTCTGTCTCAATGTCCTCTCTAACATAGAGCGCAACCCCTCCACCAATTTGATCAGCTCTATCATTGCGATATAGTTTGTACCCAGGTATCACAGTGTCTCACTGGTTGTCTTCCTTCCACCATGTCTCTGATATTCCAATCATTTCTAACCTCTCATTTAGTGCTATATATTCTAACTCTCCCATCTTATTTTTTAGACTTCTAGCATTTGCATACAAGCATTTTAGAGACTGTTTTTTATTCATATTAATTTGGCTATTGGTAGACATGGGTAATATGGGATCTTTAAGCTCTGTCTGCTCCATACTCTAGGGCATTTGGTCTACTTTACTCTTTTTTGGAACCTCTCTGCTTTTGGTAGTATCCTTCAAGGATACATTCTTCCGAACCATCTGCACTTGGGCGACTGTCGGCTTTCCCCTATTATCTAGTTTAAAAGCTGCTCTATCTCCTTTTTAAAGGTTAATGCCAGCAGCCTGGTTCCATCCCGGTTAAGGTGAAGCCCATCCCTTCAGAAGAGCCCCTCCTTTCCCCAGAATGTATCCCAGTTCCTAACAAATCCAAACCCCTCATCTCTGCACCATTGTCTCATCCACGCATTGAGACTCCGGAGCTCTGCCTGCCTTTTGGGTCCTGCACGTGGAACGGGAAGCATTTCGGAGAACGCTACCCTGGAAGTTATGGATTTCAATTTCCTACCTAAAAGCCTAAATTTAGCCTCAAGAACCTCCCTACCACATTTTCCTATGTCATTGATACGGACATGTACCAAGACAGCAGACTCCTCCCCAGAACTATCTAAGACCTTATCTAGGTGGCGCGTGAGGTCACCTTTCTTAATGGAGAAAGGTGAATAATGGAGTAACCCAGGGATCTGTTCAGTGCCACTACTTTTTAAGATATTTATAAATGACCTGGAAATGGGAATAACGAGTGAGGTGATCAAATTTGCAGATGACACTAAATTATTTAAAGTTAATAAAACACAAGAGAATTATGAAAAATTGTAAAAAGACCTTTATAAATTTGAAGACTGGATGTCCAAATGGCAGATGAAATTTAATATGGAAAAGTGCAAAATTATTCACCTAGGAAAGAACCACTCAAACTACAGTTACACGACGCAAGTTTCCACATTGGGAACCAACACCAAGGAAAAGGATTTAGGCATCATCGTGGATAATACATTGAAACTGTCTGCCCAGTGTGCAGCCTCGGCCAAGAAAGCAAATAGAATGCTAGAAATCATAAGGAAAGGAATGGAGAACAAAACAAAGGATATTATAATGCCTCTGTATCATTCCTTGGTGCGACTGCACCTTGAATATTGTGTGAAATTCTGGTCACCGTATCTTAAAAAGGATATAGTAGAATTAGAAAAGCTACAGAGAAGAGCCACCAAAATGATAAAGGGGATGAAAGGAAAGCCCTATGAGGAAAGGCTTAAAAGGTTAGGGCTCTTCAACTTAAAAAAGAGACGGCTGAGGGGAGATATGATAGAGTTCTATAAATTAATGAATTGAGTAGAACAGGTAAACTTGTTTACTCCATCAAAAAGTAGAAAGACTAGGGGACATGCAATGAAGCTACACTGCAACCCATTTCAGAATAATAAGAGAAAATATTTCTTCACTCAATGCACAAAACTCTGGATTTCACTACTGGAGGATGTAGTAAAAGCTGTTAGTGTGGCTGGTTTTAAAAAAGATTTGGACAAGTTCCTGGAAGAAAAGACCATAAACCATTTTTAAAGAGGATCTGAAAAATCCACTGTTTACCCCAGGACAAGCATTGTGGAACCTGTGTACCTTTTGGGAACCTAATCTGATTGGCCACTATTGAAAACAAGATACTGGGCTTGATGGATCATGGTCTGATCCAGCATGACATGTCTTATGTTTCTAAGTAATTATGTTATCTAGTGTGAGATTTTGGGACTACTTGGTAGTAGCGATCATAACATGATCACACTTGATTGAGGATCGCAAGGCAATTTACTGTGCTAGCATTTACTTTCACAATGGAGACTATGATAAGAAAAAACTAAAAGGAGCATCTGCAAAAGTTAAGTTTACATCAGGCCTAGACATTATTTAAAAATACTATCTTGGAAGCGCACAGCAAATGTATTCCGTGCTTTAAAAAAGGTAGAAGGAAGCCCAAATGACAGCCAGCAAGGCTTAAAGGTGAGGTCAGAGAGGCTGTTATAGCTATGAGAGAATCTTTCAAAAAATGGAGAAAAGAACAAAATGACAAAAACAGGAAATAGCATATGTACTGGCAAGTTAAATTCAAGGCATTCATAAGGCAAAGAGAGAATGTGAAAAGAAGCTTGCCGTGGAAGAAAAAACACATAGGACCCGATTCCATCCGGGATGTACAGGCCCTCTGTGCACCTGGTTGGAACTGGACACACAGAGGGAGTCACGATTTTGATCCCACGGGGCATGTCTAGCCCCACAAGATTAGAATTGCAAACAGTCCTGTACGTGCAGGCTAGGACCACGATTCAGCTCAGCCTACATATACAGGCCTTGATTGGCTAACTTACTCAGTACTTTTAAATTGAGCCAGTGTGCCATGGCATCCGGTTGCCATGGCACTGCAGCTCCATTTAATAGCCGCAATCCCCAGCTGCTGGCTCTCAAAGTGCTTTTCCCGTAGCCCAAACCCCAATCTGGCATCCGAGGGCCAGGGTCAGGCTAATGCCCTCTGCCCCCTGCCACCCCATCCCAGCTCCGATCCTGTTGTTCCTGCTGCATCGGGGAAGTTATTCCATCTCGGAGGTGGAATAGCTTCCCTGTTAATGTTGCTAGCCCCAGATATACAGGGACAACATTAGAATCAGCCCTGCACACCCAGGGCCGGCGATCGCCCACTGCCAGCTCTAACGCCATCCTCGATCCGCCCCTTCCCAACTCCATCTAACTTCCCTGTAAAATATGCAGGGAAGAAGGATGGGGCCAGGAAAGGGCACAAATAGCAGGGATGGACATCAAAACAGGACATCTATACCCAGTATTCGTTGCTCAGAATGACCCCCATAATAAAAACCTTTGCAAGTACATTCATAGCAAAACACCTGTGAAAGAGTTGGTTGGACTATTAGATGATAGAGGGATAAAAGGGGCACAAAGAGAGGACAAGGGAGACTGAATGAATTATTTGCTTTAGTCTTTAATGAAGAAGATGTAGGAAACTTACCCATGCGAGAAATAATATTTAAAAATGATGTATAAGAGAACTTCAAACAAATCTCCATAAATCAGGAAGATGTAATACAGCTATTTGATAAACTAAAGAGTAGCAAATCACCTTAACCAGATGGCATACATCTCAGGGTGCTGAAAGAACTAAAATATGAGATTGTAGACCTACTTGTAATAATCTGTGAACTATTATTAAAATCTTCCTTAGTACCTAAAGATTAGAGAATGGCCAGTGTAATGCCAATTTTTTTAAAGGGTTCAAGGAATGATCCAGAAAATTACAGACCAGTGAGCCTGACGTCAGTACCAGGCAAAATGATAAAAACCATTATAAAGAACAAAATTACTGAACATATAGATAATCATGGTTTAATGGGAGAAAGCCAACATGGATTTAGCCAAGGAAAGTCTTGTCTCACAAATCTCTTGTATTTTATTAAAGGTTTGAATAAAGAGGTACTGTAGAAAAAGATGATCCAGTTGATATAGTATATCGAAATTTTCAGAAAGCCTTTGAGAAGGTCCCTCATGAGATACTCTTGGGAAAATTAAAAAGTCATGAGATAGGAGGCAATGTACTATTGTGGATTATGAACTGATTAAAAGATAGAAAACATTGAGTAGAGCTAAATGAACAATTTTCTCAATGAAGAAAGGAAAATAGTGGAGTACCTCAGGGATCTGTGCTGTGCCCACTGCTTTTTAACATATTTATAAATGACATGGAAATGGGAATAACGAATGTGGTGATCAAATTTGCAGATGACAAAGTTTTTTTTAAAAACACAGGAAGATTGTGAAAAATTGCACAAGGACCTTGAAAAACTGGGGGACTGGTCATCCAAATGGCAGATGAAATTTAATGTGGACAAGTGCAAAGTTATGCACTTGGGGAAGAACAACCCAAAATACAGTTACACAATGCAAGGTTCCACATTAGGAATCACCATGCAGGGAAAGGATCAGGGCATCATTGTGGATAATACATTGAAACCTTCTGCCCAGTGTGCAGCTGCAGCCAAGAAAGCAAATAGAATGATAGGAATCATAAGGAAACAAAAGGATAATAAAACAAAGGATATTATAATGCCTCTGTATCGCTTCATGGTGCGACCGCACATTGAATATTGTGTGTAATTCTGGTCATTGTATCTTAAAGAGGATATAACAGAATTAGAAAAGATATAGAGAAGAGTCATCAAAATGGTAAAGGGGATGGAAGGATAGCTTCAAGAAGAAAAGTTTAAGGGTTAGGGGTAGGTCTCTCTCTTATACTTCAACAGGTACCAAAGCCTCATCAACTAAACAATGGCTGGTAAAAATCATATTGCTAAAGCTGTTGTCCCCATTACAACTTCTGCCTCTGTACAGACAGAGATCCCAATGCCATTTGAAGGACCAGTTCCATGTGCAGGATGCCTACATGCTGAGGTTCTCAGGAAAGAAGTGGAGGAGCTCAGGGAAGAGGTGTTAAGGCTGAGAAGCATTCGAGACAGTGAGAACTACATTGAGATATGCTTCTTGAAATATCTAAGCTCTCTGACAGAGGTGAAGATGGGAGGCTACAGAAGGAAGAAAGTTGGACACGAGTCACCAGAGCCTGCAGTATCACACTCCAACTCCTCCAGCCATTGAACTAAAAAAACAGTATGCAGCCCTGAAAGTGGAGGAAGTGGAAGCATCCCAGGAAAGAGAAGAACCACAGCTCAAGCACCTTAAAGTTGCAGAATCAGTCACCACAAGGAAGTAAAGGGTAGTGGTGGTTGGTGACTCTCTTCTGAGGGGTACTGAGGCGTCCATCTTCCAACCAGATTTGATGTCCAGAGAGGTGTGTTCTCTACCAGGTGCCAAACTCTGAGATGTTAGAGAGAGTTTGCTGAGACTCATCAAGCCTACTGACTATTATCCAATGTTACTCATCCATGTCGGCACAAATGATACTGCTAGGTATCCCTCCAAGTATATCAAACGTGACTTCATGGCTCTGGGACAGAGAGTGAAGCAGACAGGGGTGAAGGTGGTGTTCTCTTCAATTCTCCCTGTTGAGGGTAAAGGCCGAGGCAGAGAAGCTCACATCCTTGAAATGAATGCATGGCTGTGTGGATGGTATCATCACAAGCGTTTTGGTTTTCTGGATCATGGGATGATGTTCCAAGGGCTGCAGGGCAGAGATGGTGTCCATCTGTCCAAGCAGGGTTGGTATCTTCAGCAGTAGACTGGCTAACCTACTGAAGAGGGCTTTAAACTAGGGGCCTGATTTTCAATTAGGCAGTGACTGCCCGCCAATCCCCTTAACCTGGATTTTCACTTCCGTGGTGGCGGAAGTGAAAATCTGTGTTTGTCTCAATGTGCCGGTAGCCTATCTTTAAGGCGTAGAGAACTAAGTGGGTAGCATTGAAAAATGCTGCTACCCGTTTAGCCTTCTGCCCCCACTCTGCCTCGGAATGCCCCTAACACGCCTTGATGCTATGCGGATAGCATCTGGGCACGTTAGGGGCTTATCCGGGATTTTCAAAGGCACTACCCATGTAGGTGTCATTCAAAAATCCCAGATAAGGCCTTTATATGGGTAACTAGGGAAGATACCCGTGTATAGGCCTTCAAAAATTGGGCCCTAGATTTATTGGGGATGGGTGATGAGAGCCCCCAGGTAAGTGAAACATTAAATACCTCTGTAGAAATGGGTAATAGCAGTGTGTATAAATGCCCATATCATGGGAAATAAGATCCCAAATGTTGAGGCTTTAATGGAAGAGGCGAACTTGGATTTAGTGGTGGTTATGGAGTCACGGTTCACAGAAAACCATGACTGGGATGTAATTATACCGGGTTATACTTTATTCAGGAAGGAGAGGGTAGGAAGAAGGGGAGGTGAAGTGGCACTATATATCAAAAATAATATTAAAGCTATAGAATTGCAAGGCTTAAAAGGAAGAGAGGAGGCACTGTGAGTTAAACTAGAAAGAGGGAAAGGGAAATCCATTTGCATTGGAGTTATATAAAGATCCCCCTCACAGGGAGTAGAAGTGGACAAAGATTTAATAGAAGACATACACAGTATTGCCATGAAAGGAGAAGTGCTACTGATAGGTGATTTCAATATGCCCTATGTGGATTGGCACATCCGTACTGTGGTATCATCTAGAAATAAGGAGATTCTGGATTCTCTACAGGCACAACTATTCAGTCAACTGGTAAGCGAACCCACAAGTGAAGAGGCTATTCTGGACTTAGTGCTTACCAATGGGAAAAGTGTTTCTGATGTCATAGTGGGAGATCATCTCACATCCAGTGATCATCAGATGGTATGGTTCAGTATTAGTACTAAGACTGATAAAATCCATTTAAAAGCGAGGTCATAGACTTTAGGAAAACTAACTTTGCAAAGATGGAACAATACCTCAGAGAGTCATTAGCGGGATGGAAACTGCTGGGGGATGTAGAAAAACAGTAGGCAAAACTGAAAGGGGATATTTTAAGAGCAACAAACCTTTTTGTTAGAAAGGTAAATACATGTAAAAGGAAAAGGAGGCCGCTATGGTGCTCAAAAGCAGTAGCTGAAAAGGTGAAGAAAAAGAGGGAGGCCTCATGAAATACAGGAGAACACAGAGAGAGGAAGACAGTCATCTATATTTGAAAAAACTAGCAAAGT
Organism: Ichthyophis bannanicus; assembly: GCA_033557465.1. NCBI lineage: Eukaryota > Metazoa > Chordata > Amphibia > Gymnophiona > Ichthyophiidae > Ichthyophis > Ichthyophis bannanicus. The sequence continues at coordinate 394,587,364 of CM066035.1, forward strand.
AATCAGGAAAACAAAGGTACAAAAAGAAGAAAAAAATAGCCAATGCAATAAAATGCGGGGATAAGACATTTTTCAAATATGTTAGTGCGAGGAGGAAGGGGCAAAAGTGGTATTGTCAGACTCAAGGACACAGGGGAGGAATATGCAGAAACTGATGGGGATAAAGCAGCATTGCTTAACAAATATTTATGTTCTGTGTTTACAGATGAAGGGCCAGGAACAGGACCTCAGAAAACACCCATGAATAGGAACCAAAGCGACGGGGATCTTGAATGATTTTCAGAAGAATGTATTCATGAGAATCTAACTAAACTAAAAGTAGACAAAGCCATGGGTCCAGATGGAATACATCCAAGAATACTGAGGGAACTTTGGGGATGTTCTAACAGCTTCTCTGTCTGACCTTTTCAATGCCTCTTTGGAGTTGGGAGTGGTGCCAGAGGACTGGAGAAAGGCAGATCTGGTCCCTTTACACAAAAGCAGACATAAGGATGATATTGAGAACTACAAGCTGGTTAGTCTAACCTCTGTGGTTTGTAAATTATTGGAAAGGCTACTAAAGGAGAGAATAGTGGGGTTTCTGGAGTCCAGTGGATTGCAGGATCTGAGGCAGCTTGGACTCACCAGAGGCAGATCTTGTCAGACAAATCTGATTGATTTCTTTGACTGGGTAACCAAGGGAGAGCTCTAGATGTGGTGTATTTAGATTTCAGTAAAGCCTTTGATGCCATTCCGCACAGTCAACTTCTAAACAAACTGAGCACGCTAAGGATGGACTCTAAAGTTATTGATTGGATTAGAAATTGGTTGAGTGGGAGGCAGCAAAGAGTACAGGTAAATGGAGCTCACTCTGAGGAGAAGGAGGTTACCAGTGGTGTGCTCCAGGGCTCTGTCCTTGGTTCGAATGTGTTTAACATCTTTGTTAGTGATATGCAGAAGGACTGTTGGGTAAGGTTTGCTTGTTTGTGGATGATACCAAAATCTGCAATAGAATAGACACACAGGAAGGAGTCAATAACATGAGGAGGGATCTAGCTAAGAATTTGGCAACTGAAATTTAATGCTAAAAAATACAGGGTCATGCATTTAGGCTTCAAAAATCTAAAGGAGCTGTACAGTGTAAGGGGTGAGTTACTTCTGTCCACAAAAGAAGAGCAGAACGTTAGCATAATTGTGTCTGACGATCTTAAAGTAGCTAAACAGGTAGAAAAGCGACTGTGAAAGCCAGAAGGATCCTTGGATTTATAGGGAGAGGAATGGCCTGCAAAAAAAGGAAGTGATAATGCCTCTGTATAAGTCTCTGGTGCAACCTCATTTGGAGTATTGTGTGCAATTCTGGAGACCGCACCTTCAAAAGGATATAAGCAGGTTGGAGAGGGTCAGAGCGTGCAGAGGGTGGCTACTAAAATGGTTAGAGGTCTTTGTTATGAAGCATATGAGGACAGACTTAAAGATCTTAATTTGCATACTTTAGAGGAAAGGCGGAATAGGGGCAATATGACAGAGACATTTAGATACCTCCATGGCATAAATGCATAGGAGGGTCTCTTTCAATTGAACGCAAGCTCTGCTACAAGGGGACATAGGATGAGACTGAAAGGGTATAGATTCAGGAGAAAAATGCAGAAATATTTCTTTACGGAAAGAGTGGTAGATTCGTGGAATAGTCTCCCAGTGAAGATGGTGGACCCAAGGACAGTATCTTAATTCAAAAAAGCACTGGACAATCACAGAGGATCTCTAAAGGTAAAAAGGGGACTATCAGTTCATATGGAAGGACAGACTAGATAGGCCATGTGGTCTTTTTCTGCCATCATGCTTCTATGTTTCTAAGTTTCTAATATGGAAAAGAGACGGCTGAGGGAAGATATGATAGAGATCTATAAAATAATGAATGGAGCAGAATGTGTAAATATAGATTGTTGTGTTACTCCTCCAAAAAGTAGAAAGACCAGAGAATACACAATGAAGCTACAATATGGCACATTTAAGGCCAATCAGAGAAAATATTTTTTTGCTCAATGCATACTCAAATTCTGGAATTCGTTACCAGAGAATGCAGTAAAAGATGGATTTAAAAGACATTTGGATGACTTCCTGGAAGAAAAGTCCATAAACCATTATCACAGAGGACCAGGAAAATTCACTGCTTACCCCTGGAATAAGCAGCATAGAATCTGTATACCTTCTGGGAACCTGATAGGTACTTGTGACCTGGATTGGCCACAGTTGTAAACAGGATACTGAGCTTAATAGACCCTTGGTCTCACCCAGTATGGAATATCTTATACAAGCTAGGTGAGCTCTGGTTGAGAAGGCTAGGGGTGATGATCAGCTGTCCATATTACAGCCTGGTCCCTCTCCAAAGTTTTTGTATACCTGGGAATTGGTTTCATACTATCCTGAGCTGAGTTCCTCATAACGAAGAACTCATTCAAACTTCATCCACTAGGTGCATGCACTTCTCCATCAGTTCCCTGGGCCAGGGACATCTTAGGGCCTCAGATCCTGATATAGACCTTAGAGCCAGTTTCTTGGACTGGGGTTTATATGCTTACTACAAAGGTGCCTGCTAACCTTCTGGGTTCCATGTTTCCTGTCATTTGACAAGTCCCTTTCCCCCAGGAGATCAAGATACCGGGTTGATTACAGGTCTGCCATCTGATGGCCGGGGTACTGATAGAAGCACCAGATGGGGTGCCTCCAATCTCAGATCACAGTCTATAGGGCTGGGGGTGTAAGGTCTGGGTCAGTTGGTACAAGAACTCTGACCCCTTAGGAGGCCTCCATGACATTTCTCTGATGGAAGGATAGAGGAAACGGTTTGGCCCTGGAGAGGTTCAGGTTTCTTCTAGTTGATAAAGCGAGTTCTATATTCTCAGTGGTTGAACTGCAGTGTCATGTATCCACCATGGATGCAGAGCTTGTGGGGCTGGGGAAGGTGTGGCCTAGAAAGGGATACTATATGTCTCTCTCCCTGTCCTTGGGTGGGCTGCCTTTTACAAAGGTATTTGGCCCATCAAGACTTGAGGATCCTAGTAGTCCTGAAAAGACCTCACAGACCGAGGTATATGGATTCTTGATCCAGGGGGCATGGCCCTCTGTCTCTGGCTACTTCAGGTGTTGGGCTTACCATAGCAGTGGCTCCTGATAATGCAGGTTCCTAGTTCCTTCTTGTGGGACACAGGCTTTAAAGAAGTGCTGCTATTGAACAGTAGGAGTCTCCCTGCTTATAGCCTGGTGGGCCTCTATGTCTTAAGCTTCTCAGGACCCTGTTGGCATTCTAACCTAGAACCAGGACTCAGCCTAAGCTCCCAAGTTTTGGAGTGCAGCTCTTTGCATTTGAGGGAATCCTCGGAAGTACATCTTAGCGTTGCATGCTTCTTCGGGAGTGGAACAGTTCTGATTTCCTGAGTGTTTAGTTGAACCTCAGGAGGTCTCTCTGAGGTAAAGGGTACTGAGAAGGCCCTTCCTTGGGTCCATGTGTGAGATCTCCTTAAAGGTTGCTTCTTACCATGGCCTCCTGGAGGCTCCAGAGTCTACCAGGTGGAATCCATTCTGCAACCCTTGTCTCGCAGCGAACCAGTCTGGTCTTTTGCCAGTATCTTGCTCTTTGAGGTCTATGCTGTCCTTCTCTCAAGGGAGCTGCCCTATTTTTCTCATCATGACCAGATCTTCAAGTACCCCTCACTGAGTCTGCTGGACATGCAGATGATGTTGTGCCATTACATGTCATTTGTGAGTTCCTTCTGCTAGCCAGATCTCTTTCTCTCCTCAGTGGTATGAGAAAAGAGTTGACAGAGGTCACTTCTAAATTCTCTGCTGGCTTACGGATGCCATTAGGTCAGTGTGTGCTCTGGCCGGTAAGCACCTGCCGACATGGTTCAAAACTCACTCCTCTGGATGCCGGTGTCCTAAATATAGTCTGCTCTGATGCCTCCAGGAGTCTCTCTCCAATAAGCTTGCCACTCTCCTATAAATAATTACATATGTAAATCAACAGTACTCCTAAGTTGTTTTTCCTCACCCCATCCACTCCATGTTAACTATAACTCACGTTAAGTTGTTTTATGTAGTGGCCTGTTTATCCTGTTAATTATGTCAACACTGTTAAATGTAACTGTTACCTGTTCTGAGTTCTTTGTAAACCGCTTTGATTCACGAAAGGTGGTAAATAAGCACTAATAAATAAATAGGCTTCCTGGTCTTCATGAATGCCTTTGTGAAGCTCTATAAAGTGCTTATGGGGGTTGAAACAGATGACGCCTTTGACAGCTAGACTGTCCCGAGAATTGTCTTCCTCCCACCTTGGCTCATCACTGCTTGAGTACGTCCCACTCATCTGGACTGGTCTAGTAGGATTCAAGGAAAGTAAATGGTCAGTTAGGTAAAATGTATCCATTATTGTCTCTAGCAGGGCAGGAGCTACTGCCCCTTTTGGATCAGGTAAGTTGAGAATGAGAAGCAACCCATGGAGGGGAGAGGGATTTTTAAGAAGAGTTTAATGGCAGGGTTGAGAATTCATCTATTTATTTTTAGTGTATGCTAATTGCAAAGAGTGGATACTAACAAAAAACAGATGAATGAAAATAATTTTATTTCTGATATATGATTTTATTTAGAAATAATGCAAATCAACTACACATCCTGAGTATAATAGTTCAGGGATAACTCAAAATTGATGTTTTGCAAGAGACCCCTGTGTCGCACCCAAGCTGATTCTTGCCCTGAGACACGATTAGCTTTACATCAGTTATCAGCTGCTGGCTAGTACAGAACAGAGGAAATCGTATCAATCACCTTTCTTTATCTTTATCTTTATTCACAGAATTTGATAAACCGCCCATGGCGAGGTGTCAGGACGGTGTACAATACAAAAAAAGGGTAGCGGCTACTGAAAAATAAAGTCAGAAAGGAACGCCAGTAACAATAGGACAGAGAGGGACAGACAAAAGATAGAAAACAAAAGAGGTCCAGAAAGGGGACAGAATGACGGGGGGCGGGGAGGGAAATTATTCATTATTCATATGATAACAACCCTGCGACTGAGCAGAGGAGGAGGAAGCAGTACTGAAAAGAATTTGCTCCAAGCTGACCTAACCAGAAATTAAACTTACTCGAAAAAGTAAAGCAATGAAACCTAAAGTTGTTTTATAACAGGTTGCCTATTTTATAAATACTAGGGATAATCAGGCAGAACTAGTGGTTAGACTGAGGTCTGCTCTGACTTAGTATTAGTACACTAGGATTTCTTTTGCATGTATAGGCCTTTTTATGCATGTCAAAGGGCTTTTATAACATTACCCAGGGTTACGGGCATAAATGTATACATGGCAACAAGAAGGTGAATATAGTACTTTATAAAATAAAATAGGAGTGCAAGTATTCTCGATGCAATGAAAAAATGCAATGTGTGCCCTTAAGTCAATGCTGGCTTCCGGAAACCCAGCAGCTCCTGGGTTTTCTTGGCAGTATACTAGTGTGTTCTGTCCATGCTCCGCTCATGGATGCACATGCAGGGAAAACATGTATCATCACTCTTATACAGGGTTGGCGCAAGGAGATGAGGCACCCTAGGTGAATCTCGTCCCTTGCAGCCTCCCTGGCTCCCGCTCCTGCCCTCTCCCCAGCAAAATTGCCACCACTGCTGCCCCTCTCTGGGACCTGCAGCAGCAGCAATGGTCACCAACAGCCCCACAGTGCTTACCTTCAATTGACGATGCTGCAAGGCTATTCGACTCTTGCCCCAGCCCAGGTCCAATGCTGACTTCTTGTTTGCACAAAGAAAGTTGGCATCAGGCCTTGGGGGACAGAATGAAAACAGCCTCGCTGTGCTGAGGGTTGAAGGTAAGCACTGCGGGTCTATTTGTCACCACTACAGGTCCCAAAGAGGGGGTGGCAATAGTGGCAGCCTAGTTTGCCTAATTATTGCACTGGCCCTGCTCATATGTGTGTGCTTATAGAATACTGACTGAATAAAATGGCTAATGTACATATGTAAAGGTCCATCTACACACGTGAATCAGAAAAATCTACATAACCTAAGATATTCCATACTGGGTCAGACCAAGGTCCATCAAGCCCAGTATCCTGTTTCCAACAGTGGCCAATCTAGGTCACAAGTACCTAGCAGTTTCCCCAGAAGACACAGGTTCCACAATGCTTGTAGTGGGGCAAGCAGTGGATTTCCCGGGTCCCTTTTAATAATGGTTTATGGACCTTTCTTGCAGGAACTTGACCAAACCTTTTTTTAAACCCACCTACACTAACAGCTTTTACTACATCCTCCGGTAACGAATTCCAGAGTTTGATTACACGTTGAGAGAAAAAAATATTTTTATCTTATTAGTCTTAAATAGGTTACATTGTAGTTTCATTGCATGTCCCCTAGTCTTTCAATATTTTGATGGCATAAACAATCGATCTACGTTTACCCGTTCTCCATTCATTAATTTATAGACATCTATCATATCTCCCCTCAGACGTCTCTTTTCCAGGTTGAAGAGCCCTAACCTTTTTAGCCTTTCTTCATAGGGGTATCCTTCCATCCCCTTTACCATTCTGATGGCTCTTCTCTGTACCTTTTCTAATAACGCTATATCCTTTTGAAGATACGGCGACCAGAATTTCACACAATACTGAAGGTGCGGTCGCAACATGGAACGATACAGAGGCATTATAATACCTTCGTTTTATTTTCCATTCCTTTCATTATGATTCCTAGCATTCTATTTGCTTTCTTTCCGCCACTGCACACTAGGCAGAGGGCTTCAACATGTTATCCACGATGATGTCTAAATCATTTTCCTGGGTGGTGGTTCCAAATGTGGAACCTTGAATCATATAACCATAGTTTGGGTTGTTCTTTCCTAGGTGCATTACTTTGCACTTGTCCATATTAAATTTCATCTGCCATTTAGATGCCCAGTCTTCAAATTTAAGTCCTCTTGCAATTTTTCACAATCCCTCATGGGTTTTAACAACTTTGAATAATAATTTTGTCTCATCTGCAAATTTGATTACCTCACTCGTTATTCCCATTTCCAGGTCTTTTACGAATATGTTAAAAAGCAGCAGACCCAGCACAGATACCTGGGGTACTCCATTATTCACCTATCTCCATTGGGAAAATTGGCCATTTAGCCCTACCCTCTGCTTTCTATCTTTTAACCAGTTCCTGATCCACAATAGCACACTGCCTCTTATCCCATGACTTTTTAATTTTGCCAAGAGTCTCTGATGACGGACCTTGTCAAAGGCTTTCTGAAAATCCAGATACACTATATCAACTGACATCTTCACACCTTCAAAAAAAAGCGTAACAGATTAGAAAAACAAGTCCTTCCTTGGCTAACTCCATGTTGGCTGTCTCCCATTAAGCCATGACTATCTTTATGTTCAGTAATTTTGTTCTTCATAATGGTTTCTACCATTTTTCCTGGTACTGACGTCAGGCTCACTAGACTGTAGTTTCCTGGAACACCTCTGGAACCCTTTTTAAAAATTGGCATTACATTGGCCATCTTCCAATTTTCAGGTATTACAGATGATTTTAATGATAGTTCACAGATTACTAATAATAGGTCTGCAATCTCATATTTCAGTTCTTTCAACACCCTTGGATGTGTACCTTCCAGTCCAGGTGATTTGCTACTCTTCATTTTATCAAATAGTTGTAACACATCTTTTGGTGAATCAATATTTCTTTCAATTCTTCTGTGGCATCACCTTTAAATACCATTTTAGTCATGGGTAACATCCCTACATCTTTCTCAGTAAAGACCGAAGCAAAGAATTTATTCAGTCTCTCTGCTATAACCTTATCCTTACTTAGTGCCTCTGTTACCCCTCTATCATCTAATGGTTCAGCTGACTCTCTCACGGGTATTTTGCTATGGATGTACTTGAAAAAGTCTTTATTACACGTTTTTGCTTCCACAGCAAGCTTTTTCTCAAATTCTCTCTTTGCCTGCCTTATCAATGCCTTGCATTTAACTTGCCAGTGCTTATGTTGTTTCCAGTTTTCTCCATTTGGCTCCTTTTTCCATTTCCTGAAAGATGCTTTTTTGGCAACAACAGCCTCTCTGACTTCACCTTTAAACCTTGTTGGCAGTTTTTTGGACTTCCACTTTTCTTAAGGTGTGGACTAAAGCTGGTCTGGGCTTCCAAGATAGTATTTTTAAACAACACCCATGCTTCATGCAAATCTGTGATTTATGCGCAAAGATGATGCATAACTTTCCACAGAGCCTTATAAAATTACTTCTTAAATGCATAACTGCTCTTTTGTGAACTTTTAGTAGCTATTTATGGATAGCCTAATGGTTTGAGCTAAAAGTTCACAAAAGAACAGTTATACATTTAGGAAGTGATTTATGTATAGCCTAGTGGTTGAGCTGCTGATGGAGAACCAGAGAGACCAGTGTTCAAATCCCAGTAACCTTCAATGTGGCACTGGGCAAGCAGGTGCAAAATTAGATTGCAAGCCCTCTATGGACAGGAACATGCCTACTGTACTTGAATGTAATTTGCCTTGAGCTACTACTGACCACCTCAGCACTATACAAATAATGTGAGAGTGGAGCATGGGTGTTCCACCCAGCTATACAGGTAACAATGATATTGTCTGCTTTCTGTATAGCTAAATATATTAATTTAAGATAGCAAAAAGGCTGTCCCAAATTAATGTACATCGGCAGTTGTCTTTCTGTATTTTCATTATGGCTGCTTCTCCATATGGCATAGTGTCATTTTAGAAAGGATGTCCAGGTACAATCTGGGACATCCAGGGCAAAATGTCCAAAAAATGCCTGGGCCATTTATGTTTCAACCTGATTTTAGGAACTTGGATGTATCCAAAATGGATGACCATACTGGTGGCCACATAGGTGTCCCCCTCTATAACTATTTGGGGCGGGGGCATCTATCCTATGTCAAATGCATGTCCGTGCAAGCTATTTCACATGTGAGGATGTGCATCAGCCTGCCAAACTGAAAACAAGTGTCCTCTTTTTTTCTGCAGTCTTTGTTAACCTCATAGAAAGTATAGGGGATATCAGTGTACCTTCATCTCTATGCCCTCCAGAATGAGGGCTTTGCTAATGCCTATTCATGCCTTGAAACAGGAATAGACATAGTCAATCCCACTAGGGGGTGGGGATGTGCTCGCTGTTTCTGAAATCAGCTATACTTGTTCAACTTACCTAGAACGCCACGGTCATGCCTCTATCACACCCCTTTGAGACTTAAATGACCTTGCACTGGGTCATCTAGAAAACCAGCTTCTAAAATGGCTCTGGAGATGTCTCTGTGATTGCTACATCTTCGTGCCCATCTTCAAATGTCTAAAGCACAAATAGGGCTTCTAAAATAACTCCCATAGCACACTGAAAATATGTAAAATATTTTAACATCTCAGCTGACCGTGGCAGTTTGATATTGACCTGACAGTATACTACAGTGATGGCAGAGGCAGCCCATGGGTTTCTTCCATACCAGGCAGAAGATCCACATTGCTGCCCCCCTTCTGCTGCTGCTGGCGGCATCCATCTCCTGCTGCTGCTTCCACTGCCCTCCAAATCCATCTTCTTATTTTGCAGCGGCAGTTCTACTTTGTTTTGAGCCACCACCACTTTCAAAATGGAGTCAAGCTGACGCTGCCACCACAAGATGTGAAAGATGGATTCTGGGTGTGGCAGTGGCCTGACTTCGTTTTGAAAGCAGCGGCTTTATGCCGCCATTTTCAAAATAAGTGGGACCTCCGACCACGGTCTGCCACCCTAGGTGGCCACCTAGTCTGCCTAGTGGACAGGCCAGCCCTGAGTGACAGGAACTGCAGTGGATGATGCACAGAAATCAATAGAGAGATAAAAAGATATACAAAGTAAAATTTTCAGCAAATCTTTAAGGTGAAATAGCTGTTCCAAAATCTCCAGTGATTCTCTTGGTATAGTCACTTACTAGAGCAGGAAAAAAGCAAGACTCAGCAACTTGTGTTAAGTAGTCTTGTTTGCATCTTTGTGCTATCATTTACTTTTATTGCTTGCTTTATCTTATGAAACTCAGAATCTGAAGACATTCAGTTAATTATGTAATGAGCTTCAATGTACAAAAAGGCATGTATTTGATATTTATTTATGTGAATAAACTATTTCCTGTGGTCCATCGTACACGGCATTAACATTGTTGATTATCTGCTAAATTACTTTTATTGCTCTCTAATTTCACCCAAATGAGAAGGTTAATTTGGAATTGTGGCTCTACCCATCATTTGAATATACAAACTAATTGCAACTTATTTGTGCTCAATGTATAATCGATAAAATCTTTTAGTAAGTATAAAAACTTGCTGAAAGCATTCAGAAAATGGATATTTGTTTACATTTAGAATCTCTGGTTGGGAGCCAGATGTAATGATTAAAAACACTGCTTTCAAAGTGGTTGAAGATATCACGAAGGCACCTTGACAGCCAAAGCTGACAGATGCATTTGAATTTAATACTGTATGCTGTGAAAGATTTTCTTCTGCTTGATTTGACACAAATGGTGTTTTCACTTTTCCTACTTCTTGGTTAGGATATCCTTATATAAAATTTCCAAAACAAGGGGGTTTGGATCTCCCAATTAGGCACTAGCAGGTTAAACAACAAAAACATACAAGAAACACACTTCCTTTCATCTCCCCTTCCTTCTCCAGTCATAGCCTTACGCACTATGGCCAAGTTTACAATGATTTCCCTTATGGAAGTGTTTCTCAAGCCAATCCTGTTGTATCCTCTTAGCCAGTCTGGGTTTCAGAATATCCACAATGAATATGCATGTAAATCTACAGTGCATTGCAAAAGTATTCATCCCCTCTGTGTTTGTTCTGTTTTGTCACAATACAACCTGGAATTTAAATGGAGTTTTGGGGGTTAGCACCATGTGATATACACAACATGCCTATGACTTTGAAGGTGCAAAATATTCTTTATTATGACACAAACAATAATTAAGACATAAAGAACCCTAAAAGCAAGAGTGTTCAGCCACCTTTTGCTGCAATTATAGCTGTCTCTTGTGGTATGTCTCTATTAGCTTAGCACATCTAGCCACTGGGATTTTCACCCATCCCTTACGGCAAAACTGCTACAACTCCTTCAAGTTAGATGGGTTGCGTTGGTATACAACAATCTTCAAGTAATGCAGATTCTCAATTGGATTGAGGTCTGGGCTTTGACTAGGCCATTCCAAGACATTTAAATGTTTCCCTTTAAACCAGTTTTAGCAGTATGTTTACGGTCATTGTCCTGCTGGAAGGTGAACCTTCATCCCAGTTTCAAATCTGTTCATCCCAGTCTCAAATCCCAGTTCTCTGTAAGTCCAGTGAGGTCCCTGCACAAATTTGTTAACTGTAAACTGCACTGATTCTAAAGAGTGCGGTATAAAAAAAAGACATTAAATAAATAAATAAATAAATAAATAAAATCTCTGGCAGACTGAAACAGGCTTTCCTCAAGAATTGCTCTGTATTTAGTGCCATCCATCGTTCCTTCAATCCTGACCAGTTTTCCTGTCCCTGCCAATGAAAAACATCCCCACAGCATGATGCTGCCACCACCATGTTTCGCTGTGGGAATGGTGTTCTCAGGTTGATGGGAAGTGTTGGGTTTGCGCCACACATGGCATTTCCGATGATGGCCAAAAAGTTCAATTTTCATCTCATCTGACCAGAGAACCTTCATCCAAATTTTTTGGGGGTCCACCGCATGCTGTTGTGCAAACTCCAAATGTGTTTTCTTATTTCTTTCTTTAAGCAATGGCTTTTTTTCTGGCCACTCTTCCATAAAGCCCCACCCTGTGGAGTGTACGGCTTAAAGTGGTCCTATGGTCAGATATTCCCATCTCCGCTGTTGATCTTTGCAGCTCCTTCAGTGTTATGCTTGGTGTCTTCGTGGCATCTCTGATTAATGCCCTCCTTGCCCGGTCTGTGAGTTTTGGTGGGCGGCTTTCTCTTGTTAGGTTCGTAGTGGTGCCATATTCTTTCTATTTTGATATAATGGATTTAATAGTGCTCTATGGGATATACTGAATTTGGGATATTTTTTTATAACCCAACCCTGATCTATACTTTTCCACAACTTTGACTCTGGCCTGTTGGAGTGCTCCTTGGTCTTCATGTTGCTTGCTTAGTGCTGTTGCAGAGTCAGGGGACTTTCAGAACAGGTATATTTCTACAGGCATCATGTGACACTGATTGCACACAGGTGGACCCTAATCAACTAATTACGTGACTTCTGAGGTTAATTGGTTGGACCAAATCTTATTTAGGGGTTTCATAGCAAAAGGGATGAATACAAATGCACTCACAACTTTTCAGTTTTTATTTGTTTTTTATATATAAAAGATATTTTATTGCCATTTCACTTCACCAATTTGGACTATATTGTTAGGTCCATTACCTAACAACCAAATGAACCTCCATTTTCATTCCAGGATGTACGTAATGTGATAAAACAGGACAAAACCCAAAGGGATGAATACTTTTGGAAGGCACTGTACCTTTCCTTTCAAAACCTCTGGAAAGACTTGTTTTTAACCAACTATCAACACATCTCATCCAGACTAACTTCTTACATCCTTGCCAATCTGGCTTCAGAGCAGGTCACAATACTGACACCATTGTTCTTTCTGTTCAACATACGACATTGGATAAGGGCGATGTTATGCTGGCTGTCTCCTTGGATCTGTCATCTACATTTGGTCTTGTGGATCATTCCCGTCTGCTTACTAGACTCTCTTCAGACCGCTTGAGTGATTCAGTGCTTCAATGGTTCCACTCTCTTCTTTTTTCCCAGTCATTTCATGTCTCTTATCAGAGATCTGATTCTTCACACCATACTCTACACTGTGGTGTCCCTCAGGGAGCTGTTCTTGCCCCTCTAGTTTTTAATGTTTTTCTGTCACCTCTCGCTACCCTGATTTAGCAGCAGCAGGGCGTCTCTGTGTACTTTTAAATGAATGACATCCTGCTGCTGTTCCATATGAATTCTGCTTCTCCTGATCTTTCCACTGTTAATGCCTATTTGGCAATTATTGCATCCTGGCTTCATGCTAGTCTTTTGAAACTGAACCCCATAAAAATTTCTGCATTATGGCTCTTGAGTCCTTTCTCTCCATCTTCTGTCAGCTCCTCTCTCAATGGGCAACACATTTCAACTGTCATCCAGCTTAGATAACTTGGTATTATCTTAGATTCAGCTCTTTCCTTTCAGTTCCATATTAATGGCATAGTGAAACAATACTTCTACACTTTACAACAGATCCATGCCATCCGTTCTTTTCTCTCTCCATCATTTATCATGACACTTCTGCTTACTCTTGTTATCGCTGAGCTAGACTATCGCAATGTCGTCTATCTCAGTCTTCCTCATTCTCAAACGAAACGTAGTAACATAGTAAATGACAGCAGATAAAGACCAGTATGGTCCATCTAGTCTGCCCAGTAAGATGGCAAGAGTAGGTGCACCTGCCGCTCCATGGAGGTCACCCCTCCCCATGTCTTTGTATAGGGGTGAACCCACCACTCCGTGTAGGACACCCCTGTTTGTTGAGAAATTAGATAATTAAGTTTATTTTCATTTTATCCTGTTGCTGTAAAGGGATCCACTGTGTTTGTCCCATACCATTTTGAATTCTGTCACTGTATTTGCCCCCACCACTTCCATCGGGAGGACATTCCAAGCATCCACCACCCTTTCAGTGAAAAAATATTTCCTGACATTGCCTTTCAATTTACCCCCTTGAGGTTTCATGTTATGCCCTCTAGTTTTACAGCTTCCCCGTCTGTGGAAGAGGTTTGTTTGTTCACATTTCCAGTCAGTGCAGAATACAGCCATACAATTACTTCATCACGCATCCAGATTTGATCATGTCACCCCACTTTTCATACAATCACATTGGCTTCCACTGTCTTACCGCTCCCAATACAAGCTGCTTACAATTATTCATAAAGTTCTTTATTTCGGTATCCCCTCTTATCTTTCCTCCTTCATAGTTCCATATGCACCTTTTGAAGTCCTTAGGTCCGTGCATGTGAATCGGCTATACCTATCTTCCCCTGTGCAGGCCTGGTTAGAATGGACCTGACATTCTGCCTTTTTCTTCTTGGGCCCATCATTATGGAATTCTTGTCATCTGATCTTAGACTGGAACCCGTATATTCAAAATTTAAGACCTCCTTGAAAACATATCTATTTTCAATTGCCTTTGACCTCCCCAATGTTCCTTAAAGTCCTGGACCTCCTGCTGTCTTGGGCAGTTTATACAGGCTCTGCCTCTTTGTGTCCTGACCCTTGTTCCCTCTCTTCCATGTTATCTTTCCCTGCTTTTCCTTCTCTTATGCTGTCCTATCAAGTTTTTATAGTGTTCTTTTCTTCTTCCACATGATGCTTTTATTGTACACTACTTTGGTGTGACCCAAAGGTGGTATATCAAATGTTTTAATAAACTATAAACCATATCCCATGAATTGTATCAGTCAATTTCTCCTGTTGAACTTTTGCATTAAACCTCTTTCCAAAGTTTTGTCTCAGTAGGTAGCGGACATGATTTCTCTGTTGATAGCTTAGAAACAGGTGCACTTTGAACAAATTAACATAGTATATGATGGCAGATAAAGACCAATATGGTCCATCTAGTCTGCCCAGCAAGACAGCAAGAGTAGGTGCACCTGCTGCTCCATGCAGGTCACCCCTCCCCAGGCCTTTGTTTAGGAGTGTACCCACCGTTCTGTGTAGATCGCCCCTATTTGTTGAGATATAAGAGATAGTTAAGTTTCTTTTGATTTTATCCTGTTTCTATAAAGGGATCCACTGTGTCTGTCCTATGCCATTTTGAATTCTGTCACTGTGTTTGCCCCCACCACGTCCATCAGGAGGGCATCCCAAGCATTCACCACCCTTTCAGTGAAAAAGTATTTCCTGACATTGCTTTTCAGTTTACCGCCTTGCAGCTTCATGTTATGACTTCTAGTTTTACAGCTTCTCCTTCTTTGGAAGAGGTTTGTTTGTTCATTAATACTCTTTAAATATTTAAAGTTCTGAATCATATCTCCCCTGACCCTCTTCTCTTCCAGAATGTAGATATTCTCATATGTCTTCTCCAGAATGTAGATGTTGTCATATGTCTTCTGACACAGGCTCCAAATCATTTTGGTCGCCTTCCTCTGATCCGTTTCCAGTGTTTTTATATCCTTTGCGAGATATGGTCTCCAAAACTGAACACAATATTCCAAGTGAGGCCTCACCAGAAACTTGTACAGTGGCATTAGTAACTCTTCTTTTCTGCTGGTAATTGGAAAGGGAAAATATGCCGTAGTGACCGTGCAAAAATTGTTGGCATCTATAAAATGGTGTCAAAGATTAAGGAGTATGTCTACTAAAGGACATTAAGGATGCATTCTTAATGTCCTTTTATCGTGTGCAAATGGTAGCCTTAAGGCCCCCTACATGGTAATGGCAGGGGTGGGGAGGAGGCATTCCCATGGAAAGGGCGCTAGTGGGAAGTTAGCAGGTGGCAAAGGGATAGTGGAAGTTAAGAGTGGCAAACGTGCAGGTTAGCATGCAGAAAATCCAATCGCTGCAATGTGAGCTGCGGGAGCCTATCTAGAAGTCAGAACTGAGGTGCTGGATGGAAGCAAAGGGAATAGGTAACAGACATGTCATAGCCATATGTCCCATATGTGTTAGACAATGAGTAGGAGAATAATGTGGGAGGCAGCTGGATTGTATCAGTGAAGAGTGCTCATGTATTCTGCTGTGATATCAATGGGTTGACTAGAAGTGGATATGAGTGTGACAAGGAGGAGCGACCCTGGCCGTAATGTAGGCATAGCAAGAATGACTGGACATGAGTGGTGACCTGCACATTCTCTGCAGGTGATGTGTGTGTGATATGTCTTAAAGAGCAAAGTGCCACGGTGTGGGCCAGGGTGTACCAACTGTCAGGATACATGAGTGATCATGATGCCTATATGGAGATGGATATGCTGAACGATGCATGGAGGTGGAAGAGAGTTCTGTATAGCCTTGCTGCCCCAATGTACTCTTGCTGGAATGTGGCAAACAGTATTATGCACATGGATTCTTTTGTGGGATAAATCATTTTAGTATTGTATCTTACATTAAACATCACACAAAAACAATATGCTTTGTTAGTGTGACAAACCAAGCATGCAGGATAATACATTATTCAGGTCTGTGACACTGAGGTCTGAAGTTTGTGTTCTGAATCCTGGCAGGAGTAGGAAATGGAGAATGTCACAGTAAACCCCTCATCATGATCACTGAAAGGATAGACAGTAATCATGGCTTGACAGATGCAGCAGGCCATCATACAAAGTGTAGTGCTATGTATCTACACCTGGCTCCTCTAGGAACGGCTTGGTGACTATCTCGGTACCAATGTGCTTAGCAGCAAGTAGTAAAAAACATGAGACAATAAACATGTTAGGTAGCAGGAGCCACTTCTGTATAAACAACAGTAGTAGCCTCATGGTCTGAGAAGCAGTATGGCTATAAGAACATAAGAACATAAGATATGCCATACTGGGTCAGACCAAGGTCCATCAAGCCCAGTATTCTGTTTCCAACAGTGGCCAATCTAGGTCATATGTACCTAGCAGTTTCCCCAAGAGACACAAGTTCCACAATGCTTGTACTGGGTTGATATCTTCGGTCACTTCTTAATAATGGTTTATGGACCTTTCCTCCAGGAACTTGTCCAAACCTTTTTTAAACCCAGCTACACTAACAGCCTTTACTACATCCTCCAGTAACAAATTCCAGAGTTTGATTACACGTTGAGTGAAAAAATATTTTCTTTTATTAGTCTTAAATAGTTTACCCTGTAGCTTCATTGCATGTCCCCTAGTCTTTCTATATTCTGATAAGGTAAACAATCTATCTACGTTTACCCGTTCCACTCCGTTCATTAATTTATAGACTTCTATCATATCTCCCCTCAGCCGTCTCTTTTCCAGGTTAAAGAGCCCTAACCTTTTTAGCCTTTCTTCATAGGAGTATCCTTCCATCCCCTTTACCATTTTGGTGGATCTTCTCTGTACCTTTTCTAAAATCGCTATATCCTTTTTAAGATACAGCGACCAGAATTGCACACAATATTCAAGGTGCGGTCTCACCATGGAACGATATAGAGGCATTATAATATCTTTTGTTTTATTTTCCATTCCTTTCCTTATCATACCTAGCATTCTATTTGCTCTCTTGGCCGCCGCTGCACACTGGGCCGAGGGTTTTAACATGGTATCCACAATGACGCCTAAATCTTTTTCCTGGGTGGTGGTTCCTAATGTGGAACCTTGCATCGTGTAACCATAGTTTGGGTTGTTCTTCCCTAGGTGCATAACCTTGCACTTGTCCACATTAAATTTCATCTGCCATTTTGATGCCCAGTCTTCCAATTTATCAAGATCCTCTTGCAATTTTTCACAATCCTCTTGGGTTTTAACAACTTTAAATAGTTTTGTGTCATCTGCAAATTTGATAACCTCACTCGTTATTCCACTTTCCAGGTCATTTATGAATATGTCAAAAACAGCGGACCCAGCACAAATCCCTGGGGTACACCACTATTCACCTTTCTCCATTGGGAAAATTGGCCATTTAGCCCTACCCTCTGCTTTCTATCTTTTAACCAGTTCCTGATCCACAATAGTACATTGCCTCCTATCCCATGAATCTTTAGTTTTGCCAAACGTCTCTGATGAGGGACCTTGTCAAAGGCTTTCTGAAAGTCCAGATACACAATATCAACCGACTCACCTTTGTCCACCTGTTTATTCACTCCTTCAAAAAAACATAACAGATTAGTAAGACAAGATCTTCCTTGTCTAAAGCCATGTTGGTTGTCTCCCTTTAGATTGTGACTATCTACATGCTGAGTAATTTTATTCTTTATGATGGTTTCTACCATTTTTCCCGGTACTGACGTCAGGCTCACCGGTCTGTAGTTTCCCGGATCACCCCTGGAACCCTTTTAAAAAATTGGTGTTACATTGGCGATCCTCCAATCTTCAGGTATTAGAGATTATTTTAATGATAGTTCACAGATTACCGATAGCAGGTCTGCAATCTCATATTTCAGTTCTTTCAACACCCTTGGATGTATACCATCCGGCCCAGGTGATTTGCTACTCTTCAGTTTATCTAATAGTTGTAAGACATCTTCCCGATGTATCGATATTTCCTTCAATTCTTCCACACCTTTAAATACCACTTCAGTCATGGGTAACATCCCTACATCTTCCTCAGTAAAGACCGAAGCAAAGAATTCATTCAGTCTCTCCGCTATCGCCTTGTCGCCTCTTAGTGCTCCTTTAACCCCTTTATAATCTAATGGACCAACTGACTCTCTCACAGGTTTTTTGCTACGAATGTACTTGAAAAGGTCTTTATTTTGTGTTTTTGCTTCCGCAGCAAGCTTCTTCTCAAATTCTCTCTTTGCCTGCCTTATCAATGCCTTGCATTTGACTTGCCAGTGCTTGTGCTGTTTCCAGGTTTCGTCGTTTGGCTCTTTTTTCCATTTCCTGAAAGATGCTTTTTTGGCAACAACAGCCTCTCTGACCTCACCTTTAAACCATGTTGGCAGTTTTTTGGACTTCCTTCCACTTTTCTTAAAGCGTGGAATACAGCTGGTCTGGGCTTCCAAGATAGTATTTTTCAACAACACCCAAGCTTGATGTACGTCTTTAACCTTCGCAACTGCTCCTTTTATCAAAGGGATGACAGCTTAAATCCCACTGAAACTCTGTGTAGACTCACCCAGGTGACATAAGCAGCTATTGCAGCTGTCACTCATTTAACCTTCGCAACTGCTCCTTTTATCAAAGGGATGACAGCTTAAATCCCACTGAAACTCTGTGTAGACTCACCCAGGTGACATAAGCAGATATTGCAGCTGTCACTCATTGTGGTGTGGTATTACAAAGCGCTGCTACCACTTCTGATGGCTTGATAGCATCTGACATTTAGCCGCACATCCCTGAAAGGCAGGAGATAGGCTAAGGGGGGGGGGCATAGAAGCAGCACTTCCTGTTTGAAGCACAGTCATTCACAAACAGGGTCACATGCCAGCAGTAGGGGATGAAGCACAGAAAAGAGTTGTATGGGATGGGCTGAAAGTCTATGATGAACACCAGCAACAGCTCTAATATGGTCAAGGAACTTCATGCCATAGGCCCACCTTGTGAAGGCTGCATTCAATGGCCAATGCACAGAGCACTCTCAAAATCATGGCACATGTGTGGTCCAAAAGTCCCAAAGCACATAAATGAGCCAATCTCAACCAATACCTCCACCTAGGCACACCTGCCCTCCTCATGCTAGGTGTAATGTCGCCATGCCTGCACTGCTGGTGCTGCATCTGCAACCATGTCAGTCATGTCTAATGCAATAACAAAACTCATAGGCAGTTGTGTTAGCACTGTGACAAGGTAACCATCCCATGCATCAAAGGCTGAGAGTTCAAGACCCACCACAGGCCATATCAGTTGTATGTAAGATTACCAGAGATCCTCAGGGGGATCCATGATATCATGTAAGAGACCCACAGCCTGTCATGTAGTATGGAATAAGACAAAGACCCTTGTGTCTGCTGCAAACCCATCAAATGACATTTGCAAGAAGGCACACATGTAACAAACACATCACTGGTTAAAGAAGAGAAGCAAGTTTTAAAAACAAAGGGAAAACCTTGACAGATTAATAACATAATCTTTGAGTATATATGTTGGTATTTGAACATGAGAAGCAAGGGGAACATCCTTCCTGCAGCATCACCAGGCACAAAACCAACAGGACATGAGACCAACCATGGAAAGAGATCTTTATTCAAAGCCTATGAGGGCAACCCAACACATGTTTCAGCCGGTAGGCCTTCTTGGAGGGTTATTGACCTCTACAATAAATAATAACATAAAATCAATTAAAAATACCACATATTAAAATCAATATGAAACCATAGGACCCAATGATAAAAATTGTCAAATGAAGAGGTTATTGTGATATAGCATTGAGTATGAGTTTGAATGCAATTATCTCACAATATTTTATGTAGTGGTTAGGTTACCACAAAATTGATTAAAAGGGAAGTCACGCTTCAAGAGGGAGCAATCTCTCATGGCAATAACTTCCGACAAAAAATAGATGTGTGTTACAATATTTTAATATATCAGTCACTATATATTCACTCAAGTAACAGGGTGTTGGTATAGAACAGAGTGAAGGGTTTAGATATTTATATAGTTTATTAGACTGGTGATAACAGCAACTCTGTGCTGGGGCCAACAGCCTGACTCTCCATGAAGCTTTGGATAGTGCAGCCTCTGTGAGTGGGTGTTTGTACCCCTGTTGGCCGCTGCTTTGGGGATTGCACATGTTGATGTTGTATCTGTATTGTAGGGTAAAATATAGTGACATGCTCTACAGCTGGGACCTGAACCTGTGACCCTCTGTTCTAGGACACACTGGCTGTGTGTACTGCACCAGACTGTTGCCACAGAAGCATAATAGTTCCTGGGGCTACCTTTACTTTCCATCAGACAGACCTTTCCTGTTGCACTGCACACCACGTACTGGAACAGGGCACTTACAGACACTGGAGAATTTCAGCATAAGCTAAAAACCTCTTTCTGGAGCATTTTGGATCTGATACTTAGCCGCCCACCCATTTTCAACATCTTCCCGAGCTCTTACAATGTTTTTCCCTTCTTCACCCACAGTTCACCCATTAAACAGAACCATTTATCATAAGTTTCCCCATGAGCTAAGTTAAATCCATCTCAACCTATTTCAAACCACTGAGTTTCATAGGTGTTCATCATGATAAGGTTATACTCATTACATGCCTCAGGTACCAGCTAACATACAATTAGCTGTGTGTATTTAACCTTTTCCATGTAAGATACTTGTTCTAATTGTTCCCTGAACACCGCTGTGACAAATACAGTGGTATAAAAAGTTGCTAAATAAAATAAATTAATAAATAATAAATAAAATATGAGATTGCAGATCTGTTTTTAGTCATCTGTAAATTATCATTAAAATCATCTGTAGTACTTGAAGACTGGAAAGTGGCCAATATAATGCTAATTTTTAAAAAGGTTCCACTGGTGATCTGGGAAAGTACAGACCAGTGAGTCTGAAGTCAGTACTAGGCAAAATGGTATAAACCATTATAAAGAATAAAATTACTAAACATGTAGATAGTCATAGGGGTATGTTTACTAAACCGCGATAACGTTACCGGCGAAAAGTGAAGCGCTAACGTGAGCAATGCCATATAAGGAAGTGGGCGTATCGGCATTGAGGTAGCAATGGCTGTGTAACGCACGGTAAAGGGCGCCTTGCCAGGTATCACACGTTAAACGGACAATACATATTAAAGCTGACAGCACATTACAAGGCTGAAGGCGCTGTATAAGGTGCCCTGTAGGGTGCCTTATAAAGAGCCTCATGAGGCACTTCATGAGGTGCCTTATAAAGTGCCTAACCTAAGGTGCCATACAAGGTGCCCTAAGGATGTTAAGGTGACCCAAGATATGGTGCCCAAGGGCAGTAAGGTGCCCCAAGTTGACAAGCATGAAATGTAAGGGCAAAAAACTGATGTAACCCTAACACTGCACAGATTACCAAGGAAAAGCAATGGACAAGTGATGGAAGGAAGTAGAGGTGGGAGCTGATGGACCTGCCAAATCTGCATACAGCCAATGTGGCAGCTGGCAAAATGGACAAACATATTGGAGACAGCTGTACCGATGCACAGGGTATTGGCAATATAAAGTGCTACAATGACAGTGGGTGGAAGAGGATGGGAATACGTGGAGGTAGAGGTGGCAAGACATTTTCAATGATAGGAGGACAGAGGAGTGGTAGTGCCATGCAGATCAGACACAGGAGAGGTAAGCATGGAGAGCCGCAATGCAGAAAAGGGTACCAGTGCAGGACATGGGGTAATAGCCAGCACATGAAGACAGGACACTACACAGCTGACAGATGCAGATAGATGGACAGAAGGATGGCTGGCAACTGTGATGAGGGTATTATGTGCTGTCAGCACAGATCTGTAGAGATATGACTGTCACAGGAATAAAAAGGACTTGCCTCGGACAGGCCTACTAAAATGAGGCCATGGAGGGATTGAACCCATGACCTCTGCCTAGGATATCATTGCATTAACCAGTGGGCTATACCTCTATGGCATCTGGCGCAGCAATGGCTGGCTACAGAAAGACTTCAGGTCACCGCACAAACTGTCTGCTGTGTCCACCAGGATAGGTTAAACCCACCAGCACCCATGATGCACTGCACATGCAGAACAGCAGTCTACATCTGATCACCAGATAGGGTATGCAGCTCTCCAGCACCTCAGCGTGGTAGGAGGAACTGACCGTGTGTGATACTGGCACAGAGTAGCCACACACCATGCCATTGTGCCGGTACTGTGTTCACCCTGAGGGTGAGGTGGGGCGGCCAGTACCAGGTCCACAGTACCCAGGTTGCTTGAGATAGATATTGCTACAGGGTCCATCATTGCCAGTGTATGACAGGTATTCCTTGCAGCCACACCTAAGATAATCCTGTGTCCATCTGTATTCCTGAGTCACATCTAGCTTTTGAAGACCAGGAGCCACCCAAGTTAAGCATATGCAATGAGCGGACAGCCAAGTCACTAAAGGTGTTCACACTATTTCCATGAAAATGTGACAGATTAGGACTCATCTTAAATATTTCCAGCTCCTTCATTATGATGATGCCTCAATGGAGACATTATGAGAGCTGGTCGAAAGGGCATGCTATTCTACTGAGTTCCAATTTTTTCCCACAAATTTTCAGCTACAATCCCTTGCAAAACTCAACTGAGTAGTGCAACATTTGGGGACCAGAGAAAAGGATGACTGAAACCCTCCCCAAATAGCTGCACTACTGCCCAACTTGGATACCCCTGAAACTAGTAGCCCATCGCTGCCAAGTTAATTGAGGAGGGTCCCTTACCGGGGGAGATTTAGCTGGAGGTGATGTTTATGGTTCATGGTTTATTAAAATTTGATATAGCGCCCATCAGATTATTAGGATGGTCAACAATCCATCCATAATAATAAAATAAAATAACTCCAATAAAAACAAGAACAAAGGTGACAGAGGACAGGAAAATGGGGGGATATAAACAAAACCACAGTCCCTGGGGAAAGAAAACATGCTGAGTTAAATTAAAAGCTTTTCTAAACAAGTGAGTTTTCAACGCGTTCTTAAATCCAGATTAGGAAAACTCTTGCCTGATGTCTGCCGGCAGAGAATTCCAGAGATGTGGAGCTAAAAAATAAAAAGAGGCATTTCTGGTAGATTCCTAACGGGCCTGGGATGGAGAAGGAGGTTCAAACAAAGACCGTGAATATTCTACAATAAGCAAGGAGGTGCACGTAGAATAAGAGGAGAAGATAAATATTAGGGAATATCTGAGTGAAGGATCTTATGTGTGAGAGTGAGGGATTTATACTGAATAGGAGATGTGACTGGAAGCCATTGGGCATGGATGAAGAGAGGGGATACATGGTCAAACCTATTGGCATGGAAAAGCAAACGGATGGCTGTATTCTGAATGGATTGCCTGAAATGCCCCCCCTTTTCAGGGCCCCTCCTGGGATCTGAGCATCAGAAGGCTGGGTGGTCTCCCCCTCATAAGGAACATTCATACCAAAAGTGAAAAGCTGGGTACTCACACTGGCCTATATTAAATTGAAAGCAGGTGTTTTCTTGTCCTCCCCAATGCAAGGCACACTTAAGCCAACAATGCTCTGGCAGTCAGCTGCCCCAGGGTAACTCCATCTCAACACCCCACCTACTGATAAACTAGTTGAAACTATGGACACTGACTTCCAGATGACATAGGTGTTTGTTAAAGAGCCAGCCATCTCCCAAAGCCAAAGCAACCAGGGGTTGCTAGTTAGGGATCAAGAAATTGGGGATGAAACCCTCCCCAAAAAGCGGCACTGCTGCCCTATCTGGATACCCCCTGAACCCAGTATGCCCATGGGCTCACAATATCATGTCCAGCTACTATAGTAGGTCTCGGTACTGCAACATCCACTGGCTGGGCCAAGAGGCTGACACCTGGTAGGCGGCCTTAGGGTCCCTTGGAATAAAGTTCTTTCACTCCTCAGGCAATAAATTTGTAGTTGAGTCGGTGGTAAGGCTTTGCAAGATTTTTATTTTCTTTTATGGGGATTTCCAAAAGCACGCTGGGGGTTCAATTACAACCAAGGCAGAAGGATAACATCTCCAAACAGAAACGATGAACTCAGGAAAACCAGGAGAAATAAATCAAATAAACTTCTTTTCTCAGCCTTACTGCTGCTCTGTGTCCTCACACTCTGCACTGCTCCATGTGGTCACACAATGAACTGCAGCAGAACTCTATCACAGCTGTTCTCACTTTGTAATACAACGTTCCCTCACAGCTCCGTTGCTCTCAGTCAGTGAACAAACAAACATCGAATGCTTCTTACAACTCTTGTGGTAAGCACTACCCTTACTATAGGGTTTTTACATTTCTTCCTTTCTTATCTCACAACTGTAGCTTTCCTTTGAGCCAGAGAACAATCCATAGGAATTGGGCAACAGACCTCACTAGGCACACATGTCTCTATTTGCATTTCTTCAAAATCATTTGTACCAACAGAGTCTCTCTCATATTGTGGAGTTTCTTTAAGTTTCCCCTCTCTTAGAAACTGCTGAAACTGGTCCCACAACAAGTCAGCCCTCGTAGGTATTTTTGCATTGGAGATAGAATTCCTCTAATTAGAGTGTATCCCTTGCAAAGCCCATAATTTAGAGGATTCAAAAGCTTCTCTGTTATCTGCACTGGGGATTCCAACACTGGATAAGCTTTCAATCCACTGGTTAACGGTGGGAGGTGAAGGTTTCAGTTCCTGCCCTTTTAAACCAGCCCTTAGCCCTCTTGCCACATTATCAGGAAAGAAATTATCGGCTTTACCTTGAGGCTGTTTCTGTATGTCAGCACTGAAAACTTTTCCACCTCTCCAGCTATCACCGTTGTCCCGGTTTCTGGCCTGACGTGCACTTCTCCTCCAGTTACTTGTACTTCTGCTTTTAAATGCTGGCTCAATATCTCTTTCTTCCTGGTCTGAAACAATAGACGGGCTTTGGCCTGAGACTGCCACTGCCTCTCGGTGAGCTGCTGCTGCCTGAGTTTGAGCCTTCTCTCTGGCTCCTTCTCTCACCCAGACTTCTCTCTCTCTGTCTGGCTTCAGCCACTCTCTTCTGGCATTCTCTCCAGCAGGTCTCCCGCTGACTCTCACTCCCTGGAGTCTCCCTTCGTCTCTCCGTCTCTGTCCTTGAGCTTGACTCTGTGCTTGTCTCTTTCCTTGGCTCTCTCCTTGGCTCCTTCCTTGTCCGCCTCCTTGTCTGCTACACGTGGTTTTTAACCATTGCTTCCACCTGGGCCTTCCCTGTGCTCCGCCCTCCTCTGACCAATCAGGAGGGTGGCTTGTCTCCACCTCTGAGCTAGGGCGTGTTCTACCCCTTGCATGGAGCTGAACTTTTCTCTGCCGTAGGCTGAAATTCCCCTGCACATGTGCACTGTCATTGACTTCAATGGGGCTTTCAGGATTTTCATCCATATCCAGGCTTTCTACTATGCTTTCACCATCACAGTACAAAGCTGGTTTGTATCTACCTAAGATACTAGAAAAGATATGTAATGTAAATATCCCATTATTAATTGTCTTGGATACTTTATATCGACTCCTTTTCCCATCTTCTTTGTTGCTGTCACTCTTCTTCTTATCCTTGATTTCTTGATCCCTAACTAGCAGTAAAAAAAATATTTATGTACTTGCCCTGCAGCACCTTCATGCATAATTCACATAGTACATAACTATCCATTAGTGCTATCAGACTGAGTCCAGAGCTCCAGCCCCCCCCCCCCCCAGCTCTTCCTCCCACTTCCGTAACTGCCTTAGGTTTGCACCTGTTCTAGACTGGCTCTACTATTGACTCATCCAAATCAGACTCCAAAGAGGAAGGAGGAATCCTACAAGTCCTCAGACTCGGAGGATTCCTACACCAGCTCCAACATCTTTTACTGAAGTAGGTGGATGCACTCTCCTGATCCATCCTCGTCACAGGGAGGAGTGGCCTAGAGGTTGGAGCAAGTTACCTAGGGGCAGGGGTTTGAATCCCACTAGAGGACTACAACCTTGAGCCAAAAGGACTGGGGTTTCTAGTCCCACAAGTACTTCCCCAGCTAAAAAGATGGTTAAGCGTCCAGAAGACCAAGCTACCCCAAAGCAGACATTCATCCTAAAGTACCATAGGGTCACAGAGAAGGCCCAAGCTCCTAAGCGGGCAACCCCTCAAGCTGCTGGGTTTGACCTGTGCAGCATAGAAAATGTGACGGTACCTAGCCAAGGGAGAGCCATGGTTGACACCGGTCTCCAAGTGGAAATACCTATTGGATGTTATGGGAGAGTAGCCCCAAGGTCCGGATTAGCCCTTAAATATTTCATCGATGTGGGTGCGGGAGTAATTGATCCCGATTACAGGGGCAATATTAAAGTTCTGTTATTTAACTTTGGACAGAATGATTATCACGTGAAGACAGGAGACAAAATTGCCCAATTGATTTGTGAGAGGCTGGGTTTTCCACCTGTGGAGGAGGTCACGTCCCTGGAGAATTCTGAACGTGGAACCAAAGGCTTTGGTTCTACTGATGTCAAAGGGGTTAAAAGCCTAGCTGCCACCTGTGCCCGAGAGAGGGAGGTGAATGAAGAGGAAGATTTGGGACCCCAGGTATCTGATTGTAAAGAAAAATCAGAGCCCCAAATAGGTGAGGACCTGACAGTGGTACAACAGGAAGAAATTAGGAAGCTGCTTAAAGAATTCCCAGATGTGTTGACACCCATACCTGGGGAGACACATTTGGTTGCCCATGAAATAATAACTCCACCGGGGAAATTAGTTCGTCAAAGGCCATACCGCTTGCCTGAAGCCAAGAGACAGGAAGTAGTGGCACAAGTCCAGGAGATGTTGGACATGGGAGTAATAGAGGAGTCAAAGAGTTCCTGGAATAGCCCCATAGTCCTGGTGCCGAAGCCTGATGGATCTTTAAGATTTTGTATTGACTTCCGGCAGGTAAACGGCATATCAGTTTTTGATGCATATCCAATGCCAAGAATTGAAGAGCTGTTGGACCAGCTGGGACAGGCTCAATACTTAACCACCCTTGATATGACAAAAGGATATTGGCAAATCCCTCTCACCAGGGAGTCAAAGCCGAAGACTGCGTTCAGCACCCCCGTTGGCCTTTTCCAGTTCAAGAGGATGCCTTTCGGACTGCATGGAGCAGCGGCTACCTGCCAAAGGTTAGTGGATCAGGTACTTCGACCCCACCAAAATTATGCTTTTGCATATATGGATGATGTCATAATCCATAGTAACACCTGGGCGGAGCATCTGAAGAGGATCAGGGCAGTCTTGTGCTCCATGAAGCAAGCGGGAATCACTTTATTTACTTTAAACCCGAAGAAGTGTGCCTTTGCAAATAGGGAGGTAAAATACCTAGGCCACCTAGTGGGAAGAGGAAAAATTAAACCTCTAATAAGTAAAATAGATAGCATCAGGAATTTTCCTTCTCCAACAACAACGAAACAACTAAGAAGTTTCTTAGGACTTATTGGATACTACCGCAGGTTTATACCGCAATTCGCAGAGAAAAGTGCCATTTTCACGGATATGCTGCAGAAGAATTGTCCAAACCAGCTAAAGTGGACACCTGAAGCTGAAAAAGCGTTTTCAGTCTTAAAAGAAAAATTGTGTACAGGACCGGTACTGAAAGGGGTGGACTTCAAGAAACCCTTTCTGGTTCAAACGGATGCATCGGATGTAGGGCTAGGAGCGGTCCTATCCCAGTGCCATGATGGGGAGGAGCATCCTGTGATGTACCTGAGCAGGAAGTTGTCACCGGCTGAACAAAAGTATTCCACAATAGAAAAAGAATGTTTAGCTATCAAGTGGTCAGTGGAGGCGTTAAGGTTTTACCTTACAGGGAGAAAGTTCCAGTTGGTCACGGACCATGCCCCACTTAAGTGGTTGCAGCAAATGAAGAACCACAATGCCAGGTTGACACGCTGGTACATGGCATTACAGGCGTTTGATTTTCAAGTTGAACATCGTGCTGGGAAGTTACACAAGAATGCGGATGCCCTTTCCCGTATTACGGACTGTAGAGAAGAAGTTTCACCAGTGACACCAGTCCGTAATAACTTAAGCAGGGGGGTATGTGATAAGGAAGCTTATCATAGCTCAGGAAGGAGCTATAGAAAAGGTGAAGTGTCTCTGAACAAGCAACCTGTCAGTACTGGTAGAAATGAGAAAACAGAATTTTGCCATAAAAGACTACCAGTCCCAGAATGCACCAGGTTTCCAAGAGCCATTAGAGGAGCTGAAGTGGGGAAACGTGTGTTCAATCAGGAGGGCTATGAGGTAATCCCTAAGCACTCATCTCAAAGGGCAGGGCCTGATTCAGCACAGCTGCGCTGTGTTAGGGAGGAGCACTCATCCAGGCAGAATAAGAGTAGAGTTTATTCTACAAATGACCATCTTCATGATCACCTTGGATATGCAGAGAAGGATCATCAGTTTAATCTGAAGAATCAGCAGAAGCAGAAGCCAAACCGGACAGATAGAGAAGGAAAGAAACCTTCTGGAAGGAAGAGGAGAAAAGCCTTTGAGAGGTCTAGAAGAGTCCAAGGCAGTACGTATACTGGGAGGTATTCCAAGGGCCAGCATAGACCATTGGACTGGGGAAAGCCAGAGGAATGGTGCTGCAGAACAAGGAATCACCAGAGGCTACCTGTGAGGGAGATGGCTGCACGTGGAAGGGACTCTAAGACCTATGCCAGAAGGTATGTGAAGAGAGATCCAGTGTCCAGGGATCAGGACTGGAAGGCTGGACATAAGAACTGGACTACATACTGGCCAGGCTATATAGAGAGGAACTATAGCAACAATGGAAGCTCAGGTATGAACATTGATCTATGCCCTAGCTATAACCTTGAAAGACAGCAGGGAAATAAGTGTTCTCCTGAAAGTGCTCCATTGAAAGATTCATCTGTGCCAATTCATGATAGTGACCCTATGCTTGTTGATGAAGGGGAAATAATAGCAGATCAAGATATTGTTTATATGGACTGCTCTCTATCCAAACTCCGTTGGTAACTTTCTGTGATAAAGCACAGCAGCCATCACAAAGAAAATATAAATTTGTTCTTTATTCCACTAAGAAAAGCTCCTGAAGCAGGATTTGACTCACACAGTAGAAAGCCAGCCTGCTAAAGGGTTTCAGCTGGATAACTGATAGCAATTGAGCTGCACCTAATTGCTTGTGAGCTAGGAGAGAATTACTTCTGGATCTGTGTGGAAAGTAATCAGAAGTTAACCTTACAAGAACAGTTTATTTCTTTCTTTGTGGCTTTTCGTTTGTTAGAGATATGCTAAGAAAACATTAGCTAATTGCCTGACAAGTTTGAAGGTTGTTTTCCTGATTTTGATTTTTGACTTTGTTTTACCAAGTTAAACACTGCAAGCAAGTAATCTAATTTATGTGCTACCAAGCATATCTGTGCTGGGAGAAATAACCCCATAAATAAAGAAGTATCTTATTGGCTTTAACACTTGTGCACAACTAAATTATTGTCAGCAGCTGTGTCTGGTGTGAATGAACTACATTACCCACAATACCTTGCAAAAATCATATAAATATATGCATTGTCAAGACTGTGAAGATTCTCACCCAGGCAGCCGTCTGACACACCCTATTCACTCCCCAGTCCTGACCGGCTTTCCTATCCATTCCTGTAGTCTGCAACAGCCGAATATGGCAGGCCTTTAGACTACACTGAAAAATCATGGCCCTGTCTGTGCTGCACAGTGTTCACCGGCTCTGCCTTCCTCCCTGCCTGACCTCACTACTCTGGCTGCCTACATCTCCGTACCCTCACCTCAGCCACTTGCCCAGCCCTTCCTGGGCCTGACTCACCCACGTAGTATCATGAAGACAACCATGGAGCACTTACTCTGCTTCATGTGGGCTGAGCTAAGGATGGAGGTAATCTAAAGTCTACCTGGCTTGCCCTTGCTTTGAAGCTTTGCCACAAAGCTGCCCATCAGAACCAAGAACTCCATTCCTACCGTTCTAACTTTTTACCATGTGCCTCCACTTTTTACCATGTGCCTCCCCACTCCCTAACTCCTTCTCACCCAAACTTCCTCCTTTTTATCCTACCCCCTCGCCCTTCCCCCCCAATATAGTGATCTCCAGCGTCTGGCTCAATTGTTGATATGAACTCACTCCCGAGATGCCGGGGAGAAGAGCTCTACTTATAGATGCAGCATTAAATCAAAATGGTACTATGGATACTTTGAGCTAAACACTAGAACATATTTCTGCAAAGTGAAAGAGCCAGTACAATCACCGTAGATCCCAAGAATCGAAGAATACTGTGTGCAGCATTGGAATCCACTACTCTATTTTCTTTCCACTGTCCTCTAACACCTCCAATGTTCTGATTTTTCTGGGTATTACTTTTGCATCTTCCTACTCCCTGCTTTTTCTAAAATTCTCTCTATGCCTATCTCACACTGAATCTCCTAAGTATGCAGAAATATGCAGAATGATCCAAATAACTCCATTTTAATCTGAGACGTTTCCTGTTACCTGACCGCATTTGATAGTACATTATTAAGACTTTAACACCAGCCTGGAGCAATTCTTTGAAAAGTCATTACTTCCTTTGCAGCGTAGCTTTCAGAGTTTAAAAAAAATTTAATTTATAGCCCCTGAGTACCAAATTTCATCATTCTTCTGCACTGACATGCAATTTACATTTTGTGTGATATTCTGTCTCATTACTATACAGAAATTTGACATAAACCATCATTTACATGGTTATTTCCATACTGCTGTGTTTTTCTCATAAAAAAGAATTACTATAATTAAAAATGGCTTTATCATGCAATATTGACAGGACAATGCTTTACTGAATGACAATAAATCTATTAGTGCTCTTTAATGAATAGCCCCTTAGTATACTGTAGGGAAAGAACGGGCCTGTTCAGATACACTAAGCCTTTCAAGTCTCTGTTTTATTATTCACTCTTTTCTAACCAAGATTTACACTTGAAATTCATGGATTAACCTGAGTTAATTACAAATTAACTATGATATTTGTGACAAGACTGTTGTATGTGTAGAAACATCATTTTCTGTATGAATTCACTCAGTTTTAAAAGAGATATCAGTATGTTATACAGGAGATCCTGTTAAACTTTCATTGAACCTGAACATTTCTGTATTTATTTAATTTAAACATATTTATATATCATAAATCACAATGGGGCATATTTATTAACATATGTGAGGTATTCACACCATACTAAAAACCCCATCCTACCTGTGTAATGCACATCTGGGCGGCAATTGGGTGTTACAGGAGCATTCACACTGCAGCACTGTTAGCATGGGTGTTTGAAGCCCATGCTACCTGCACGTGGCTCGAGCAGCACTGGTGCAACTAACGCTGCCTCTTTTGTTGCTCCCATGGCAGATTTACTGCAGTAACCTGTGGTAAATGCAAGGGAACGGCCTCACACACACCCTGCAATTAGCTCAAAGACCCATGTTAATAGCGCAGCTAATATTTATGCTACGTATCGTTCTACGTATTCATGCCCCAATATACCTAAGCAGTTTGCAAGAAAACATAATAAAAGATAAAAATACAAACCTAACAAACGACAAAGCACCAAGGTAAAGCATAAAAGCAATCCAATTAAATGTTTCTGGATATTGCAGATGTCACTCATCAAACTGGTTCCAGTAGTTCTAGCATTGAGAGATACTTAATTTGAAAGGGCCTTCCCTTTCTCAGGGCCAACCCAAGAACACCTGATGCCCTAGATGAAGCTTTATCCATTCGACTCCTTCCTTAGTGTCCAGCCTCTCCCCATCCCAGATTCTCCCTCCCTCCATCTTTCTTCCTGTCTCCCATGTGTCCAGCATCCCCCCTTCCCTTCTGCCTGTTGGGCTTACCTCATTTCCTGAAGCACTCACTAATGCTAGGGCTGTTACACTGTCCTGCCATGTCCTCCCAAGCAGGCAGCTCCAAACCAGAGTCAGCACAGTCAGTGTGGGGCCTTGAGTATCTGCACATGCTAGAAACCTGCTGTGTTCCAACCCTTCCTGTTTCTGAAGGGATGGTATGCAAAAGGCCTGAAGCACATAAGAACATAAGAAATGCCATGCTAAGGTCCATCAAGCCAGTATCCTGTTTCCGACAGTGGCCAATCTAGGTCAAAAGTACCCTACAAGTTACCAAAAAGGTTCATAGGTTCACAATGCTTGTCCATGGGTAAGCAGTGGAATTCTTGGGTCCTCTTTAATAAGGGATTTTGGACCTTTCCTCCAGGAACTTGTCCAAACCTTTTTTAAACCCAACTACACTAACAGCTTTTACTACATCCTCCGGTAGCGAATTCCAGAGTTTGATTACGCATTGAGTGAAAAAGTATTTTCTCTTATTTTTCCTAAATGTGATACATTGTAGCTTCATTGTGTGTCCCCCTAGTCTTCCTACTGTTTCAATTTCAATTCTTCTTTATTGAGTTTTCAAAAATAACAGATAACAGACCAGCTCAATAGCGGTGTCTACACAATCTCCCAGAACATATCCCCATATGGACACACATAGGTGAAGCAAACAACCCTAACAATAACCCCAACAATTCTTCCAATCCCTGATTTTCTACGTCTCCAATCAGTCGTGATGCTGAACTCCCTACCCCTACCCCCTACCCCTCTTCTCCCCCCCCCCCCCTCGGCAGCACTAATTGTTCTCCTTCTCCACCAGCCTCTACTGTGTATGAGTTGGTTCAATTTCTAGTATGGCTCTAAGTTAGTCTAGGGGATCACCTTTCAAATATTTAGTAGTGTGCTCCTTACCCTCAGAGACAGCATATCTATGAGAGGCATCCATAGCCATAAGAAATGTTCCCAGTGCTTCCCCCCAAATTGTTTTGCTGTCAGCCTCTCCATGCGCATCAAGTCCATAAGTGCCTGCTCCCATTGCCCCTCACCTGGAGGACCTTCTTCGACCCAATGGCGTTGTAATATTCTTTTTACCATTAGGAAGCCTCTTTCAAAGAGTAATCATTTAAAAGCTACAAGGTGTCCCTCCAACTCCCAGCAACTAAAGAGACACACATCCGCAGAGGGGGTCACGGTGACCCGCAGTATCCCACCCAATCTGGCACATACCTGTTGCCATAGACTTTGCACATCCTGGCAATACCAAAGTTTGTGAACCAGTGTCCCTGTAGCTGTCCCACACCACCGACACTTATCATCCTTCCTTAAACTTGCTTTATAAGCCCACATGTCATGCATATAAGCCCTCCATAAGAATTTATACTGAAGTTCATGCAAGTAAACCCACTTCAAGCTGGAGGTGATTCTGAGAAGAGCAGCTTGCAACAGCTCCGGAGTTACCTTGTCCATGCCATCTGCAACCCATCTCTTTGCCAACAATTTCAAATAACTATGGTCACAAATAGGCTGAACCAAATCCCGAAGCTCTTTTGCCCGAGTGCCCCACCTCAGCCAACCCTGCAAGCAGGGCCCTCGGTCCCCAGGAGTTGACAAGTTCAGGGGCCTGACGAGTCAAGTTACCAATATAATGCCTTACCTGTAAGTAACAGAAAAAAATCATGCTTGTCTAGCTGATATTTTGCACGCAAATTTTGAAAGCTGTCCAGCCCCTCCCTCCTTTCCATACAAAGATCCCCAATACAAACTATATCTTTCTGGGCCTAACCCTGCAGGACTGGTGATGAAATTCCGGGGGCGAACTCTGGGTTATCCACCCTGGG
The DNA here is from genome assembly GCA_033557465.1 of Ichthyophis bannanicus. Taxonomy (NCBI): domain Eukaryota; kingdom Metazoa; phylum Chordata; class Amphibia; order Gymnophiona; family Ichthyophiidae; genus Ichthyophis; species Ichthyophis bannanicus. The sequence continues at coordinate 394,621,365 of CM066035.1, forward strand.
GGAGCAACTGGGAGCACCTCCAATTCCAGGAGAAGCGTTGGCAGGAGGCACGCCATGCCGCCTGAAGGGTCCCCATGTACACCCCTCCATGGAGCACCATGGGAAAATTGTGCCTGGCAGAGTACAAGACATACAGGTGGTGATAGAGACAAGTAGCCAATCAAGCTGCCTCACCGGAGCACACCTTCCCACAACTGCCAACAGCCCAAGCAGATGTCACACCATATACCTGAGATTATAGTTATGTAGTGAGGGAAGCTTCAAGCCCGCCTCCACCCTGAGTCATTTCAAGACTTCTATCGAAACATTTCCAGTCTTTAGATAACACCTATATATGCAAGAGGCGGAGCATAGAGCACCTTGGCAACTCTTCCATCTTAAATAAGACTGTGCACCCTCGCAGAGAAAATGGAAGGGTGGTCCATTTCTGAAAATTCGCCAGAGATCTCTCCAGCATACCCGGAATATTACACTCATATAACCTCTTGGGGGTCATCTGGGAGTTGGATGCCCAAGTATCAGATAGAGCCCTTCGGCCAGGTCAGTGGAAAGGGTCCAGCCTATATCTTTCACACCTTCCCTCCCACATCCAGCACCAGTGACTTAGTTTGGTTTATCTTCAGCCCTGAGAACCCTCCAAACTGACTTAGTGTATGGAGTGCTCGAGGCAGGGATATCTGCAGGTCTTTCATATCATCTGCAAATGCACTATGCTTCAGCTCCTCTGTCCCCATCTTCACGCCCACTACCTGAGCCTCACCCTGGAGTGCTCTCAAAAGAGACTCCAAGGAAAGTACAAAGAGCAAAGGTGAGAGGTGGCAGCCTTGATTCATCCCCCGCTCCAGTGAGAATCATTCAGAAAACACATCGTTCAACCACACACTCACCTGCAGGGCAGTGTAAAGTATCCGGACCCAATCCAAAAAGGTGCCCAAGAAGCCGAAGCCCTGCAGTGTGTTCCACAAATATGACCAAGCCACTCTGTTGAATGCCTTCTCTGCATCCAAACTTTCCTTCATGCAGTACTCCATCCCTAAAATCAGCTGCAAAATGTTACAAGTGGCATTCCGTCTCTGCACAAAGCCCATCTGCCTCAGACAAATCCGGGCAGCAGCAGAATGGGATAGTGTTGACGGCGGAGGATCACATTTCTGCGACAACGGCAACAACACCAAAACTTAAACTGCGCGGAAGAAAGGCCCGGCAATCTACTTCTGTATCTTGCCATGAAAACCCAATGGATAGTTACAACAAAACAAATTGTGCTATAGTGCTGGAAGATGAGACCCCCAGGTCGGAAGGCACTCAACTAGCTACTGGGGAAGAGCTGAAAACTTCTCAGAGTAAAGCCAGCATTTATGATGTGGTTGGATCAAAGCCCTCGGGACGTCTGACTGCTGATGTAGCTGCGCATGAAATGAGAGTCAGAAGCTGTAAAGATGTCTTACGCATTGGAACATGGAACATACGAAGCATGAACCAAGGGAAGTTGGAGGTGGTCAAGAATGAAATGGAACGTGTACAACTTGATTTGTTGGGTGTTAGAGAACTGAAATGGACTGGCATCAGGCACTTTGCATCAGATGATCACATGGTCTACTATGCTGGAAATGAAAGACAAAGAAGAAATGGTGTTGCATTTATAATAAAGAAGAAACTTGCAAGAACTGTAATGAAATACAATGCAGTCAGCGAACGCTTAATCTCTATTCGTCTACGTGGAATGCCTATCAACACAACTATAATTCAAGTATATGCCCCAACAACAGCTGCAGAAGAGAATGAAATTGTTCTATGAACAAGTACAAGCTGAAATTGACAGAACATGCAAACAGGATATCCTGATAGTCATGGGTGACCGGAACGCAAAGGTTGGCAACAAAGAAGAAGGCAAAGTAGTTGGAAAATATGGACTTGGCAACAGAAATGAAGCTGGAGAAAGACTGATAGAATTCTGCAAGACCAACGATCTATTCATCTCAAACACCTTCTTCCATCAACACAAGCGGCGACTGTACACATGGACTTCACCCAATGGATTGTATAAAAATCTAATTGACTACATCTGTGGAAGTCAATGATGGAAATGTTCTATAACATCAACAAAGACAAAACCTGGAGCTGACTGTGGTACAGATCATCAACTACTAGTATGCAAACTCAAGCTAAAGTTGAAAAAGAGCAAACCACTCATGAATGCAGCAAAATATGACCTTGAGAATATACCATTGGAATTTAAAGACTGCCTGCAAAATCAATTTGCTGCTTTAGATACAAATGACAGAGCTCCAGAAGAGTTATGGAATGACATCAAGAAGGTTGTGTTGGAAGAAAGCGAGAAGTCTCTACAAAAGGTGAAAAAGCAAAAACGGCCAAAATGGATGACGGAAGAAACTCTGAAAATTGCCCAGAAACACAGAGAAGTTAAAGCCAGAGGAGAAAGAAAGACAATAACAGAACTCAACAGAGATTTCCAACATGCAGCAAGACAGGAGAAGGAAAAGTACTACAACGATGCATGCAAGGAAATAGAAGCAGAAACTATTAGAGGAAGAACAAGATCGGCTTTCCTAAAGCTACGAGAGTTAAAGAAAAAGTTCCAGCCTCGAACTGGAATGTTACAAGATGCTCAAGGTTCTATGTTGAATGATGCTGACAAGATCAAGAAAAGGTGTAAGGAATATACAGAGTTTTTATATGATAAAGATCAAGTGGACCAACAGCCGTTTCAACCTGTACCTTATGATCAGGAACCATTGGTGATGAAAGAAGAAGTTAAAGCAGCATTGAAAGCCTTATCAAAGAACAAAGCACCAGGCATTGATAGTATTCCCATATACGTATTACAGCAATCTGATGCAGCTGTTACCGTTCTTACAAGGCTCTGCCAAGAAATATGGAAGACAACATCATGGCCAACTGACTGGAAAAGATCTGTGTTTATACCAATACTAAAGAAAGGTGATCCAACTGACTGTGGAAATTATCGCACAATCGCTCTGATCCCACATGCCAGCAAGATTCTACTGAAGATTATTCAAAAGAGACTACAACCATACCTGGAACAAGAACTACCTGAAGTGCAAGCAGGGTTCAGGAAAGGGCGAGGAACGAGAGACATCATTGCGGATGTGAGATGGATCCTTGAAAAGACTAAAGAATACCAAAAGGATATCTATTTGTGCTTTATCGACTATAGCAAGGCATTTGACTGTGTAAACCATGAGAAACTCTGGGCCAAATCCCTTTTACTAGCATTCAAGGCAATCAAAGGTACTTCATCCCTCTCACTCACGCATCTAATCCACATGGTCCCCCCCAACAGATCAAGAAGAACATCAGCTGTAAACCTGCTAGCTATACCAAAGGCTGTGACAAAGTCCAACACGAATACCACAAACAGAGCATTCAGTTTTTATGTCCCCAAATGCTGGAACACTCTACCCCCGACATTAGGGCCATTACCAATCTATATCAGTTCAGGAAGGCTCTCAAAACCTTCCTTTTCTGCCAATACTTCCCAGACAGCAACTGAACTAGATATCCCTTCCAAGAAATGACCCAGTCTAGAAATGCCCTCTCAACTTATATCTACAGTGTAGATAGCTTATGTATATAGTTAACCCAGTTATCCTTGTTTGTACTCCTGTTCAATGTAAAACCTGACAGTTTTTCGTTATGGTCGTTTTGTTATGATGTAAACCGCGCTGATTCTAAATAGCGCGGTATATAAGAAACTGTAATAAATAAATAAATAAATAAAATACCAGAACACCTGATCGTACTCTTGCACAATCTGTACATTGATCAAGAAGCAGCAGTTCGAATGGAACAAGAAGAAAAAGAATGTTTTAAAATAAGCAAAGGTGTAAGACAAGGCTGCATACTTTCCCCCTAACTGTTTAATTTATATGCAGAACAAATCATCAGAGAAGCAGGATTGTATGAAGACAACAGAGGTGTGAAGATTGGTGGAAGACTCATCAACAACTTTCGCTATGCTGATGATACCACATTACTGGCTGAAAGTGAAGATTTATTTAACAGTTATTTCTATACCACTCTTTCCCAAGTATCAAGTGCGGTTTACAAGGAACAGTAAATTATATGGTATGTGATAGTGCATACCTAGTCATTTTACATAGAACAAGTGAACTATTTACAAGTAACAATATAACGTTTGAACAATAAAATATTATAACATATAAATATTATAACATATTTACATTGTAGGTACTTACAAATTATATCATGGTTCAATTATATGAGGGGGTGAGATAATCATAATAAATGTTTAATTATTTTAAATGTGACTAAGCACATAATTATAAGATTGTGAGATTCTTCATCTGGATGTGTATGCGGTATGGTTAAGTATTATGTAGTTATGGCGTTATTTGTTATGTAGTATGGTTGTTATCCTGTGTCTCTTTGTGTACTCTGAGTACTCTGATTAGGTAGTGTGGTGTAGTGTAAAGTGAATGAGTGAGTTTTTAATTTTTTTCTAAACTCCTTTATGTCTGACAGTAGGCGAATGTTATCAGGCAGATTATTCCAGAGGATAGGTGCTGAATGTGAGAAGGCCCTCTTGTTGGTTTGTTTTCTAGCTTTTATGTATTCTTTTGGTATTGCTATAGTATTTGTGTTTCTGCTCCTTTGTGATCGTTTATCTATTTCTACGTTAATGAGTGTATTGAGTGCAGATGGTGCTAGGTTATTTATTAATTTGAAAGTGGTGACTAGAATTTTGCATTTTATTCTGCTGTAAATTGGTAACAATGGAGTTTAGCCAGAATCGGTGTAATATGCTCTATTGAACTTACATTCATTATTATCCTTGCTGCTATATTCTGAGTTAGTTGTATCTTTTTAAGATTCTGCTTTGTGATGCCTTGAAGGATTATATTTGCAAAATCAAAGTGTGGATTATATTTGCAAAATCAAAGATGATCTGAAACATTTGCTTCTCACAATCAAAGAACATAGTCTCAAAATGGGCCTGCACCTTAATGTAAAGAAGACAAAGATCATGACAACTGGCATAATCAACAGGTTCATCGTTGAAGGAGAAGAAATTGAAATCGTGAACAACTTTAACCTGCTTGGATCAACTATCAATAAAGAAGCAACAAGCAGTCAAGAAATCAGACGACGCATTGCTCTTGGCGAAATGGCTATGAAAGACCTAGATAAGATTCTCAACAGCAGAGATGTCTCTCTCCATACAAAGATTCGACTTGTTCAAGCCATGGTATTTTCAATAATATCATATGGATGTGAAAGCTGGACGGTGAAAAAGATAGACAGGAAGAAAATTGATGCCTTTGAATTATGGTGCTGGCGGCGAATACTGTGTATACCATGGACTGCCCGAAGAACAAACCAGTCGGTACTAGAGGAGATCAAACCTAAGCTTTCTTTAGAAGCTCAGATGACAAGACTTCGACTTTCATACTTTGAACACATCATGCGAAGAGAGAGATCATTAGAGAAAGACATCATGCTTGGCAAGATAGAAGGTCAGCGCAAAAGAGGAAGGCCAGCAATGAGATGGATTGATACAATAACAGCAGCTACGGGTACCAGTCTGTCAACAATGAGCCACCTGACTGAAGACCGAACACAATTTAGGATAGCTATCCAGAGGGTCACCATGAGTCGACTCCGACTCGACGACACTTAACAACAACAACAACAGGACTGGATTCATTCTATTTGCCAAGATGGAGGCCAGGAGTTTTGTATCAAAATTAATCAGAGATATAGGCCTATAGAAGGCAGGGTCTTGTGGGTCCTTCCCTTCCTTTGGTATCACAGTGATATCTGCACACCTCATGTCTCTAGGGAAAAACCCTAACCGGAGTACCATTCCATACATCTCCACCAGTGTGGGAGTGAGTCTGGCATCAAGAATCTTATAGTACTCCGACCCAAAACCATCGAGCCTAAATCACTGCAGACAGGCGGGAACTCTTTCCTTTTTGCCATGAGAGCTGCAGAGTAGTCCTGGAACATTAAAATAGATTTATTCTCCAAGCACAGGTCACGGTGTTTCTGGTAGGCCTATAGCAGTAAAGCCTTGTGCTGAAAGTTGAGGATATGAGCAAGCACTGGTCGTAGGCGCTCTCTGCCATCTACTCTTGGACCCAGTCTATGTGCTCTTTCAACTTTAATTTTCCCTTGAATGTCCGTCATGCCTAGCTCTCCTGGCAACCATTCTTCAAATAACTTCGGAAACTGTTGGTCCGTCCAGGCCTCTGGAACCCCCACAAGGCGCAGATTGTTCCGGTGAGATCTATTTTCCAAATCATCCACCTTTATAATTAGCGCCTCATTCTGCTTTTGCTATTTCTGTGCCTCCCATTCATGTCGCACTTCATTATCCTCCATCGCCGTTATCTGCTGCTCCACTCCCTCTACCCTATGAGACATCTCAGCAAAGGTCTTCCCAGATCATCTAGTTTCTTCATCACAGTATCATATTTAGGCTCCAGAAGTTTAACTACTTCATGCTCCACCTCCTCAGGACTAGAATCCAAACTCTCTTTCCCTGGAGAGTCCAGTGCACTGCAAGCGCATGGTATAGCAGCCATCTTGGGCTCACAGGCTGTTTTTCCTTTTTTTGCCGCCGAACGCATAGCCACTCCACCAGCCTCAGTCCCCCTGCCACCAGTACTCACTTTGTTGCACTTAAGGCCACTTACACCCCCCAAATATTGAATTATTCTGTAGAATTTGCAAATAAACAGTGGGGCAGCCCGGGAACGAGACAAGGAACCTCCTCATCTGCTCATGTGCTCACATGATCTTTCAATCTTTCTACTTTTTGATGCAGTAAACAACCTATCTATGTTTATCTATTCAACTCCATATCATTGATTTACAGACCTCCACCATATCTTCCCTCAGCCATCTATTTTCCAAGTTGAAGAGCCCTAACCTTTTAAGCCTTTCCTCATAGGGGTATCCTTCCATTCCCTTTTCCATTTTGGTGGCTCTTCACTGACCAGGCTAATTCTGGTTTATTGACTGCTGCAATAGTTATCAAACCAAAAAATTCTGATTAACAAAAAATCCCCTAGGGCTTTAAATTATGTTTTTGTCGGAGCTGGTCAGCTCAGTGCCTAGAAAGTGTTCATAGCACCACCGTGACCTCTCCTTTTATTAAATAACTTTATAGAAGTAAAAACTTTAACTTAACTTTCGCCAGAGTACTGCCAAAATGCCAGAAAAATAGACGGCGTGGCTCACGTTTCGGGTTTTTATCAATTTTGAAGAAACCCTGCTTCAGGTCCAAATATAGCCGGCATTTGACAGATCGTAAGCTAACAACCAAATGGGGATGTAGCCGCCTTGTAGCCCACGGCATCTGATGTAATGATGACATGAGGAACAGTCAAACCAATCACTTTCAACCTATTACGAAACCTAAGAGGGACTCCCACTGCACAGAGAATCCCTCAAGGGAATCGCAAGGTAAAGATAAAGATCCAGATCAAGTAATGGTGTGCCAGTCTATTTGAAGAATTGGATTACCAGACATGAAATGGAATTTCTTGTGAAAAAGTATCCGAAGATACCAATCTTCTATCTGGTTCCAAAAGTACATAAATCGTTAGCTGAGCCACCGGGTTGCCCTATAGTATCTTGTAGGGATTCTTTATTAGAGCCCCTTTCTAAATTTTGCGACATCTTTTTGCAACCTGCGGCAGCAAAAGTTCGTTCCTACCTTCGAGACACTGGGGATTTTCTAGGTCAATTACAAATGTTTCAGGATGTAGACACTTATACGTATTTGGTGTCATTGGATGTACAGGCATTATACACCAACATTGACCAACATGAGGTGCTTGCCTGTTTGCAAGATTATCCACTATCTCTTCCTGATCGAATACCAAGATCTTTTTTACTGGACTTACTGGAATTAGTTTTGAATAATAACTATTTTTTACATCAAGGAAAATTCTATCAACAGGTACATGGAATAGCGATGGGGGCTACAGTTGCTCTGTCAATTGCCACTATTTATATGGCTGATTTTGAACGGATGTATGTGTATCCGGATCCGGCTTTTCAATTTATCCCCTTCTGGAAGCTTTTTCTGGATGACATCTTCTTTCTTTGGACTGGCACATGTACTGACCTGGATAGCTTTGTGTGACGGTTAACACACATGTGCCCAGGATTCAATTTACAGCACAAATTGCTCCCAGTAATATGCAATTTTTGGATGTTTTGATCTCTTTAACTCCCCAAGGGTTTGCGGCAACATTATACCATAAGGAGGTACAACAAAATACGCTGCTTCGATATAATAGTTTCCATCCACGAGCCTTGAAACAAGGTTTACCTTTTGGGCAGTTTCTACGGTTGCGACGTAATTGCTCAACTCTACAGGATTTTAACATGCATGCTGGGGAACTAAAAACACGTTTGCTTCAAAGGGAGTATCCCTCTACTGTGGTTTATAAAGCCTATAAGAGAGCGAGATATCTTCACCGTGAGTGGCTTTCTATCCCACAAGTGCCTAAGTCTACTGACTCGGTGGTAACAGGCATTCTCCCTTACACTAGAAGTATCACACAGGTCACTGGACTTCTTCATCGGTTTTGGCCGATATTAGGGATACATGCTTGTTTTCGTGATAAGACCTTGCAAGTTGCATATTCACGGACGTCGAACCTTCGGGATCTGCTAATGAAAACTACCCAGTTGGAGGATCGCCCTCTAAAGTCACATTCTGACAAGGGCCATTTTGCTTGTGGCAATTGCACCTATTGTTCACTGACTCTTGTGGGCCCTGAATGGGTGGATGATCACACGTCCCGCAGGTATTTGACTAGATGGCATACGGATTGTTCCTCAACATATGTGGTGTATTTGATTATATTCCCTTGTTCCCTTTACTATATTGGCCGCACTAAACGTGCGATACAAATCCGGCTCTCTGAACATGCTTCCCGGTTGAGGACAAAAACTCTTTCAGCTCCTATGGTCGAACACTGTTTGCAGATGGGCAATGATTTTGCGGTAATGCGATGGAGAGTGCTTGATTTTATCCCGGAGGATCCAAGAGGGGGGGATCACAAGCAGAAATTGCAATGGCAAGAACAACGATGGATTTACTTATTAAATTCTGTAGTTCTGACAGGTTTGAACCTTCAAATAGACTGGCATACCATTACTTGATCTGGATCTTTATCTTTACCTTGCGATTCCCTTGAGGGATTCTCTGTGCAGTGGGAGTCACTCTTAGGTTTCGTAATAGGTTGAAAGTGATTGGTTTGACTGTTCCTCATGTCATCATGACGTCAGACGCCGTGGACTACAAGGCGGCTACATCCCCATTTGGTTGTTAGCTTACAATCTGTCAACTGCCGACTATATTTGGACCTGAAGCAGGGTTTCTTCAAAATTGATAAAAACCCGAAACGTGAGCCACGTCGTCTATTTTTCTGGCATTTTGGCAGTACTCTGGCGAAAGTTAAGTTAAAGTTTTTACTTCTATAAAGTTATTTAATAAAAGGAGAGGTCACGGTGGTGCTATGAACACTTTCTAGGCACTGAGCTGACCAGCTCCGACAAAAACATAATTTAAAGCCCTAGGGGATTTTTTGTTAATTGGAATTTTTTGGTTTGATGATTCTTAATAATTCTGGTTGGGTTCTATCATTTTTTCACATTTGCTGCAATAGTTAGGCTAACCTTGTTGCATGGAGAGAAAATCAGTGTAGGCTTTAGAGGTGGTAGTCAACAGAGTCCTTTTTGGTGAATAGAAAGGAACCAATAGGATGTAAGGAATCAGTGCTCAATTCATCCCTTTCAAGGGTTAGAAGGGAAAGTATACCTATAGGCACATATGAAAATATGCAACATAATAGATATGTCAGAGTGGGGAAATAAAATGAAAAGTTATTTATCAGGGCTGGTCACCTTAATCTCACATGCAGCAGAATTGATACCTAGCACTGGGGAAGCCACCCGGTGATGTCAGTGGTCAGGGTCTATAAAAGCTAAGGTCCCAATGTGGGATAGGGTAGTGAAGGTTTAGGGTCCTATGGGCCAGCATGTTAAAATAACTGTTGCCCTGACCAAGTCTGAGTTGTCTCAGCAGTCGGAGAGCGGAGACTCTGTTCTTCTGACTCTTCCCACTAGGGGTGTTGAGATCCCTACCCAGCTGCCAAGCTTTATTAGGTGCTGAGGTGGGTTTTCCTGAGTTAGATGGACCCTCGGACGTTCCTTTCTCCTCTGGGCAGGAGAACCCAATGGGTTTATGCGTCAAGTCTGGGAGTCAGCAGGTTCCATTACTCAAAGCCTATACAATTCTCTTTACCTTCTGCAATTCCATTACCACAGGCAGAAGTTTTTCTTAATGATACTGTATTTGGCAAATTGTTTCTTGTACTGAGTTTGCCCTGAGTACTTCGTTTGCACAAATTTTTATATTCTCCACTGAGACGGCTGCCAAGTTGGTTGAGCAGAATGCTAAGCTTTTGGATTTAGGTGTTTATCATGCCAAATTGGAGACACGGATTTCCACTTTGCAAGTGGTGTTAATTACTCCTTGCTCACCCATCAGCAGCTTGAAGCAGCGGAGAACGCATTAAGAGTTCATAATCTCTGTTTTGTGAATTTTCCCTGTACTAGATTCTTGTCCCCATTACATCTATTTCATAAATATTTAAAAGAGATATTCTTAATTGCTGAACCTAATTCGATTCATATTACCAATTTGTATTATGTTCCTAAAGGGACTAGAGTTCTTGATAGGGAGTCAGACGGCCTGGACCAACTTTCTCGGGTTGATAGTCTGGACTTGTTCGCCTTCTTATAGTTGTCTATTGATGAAATTCCTACCAGGGAAACCCTATTAGTGTTTTTTTCTTCATTGTTGGATAAAAGTGATATTTTGAAAAAGTACTTTCTAAAGATAAATGTTAATTTTTGTGAGCAGCAGATTAATGTCTTCCTTGACGTCTCCAAAGCAAAACAACTCCGACATATAGCATTGTTGGTTTTGAAATCTAGGGTGCTTGCTTTGGGAGCTACCTTTTTTCTTAAATTTCCCATGCAAATGTTTAGTGGTTTTTCAGGGAGTTCATTATGGGCTCGATTCTGTGAAGCGATCTGGTAGGATGTACAGCCCTACTATCCGTCAGAACCGTATTCTGCTACACACTCTCCCCGCATGCACAGATCCGCAGTGCGGGGAGAGCCAGACGGGGCCAGAAGGGGGTGGAGAGTGGGCAGAGTAGGGATGGGCAAAGGTGCCAGAATGTGCAGAGCCAATTCAGGTCATAGCCCTGTACGTCCTGCGGAGGTGGAATAAGCAGCAGCGAAAGTGGCAATTAGGCCCAGACCCCCCCAAAGCAGGGATCAGCAGCAGGTAGGTCTCTGCCATCCAATATGGGCCACAGCTGCCCCTGCTGAGGGTCAGGCAGCAGCAAAATGGGGGTTGGCACTGCGGCGGTCTGGCCGTGAGGCGGGGAGGACATCTCCCACAGGGTTGCAGGGGCATGCCAGGCCGTCTCAGTGCCTGATCCTGCACCAGCTGGAATGACTAGCTCACACAGTGAAGAATAAGATACTAATGGGGCCATCCTATTCTGGGACATCCAGATGGCCCAGGCGTGCCCCTTATAGAATCAGATTCTATTCCTTTCTCGACCCTTCCTATTTTGAGATTTCTTGAAAGGGAAAATAGTTGATATTTTCTTATTATTTTATTTTGGCTAAGCAGCTATGTTAAGTGGATTCAAGTATGTTTTGTACCTTCCTGTTGCGCATTCTCTTGCTTTTTCTTTCTCCCTTGATAATTTTTGTCCAGAATTGTATGCGGTCCTCCGTGATGTGGACTTGACCTTTGCTTAATACTAATGGATCTTGACTTATCTTTATTTCTTATTTACTTGTGTAAATAAATTTTAGAAATTTTTATAAATATTTTATTTATTTATTTATAAATGGTCATAAAATGGTCAAAGCTATAATGAATATGCTTCAATCTTCAAAACATGCAAAAGTGTGCATTTGAAATAAAGAAATCCAAGTAGCAAAAACCTTTTTTTTTAATTGAAGAGCTAACAGTCACTGAACAGAAAAGAGGCCTAGTTCCTCAACAAACTAGGGAAAATTGATATATTATACCAGCATTCAAATATCTAGCAGGCTCCAGTAAAAAACTAGAAGCAAACATTTTCTATTGAATGAAAGTCTTGAGGGCAAAAAGTCAACAAATCGGGCTGAGAAAACGGAAATTTAAAAGGAATGTGAGAAAATACTTTATCACTGAAAGGGTCAAAAACCCATGGAAACGATATCCAGGGGAGGTTATAGGAGCCAAAAGAGTGGCAGATTTCAAGCAGGCATGAGGATAGAACCAAAGAGCCCGATATTCAGCTCTGGTGGCTAGCTCTGATAAAGCAGCTAGCCATCGGTGTTAAACTTAAAATCCATATATTCAATGCCAGGGCCAGATTTGGGCTCTGGCATTGACTATCTGGGCTGCCTGGATTGCTGGGAAGCTAACTGGACGGTGGCAATATTCAGATTCTGCAGTGAAAGTTAGGCCAGAGTTTCCTGCACCTTGATGGCTTCACTAATTTAAGTAATTTGTGTGTGACATTAATTTGAAACTAGGTTGTTTCTACAAATGTTCAGTCTGCGGAATTATTATACAGTATGGGGTCTATTCTGTAACATGTCCCCCTTTCCCATCCCCATCTAAGCTCCCCGTATGAACAGGGAGTTTGTACGAGGAAGCTATATGGGTGCAGGAAGGGGGCAGAGCAGAAGCGTGGTTAGAGCGGGCAGTGGGCGGTCTGCAGCCCTAGATGTACAAGCCAATTCTGATGTCGGCCCTGTACGTCCAGGGCTGGCAGAGTAGACGGGGAACTTATTCCACTTCTGAAGTGGAATAAGTTCCCCTAGATGGTGGGGACAGCAGGCCCGGGGCACATCAAAGGGTGGAGGGGGCGCAAGAGATTCCCCGCAGCCCGATCCTGGTCTTAGGAGGCCAGCTCTGGAGTCGGGCTGAGGAGAATGAATGAAGTCAGCGGCAGCTGGGATTTCAGCTCCTGAATGGAGCCATGGTGCTATGGCAACCAGACATCATAGTGCCACAGCTCCATTCAGGATCCTTGACTGAGTTAGCCAGGCAGAGGCCTGTACGAGCAGGTCGACCAGAATCGGGTCCCAGCCTGCATGTACAGGCTTACAATATGTATATATATATATATTGTCACAAGGTAAACCCAGGGGACCCAGAGGAAATGGAGATTAACGGAGAAAATCAGGCAGAACCTGATGAGGTAAACAAAAACATGTCAAATAGTTACTATGAGCAACCACAGCACACGTGGAAAAAGGGTAAAAAGACACACCCAGCCAGCATGAGAATGGAGGTTGATTTACCTGATAGGGATCAGCTGAGAAGGGGTGGAACCCGGGGACAGATATATAAGGCACACTCACAAGCAGTGAGGGAGAGTGAGCACGGACAGAGGTGGAAGCAACAACCTCAGTCGTGGGAACGGAGGGAAAGAGAAAGAAACACTATAAGCCAATCTCATCTCCAGGACCAAAGTTGGTGGAAGGAAGGAAATGAGAGAGAGTGTCAGCAACATATACCAGAGGACAGCTTGAATGAGTCTCAGGACTATGTGAGTACGTGTGGAGATCAGCTGTTGAACACAGAGTGTGTGTGTGAAAGCCAGAAGAGAAGAGGGAGGAATCCTGTTGCAGGAAGCAAGGCATTCAAAGTGGAACAGGACTGTTTTACACCCGAATGGGCTAAGTCCAGGATTAATAGAAGAAGCCAGCCTAGAGCAGAGATAAAGGGAAAAGGAAACAACTTCTTTCCTTGTACGGGCAGTTACAAGAGAAAGGAAGGTCTCTTACCTTATAATTCTGCTAGCAACTTTAAATGCTCAGACTTCTCTCGAGTGCCGTTGTCAGCACTGAAAACTCCCACAGCTGTATCAGAGGAATTAGCCTTTAACCCATTCAAGGCAGGACACAAGCTGTTTGACTCTAATACCAGTGTTTATGGGCAGTTACCTCATAGCTTTACACAGGAGGAGTGCTCTTACAAGCCATTATCCAGAGTATACGGTAATACCCAGCAGTGTTTTAGCCTAAAGCCAGGAAGCAGTCACGTAGCTGACGTGATTAACCAGAGTGAGCTCGGCAGGACAGCTGCTACAGAAAACGTAGGTACAAATGGTTATCCTTTAATGCCATATGATATTTCTAATGTACCAGATAACACTGAACCCATGGAATGCTCGTTAGTGACAACTGAAGAGGAAGAGTTTTCATTGAGATAAGAAAATATATGTACAAGGAAGGTTTAAACAGCAACACAGTAACTGGCAGAAGTTGCTTGGTTTAAAGTGAATCCTGATTGATTTATATCAGCAAAAGAAAAGGATTAAGTGCTCATGAAGAGAACTGTTTTTCTTTTGTTAAAAAGTTAAAGCTGAGGAAAGCATTTTGTTCAATGTTTGCTTCTGTTATTTGCCAGAGTGGCTTTTGATTATTTTGTTCTTCAAGAAAAAGAATACCTCATTGGACGGGGAATAAAGCCCTTGATTTAAAGTGTGAACTGTGTGTTTGAGTGATTACAAGAAGACGGTACAACTACCACCCACAGAAGGCCAGGCAGGGCTATCTATAGCATATAGAAAGCCAAGAAAAGGTATTAAGCCATAATACCAGTCTCCACAGGAGGGGCCTGATGAGGGTGTGACAATATATATATATATATATATATATATATATATATATATATATATTGACATCCTAACTATGAATATAAAACAATTCCAAATATGCCTAATTTACAGACCATCGGATCCTAAACTTGAAAATCTAGATACCTTAATAGAACTCATTGGAACATCCTCTGAGTTGAAACCATTAATACTACTTGGAGACTTTAATCTCCCATCAATTTCAGATTCTCAAAGAGAAACATTTCTAAAAACCACCGAAGAACTTGACTACCTCCAAATCATAGACGAGAATACACACCAAAAAGGCAACATATTAGACCTCATCTTCCTACACAGAGATATGATCTTACTACCCTAGAAATACAGCCTGTCCCCTGGTCTGATCACTATCTTATAAAATTCCAGATCCCAATAAAAGATACTACATCAACCAAACCTACATCACCACAACATCTCAACAGATTTAAAAAATTCAACAAGGAAAAATTCCTAAACCAATCCATCCCACACCTCCTCATGGACCCCACAGACCTAGACAAAGCGCTATTAATGTGGAACTCCACCATAACTAATGCAGCCACTCCTAAACAGAGCCCTAAGCACATGATAAAAAATCACAAACGACAAAACTCTCCATGGTACAACCCTGAAATAAAACGAATAAAGACTGAACTACGCAAAGCGGAGAGAAAATGGCGCCAAACAAAAACCAAGTCCACCCAAGCTACCTACCTAAATACACTCTCCCAATATAAAGAACGTATCAATGACGCTAAAAAACCTATTACTCAAACCAACTTGCAAAAGCCTTAAACCGCCCACAAGAACTTTTTGATATTGTCCAATCGCTAGCCAATAACTCAATGAACAAAAACTCCACCAATCAATCAATTTCACCCCAGACCCTTGCTACTTACTACTCGAACAAACTAAAACAAAAATCAACCCTCACTCCTTTACAAAACACAAATCCACCTACATACATAATTCAATGGTCCGCCTTTTACCCTTTATCCAAAGACGCCCTCAAAAACATCTTATCCAAACTAAACTATAGTTCATTGTACTTAGCTCACACTGTATGTAGCTCACCATGTAATCAAGCATACATTACACACACACAAACTCTGTTGATTCAACCACTGCATGCTTTCTCCCACATACACTGCCACATGATTTGTTTGACGTGTTAAACCGCTTTGATTTCAAGATAAAGCAGTATATTAAATCCTTTTAAATAAATAAATAAACACTACCACATCTTACCTTGATCCATGTCCAGTTAACTAGATCAAACTATCCATTCCAGAACTTTCCTCATTTATCCTCCCTATTATAAATCGCTCGCTCATGAACGGATTCCTACCAGCCCCTCTTAAACATGCACAAATACGCCCAATCCTAAAAAATACGTCCAGTGACAGAAGTTCCCCAACTTCATACAGACCAATATCTAGCCTACCACTATTGGTTAAACTCACTGAAAAAACAGCACTAATCCAATTACAGGAACATATTGAATCCACATCCCACTAGATGACCGACAGTATGGTTTTCGACCACACCATGGAGTGGAAACCTTACTCACAATGCTAATTGACACACTTGCTAGAGCAGGGGTCTCAAACACGCGGCCCGCGGGCCGCATGCGGCCCGCGAGAGACCCTTGTGCGGCCCGCGAAGCATTGGGGGGGAAAAAAAAACCCGGCGTCTGCTGCTGCTGCCGCCGCTGCCGTGGCCGGCAATAGCAGCAATATCGCACGTCCCGCGGGCTCCCCCCCACACTGCTGTTCACTTCCTGCTTGCCAGCCAATGCTGCCAGTTCTCCGCTTCGGCTTTCAGAGCCGAGAAGGGAGAACTTCTCCCTCTCGACTCTGTTAAGCTCGCCGGGGCAGATTGGAAATTTCCCCTCTGCCCCAGCGGGCTTAACAGAGTCACGAGGGAGAAGCTATACCATCGCGGCTCAGAAAGCCGAAGCGGGGAACAGGCAGGCAAGCCGGAAGGGATGTGCCGGGTTGGGGGGGAGCCCGCGGGATTTGCGATATTGCCGGCCACGGCAGCGGCGGCAGCAGCAGCAGAAGCCGGGTTTTTTTTAAAGTTTAATTTTCCCGGGGGGGGGGGGAGGGAGCAGGACTTGATGGGGGGGGGAGCAGGACTTGATGTGTGGCTGGGGGGGGAGCATGAATTGATGGGGGGAGCAGGGCTTGATGTGGGGGGGGGCAGCAGGACTTGATGGGGGGGAGCAGGACTTGATGTGGGGGGGGGGAGCAGGACTTGATGTGGGGGGGGGGAGCATGACTTGATGTAGGGGGGGAGCAGGACTTGATGGGGGGGAGCAGGACTTGATGGAGGGGGGGAGCAGTACTTGATGTGGGCTGGGGGGGGGGTAGTACGAAAATGGGGTGATGGGGGTTAGGACTGGTAATGGACAGATGGGGGTTAGGACTGGAGGTGGTCTGACTGGGGGCCTAAGGCTGAAAATGGGGTTATGGGGGGGCTAAGAATGAAGATGGGGCGATGGAAGGGTTAGGCCTGGAAGTGGGCTGTTGGGGGGCTTAGGATCCGATAATGGGCTAGGGGGGGGGCTAGAACTGGTAATGGACTGGGGGGGGGGTGCTATGACTGGAAATGGGCCGAGTAGAAGGGGGGGAGCTTGAAACTGCAAATAGCTGATGGGGACAGGGTCTTGGAATGGTAATGGGCTGAGTGGAAGGGGGCTTGGAATGGAAAAATGGGCTGATGGGGAGGGGGGCTTGGAAAGGAAATGGGCTGGGTGGGGAGGCAGCTAGGACTGGAAATGGGCTGATGATGCGGGGGGACTATAAGGGAGCGGATGCTGGGTTGGGCAGGAGCTAGAAGGGAGTTGATGTTGGGGGACGATTAGAATGGGATGGGACTGGGAGAGTGAAATGGAGAGGGGAAATATATTTTTGTGTGGGAGGGAAAGAAAAATCTACAATTGGCCGGGTATTGGGAGAGTAAGTGGGGATTGAGGATGGAGGGGTAATTTTTGAGTGGGTGAAAGAGGAATGAGGAAAGAGCAAAAGGAGAATGATTAGTATGTTAAAGCAGATGTAGAGAGAATGTAAAAAAACTAGGAAAGAAGAAAGGAGAAATGGACAGCAGACGATGGAGAGTTAGCAGAAGAAACAAAGAAACCAGAAGAAAGTGACTGGAACAATTGCAACTGAAAAAAAAATGCACAAAAGGTAGAAAAATATCTCTTTATTTTGAATTTATTAACTGAAATATGTCAGCTCTTGGAAATGTGCATCTTTTAACGTCTGCACTTTATTTAATACAAGAGGAAATCAATGTATAGTTTTATTTCTACAGTGTTGTACATTCTAAGTTTGGCTTTTGGGGTTCCCAGTTTAATTGTCTTCCTGTTTCTAAATTGTGATTCCTTGTTTGGTGATGGTGTATGTTCTGCATTGTAACTGAGCTGAGGTATTCTGTTTATGTAATTCCTATTTGACATTGCCACTTGTTCTCTTTTCCCGATAGGTCATGTATTGTTATTCTCTGAAATGTGTTGATTTAATATTTGCAGTGTTGCCTTTGATAGGTAGGGTATGGTGCTCTGTGAGTCCCTGGTAGTGCTGTTAGGACACGGCAGGTTTGCTATGGGTTCTAAATGGGCAGTGTTTCTAGTAGTTCCTAATGTGCCTGGCGGTTGGCACTGGTTTATAGTAATGTAGAAATCTTTTAGTCTTTCTTTATCCATACACTCATTAAGAGGCATGTTTACTAAAAGTTAGTGTACGGTAACATTATGCAAATCTTTATGCAAATGATGCCCTTATGCAAATGAGGCCTGCGTCTTGTGCGGCCCCCGGGTTACTCTACAAGTCCTCATTTGGCCCTCAAAGCAATTTGAGTTTGAGACCCCTGTGCTAGAGGAACCAACAATGCTAAGCAATATTCCTCCTCATCTTTCTTGATATCACTGCTGCATTCAACAGTGTCAACCACCAACTAATGCAAACATGACTTCAACAGATGGGAATCACAAAAACAGTATTCAAATGGTTTAGCTCATACTTATCAGATAGGACCCAGGAAGTGAGAATTGATCAACAAACCTCTGACAAAAACAAACAGGAACAAGGTCTCCCACAAGGTTCTGCCCTCTCTGCGCTTCTCTTTAATATTTATTTACAACCAATCTGCTCCATATTTAAAAGATTCCATGTAAATTATCATATTTACGTGGATGATATAATGATTTATCTACCATGGGACATATCAAATCCCCCACTAAAATGTCTCACGGAATGTTTCTTAGAAATCAAAACATGGCTGGAGAACCACAATCTCCATATTAATTTTTCATAAACAGATGCTATGTATGTAACAAGAAACAAGAGCTTCTCCCCACCAACCTCTATCCAAATCAACGACATCAACATTCAAGTTAAAACGAAGTTAAATACCTAGGTGTCATAATTGATCACTCTCTTAACTTCACCTCACACATAAAACAAACAACAAAGAAAATATTTTTCAAATTAAAACTCCTTAAACAACTCTGACCACTGCTACACCCCCAAGACTTCAGATCAATAATCCAAGCAATGATCACACCTCACCTTGACTTTGCCAATACTATCCTTCAAGGTACCACTAAACAAATCCTAAAATGCCTCCAACTGGCTCAAAATGTAGCCTCCAGAATAACCACAAACACCAACCCAATGGAACACATCACCCCAACACTATGCACACTACACTGGCTACCTATACACAGCCGCATTAAATACAAAATCCTTGTAATAACATTTAAGTTAATACATGACATAGCACATTCACACCTTTCTACATTTATAGCAATAGAACACAACACCCGAATTCAATGCACCAAGAATCTAAACAAACTATCCCTACCCAAAGATTTCAGAAAAACAAAAAAAATAAGTCTGAGGCTGCAGGGCAGGGTCCCGGCAGGCCGATTGTAACCGGGCGCATGGCCCGGTGCGGGGACCCTGCCTGCGATGTCAGTCTTGGGCGGGGAGACCGGCAGGGGAGCATTTTTTGAAGGGATTGGCTCCCCCCGTGATGGGCAGTGGCAGGAGCCAATTGATGCAAGGGGAGGGGAGGAGGAAGGAGCAAGGCAGAGGAAGGCTCTCGGGCCAGCGTGTTGATCGGCGGGGCTGCTGGAGGCGCCGGTGTCTGTGCAGGCGAAAAGCCAAGTGTCCAGGGGCCGGGACTGAATTTGTGGTAGGAAGATTCATCGGGGGAGCATCGCGTGGTGCCAGGGTATCAGAAGGAGTGTTTTGTCATGCGAGGATAACCGTGTGTCCCGACAGGGACTCCTGGAGGGTAGATTGCAGATCGGTAGGAAATGGAAAGGCAAGTGCCGAATTTTAAAGCGTTTGAGGTTAGGGATAGTAGTTAGAGACAATGGGTTTGACCCCCACTCATTCTGTAATGGCTGCGTTTTTTAAAAAAAAGGGGGCATTCACAAACAGGAGGTGTAATTAGCAGCATGCCTGCTCATAGGGGTCGTCAGGGCAGGGCCAGAGGGCTTGGTAGGGCGGGAAGAGCTGTGGTTGCTGGAGATATTCCCCGTCCTGTCCTTTCAGAGGAAGGAGTGGACCGGCGCAGCAGAAGTGGTGGTTTTGTGGACAATGTGGAACCTAGGGAGCTGGTGGGGGATAGTAGGGGTCAGGGTGACCAGGGGCCCCCCTGTAGAGGCTCGGCAGGGGCAGGTAGGTTGGGTAAAGGGCGAGGGAGGGCCGGGGCTCATCCCAAGCCCTGCTGGGCTACAGGGTGTTGGATCCAGGATGCAAGGGGCCCCTGTTGAGGCCTGGAATTAGGTTAGGGGGGATGGGGAAGCTCTGGAGGTAACCGGGCACAATGGGGGGAGGTGTCGGGTGTTAGCAGTGAGGAGGTAGTGTCAGGAAGTCTGGGGGGAGTGGGTATGGGGGCAGGTCAACCAGAGGCTAGGCCTTACGAGTTTGAAGGTGGGGGAGTGGGGGGCAGGGTTACGCCGTGGCGGGGGACCCCGGGTTATGGAGGTCATGGAGTTACATTTCCGGGGGGTTGGCCTGTGGGGCAGGGGGGCAGCAGTTTGGCAGGAGTACCAGCATCATGGGAGTGCTGGCTTGGGGGGGGCAGGGTCCATATGGAGCGGAGTGGTTAGGCGCTTGGCAACCCTCTTGGCCCCCGTCTGTTCCCCCCCGTCTTCTCTTTCATGTCTCTGCAGTACCCTATGACGAGTCATCCTCCAGAGCAAGGACCAGGAGGTCACCGAAGAGCAGGGAATATGGAAGTGGGAGCAACATCGAGATGCCGGGGGAGCAAAGATGTCATCGCTGAAGAGGAGCATGGGCATCAGCGGAGTGACGGAGAGGGCGGGGGGCCGCTGTCCAGTCTGAGGGCGGTCCAGGTGACGGATACTGTTGCAGCAGGTGAGTTACCGGTGCAGCAGCAAGGATGTTTGGAGCAGGCCAGTAATGCACAGGATTGAGGGGGGACTTAGGCGAAAAGGAAGAGGAAGCATGCGCGCAGGCGGCAGGGTAGTTCGGAGTCATCTTCATCTTCCTCAGAAGATTTGTTGTCCTCTTCGACCGGAGTTGAAGGCACATTGCAGGGGGCAAGCAAGCGGGGGGATGTGGTGCCCACGGGAGGTAACGCCATACCAACGTTGGTTTCATTCTCTGAGTTATGGGAAAGAGTTCCGAGGAAGTTGCATCGCAAGATTCGGAAGAGGCGCTATATAGACATTTTCTGTCTCTTGGACGGCAGGAAGAGGTCGGGTGAGAGTAGAAAAAAGAGGAAGGGGGTTGAGAAGGCTGGTTGGCTTAAGAAGGTGTCACGGAGCATCTTGAATTGGACGAGAGCCTTTTTGCGGTTGGCCAGTGTCTGGGGTCACTATTCACCAGACCAATACGGAATGTTGCTGGCATATGCAGATTCTATATTGGAAGCAGCTCAGATGCATGAGGGGTGGGCATGGTTGAACTATGACGAGAAATTTAGGGATAAGATGGAGGAGAATAAAATGCTGTCATGGGGCACGCAGGATATTAATTTATGGCTGACACAGATGTCAGTTAGGGCAGGATCGGTGGGGGGTAGTGTGACACGGGGGGGAATGGCAAGCGCGAGCAGGTCGGGGCGGCCCTTTTGTACAGAGGGGGGTGGCACAGCAGCGAGCAGGGGGAAGTGGAGCAGGCGACATATGCTGGAGGTTCAACAAGTCCTCTTGTCCATTTCCAGACTGTAAATTCCGGCATGTCTGCATAGTTTGTAACGGCAGACACTCAGCAATTAAGTGCGTTAAAAAAGGGGTGGCTGGGGTATCCTCGCCAGGCCCCAAGTAATGCGACAGTTTGGGGATTAGCACCTACACCGATACGGCTGGCTGCTCTACAGCCTTGGTTGCGACTGTACCCAAGGAGGAAGGATAGGGCGGTATTAGAATTAGGGTTTAAGTATGGTTTTGTGATTCCTGTGCAAGGGAATGTTCAGGGGGCAAGGGCGCGGAATTCCCCTTCGGTTCGGCGTTTTGCAGGAATTATACGTGATAAGTTAGTGGTGGAATTGAGCTTGGAGAGAATCGCAGGACCATTTGTGGAGCAGCTGTTCTCGGATTTAGTTATATCCCCACTGGGGGTAATACCTAAGAAAGAACCGGGAAAATTCCGCTTAATTCATAACTTGTCCTTTCCTGCTGGAGCATCGGTGAATGATCACATTCCTAACGAGTTATGTTCAGTCCGGTATGCATCATTTGATAAGGTGGTGGAATTGGTTAAGAAAAGCGGCCCGAGTGCTTCGAGGGCAAAGGTTGATATTGAGTTGGCCTTCCGGCTACTGCCTGTGCACCCGTCAGCTTTCCCACTGCTGGGTTTTTGTTTTGAGGATAAAATTTATTTTGACAAATGCATGCCCATGGGCTGCTCGGTGTCATATGCTTATTTTGAAAAATTTAGTTCATTTTTACATTGGGCGCTGGTAGTGAAGGTTGGTTGCGGCAAGGTGGTTCATTATCTGGATGATTTTTTGTTCGTGGGAGCAGCACAATCCGAAGAGTGCCAGCACTTATTAGACAGCTTTGTGGAATTGTCTCGGGAATGGGGAGTACCGTTGGTGGCCAGCAAGACTGAGGGGCCAGCGACATGTATCACATTCTTGGGGGTGGAACTGGTTTCGTTGGATATGGTAGCGCCTCTCCCAACAGAGAAGGTTTGCAAATTGAGAGTGTTGGTTGCAAACGTTTTGTCTTCTGCGAAGTTAACGTTGCGGGAAATGCAAGCGTTAATAGGATCTCTGAATTTTGCCTGCAGAGTCATCCCGATGGGTTGGGTGTTTTTGCGTCGGCTGGCGGCTGCCACGTCGGGAGTGCGGAAACCACATCACCGAATTAGGGTCTCAGGGAGTATGAAGTCAGACTTGAGAGTTTGGGACAGTTTTTTTTAAACATTTCAATGGGACATCAGTAATGATGGAGGTAGAAACGTCGAATGAAGACCTACAATTATACACTGATGCAGCGGGAGGGGCAGGCATGGGCATTTATTTTGAGGGGGCTTGGTGCGCGGATAGTTGGCCACTGGCCTGGCGCGATTCCGGCTTAACCGGTAATATTACTTTCCTGGAGCTGTTTCCCATTTTAGTGGTATTACATCTCTGGCCCAAAAGATTGCGCAATCGGAAACTGATTTGGTGGTGTTATAATGCAGGGGTAGTCAGTGTAGTAAATCATTATGCGGTGCACGGTAAGGAGGTGGCGGCACTGATAAGGGAAGTGGTTTTAGCTTGTCTGCAATTGAATGTGTGGATAAAAGCTAGACATATCCCAGGGTGTACTAAGATTGCTGATGGGCTTTCTTGTTTCAAGTGGGATTTGTCTAGGAGCGGACGCCGAGGGATTAGTCATACCAGAGCAATTATGGCAAGTTGGCCAGGTGAGATGATGAAGCTTCTACAGAGTTCGGTATCAGCGATGACATGGACGGCGTATCTGAGAGGCTGCGACAGGGTTTTGGAATATTTGGAGGTGAAAGGGTGGCAGCCAAGGGGGGTTTTGGATAAGCCCATGGGGCAGTATGTCGTATACGCCAAAGAAAAGGGTACTTTCAGAGTGTCGGTGTGCAGCCACCTAGCGGGATTTACCTTTTTTGCCAGAGCGTTTGGTTGGGGATGCGCAACTCCAGGTTTTCTGGCCCGGCGGCTGTTACAGGGTAGGGAGTGGGCTCGGCCAACTCCGAGAGACAGTATGCAGCCAATCACGCATGAATTGCTTGTGAGATTGTGTGCAGGGTTACCTGTGGTGGCGGCGGCATCGTATGAGTTCTCTCTTTTCAAGGCGGTGTTCTTCTTAGCATTTTTTGGGGCCTTCCATATGAGTGAGTTGATGGCGAACTCTAGCCGAGCGCTAGATAGCGGGTGTCTGTGGCGCCGGCACGTACAGGAGGAAAAAAGGGCAACTGCGCGTGAGGCTGGAAAGATCGAAAACAGACCAACAAGGAAAGGGATTGTGGGTAGTGTTGAAGGCAATTATTGATATTCCAACTTGCCCTGTGGCGATGAGAGCATACTTGCTGTCGCACCCTGGGGCAGAGAGAGTACTGTTCATTCATAGGGATTCCCATAGGAGAAAATCCCCGCCTACTTGCCCCGCATTCTTTCTGCATTGTGTCAGACGGCTGCCTAGGGTGAGAACTTACACAATCTTGACGATGCATATATTCATATGATTCTTGCAAGGTATTGTGGGCACTGCAGTTCATTCACTCCCAAACACAGCTGATGACAATAATTTGAGTTGTGAAACCAAGTGGTAAGATCAACAAAATACTTCTTTTATTGATGGGGTTTAATTCACCCAGCACATGTATGCTTGATAGCACTATAAATGAGGTTACTTGCTTGCAGTGTTTAAAATGGATAACAAAAAGTCACAAAGTAAACCAGAAAACAACCTTCAGCTTGTCAGGCAATTAGCTAATGTTTTCTTAGCAAATAATTACCAAATACAAAGGCACAAAGTAAAGAATAAACTTTGCTGGTTAGGTTAACTTCTGCTTATTTTCCACGCCGATCTCAGCAGTGATTCTCCCTTGCTCACACACACAATCAGGTGCAGCCCTAATTACTATCAATGGACCAGCTGAAAGCCTTTAGCTGGCTGGCTGCTACTGTGTGAGCCCAAATCCTGCTTTAAGAGCTGTTTGCAGTGGAAATAAAGAACAAAGTTAGGTTTCTTTGTGATGGCTGATGTGTTTGCTCACGGAAAACTAGCAATAGCATTTAGATAGAGAACAGTCCATATAAATAGTTTCATTTGCTGTATCTCCCTCTTCATCAATCAGCATATGGTCACTATCATACATTGGCACAGACGAGTCTTTCATTAAGGCACTATCATGAGAATGCTTATTCCCTGGCTGCCATTCTCTGTTATAGATAGGGTCTGGATCAGTGTTCATACCTGAGCCTCTCCTGCTATCATTATTCCTCTCTGTATAGCCTGGCCAATATGTAACCCAATTCTGATGTCCAGCCTTCCAATCTTGATCCCTGGACACTGGATCTTCTCTCACATACCTTCTGGCCTTGGTCTGAAAGTCCCTTCCACATGCAGTCTTCTCTCTTCCAGGTAGCCACTGGTGATTCCTATCTCTGCCACTCCATTCCTCTGGCTGAATCCAGTCCAATGGACTCTGCTGGCTTTTGGAATACCTCCCAGTATGAGTACTGCCTTGGAATCTCCCAGACCTTCCAATGGCCTTTCTTCTCTTCCTTCCAGAGAGTTTCCTTCTCTCTCTATCTGCTTGGCTTGGCTTTTGCTGAAGCTGTTCTTCAAACTCTCCTTGAAGCTGTTATCTGAAGAATAATCTCTATTCTTATCCTGTTCTAATGTGTGCTGCTCCCTAACACAGCGCAGCTGTCTTGAATCAGGCCCTGCCCTTTGAGATGAGTGCTTAGGGATTACCTCATAGCTCTCTTGATTGCACACACATTCTCTCACTTCAGCCCCTCTCATGGCTGCTGGAAACCTGGTGCATTCTGGGACTGGTAGTCTTTTATGTGAAAACTCTGTTTTCTTGCTTCTACCAGAACTGACAGGTTGCTTGTTCAGAGTCACATCATCTTTTCTATAGCTCCTACCTGAGCTATGATAAGCTTCCTTATCACATACCCCCCTGCTTAAGTTATTACGGACTGGTTTTACTGGTAAAACTTCTTCTCTACAGTCCGTAATACGGGAAAGTGCATCCGCATTCTTGTGTAACTTCCCGGCACGATGTTCAACCTGAAAATCAAACGCCTGTAAGGCCATGTACCAGCGTGTCAACCTGGCATTGTGGTTCTTCATTTGCTGCAACCACTTAAGTGGGGCATGGTCCGTGACCAACTGGAACTTTCTCCCTGTAAGGTAAAACCTTAACGCCTCCACTGACCACTTGATAGCCAAACACTCTTTTTCTATCGTGGAATACTTTTGTTCAGCCAGTGACAACTTCCTGCTCAGGTACATCACAGGATGCTCCTCTCCATCATGGCACTGGGATAGGACTGCTCCTAGCCCTACATCCGATGCATCGGTTTGAACCAGAAAGGGTTTCTTGAAGTCTACTCCTTTCAGTACCGGTCCTGTACACAATTTTTCTTTTAATACTGAAAACGCTTTTTCAGCTTCTGGTGTCCACTTTATCTGGTTTGGACAATTCTTTCGCAGCATATCCGTGAAAATGGCACTTTTCTCTGCAAATTGCGGTATAAACCGGCGGTAGTATCCAATAAGTCCTAAGAAACTTCTTAGTTGTTTCTTGGTTGTTGGAGGAGGAAAATTCCTGATGCTATCTATTTTGCTTAATAGAGGTTTAATTTTTCCTCTTCCCACTAGGTGGCCTAGGTATTTTACCTCCCTATTTGCAAAGGCACACTTCTTTGGGTTTAAAGTGATTCCCGCTTGCTTCATAGAGCACAAGACTGCCCTGATCCTCTCCAAATGCTCCGCCCAGGTGTTACTATGGATTATGACATCATCCATGTATGCAAAAGCATAACTTTGGTGGGGTCGAAGTACCTGATCCACTAACCTTTGGCAGGTAGCCACTGCTCCATGCAGTCCGAAAGGCATCCTCTTGAACTGGAAAAGGCCAACGGGGGTGCTGAATGCAGTTTTCGGCTTCGACTCCCTGGTGAGCGGGATTTGCCAATATCCTTTTGTCATATCAAGGGTGGTTAAGTATTGAGCCTGTCCCAGCTGGTCTAGCAGCTCCTCAATTCTTGGCATTGGATATGCATCAAAAACTGATATGGCGTTTACCTGCCGGAAGTCAATACAAAATCTTAAGGATCCATCAGGCTTCGGCACCAGGACTATGGGGCTATTCCAGGGACTCTTTGACTCCTCTATTACCCCCATGTCCAACATCTCCTGGACTTGTGCCACTACCTCCTGTCTTTTGGCTTCAGGCAAGCGGTATGGCCTTTGACGAACCAATTTCCCAGGTGGAGTTATTATTTCATGGGCCACCAAATGGGTCTCCCCAGGTATGGGTGTCAACACATCTGGGAAATCCTTAAGCAACTTCCTAAATTCTTCCTATTGTACCAATGTCAGGTCCTCACCTATTTGGGGGTCTGATCTGTCTTGACAATCAGATACCTGGGGTCCCAAATCTTCCTCTTCACTCACCTCCCTCTCTCGGGCACAGGTGGCAGCTAAGCTTTTAACCCCTTTGACATCAGTAGAACCAAAGCCTTTGGCTCCACGTTCAGAATTCTCTAGGGATGTGACCTCCTCCACAGGTGGAAAACCCCGCCTCTCACAAATCAATTGGGCAATTTGGTCTCCTGTCTTCACATGATACTCATTCCTGTCCAAAGTTAAACAACAGAACTTTAATATTGCCCCTGTAATCGGGATCAATTACTCCCGCACCCACATCGATGAAATATTAAGGGCTAATCCGGACCTTGGGGCTACTCTCCCATAACATCCAATTGGTATTTCCACTTGGAGACTGGTGTCAACCAGGGCTCTCCCTTGGCTAGGTACAGTCACATTTTCTATGCTGCATAGGTCAAACCCAGCAGACTGAGGGGTTGCCCACTTAGGAGCTTGGGCCTTCTCAGAGACCTTATGGTACTTTAGGACGAATATCTGCTTTGGGGTAGCTTGGTCTTCTGGACGCTTAACCATCTTTTTAGCTGGGGTCTGAGGACTTCCAAATAAAGGCCCGGGAGCTACTACCATTAAACCTTCTCCCTCCTTTTTTCCTAGTCCTTCCACTAGACCCTGCTTAAATCTTGGCCAGTCTCTTCCTAGAACCAAATCAAAGGGTAGCCTAGGCACCACTGCTAATAGGACTTCCTCTTGTTTCCCTAGGCACTTAACCTTTAGCCTATAGGTGGGATATGATGATGCAGCACCATGAATGCATCTGATGTGAACTTGGCTTTCAGGGGTTCTAGGCACAATCTTTCTTGGGCCTCTATCCTCTTCCAAAGCCTTTTTGACATCATACTCTGGTCTGCCCCAGAGTCTAATAATGCATTTGTGGTAATTCCTTGCACATCAACCATCAAAAGAAATCCTTCCTTGGGCTGTTTTAAATCCAGACCCATTAAACTAGTGTGTGTCTGGCATCTCTTCTCTAAGTGTCCCACTTTTCCACACTTGAAACATTTCTTTCTATTCCACTGTGTCATCTGGTTTGATACAGTACATTCATTTTCAGAAACATTCTTAATTATTCCCTTTTCTGATACAGCACATCTAGCCTCAGCATCCATCTTTAGAGGGCCACCCATTCTATGGCAAGCCTGCGTGGCTTCCAAGAATCTCTCTGCTAACATGGTTGCCTCTCCAAGATTTTGGCAATTTTGCTGTATAAGAAAACATTCAAATCTTTAGGTACCCCAAGCATAAATTGTTCCAGCATTATAATATCTAATAACATTTCTACTGTCTTTTGCTCAGGCTCCAACCATTTTACAGCTAAACTTCTGATTCTCTGACTCAGAGCCCTGGGTGTCTCACACACTTTCAATGTAACAGCTCTAAACATTCGCCTATACTCTGAAATAGACAACCCTAGGCGATCTCTAATAGCTGCCTTTACATCCTTATAAATCAAAGCCTGAGCTGCTGGCATTGCTCTGTAAGCTGCTAGTGCCTCACCAGTTAATGAGGCTGCCAGCCTTACTGCCCACTGGGTCTCTGGCCATGCTAAAGCCTGTGCCACTCTTTCAAAAGACTCTAGAAAATCATCAACATTATCTTCTGGAGTTAATTTCCCAAAATTAAATGCCCCAATCCCTTGATTGAGTCCCACAGTGTCCACATGTGGTGCACCAGTACGAACTGCTGGTCTTGCATCTGTTCCACTTTGGCTCTGCAGCTGAACTAGAGCTTGCACCAGATCAAGCACTGGTTTCTGCTGTTCCATTAAGGCCTTCATAGCAGTGTCCTGGGCTTGCTGTGATAGCTCCTGCTGCTTGCAAAATTGGGCTGCCATCCACTGAGCCATCTCCGTCGGATCCATCTTGACCCTGCAAGAAAAGAGAAAAAAAAAAAACCAAAGAGCAGCACCTTCCAACCAGGTGTGTTTTTTTTTTTTCTCAACTTTTTTTTTTTTTTTTTTTCAATTACCCCCTGTGCTTACACACATCCACCACTAGACATGCCCAGGTACATATTACCTTGTCTCAGTGATGAATCCAGCTTTGCACAGGGTCTTTTCCTCTGGGACAGCTTCCTGGAACAACCACTTTTCCTCCAAAGTGCAGACGAGGGAAAAAATCTTCTTACAGCTTTAAACTTGACTTTTATTTGTAATCCATAACAAGTAAATCCTCTTGGTGCAAGAGCAATCCGAAAAACTACGCCATTTGTCAGACGGCTGCCTAGGGTGAGAACTTACACAATCTTGACGATGCATATATTCATATGATTCTTGCAAGGTATTGTGGGCACTGCAGTTCATTCACTCCCAAACACAGCTGATGACAATAATTTGAGTTGTGAAACCAAGTGGTAAGATCAACAAAATACTTCTTTTATTGATGGGGTTTAATTCACCCAGCACATGTATGCTTGATAGCACTATAAATGAGGTTACTTGCTTGCAGTGTTTAAAATGGATAACAAAAAGTCACAAAGTAAACCAGAAAACAACCTTCAGCTTGTCAGGCAATTAGCTAATGTTTTCTTAGCAAATAATTACCAAATACAAAGGCACAAAGTAAAGAATAAACTTTGCTGGTTAGGTTAACTTCTGCTTATTTTCCACGCCGATCTCAGCAGTGATTCTCCCTTGCTCACACACACAATCAGGTGCAGCCCTAATTACTATCAATGGACCAGCTGAAAGCCTTTAGCTGGCTGGCTGCTACTGTGTGAGCCCAAATCCTGCTTTAAGAGCTGTTTGCAGTGGAAATAAAGAACAAAGTTAGGTTTCTTTGTGATGGCTGATGTGTTTGCTCACGGAAAACTAGCAATAGCATTTAGATAGAGCACAGTCCATATAAATAGTTTCATTTGCTGTATCTCCCTCTTCATCAATCAGCATATGGTCACTATCATACATTGGCACAGACGAGTCTTTCATTAAGGCACTATCATGAGAATGCTTATTCCCTGGCTGCCATTCTCTGTTATAGATAGGGTCTGGATCAGTGTTCATACCTGAGCCTCTCCTGCTATCATTATTCCTCTCTGTATAGCCTGGCCAATATGTAACCCAATTCTGATGTCCAGCCTTCCAATCTTGATCCCTGGACACTGGATCTTCTCTCACATACCTTCTGGCCTTGGTCTGAAAGTCCCTTCCACATGCAGTCTTCTCTCTTCCAGGTAGCCACTGGTGATTCCTATCTCTGCCACTCCATTCCTCTGGCTGAATCCAGTCCAATGGACTCTGCTGGCTTTTGGAATACCTCCCAGTATGAGTACTGCCTTGGAATCTCCCAGACCTTCCAATGGCCTTTCTTCTCTTCCTTCCAGAGAGTTTCCTTCTCTCTCTATCTGCTTGGCTTTTGCTGAAGCTGTTCTTCAAACTCTCCTTGAAGCTGTTATCTGAAGAATAATCTCTATTCTTATCCTGTTCTAATGTGTGCTGCTCCCTAACACAGCGCAGCTGTCTTGAATCAGGCCCTGCCCTTTGAGATGAGTGCTTAGGGATTACCTCATAGCTCTCTTGATTGCACACACATTCTCTCACTTCAGCCCCTCTCATGGCTGCTGGAAACCTGGTGCATTCTGGGACTGGTAGTCTTTTATGTGAAAACTCTGTTTTCTTGCTTCTACCAGAACTGACAGGTTGCTTGTTCAGAGTCACATCATCTTTTCTATAGCTCCTACCTGAGCTATGATAAGCTTCCTTATCACAATTGGAGCGGCAACAAGCTCTGCGGCTGCGGGGTTATCAGAGGTGGATATACAGCTCATTGGGAGATTGCGCTCCAAGGCTTTTCAAGGTTATGTACGTTTATGAAAGGGTAGGCTAGAGGCATCCATGGATGCTAACTAGTGTTTTCTCTTGTAGATGAAGGGCGGCATCCGAGAACTTGTTGGGTGATCGGCCATTCATTTGTTTATTGGGCTGGCCAGCAGACAGCAGTTCGGCCGGTGGGGCCCAATTTGGGTCTTGACCGGGCTTTGGTGTCCGTATTATGGCTGGTTGAACGTGGTCTTCATTGGATACAGCTTTTACCTTTGCTTCGGCACCATGAGCGAGTGAGGAGCAAGCCAGCCGTGATCCTGTTACATCTGGGGGGCAATGACCTAGTCTCATGGACATGTAAACAATTGATAAGGGCAGCCACGAAGGATATTGCTGAGGTTTTCCTAATGTTTCAAGAAGCTGTCGTATTATGGTCTGACATCATTCCAAGGCCAGCCTGCAGGGACCAACGACGTTGGTCTCGGGGTTTGACAAAGATAAACCGGCAAATTGGTCGTTGGGTCTGCAACCATGGTGGGTATCAAATCATGCACTCTTGGGTAGATGTTAATTGTGGGGGTTTATATCGGCAGGACGGGGTGCATTTATCTCCAGTGGGTGTGGATTTGCTGATTAATGATTGGCAGGAGGCCTTGGAATATGTGGTGCAGCGGGAGGCTCACTGGTCGCAGCTTGATGGTGGGGGGGTGGCACAAGGACGTTGAGGTCTCCTGCACCGGTGGCGGGAACCCGGAGGTCCGGGGTCCGGAGCCGGAGACAATACTTGGGGCGGGGGTGAGTTACCCCCAACCCAGATAACCCCTGTCGGCTTTTGCTAATAATATGGCGAGGCCGAGTAAATGGGGTAGGTAAGCTTTCCACTGGCCTGGCCACGGCAGATAGTGGAACAAGGTCACCTTGCTAATAGTATGGCTGGTGAAGCCTCGTTTCACTGGTTAGTTTTCGGGGATTACGGTTTAACAGAATGTACTGGAATGTTTGTTGGAATGTTTAATAAAGCTGCGACCAGTTGATTCCCAGAATGGTTGTTTGTATTTTGTTGGGATGTTAGAGGGTTACAGTGGGGGAGGGGGAAAAGGGGGGTTGGTGAGGTAGGCGACGGCAGGATGGGGGGGAGATACCAAGGGGAGCACCAGGTCCGACCTGCCTCGGTTAGTCTGAGGCTGCGGGGCAGGGTCCCAGCAGGCCGATTGTAACCGGGCACGCGGCCCGGTGCGGGGACCCTGCCTGCGATGTCAGTCTTGGGCGGGGAGACCAGCAGGGGAGCATTTTTTGAAGGGATTGGCTCCTCCCATGATGGGTAGCGGCGGGAGCCAATAGATGATAAAGGGGTGGGGAGGAGGAAGGAGCAAGGCAGCGGAAGGCTCTCGGGGCAGCGTGTTGATCGGTGGGGCTGCTGGAGGCGCCAGTGTCCTGCCCTCCTGCCCTTTAGTAGGGATGTTGGGCAAGAAAGGGGTGTTTCAGACACACCTAGGATACATTGGTGTCCACCTGTAGTTGTTAATCAGGTCTGTCCCTTATGGGCTACGATGCACCCAGAATAGTGCATATTCTGTGTTGGTACTATGGTAACATGGAGGAGGAGGAGGGGGGGGGGGGTGTGCTTGGACCCATAGGCAGATTATGTACCACCACCCAAGCCGCCCTCTGTGGCTCAGGGTGGGAGACAGGATCCCCACCAATAGATCCACATTCTACCTCCCTGCAATGGTGGCAGTAGAGGGGGGCCCATCAACCCCAGTCCTGCTGGGGAACAGACACCCTACAGGGCAGCCAATGCAGAGCTGTACACATCCATAAGGCAAATGGCAGACAGACAGTAGGCATGGAAATGCTCAGCTACCCCCCACCACCATCTGAAATTCTCCAGCAGCAAGCACAGTGAGTCACCAGCCACTGCACCCTGCAAGGTGTTCCAGCCATACACATATAACTGCAGACAGTCTGCTAGCTAGTTCACAGTGCATGTTCCTGGAGGAGATGTGTGCACCCAAAATTGGGATGTGAGCACACCCACTAAGCAGATAAGTCAGTGATTAGACCCCAGAAAAGAGAACCCATACATTTCACTTGAGAGAAATGCAATATAGCACTATGGGGGAACCCAGCCATGCCGTGGTCACTGCTCAGTCAGAGTGAGAGTGACCTCCCAGCAGGACATACTGTGGCCACCCTGTCCGGGCAGGTTGTGGCCGGGCACTACAATGCCCTGTGTAGATGCATCCAGGCTAGGCCACCCTGTCCAGGCTATACCCACAGTACCTTGCTCCTCATTATGCACATTGGCAGGCTAACACTGGGCGGGGGTGTGGGGCCCCCAACCCGGTCTGCCCCTGTTTGGCTTTTGCTAATCATATGGCTAAGCTGGAGGAAAGGGGCGGGTAATTAAAATTGCTGTGGGCCTGTCCGCAGCGGTTGCGGAGTGTATGCTCACCTTGCTAATCATATGGCTGGTGAGGCAGGGATCCGCTAGATTGATGTTTATGGTTGTATTGAATGTTACTGTTATTAAAAGGTTGAATAAAGCTGCGACTGGTTTGAATTCCCAATGATATGGTGTGTTTATTGCACAAAGGGGTGCGGAGAATGTGGGAAAGGGAGGGGGTGGGGGAGGGGGAGGTGAACAGGGAGGAACAACGGGTCCATCATACCTCGGTTATAAATGTGTATAGTTTGAGTATATACTGTATTAGACCTCATTCTGTGGATATTTTGAGTTACTATTATATAGAAATAGGTCAGGAAGTTGTAAATTCTGGAACCAACATAGAAGCCAATGGGTAAAAGACAGGGTGGTGGTGTTGAGGTTTTCATGAATTCTAAAGTTTGCTGATTCTGGTGCAGAGGAAGTGTGTAAAAATGGGTGAGTATTGGTCTATAGCAGTGATGGCTAACCTTTTTGAGCCCGAGTGCCCAAACTGCCGCACAAAACCAAAGAATTTCCTCAAAGTGCCAGCACGTCCATTAAAGCCTCATTTGCATAAATATTTGCATAATGTTACCATACACTAACTTTTAGTAAACATGCCTCTTAATGAGTATATGGATAAAGAAAGACTAAAAGGTTTCTACATTACTATAATCCAGTACCAACCGCCAGGCACATTAGGAACTACTACAAACGCTGCCCCATTTAGAACCCATAGCAAACCCGCCGTATCCTAACAGTACTACCAGGACTCACAAAGCACCATATACCCTAACTATCAAAAGGCAACACTGCAAATAGTAAACCATACATTTCAGAGAACATACATACATGACCTACTTGGAAAGAACAAGAGTGGCAATGTCCAAATAGAATTATATAAACAGAATACCTCAGCTCAGGTTACACATGCAGAAACAGACCATCACCAAACAAGGAATCACAATTTAAAAACAGGAAGACAATAATTAAAACTGGGAACCCCAAAAGCCAAACTTGGAATATACAACAAAACCTGTAGAAATAAAACTATAAATTAATTTCCTCTTGTACTAAACAAAGCGCAAAATTAATGATGCACATTTCCCAGAGCTGACATATTCCAGTTAATAAATTCAAAATAAAGAGATATTTTTTCTACCTTTTGTTGCATTTTTTTTTTCAGTTGCAATTGCTCCACCACTTTTTCTGGGTTTCTTCGTGGGTCTTCCTCCTAACTCTCCATGTTGCTGTCCATTTGTCCTTTCTTCTGTCTTCTTGGGTTTTTTTTTTTTCCATTCTCTCTCTACATCTGCTTAACATACTAATCTTTCTCCCTTTGCCTCTTTCCTCATTCCTATTTCATCTACTCAAAATTTACCCCTCCATCCTCAATCCCCACTTATTTCTCCCAATACCCGGCCATTGTAGATTTTTTATCCCTCCACACAAAATATTTTTTCCCCTCTCCATTTACTCTCCCAGCCCCATCCCATTCTAATCTCCCCCAACACCAGCTCCCTTCTAGTTCCAGCTCACCCAGCATCCATTCCCTTCTAGTCCCTGCATCAGCCCCTTTCCAGTCTCAGCCCCCCAACCCATTTCCAGTCCTAGCAACCTCCCCAACCCCAATACCAGTCCTAGCCCCCCTCATCAACCCACTTCCAGTCCTAACCCCCCATAAGCCCAGTTCCAGTCCTAGCTCCCCCCTCTATTTGCAGTCCCCTCCGAGTCCCTCCATCAGCTCCTGTCCAACCCCCGCCCCCCAGGCGCCCATTTCTAGTCCTTTCCTAGCCCCACCATCAGCCCATGTCAATCCTAGCTCCCCTCCACTCAGCCCATTTCCAATCCAAGGCCCCCCATGAGCCTACTTCCAGTTTTCTAGCCCCTTCATGAGTCCCATTTCAATCCAAACCCCACCACACAGCCCATTTCCAATCTTAGCACCCCCCCAACAGCCATTTCCAGTCCTATTCTAGCCCCTCCATCAGCCCAATTTCCTGTCCTAGCCCCCCTCACCCATTCCAGTCCTAGCTGCCTCCCCCTCACAACCCATTTCCATTCCAAGCCCCAATCCCATCAGCTATTTGCAGTTCAAGCCCTCCTTCCACTCAGCCCATTTCCAGTCTTAGCCCCCCCATAGCCCATTACCAGTCCTAACCCCCCCCATCAGCCCATTACCAGTCCTAACCCCCCCATCAGCCCATTTCCAGTCTTAGCCCCCCCCCCATAGCCCAGACTAGTCCTACCCCCCCCCCCCCAAATCACCATCACCATCACCATCACCAGCCCACTTCCCGCCTTAGCACCCCCCAGGGCCCATTACTAGTCTAACCCCGGCCAATTACCAGTCCTACCCCCCCCCCCGCCGGCCAATTACCAGTCCTACCCCCCCCCCTGGCCAATTACCAGTCCTAACCCCCCCCCCTGCCAATTACCAGTCCTAACCCCCCCCCCCCCACATCAGCCCCTTTCCCGTCATAGCCCCCCCCATGGCCAATTACCAGTCCTAACCCCGGCCAATTCCCAGTCCTAACCCCCCCCCCCCATCATGGCCAATTACCAGTCCTACCCCACCCCCCCCCTGGCCAATTACCAGTCCTAACCCCCCCCCCCATCAGCCCCTTTCCAGTCTTAGCCCCCCCCCATGTGCCAATTACCAGTCCTAACCCCCCCCCTGGCCAATTACCATCCTAACCCCCCCCCCTGGCCAATTACCAGTCCTACCCCCCCCCCCCGGCAATTACCAGTCCTAACCCCCCCAACAGCGCCTTTCCAGTCTTAGCCCCACCCCCCCATGTCCAATTACCCGTCCTAACCCCCCCCCATCAGCCCCTTTCCAGTCTTAGCCCCCCCCATGGCCATTACCAGTCCTACCCCCCCCCCCATCAGCCCATTCCAGTCCTTAGCCTCCCCACCATAGCCCAGGTTACAGTCCTATAACCCCCTTCCCCCCCTATCCATCCCAAATTAAAAAAAAAAAACCCAAACAAAGCGGCTGCTTCTGCCGCGGCAGCCTCAAGAGCTCTGCCGCGGCAGCCTCAAGAGCTCTGCCGCGGGGCCCACCCCCTGCCCGCCGCAGAGCCTCCCTGCATCATCTACCTTCAAGTCGCAAAACGCGGGCTTCTTTCAGAGCCGCGAGAGTTTCCTTTCTCACGGGAGAGCCGCGAGAAAGGAAACTCTCGCGGCTCTGAAAGAAGCCCGCGTTTTTGCGACTTGAAGGTAGATGATGCAGGGAGGCTCTGCGGGCAGGGGGGGCCCCGCGGCAGAGCTCTTGAGGCTGCCGCGGCAGAGCTCTTGAGGCTGCCGCTGCAGAAGCAGCCGGTTTGTTTGGTTTTTTTTTTTTTTAAATTTGGGACCTTTTAAATGCGGACCTTCCCGCGTGCCAGCTGCAAGGCCTTCGCGTGCCACAGCTGGCACGCGTGCCATAGGTTCGCCATCGCTGGTCTATAGGATTACATGTTCAGGATCTGAACCATATTTAGGTCCATTAGCTAATGACCATTTATACTCCTCTTTCTGTGTGCTTCTCTCTCCTTACCCCAAATATGCGGTCCAATATGGGCCTGGAGACATACGTAACAATTTTTTTTCTTATGTCTAAATTCCATATTTAAATTTCATTTATTAATGTTATATAATCAAATCTTTGCTCTTGTGACAGAGAATTCATTGTAGTGGTGAATCATAGTGCTATAAGTAATTAGGGAATGATTCATACTTGTCAATGCAGGTCTGCGTCTTCTGATCTCATTGCAAGTTTGGGGATATTCCCTGCCTTAGTTGCCTGCTGTGTGGCAGAGAAGATAAGAGGCATATATGCAAAAATATTTGTATGCATGTAGAAAGTATGTTGAGTGCAAGTGTGAGCGTATAGATTAGGAAAATAAAAGTTGTTATGATATTTGCCTGCAAATGGGATGCCAGCAAGAACGGCTTAAACCGCCGCTTCGGGGGCGCGCAGGAGAGCCTTTGTGAGCAGGAGCCCCTCCTCCCTCCTAGTGCCTGCAAATGGGATGCCAGCAAGAACGGCTTAAACCGCCGCTTCGGGGGCGCGCCCGCGCCTTTCGGGCCTGCGCCTGAGGGCCTCGCTAGAGGGCCCTTTGGCATGGCCCTTAGGCGTTGGACCATGGCGTTGGACCATGGCGTTCGCCCTGAAGTTAACATGGAAGATGTGATCTGGACTGCCACACGCATATATTATGGTAACCTGCTGTTCCCTTTGTTCTTTTTGTCTTATCTTTTTGACTGTTTCTGTCCTCTACTCTGTCCTATATTACAAATGGCGTTCCTTTCATATTTTCTCAAATGATATATTATTGTAAACCGCTCTGATGCTTCGGCCTGAGCGGTATATAAAATTTAATAAACATAAACATAAACATATAGTATATGTCTAGAATACTGACAGCATGAAGGGGGCCAAATTTATTTTTCAAAGGCAAATGTGTTCATTCACAGCATAAAATGTTGTACCGAGCTTTTAAAATAATTTCTTGAGAAACATCAAGCATTTAAAAAAAAATACAGAGCTACCCAAGTGCATGACACTGCACTTCTTTGCATTAAATCTTAATTACCAAGCATTAGACCATTCTTCCAGCTTTTGTAGATCTTTCCTCATGTTAACCACTCCCTCTGGGAAGTTGACTCTGTTGCAAATTTTCGTTCATTTTTTCGTTCATTCGTTCTTTCATTCTTTTTTTCATTCATTCGTTCATTATTTTTCGTTCATTTGTTTTCTTTTGTTCTTTTATTTGTTCTTTTTCATTCATTCATTCATTTTTTTAATTCGTTCTTTCATTCGTTTATTTTTTTGTTCATTCGTTCATTTTTTAATTTTTTTATTTGTTCATTTTTTCATTCATTCGTTCTTTTCTTCATTCGTTTATTTTTTCATTCATTCAATCCTTCTTTCTTTCTTTCATTCATTCTTTTTTCATTCATTCAAATTTTCGTTCATTTGATTTTTCTTTCATTTGTTCATTTTTTGTTCATTTGTTCTTTCATTCATTCATTTTTTGAATTCGTTCTTTCTTTCATTTGTTCATTTTTCGTTGATTCGTTGATTCTTTTTTTTATTCATTCATGTTTTCATTAATTCGTTCTTTATTTCATTTGTTCATTTTTTTCATTCATTCAATTTTTCTCTTTCATTCATTCATTTTTTTCGTTCATTCGTTCATTCATTCATTTTTCATTCGTTCATTTTTTCATTCATTCATTCTTTATTTCATTCGTTCATTTTTTCGTTCATTCATTCTTTCTTTCATTCATTCATTCTTTTCTCATTCGTTCATTTTTTCGTTTGTTCATTCTTTTCATTCTTTTTTTCATTCATTCAATTTTTCATTCATTCGTTCATTATTTTTCATTCATTTGTTTTCTTTTGTTCTTTTATTTGCTTTTTTCATTCATTTATTCATTTTTTTAATTCGTTCATTTTTTCATTCATTTGTTCATTTTTTCACTCATTCGATCCTTCTTTCTTTCTTTCGTTCATTCTTTTTTCATTCATTCATTTTTTCGTTCATTCGTTTTTTTCTTTCATTTGTTCATCTTTCATTTTTTCGTTCATTTGTTCTTTTTTTCATTCGTTCATTTTTCATTTTTTCGTTCATTCTTTCTTTCACTTGTTCATTTTTCATTTTTTTTGTTCATTCCTTTTTTCATTCGTTCATTTTTCATTTTTTTATTCATTCGTTCTTTTTTTCATTCGTTCATGTTTTCGTTCAT
Source organism: Ichthyophis bannanicus (assembly GCA_033557465.1). Classification (NCBI taxonomy): domain Eukaryota; kingdom Metazoa; phylum Chordata; class Amphibia; order Gymnophiona; family Ichthyophiidae; genus Ichthyophis; species Ichthyophis bannanicus. Next base: position 394,660,673 of record CM066035.1, read on the forward strand.
TCGTTCTTTTTTTCATTTGTTCATTTTTCATTTTTTCATTCACTCGTTCTTTCACTCTTTCATTTTTTAATTTTTCGTTCATTCATTCTTTTTTCATTTGTTCATTTTTCATTTTTTCGTTCATTTGCTCTTTTTTTCATTCGTTCATTCGTTCTTTTTTTATTCATTCATTTTTCATTTTTTCATTCATTCGTTCTTTCACTTGTTCGTTTTTCATTTTTTCTGTTCCTTCGTTTTTTCATTCGTTCATTTTTCATTTTTTCATTCATTATCTCTTTTTTTCATTCATTCTTTTTTTCATTTATTCATTTTTCATTTTTTCGTTCACTCGTTCTTTCACTCTTTCATTTTTTATTTTTTTGTTCATTCGTTCTTTTTTTCATTTGTTCATTTTTCATTTTTTTCGTTCACTCATTCTTTCATTCGTTCATTTTTTCATTCGTTCATTTTTATATTCATTCGTTCTTTTTTTCATTCGTTCTTTTTTCATTTTTCTGTTCATTCATTCTTTCACTCGTTTATTTTTCATTTTTTCATTCATTTGTTCTTTCACTCGTTTATTTTTTTATTTTTTCATTCATTCATTCTTTTTTTCATTTTTTTCATTCATTTGGTTTTTTTTTCATTCGCTCATTTTTTCGTTCTTTCGTTCTTTTTTTCATTCGTTCATTTTTCATTTTTTCGATCACTTGTTCCTTCATTCGTTCATTTTTCCTTTTTTCATTCATTTTTTTTTTCATTCGTTCATTTTTCATTTTTTCGTTCATTCGTTCTTTCACTTGTCCATTTTTCATTTTTTTTGTTCATTCATTTTTTTCATTCGTTCATTTTTCATTTTTTCATTCATTCGTTCTTTTTTTCGTTCATTCGTTCTTTTTTTCATTTGTTCATTTTTCATTTTTTCGTTCACTCATTCTTTCACTCTTTCATTTTTTACTTTTTCATTCATTCATTCTTTTTTTCATTGTTAATTTTTCATTTTTTCGTTCACTCATTCCTTCATTCGTTCAATTTTTCATTCATTCGTTCTTTTTTCATTTGTTCTTTTTTCATTTTCCATTCATTCATTCTTTCACTCGTTTATTTTGCATTTTTTCATTCATTCGTTCTTTCACTCGTTTATTTTTTCGTCCATTTATTCTTTTTTTCATTTTTGTTCATTTGTTTTTTTTTCATTCGTTCATTTTTTCGTTCTTTCGCTCTTTTTTTCATTCGTTCATTTTTCATTTTTTCGATCACTTGTTCCTTCATTCGTTCATTTTTCTTTTTTTCATTCATTCTTTTTTTCATTCGTTCATTTTTCATTTTTTCGTTCATTCGTTCTTTCACTTGTTCATTTTTCATTTTTTTTTTCATACGAATGAATGAAAAAATGAAAAATGAATGAATGAAAAAAGAACGAATGAACGAAAAAATGAACGAATGAAAAAAGAACAAATGAACAAAAAAATAAAAAATAAACAAGTTTTTTTCGTTCTTTTTTTTCATTCATTCATTTTTAATTTTTTTGTTCAATCGTTCTTTCATTCGTTCATTTTTCATTTTTTCATTCATTTTGCATGGCTCGTTTCTGGAGCCAAGTGGTCTGCTCACATAATGGCAGTTCTGAGCAGTGTGCATTCTTCTGTGATGTGTACATCTTAGCCTCCTATTGCTATTGACAAACCTGCTTTCAAGTTACCAGCCAAGATGCTCTTTGCATTCGCAGTCTCAGTATTTGTTGGCCATGCCATTACTTCAACTGACCTAGTTATCGTGAATCACAAATCGTGGTCTTTCTTTCGTTGGTCCCAACCTTTGGAATTTATTTCTGTTTCTTCTTCATGAGTTATCTAACCTGCTTGATTTTAGAAGACTGCTTAAAGCAGATTTTTTTAGGGAGGCATTTAATGAAGATTTGTATAATTCTTGCTAATGTGCTTATATTTGCCTGCTTGTACTGTATTTTAATTATGCATCTTTTATTCTAAATTGCTGAGGACTTAGTATTAGCGGGATAAATGTTTTAAATAAACTAAATAAAGATAAACAAAATATAATTCTTAGAGAATTCTGTTTGCTCTAGGAATTTAAGCATTTAAAATTTTCTCTTTGGAGGAAATATTAGAAGGAAATTCTTAAGATGTATAATGCTGACAAAATGGAATTTGCTAATTGTTATTATTTTCAAGGATCCTTAAGTACAACATTTTTCTTGACTGCTTCCTTTCTGATTCTGAAGAAGGCCCCAGGGCCATGTATCTGGCCGGCCGTTGGTAACCGGGCCAGCAGCGCGTGGCTCTCCCCCTTCGTCGGGCCGCGGGGGCCGAAGGATTGCCGCGAGGCCAGGTGGCGTCATTTGAATGGATTGGCTCCCACGGCGGAGTGGCAGCGGCGGGAGCCAATTGGGGTTGGCAGTGGGAGGGGGAGAGGGGGATGTTGAAGTGGAGCCTTGCCGGGCGTGCATTCGGCGTGCGGGGCAGGAGGCTGCGGACGTGTTCTTTCACTTCTTTTCTTTTTTCTGCAGGCCGGTCTGTGCGGCGATTCCTTTTCAGCAGGCGGGGGTCTGCGTGCTGGTTGGTGTCCTGCTGAAGCGGCCGAGGTGATCGGGCTGTGAGAGGTTGGGCGGAGTACACCTAGGCACAGGAAAGCAGGGTGAGTGAGGAATGCCGGCTCGGTCAGGAGCAAGGGGTGGTAGGAAAGGGGAAAGGAATGTAGGGGGTGCCAGGCGGTCTGGCAGCGATTCTCGGGGTGGGGATGCTAGGGTAAGGGGGGAGGAATGCAGGGGCTGTGTTGGACTCTGTTGGGGGTTTGTCGGGGGGGAGGGTTCTCAGGTCTGGGAGATCCCGGGGAAGGAGGGGGTTGGGTGTGAGGTCCTCCTCAAGGGGTAGGGGGGTTGCGGGTCCGACGGAACCTTTGGATGCTGTGCTCGGGGGTGGCAATGGTGGGCCTTTGGAGCACATGTCCTTTGCCTCAGTGGGGGCAGTTCAGTTTGGGGAAATGGCTGTGGGAGCGGGGCAGGGGCCCAGTGCATGGTGGGGGGGCAGTGGGGATGTTGCTGGGTTTGTTGGGGGTGCACAGACTTTTCCTGCTAGGCAGCCTAGCCAGGGTGGGGCTTTGGGGTGGTTGAGTAAGGGGGGTTATCTGTAGGTGGCGGGCCTTCAGCTTGGGACTACTGGAGGGGCAGGGGGCAAGGCACATCTAGGGCGGATTGGCTGGGCGCCTGGTTGCCCTCCTGGCCAGGGGCTTCTTTTCCCTCTCCCCCTGTGTTTCCTTATGTTCCTGCACAGGCTCTGGCGGCGTGCCCTCTACCGGGGGGATTTCCTGTGGGCAGTGATGGAGGAATGGCGATCAGGAGCCGGTGGCATCGGCTGTGATGACGGACGGTGCTGCTGCAGTCAGTGAGGCGGCGGTGCGTACAGGTGAGTCACAGGTTGGGGGTGAAGGGGGAGGGACCCAGGAGGGGGGGTCGGGAGTTGGCGTGGGGGGAAAGGCGCAGAGGAAGCGGAAGCATGCTTGCTGGAGGCATTGCAGGGATGAGACGTCTTCGTCTAGCGGGTCTTCGACGGATACTTCGGGTGGCGATTCAGTGGAGCGGTTGGCGGTGCCCACGACATTGGGGGCAGAGGGGCGTGGGGCTGTTCCGACGCTTGCGTCTTTTTCAGAGTTGTGGGAGGGAGTTCCGCGGGGGTTGTGCAGAAAAATCAGGAAGAGGAAATATATTGATATTTTCCGGCTGTTGGAGGGGAGGCGGAGGTCGGGCAAAAGCCGTAAGAAGAGGAAGGAGGATGAGAAGGCCGGGAGGGTTAAACAAGTGGCTCGGAATGTGGTGAATTGGACTAGGGCCTTTTTACGGCTGGCCAGCATGTGGAGCCATCAGTCTCCGGAAAAGTACAGGATGTTGCTTGCGTATGCAGATTCCATTTTGGAAGCCGCGCAGATGCATGATGGTTGGGCTTGGCTCAACTATGACGAAAAATTTAGGGATAAGATGGAGGAGAATAAGTTGTTGTCTTGGGGGACTCAAGATATTAGTTTGTGGCTGACTCAGATGGCGGCCCGGCCTGGGGGTGCCGGGGGTGCGGGTGGGCAAGGGGGCATAAAAGGTGTGGGGGCAGGCACGGCGGGTACGGGGCGTTCCTTTCGTGACAGAGCATTCGGGTTGCAGAAGGCAGGGGGAGGGTTCCGGAGATCTTTGTTGGAGATTTAATAAATCATCATGCCCATTTCCGGACTGTAAGTTTCGGCATGCCTGTTCCTTGTGTGGAGCGTGGCATTCTGCCCTCAAATGCACAAAGCGTGTCGCCCCTGCGCTCGCGGCTCCCAAGTAGTGTAGAGGTGGGGGAGTGTGCTTTCACGCCGATTAGGTTGGAGTTGATGTGGCCGTGGCTACAGCGCTATCCGAGGCGACGGATAAGGGAAGTGCTCGGGGGGGGTTTGGGGATGGGGTTTTTTATTCCTGTGACAGGGGCGGTGAGGTCGGGTTGGGTGGACAATGCGGCTTTGGTGCACCGATTGGCACAGGTAGTGCGGGCAAAATTGAGATCCGAATGTGAGTTGGGTAGAGTAGCTGGTCCATTTTCTTGCCGGCCGTTTCCGAATTTGGTAGTGTCTCCTTTGGGTGTGGTCCCCAAAAAGGAGCCAGGGAAGTACCGGCTCATTCACAACCTGTCATTCCCTGTGGGGTCATCGGTCAATGATCGGATTCCGCAGCAGTGGTGTTCCATGCGTTATGCATCATTTGATGCTGCGGTCGATTTGTTGCATTGTTGCGGGGCGGGGAGTTTAATGGCCAAGGTTGACATTGAATCCGCATTTCGGTTGTTGCTGGTTCACCCATCGTCCTTCCCGTTGTTGGGTTTTTTATTTTGAGGAGGGCTGGTACTTCGACAAATGTATGCCGATGGGTTGCTCGATTTCCTGTGCGTACTTTGAAATGTTCAGCACCTTTTTGCATTGGGCCTTGGTTCAGAGGGTCGGTTGTGCAAATGTTGTGCACTATTTAGATGATTTTTTGTTTGTGGGAGGGGCCCAGACGCGTCAATGTCAGGACTTGTTGGATGGTTTTGTGGCTTTAGCGCAGGAGTGGGGTGTACCATTGGCGGAGGGGAAGACGGAGGGTCCGGGTACGTGCATCACCTTTTTGGGCATTCAGCTGGATTCGGTGGCAATGGTGGCACATTTGCCGACTGCAAAGATTGTGCGTTTGTGGTTGCTGGTTGCCAACGCGCTGGGAGCGCACAAGATCACCTTGAAAGAGTTGCAGGCCTTAATTGGCTCACTGAATTTTGCGTGTAGAGTGATACCTATGGGCAGGGTCTTTCTGCGGTGTTTGGCGGTCGCTACGGCCGGGGTGACGAGGTCTTATCATCGGATCAGGGTGACTCGGAATATCCGGGTGGACTTTGGGGTGTGGGACGTGTTCCTGCAGGAATTTAATGGCACGTCGGTTTTGATGGAGGTGACCGTTACTTTGGCTGATCTACAGCTTTTTACAGATGCAGCGGGCAGTGGGGGGTTAGGTATCTACTTTGCGGGGGCATGGTGTTCGGCCCCTTGGCCTCAGGCTTGGCGGGACGAAGGGTTAACGGCGAATATCACTTTTTTAGAGTTGTTCCCTTTTTTGGTGGTTTTGCATCTGTGGCCGGACAAGTTGCGTAATCGTAGGGTGGTGTGGCACTGTGACAACGAGGCAGTGGTCCGTGTCATAAATAATTATACTCCGCATTGCCTGCAGGTAGCGGCTTTAATGAGGGCGGTAGTGCTGGCTTGCTTGCGGTTGAATGTTTTAGTTAGGTCCCGGCATATCCCGGGTAGTACTAACAGTATTGCAGATGCTCTTTCTCATTTTAAGTGGGAGCAGTTCCGGGTGTTGGCACCAGCAGCAGACGTCGAGGGTGCGCAGGTCCCAGAGTACTTATGGCAGCTTGGCCGCTGGAGATGTTAACGTTGCTGCAGCGGTCGGTGGTGCAGGGGACCTGGAAGAGATATCAGCGTGGGAGCGACAACGTGGTCAGCTTTCTGGTGACTCGGGTTTTGCGGGCAGATCACGTTCCCGATCATTTATTGGCGGAATACGTGGTCGCGGCAAAAGCAAAAGGAGTGTCCAAGGCGACGGTGCGGGCGCACTTGGCCGGGTTTTCCTTTTTTCCGTGGGCGGTGGGTTGGGGTGGCTCGGGCGGGGGCTTTCTAACTTGGCGATTGTTACAGGACTGGGAGCGATCTCAACCGACTCAGCGGGATGGTCGTCGGCCTATTACGCATGAGTTATTGGCACGGATATCTGTGGCGTTACCGGGGGTTGCTTCCTCCAATTACAAGACACGGTTGTTTCGGGCGGTGTATAGTTTGGCTTTTTTTGGGGCTTTCCGAGTGGGGGTGTTGTTGGCGGATTCACACCGCGTGGTGTGCGGTTTGGAGAGGAGGCAGGTGTATGTGGGGGACGGGGAGATGCGGATATTCCTTGCGCGATCCAAAACAGATCAGCGGGGATGGAGGCAGTAGGTGGTGTTGCGAGCCATTGGGAATTCCCTGACTTGCCCGGTGGCTTTGGTATGGGTGTATTTGGGAGTGCGCCCCGAGGGTGACGGTAATTTTTTCTTGCATGAGGATTGTAACCCGTTAACTCGCTTTCAGTTTGCGGCGGTCCTGCGGTTGGCTTTGCAGAAGTTGGGGGTAGGGCCAGCGGGGTTCGCCCCACATTCTTTCTGGATTGGGGCTGCTACCAGTGCCGCGGTGACAAGATTGCCACATGGCGAGATTCAGCGTATTGGCCGTTGGCGTTCCCAAGCATTTCAGGGTTATGTGCGTATATGAGGGGGACGTTGGTGAGTTCTGGGGGGGGTGCTAACTTTTATTTTGTGTTCCAGGTGGGGAGCAGTACCCGTGGAGCTGCTGGTTGGTTGGCCACTCCTTCGTGCATTGGGCGGAGCGGAGAGCGGTGGTACGGCCCATGGGGCCCAATCTCGGGTTGGACCCGGCAGAGCTGGCGGTCTTATGGCTGGGCGCGAGAGGGCTGCGTTGGATGCAGCTCCTGCCTTTGCTGCAGCATCGGGGGCGTGTGATGGAGTGGCCGAAGTTGCTGCTTATACATCTGGGGGGTAATGACTTATGCTCCTGGACTTGTAAGCAGCTGATCCGAGTGGCAATACAGGATTTCTGTGAAGTGCTGTTAATGTTTCCGGATGTCTTGTTATTATGGTCGGACATCATTCCACGGCCTGCCTGTTGGGAGCAGTGACGGTGGTCGCGTGGGTTGACTAAGATTAATCGCCAGATTGGGCGTTGGGTGGTGGAGCATGGGGGGCTTCAGATTCAGCATCCCTGGGTTGAGGTTTCCTGTGCAGGCTTATACCGGCAGGATGGGGTGCATTTGTCCCCTGTTGGGCTGGATTTGCTTCTTAATGATTGGCAGGAGGCCGTGGAGGAGGTGGTCGACAGGAGGTTCATCGGTCGCAGCTTGGGAGGGGGCGGTTCAGGGATGAGGGTGTCCCTGAACCGGTGGCGGGATCCTGGAGGTTTCCGGGGTCTGGAGCCATAGCCATTAGTTGGGCGGGGGTGGGGTACCCCCGACCCGGATAACCCTGGTGAGGCTTTTGCTAGTAATATGGCGAAGCCGGAGAAAGGGGTGGTAGGATGAGCAGTAGCCTCGCTGCGGTGGCAACAGCAATGACCTCACTTTGTTACCCACATGGCTGGTGAGTCATTACTGTTGTGGTAGAGGCGGGAATTGTTTTGTTTGGAATTATGGTTGAAGTTTGTTAAAGTTAATAAAGCTGCAACCGGTGTTATGCCAATAAATGGTGTGCTGTGAGTTATTGCGGGTTTGGGGGGGGGAGGTGAGCAAAGGGTGCACCGTGTCCGTCGTGCCATGGTTATGAAGAAGGCCCCAGGGCCACGTACCTGGCCGGCCTTTGGTAACCGGGCCGGCGGCGCGTGGCTCTCCCCCCTCATCGGGCCACGGGGGCCGAAGGATTGACGCTAGGCCAGGCGGCGTCATTTGAATGGATTGGCTCCCGCAGCAGAGTGGCAGCGGCAGGAGCCAATCGGGGCTGGCAGTGGGAGGGGGAGAGGGGGATGTTGAAGCGGAGCCTTGCCGGGCGTGCATTCAGTGCGCAGGGCAGGAGGCTGCGGACGTCCCCCCCTCCCGCCCGTTATCATTTGGTGGGGTTGGGTTCGGGTTGTTGCAGCTTGGGGGGGGTGGTGGGATCCTGGAGGTTTCCGGGGTCTGGAGCCATAGCTATTAGTTGGGCGGGGGTGGGGTACCCCCGACCCGGATAACCCCGGTGAGGCTTTTGCTAGTAATATGGCAAAGCCGGAGAAAGAGGTGGTAGGATGAGCAGTAGCCTCACTGCGGTGGCAACAGCGATGACCTCACTTTGCTACCCACATGGCTGGTGAGTTATTACTGTTGTGGTAGAGGTGGGAATTGTTTTGTTTGGAATTATGGTTGAAGTTTGTTAAAGTTAATAAAGCTGCAACCGGTGTTATGCCAATAAATGGTGTGCTGTGAGTTATTGCGGGTTTGGGGGGGGTGAGCAAAGGGGGGAGGTGCACCGTGTCCGTCGTGCCACAGTTATTTGTAATTGAAACATTGTCTGAAAAGAAGAATAGGGATAGTAATTTATGTGATATTTAGGTTGAGTAGATGGGTTATGTAAATAGAATGTGGTACTAATGTTGAGTAAAGTTACAATAGGGCATGTTAACTAAAGGTTAACACACATTAATGAAGTTAATGTGCACTAAGTACCACTGCACCCATAGAAATAAAAGGGTCGTGTGCACTTAACATGCACTAATGAAATTAATATGCATTAAAACCTGTAAAGACACATTTTACAAATGGCATCCAATTGCAATCTGGGATGTCCAGTCCTGAACATCAGAAAAAGAGGCAGGCATGTCCAAGTTCGGGTATGAACTCACAAATGTGGATATGCCTGATATAGACGTCTGCTGGGCCATCTACATACAGTAAAAGTCCCTGGAATAGTATCCAAGACCCAGGACATCTAAGAGACATTTAGTAGTGGTTCTGACATAAAATAAGTTTCCCAATTACACAAAAAATATCATCGCGATTGTGGGACATACTGGGGATGGTTCAGCGGCATCTTCTCTGCACCCTCCAGATATTTAATGGCCCAAACAAGCACTTTCCTGATCCCTATTCTTGCCTGGAGCAGGTATAAACTTGGATGACGTCCCTGATATTTCTGCAATTTCCATCCTGGAAATGCCTCTGCCACACTCCCTGCCTACTTGGATGTCCCCACACTGCACACCTTGAATATTGTGTGCAATTCTGGTCGCCGTATCTTAAAAAGGATATAGCGATTTTAGAAAAGGTACAGAGAAGAGCCACCAAAATGGTAAAGGGGATGGAAGGATACTCCTATGAAGAAAGGCTAAAAAGGTTAGGGCTCTTTAACCTGGAAAAGAGACGGCTGAGGGGAGATATGATAGAAGTCTATAAATTAATGAACGGAGTGGAACGGGTAAACGTAGATAGATTGTTTACCTTATCAGAATATAGAAAGACTAGGGGATATGCAATGAAGCTACAGAGTAAACTATTTAAGACTAATAAAAGAAAATATTTTTTCACTCAACGTGTAATCAAACTCTGGAATTTGTTACCGGAGGATGTAGTAAAGGCTGTTAGTGTAGCTGGGTTTAAAAAAGGTTTGAACAAGTTCCTGGAGGAAAGGTCCATAAACCATTATTAAGAAGTGACCGAAGATATCAATGCTTGACCCAGTACAAGCATTGTGGAACTTGTGTCTCTTGGGGAAACTGCTAGGTACATATGACCTAGATTGGCCACTGTTGGAAACAGAATACTGGGCTTGATGGACCTTGGTCTGACCCAGTATGGCATATCTTATGTTCTTATGCGGATGTCTTTAGACAGTATTTATCAGATGGTTCCAGGGATATTTTTGTGATTTGGATGTCCAAATTGCAATTATGGCTTCTAAAATGACCACCTTAGTAATCACGCCTCATAAGGCTAACCAATTTTTGTCTGACATCTCACTACAACATAAAAAGAAAACTCTCCCTATCTGAATCTGAACTTCTTTCCATGATTATACCCCAAATAATGTCTATATGTAAATAATGTATATAAGTTGCACTGTTCTGTGCCATTCAGTTTAACATTATTCTGTTTACTTTATATTGCTTATAGTTATCTGATGTTATATGTAAAACAAACTATGCTTTGTTGACTGTTGTTATCTGTGAACCGCAACTGATCTATGGAAGCTGCGGTATATAAGTTCTTGTTTAAATAAATAAATATTTCTTTGGCTTTATTTGGATTTTTTCCTTTCTCATTAATGTATGCTGGTGATTTAGTGATTTTCTGTATTAGATATATTTATATGGGGCTATTTTACTAAACCATGTTAGACTTTTACCAAAAACATACAGATAAAGCACAACCTTTGCAGCTAATGTGGTACTATCTGTTGAGGGCGTGTACAGCAGTTCCCCATCAGATAATGGACCAAAAGTGCAGAGAACATGGTCGAGCAGTATCGTCTGCAAATTCAACAGTTACTGTGTGCTGTTGAGACCTGTGGCAACCGCGCAGTACAGACATGCCCACCCCCTGCCCTAATCCCACCCACTCCTGCAGATAACATGCTTTCTGCAAACAGCCACAGAAAATTGCTGTGTAATCTGCTGTGGTTTCTGTTTACCTGCGCTGCACCCAGATAGCGCGCACTATTTGCCGTGTTAGCAGCTAACACGGTTTAGTAAACTGGCCCCTAGAGGTTTAAGTTTTCCTTTTATTTCCTAATTTCCTAAATAAAATTTATAACCAAAAAATTACTGCAGAGGAAATTTCTTGGGAATCTGAGCATCATTTTGGCATGGTTTAGTAAATCATCAAGCTATTTCTGGTTCCTGCAAGACATACAGAAGAGTGATTTTTTTTCTTTTCAGAAAGAGTGGTATCAGTGAAACTGTAACACAGTAGCAGGTCAAAATGCATTAAAGATACAGTTGGGAAAGGCTGATAGTATTTTAATTAATGAAGAGCAGGGGTGAATCATTCATTCCTACTGTGAGCTAAGAGCACTAATTAATCCAGCCCAGGTGCATGCAATTGAGAGATATGCCTTGGACTTTGGACTTAATATTTAATTTCTGCCAAGTTTTGCAGAGTGAAAATAGAGCAGATGTCTGAAAGAGGAACTGGGGAGGTGGCAAATTTGAAATAGCATAAAAAATGTAAGACACTTTTAGCTTATTCTAAAAATGATAAGGCAAAGGTCTAGTTATATATTCTATTGTCTAATGGGCCCTGAATGGTAATAGCAGGCATTAATGCCTGTGGGGTATTTCCACCACAGGATATAATCAAAAGAAGAAATTCAAATAACATTTTGTTTAATGATTTACAACAATAACTAAATATATTTCCTCTTTCATAATAACCGGATTGGTAAAATTCAGTTCAGCTGATACCATGACCAGGAGAACGTTCCTTTGTAAATACATAAAGTACATATCTTATATATATATATATATATATATATAGATAGATATATATAGATATATATAGATATATAGATATATATAGATATATAGATATATATAGATAGATAGATATAGATATATATATATATAGATATATATATTTTAAGTGCATTCAAGTCAATGCTGACTCCTGGCTGAGGCAATGGAGGGTAAAGTGACTTGCCCAAGGTCACAAGGAGTGCCAGTGGGAATTGAAATGCTATATATGTGTGTAAACTCTCTGAAAATTGTTGTTCTTTAATATAGCTAAATGAAAGCCCATTGTGGAATAGCATACTTTCTTTATTTTGATGGTTAGTTATAAGCCAGCTTTCTAAAATTCTAAGCGGTGGACAATAAAACATAAGAAATAGTAGGCTAAACATTGATAAAATATATAAAAACTGAATTATGAAAATATACTTAGCAAAGTGCAAAGAGATTAGGGGACGTATACTTGAGGATGTGCTTTGGATTTGATTAGAAAATAACAAGACAGGATATGTAGGTGGGGAAATGGATGGCTAAGCTCAGCCTTATATAAAAGATGTATAACACCTCCAAGATACATATTGAAATGGTGCCATGTGCAACAGAAAAAGCCATTTTAGGAATGATGGGGGCCACCATTCAGAATCTATAATAGATATTCTTATTTACCACCCGCTGTCTGTTGCGTTGGCTCCAGGGCTGACACTCCTATTTTTGGTTGGTTTATTTTTCCCCTTTTTGATTTTTCTCATTTTTTTCTTGCAGTGGGTGGTAAATAGCTTGTTATAAATAGCTTTTGCTAACCATTAGCCTAGCTTAGTAAACATGCCCCATAGTATCATAGTAAATTCCAGCAGATAAAGAACAGATGGCTCATCTAGTTTGCTCAGTAAGATGGCTAGGGTTGTACCTGTGGTTCTCCTTGGACAAGCAAGAAGTAAGCCCTCATATATGGGTGATGCCCCTGATGGAGCCCATGTGGGAACACTCCCCAGCTTCCATTGGAAGCTTTTCGGAGGCTCCACTGCGCATGCGGGCCTGCTTTCCTGCCTGCCGCGGCATCATCTTTTTGCCAGCAGTCTTATTTTTTTTGCAGAGCCCCTAGGACGAGTTTGATTTTCTGACCCCCTCATGGGTTGCTTTTTCTCTTATTTATCGCCTGTTGTCTGTTGCGTGGGCTCCAGGGCTGAAACTCCTATTTTCTGTTGTTTTTCCCCCCTTTTTTTATTTTTCTCTCTTCTGCATTTTTTTCTTGCAGCTGGTGAAATTGAGCTATTTGACCTAGCCACGGCCATGTCTCTGAATATGACCAAGCCAACCAGTGGCTTTCAAATGTACTAAGTGTGCAAACATCATTTTGGTGACCAAAAGACATTATTGGTTAAATTTAGAACCCAGCAGAGAGCTTATAGTTTAAATTTGATAGTCACTCAGGGCCTAGTAGCAGCAAAGTGTTTTTAGTTTAAATTTAAAACATAGAAGAGAGCTTTCTGGTTAGATTTAGAACCCAGCAGAGAGTTTCTAGTTTAAACTTCATACTAAGTCAGAGCCTAGCAGCAGCAAAGAGCTTTAATTTAAATCAAATCAGAATATAACTTAATATAACAGGCAAAACAGGGTCAGTATTCTTTGAGCAATAAATAAAGTCTACTAGACACCTTTACAAAGAGGCCTTCTACCTCAGGGGCAAGAGATGTGTGGAACTTTTTAAATACGTGTAAAAGCCAGGTGGCAAGTCAAAAGGCCATTTTGAAAGACTCCTTCTATCCAAGCAAGGACTCTTAATCACCCAGAAAGTTGGTCACAGCTTACCTTAGAAGCACAGGACAGGGTACTGTGTAGCAGTCCTCTTTTACTAAGTCATATTTCCCTCCCTCCCCAACACCCACCCACCCCTGCGATAATCATAGCTTTATAGGTACTTACACATCTTAAAGGAAAGGAGACGCTCTCAGGTGCAGCTCTTTCTCCAAATCAGTCATACATTAAGGACCTGAGATTAATTAATCTTCAGGTGAACAAGGTATATTAAACGTATTAGGTACACTTTTATTAGTATAAGTATCCACAGCAACCCTTAGTAAGTAAAGAACTTAAAGATCTAAAAACAAGCTTAAAACTAAGATGCAGACAGCAGTCCAGCAGCGGGATGGGGGCTTTCCAGTCTTTTGCATTGAGTGTCACATATATGATTTTCTCCCAGTTGGTGAGAGGTCTTATGTGTGCACTAGGTGCAAGGAGCTCTTTGCTCTCAGAGAATGAGTGTATTCCCTAGAGGCTAGAGTAGCAGACTTGGAAGACATAAGAAAGACAGAGAGGTACATAGACGAGACCTACAGGGATATAGTCCTGAAATACCACCTCCAGTCTGACAGCATCCCTGTTGACATGGAGGAGAGAGATCATGTAACAGGAGAGCATCACCCTGGTGTGGCAGGAAGTGATCCTGTAACTAGGACCTGTCCTCCAGGTGATGTAAAACCCTCTCTCACCGAGGAAGTTTCTCCAGGGCCATGTGTCGATGAGAGAAGAGTTAGGACAGCCATTATAGTTGGTGATTCAATCATTAGGCATGTAGATAGCTGGGTGACTGGTGGATGTGAGTCACCTGGTAACATGCCTGCCTGGTGCAAAGGTAGTGGACCTCACACACCACCTAGATAAGGTCTTAGACAGTGCTGGGGAGGAGTCTGCAGTCTTGGTACATGTCAGAACCAATGACATAGGAAAATGTGGTAGGGAGGTTCTGCAGGCTAAATTTAGACTTTCAGGTAGGAAGTTGAAATCCAGAACGTCCAGGGTAGCATTCTCTGAAATGCTTCCCATTCCACACGCAGGACCCAAAAGGCAGGCAGAGTTCCGGAGTTTCAATGCATGGATGAGACGATGGTGCAAGGATTTGGGTTTTGGATTTGTTAGGAACTGGGGAACATTCTGGGGAAAGGAGGGGCTCTTCTGAGGGGATGGGCTTCACCTTAACAGGGATGGAACCAGGCTGCTGGCATTAACCTTTAAAAAGGAGATAGAGCAGCCTTTAAACTAGATAATATGAGAAAGCCATCAGTCGCCCAAGAGCACATGGTTCAGAAGAATGTATCCTTGAAGGATACTACCAAAAGCAGAGAGGTTCCAAAAAGAGTGAAGTAGCACAAATGCTCTTGAGTATGGAGCAGACAGAGCTTAAAGATTCCAAATTACCCATACCTACCAATAGCCAGATTAATATGAATAAAATGCAGTCTCTAAAATACTTGTATGCAAATGCTAGAAGTCTAAAAAATAAGATGGGAGAATTAGAATATATAGCACTAAATGAGAGGTTAGATATGATTGGAATCTCAGAGACAAGGTGGAGGGAGGACAGCTAGTGGGACACTGTAATACCTGGGTACAAACTATATTGTAAAGATAGAGCAGATCGAATTGGTGAAGGGGTTTCGTTCTATGTTAGAGAGGGCATTGAGTCAGAAAGGATTAAAATTTTGCAGGAAACAAAATTTGCTGTAGAATCTTTATGGATTGAAATTCCATGTAAAAAGGGGAAGGCGATGGCAGTGGGGGTGTACTATCGACAACCTGGCCAGAATGAACAAATGCATGATGAAATGCTCAAAGAAATCAAGGAAGCTAACAAAAGTTACAGCACAGTAATAATAATGGGTGATTTCAATTACCCTGGTATCGACTGGGTCAGTGTCACGGCAGGACATGCTAGGGAGATAAAGTTCCTAGATGAAAGAAATGACTGCTTCTTGGAGCAGTTGGTTCATGAACTGACCAGAGGGGAAGCCATATTGGACTTTGTCCTTAGTGGAACACTAGATCCGGTGCAAGAGATAAGGGTGTTGGGGCCACTTGGCAATAGTGATCGCATTTGATTTAATTAGTGGAGGAGGG
Organism: Ichthyophis bannanicus; assembly: GCA_033557465.1. Classification (NCBI taxonomy): domain Eukaryota; kingdom Metazoa; phylum Chordata; class Amphibia; order Gymnophiona; family Ichthyophiidae; genus Ichthyophis; species Ichthyophis bannanicus. The sequence continues at coordinate 394,676,075 of CM066035.1, forward strand.
ATGGTAAGGAAATCCACAGTTTTACCTTTTAGCTTTCGAAAGGGAGACTATGATAAAATGAGGAAAATAGTTAAGAAAAACTAAAAGGAGCATTTGCAAACGTTAAAGACTTACATCAAGCTTGGGTGTTGTTGAAAAATGCTATCTTGGAAGCCCAGACCAGCTGTATTCCATGCTTTAAGAAAAGTGGAAGGAAGTCCAAAAAACTGCCAGCATGGTTTAAAGGTGAGGTCAGAGAGGCAGTTGTTGACAAAAAAGCATCTTTCAGGAAATGGAAAAAAGAGCCCAATAATGAAAACTGGAAACAGCACAAGCGCTGGTAAGTTAAATGCAAGGCATTGATAAGGCAGGCAAAGGGAGAATTTGAGAAGAAGCTTGCTGCAGAAGCAAAAACGCATAATAAAGATTTTTTTCAAGTACATTCGTAGCAAAAAACCTGTGAGAGAGTCAGTTGGTCCATTAGATGATAGAGGGCTTAAAGGGGCACTAAGAGATGACAAGGCGATAGCGGAGAGACTGAATGAATTCTTTGCTTTGGTCTTTACTGAGGAAGATGTAGGGATGTTACCCATGACTGAAATGGTATTTAAAGGTGTGGAAGAATTGAAGGAAATATCGATACATCAGGAAGATGTATTAGAACTATTTGATAAACTGAAGAGTAGCAAATCAACTGGACCGAATGATATACATCCAAGGATGAAAGAACTGAAATATGAGATTGCAGACCTGCTATTAGTAATCTGTGAACTATCATTAAAATCATCTCTAATACCTGAAGACTGAAGGATGGCCAATGTAACGCCAGTTTTTAAAAAGGGTTCCAGGGATGATCCGGGAAACTACAGACTGGTGAGCCTGACGTCAGTACTGGGAGAAATGGTAGAAACCATCATAAAGAACAAAATTGCTGAACATGTAGATAGTCATGGCTTAATGGGAGACAGCCAAGATGGATTGAGACAAGGAAGATCTTGTCTTACAAATCTGTTATGTTTTTTTTTGAAGGTGTGAATAAACAGACAAATGTGAGTCGGTTGATATAGTGTATTTGGACTTTCAAAAAGGCTTTGACAAGGTCCCTCATCAGAGACTTTTGGCAAAACTAAAGAGTCATAGGATAGGAGGCAGTGTACTATTGTGGATCAGGAACTGGTTAAAAGATAGAAAGCAGAGGGTATGGCTAAATGCCCAATTTTCCCAATGGAGAAAGGTGAATAGTGGTGTACCCCAGGGATCTGTGCTGGGCCCGCTGCTTTTTGACATATTCATAATTGATCTGGAAAAGGGAATAACGAGTGAGGTTATCAAATTTGCAGATCACACAAAACTATTTAAAGTTGTTAAAACCCATGAGAATTGTGGAAAATTGCAAGAGGACCTTGATAAATTGGAAGACTGGGTATCAAAATGGCAGATGAAATTTAATGTGGACAAGTGCAAAGTTATGTACCTAGGGAAGAGCAACCCAGACTATGGTTCCACAATGCAAGGTTCCACATTAGGAACCACCACCCGGGAAAAAGATGTAGGCGTCATTGTGATAACATGTTAAAACCCTCCACCCAGTGTGCAGCGGCAGCCAAGAGAGCAAATAGAATGCTAGGTATCATAAGGAAAGGAATGGAAAATAAAACAAAGGATATTATAATGGCTCTGTATCATTCCGTGGTGTGACAATACCTTGAATATTGTGTGTATTTCTGGTCGCCGTATCTTAAAAAGAATATAGCATTATTAGAAAAGGTTCAGAGAAGAGCCACCAAAGTGGTAAAGGGGATGGAAGGATACCCCTATGAAGAAAGGCTAAAAAGGTTAGGGCTCTTAAACCTGGAAAAGAGATGGCTGAGGGGAGATATGATAGAAGTCTATAAATTAACGAACGGAGTGGAACGGGTAAACGTTGATCGATAGTTTACGTTATCAGAATATAGAAAAACTAGGGGACATGAAATGAAGCTACAGGGTAAACTATTTAAGATAGATAAGAGAAAATATTTTTTCACTCAATGTGTAATCAAACTCTGGAATTTGTTACCGGAGGATGTAGTAAAGGTTGTTAGTGTAGCTGTGTTTAAAAAAGGTATGGACAAGTTCCTGGAGCTAAGGTCCATAAACCATTATTAAAAAAGGGACACAGGATATCAGTGCTTGACCCAATACAAGCACTGTGGAACCTGTGTCTTTTGGGGAAACTGTTAGCTACGTATGACCTAGATTGGCCACTGTTGGAAACAGGATACTGGGCTTGATGGACCTTGGTTTGACCCAGTATGATATATCTTATGTTCTTATATTGGTGCCTGCAGTGCCTTGGACCTGACCACTAGCCCGCCTCATGAAATCTATGTTTGCAAATGATGAGGAAGGACCTAAAGGGCTGGAAGAAACAGAGAAAGAGTCCCTCTTTCAGCTGTCCGTTTCAGTGTCCCCAGCCCTGGCATTGGCATCGCCATTGACTGCCTCTTGGGGCTCTGCTGAGATATTATCATTGAGAGGTGCCCAAGTGTACTTAGATCTGAGGGACCGCAGTGTCATGGAGCAGAAATTCTACATTGACCTCCGGTTAGAGTACAGGAAGGATCTGTCATTGACTCCATTGACATCGAAGGGGTCGTCAGAGCACCAGACCAAAAGCTATGTGCATCGACATTGGAGCCCTTCCTGACACAACATCGAGAGCGATGGCTGGGAGTGCCCCGCTAACCTGCCCAGTGGAAAGAATCTACTCCCAAGGCTCTGGAGGGCTGCCGGCTGTTTCCCCATGAATCTACCATCATGGAGCCCCTGTCAGCGTGCTGAGTTAATGGCCAAAGTTGTCATCCCTATCCTAATGTTTTCATGGCAGCGGTTCTGGCCTGCAACAAGCTAGCCCCTAAGTTCTGCCGGCATCATCACTGTACTCCGTTTCTGAATAAAGGACTATTCTCTAAGGACTGCTCTAAATATATGGTCCGAGTAACCTATGTTGCCTTTGAGTCAGCCGGCAGGGTTGCGGCAGTGGGCATCGGAGGATGCCATCTCACTTGGCTCCAGTCCTTGTCCACATGATGGCATGAGGGATGCTGAAGATGCTTGGCCACTGCTGATTCATCTCTGTATGAGACAGACTCAGTGCACATTGAGCATACAATTAAAACAGGCCACATGCTGCTTCTGGAACTGGGTAGCAGTCACCACACTCCTAGTGTTGTCCCTACACTGGTGGCTAGAGCCACAGAACCTGCTCAGGGATCTTCCCTTTCAGAGGTCAATGCCCCAGAGGATAGTAACCATGGATGCATCCAAGATTGGCTGGGGAACTCATCTGGATGGCCTGTGCATGCAGAGCCTGTGGTCTGAGCAGGAGAGCCTGCACCAGATAAACTTCCTCAAGCTCTGTGCCAAAGCGAATACCCTCCGGGCTTTCCAGATGCACCTGGCAAACCAGGTTGGCCTGATCCAAACAGATAATCAAGTGACAATGATCTGTGTCAACAAGCAGGGAGGCATGGGATTGTACCCCCTGTGCTGGGAAGTGGTTCACTTGTGAAAGTTCGCTGCTGTCCACAGGATGGAGCTATGGGTGACCTATCTGTCTGGGGAGCTCAATGCCATGGTGGATCACCTGAGCTGGGTCCTCCAGCCGCACAAGTGGATCCTCAACAGGGAGCTAGTGGATCGGATCTTCCAGAACTGGGGTACTCCCATGATAGATTTCTTTCCTACTCTGCACAATGCCCAGGAGGGTCAGTTCTGCTCTAGGATGGTTGTCAGTGGCTAGCTGGCCCTGGCTGCCTTCCTCCTCCACTGTGGAGGTGGGTCTGCTTTATGCATACCCTCCGATTCCATTCATGGTGAAGACCTTGCTGAAGCTTCAGGCTGACAGGGTAACAATGATTCACATCACCCCATATTGACCCAGGCAGCCATGGTTTCTCCTGCTGATTCAACTTTCTCGGTGGGAACCTCTCCATCTGGGATCTATCCCAATCCTCATCTCTCAGGAGGATGGTACTTTTCCTTCACGGGGGATGGTACTTTTCCTTCAGGAGGATGGTACTTTTCCTTCACGGCTTGGATGCTGAATGAGTAGTTTTCTCAGAACTTAATCTGCTCGGGGATGTAATGGATGTCCTGCTGGCCTCACACATGCATTCTATATGCAGATCCTATGCATTTAAGTGGTGGAGGTTCTCCATCTGGTGCACGGGCAGGGCTCTTCATCCCTTCTCCTGCACTGTGGACAAATTGCTGGAGTGCTTCCTGCACCTCTCAAACTCCGGTCTCAAGTCTAATTCAGAGAGTCCATCTGAGAATGATTGGGGCCTACCATCATATCTCTGAGGGAAAGCTCATCTCAGCCCAGCCCCTGGTGGCTCGCTTCATCAGGGGCTTATTCTCCTCTAAGCCTCTGGTCAAGCCCTTGCAAGTGACTTTATTTATTTTATTTATTTAGTACACACTTATATACCGCCACTTCCAGCGATCAGCAGCGGTGACTTGGGACCTTAATGTGGTTTTAGCATAGCTCTGGTTGGCTCCCTTTGAGCCGCTCATTTCCTGCCCTCTGAAGTTCCTAACCGGGAAGGTCTTCTTCTTGGTGGCGGTTACTTTGGCTCGCTGTGTCTGTGAGCTCCAGGCATTGGTGGCTCATCCGCTTATACCAGGTTTAATCATAATAGGGTGGTTCTATGAACTCATCTATGTTTCTTATTTAAAGTAGTCTCCGCTTTCCACCTAAATCAATCAGTCGTTCTACCCACCTTCTTTCCCAAGCCTCACGCTAACTGTGGGGAAACTGCACTGCTGATACTAGACTGCAAGCGTGCTCTAGTTTCTAACTCAAGCAGACAAAGATGTACTCACATTCCATCCAGTTGTTCATCTCTTTTGACACCAGAAATCTGGGTGCTGCTGTCTCCAAATGCACGCTGTTCATTTGGCTGGCAGACTGCATCTCTTTCGCTTATGCCCAGGCGGGCCTGAGCCTCGATGACCATGTCATGGCTAACAGTGTCTGAGCCATGGCTGCATCAGAGGTCAATTTGCATTCGGTCTCCATGGAGGAGATCTGCGGGGCGGCAACATGGTCTTCGGTGTACACCTTCATAGCTCACTACTGTCTGGATGGAGATTCCCAACACAACAGCAAATTCGGCCAAGCCGTACTCCAGCATCTCTTTGGGACATAGGTTCAATTCCTTTCCACTGACTCTTCTGTCCATCCAAAAAGAGTCCTCTCAGTGTTAATGTATGCTAAGGATGCTGAATCAGTCGAGTCCCCAGGGGAACTACCCTCATTGTTTGTTCAGGTTCTCTAGTTTTTGCCCTGATTGGACTTTTGTCTCCTCGGTTTTCTGTAGCCTGTAGCTTCAGAGTCCAATTTGTAAGGACTTACTTCCTGCTTGTCCACAGAGAAAGCATAGCTACTCATCTGTAGCAGGTGTTCTCCATGGACAGCAGGAATAAATCCTCACAATCCTTCCACCTCCCCAAAGAGTTGCTTCTTGGCTATTGCTCTGTTATTGTACTGAAGAGAAGATGGTACCACAGCAGGCAGGAAGTCAGTCATGCATGCATGGTGGAGCCTCCCAAAAGCTTCCAATGGAAGCTAGGGAGCATTACCGCATGGAGCTCCATCAGGGATGTCACCCATATGTGAGGATTTATTCCTGCTCTCCACGGAGAAAACCTGCTACAGGTGAGTAACTATGCTCTCTATGTAGGTTACCCCTACCCCCATCTTTGTTCAGGCTTATACTTGCCACTCTGTGCAGCTTACCCCTCTCTATACCTTGTTTTTGTTGTATTACTTTTATAAATTCTAAAAAACTTCAATGTTCATTTGGGTTTAAAAATGGTTTGGACAAATTCCTGGAGGAAAGGTCCATAAACCATTGTTAAAGAGGGAAATCCAATGCTTACCCAGAGATGAGCATTGTGGAACCTATGTGCACTTTTGGGAACCTGCCAGATACTCGTTGGAAACTAGGCTTGATGGCTCTTGGTTTGACCCAGTATGGCATTTCTTAATTTTATTTATTTATTTAACAATGATTTATATACCGCATCTTCCATAGTTCAGTTGCGGTTCACAATGAACAACAGTTAACAAATCAGAGTTTGTTTTACATATAACATCATGTGGCCAAAAGCAATAAAATAAACAACCAATGTTAATACTGAACAGCATAGAACAGTGCGAACTATATACATTATATACAAATACACATTATGTGGGACTTAAGCATTATTCAAAGTACAGTATCAGTTATGAAGAATTGTATGTGTAGGTCATTTGGGATTTGTTAGATAAAAACTGGTTAGCCTTTATCTAAGTCTTTTGAGGGATGATCTGAGTTGTTGTAATGTTTAGAAAAGAGATAGGTTTTCACTTTTTTGCGGAATTCGATGATCTCGGATAGCATTCTTAGATCATCTGGGAGGGAATTCCAGATTGTTGGAGCTGCATGTGAAAAAGCTCTATTGTTTGTGAGTTTATTTGCTTTTATGAAGTCTTTGGGGGTTTTTAGTTTATTTATTTGCCCTTTTCTTTGAGTAGATTTTGAGTGCTCTTTGCTAATTAGGTTACTTAGGGTGACTGGGGCCATGTCATTTAAAGTTTTAAATGCGGTTATTAATGTTTTGTATACTATCCTACTTTGTATTGGCAGCCAGTGAAGGGATGCTAGTATTGGTGTTATATGTTGATGTGAGTGTACTTTCGTAATTATCCAAGCTGCTGCATTCTGTGCAAGTTGAATTCTTTTAATGTTTTGTTTTGTTATACCCAATAAAATTAGGTTAGCGAAGTCAAAGTGGGGGGTTATGGTGGCTTGAATTATGCTGATGAAATCGTGAGTGTATACAAGGGGTCTTAAATAATTTCTAGCATTTTATTAGATTATTTTTTGGCTCCCCCACATATAAGACTAAAGTTTTTAACATATTGTCCACAATCACTCCAATATCTTTGACTCAGAAGCCAGCATTTTGTAAAGTTGGCATTATTTTTCCTTATGTTAATCACTTTGTGCTTGCCCATATTAAACCTATTCTCACAAGATCCTTCTTCAGTTCTTCACAATCCTCTTTCATTAAGATCCAGGGCAGCACCCATTGCTAATCAGACAGCGGGGATATTATGCAGCGATATTATAGCAGGAGGAGGATTAAAAAATACAAATCCCACATAGTTCCAAACTCCCTTCAGTTTCTTTTCAGCTCGGAATGGGCTCCAATTGGACTTCCACTTTAATCACATCCCTTTTGGCCATGTCCCTGTGTCTGCATGCATGTGGCCATGTACCACAATCTATTCTAGTTTAAGTAACTACAGCATTCCCACACTGTTGATAAGAACATAAGATATGCCATACTGGGTCAGACCAAAGGTCCATCAAGCTCAGTATCCTGTTTCCAACAGTGACCAATCCAGGTCAGAAGTACCTGTTGAGTTCCCAAAAGGTAGACACATTCCATTCTGCTTACCCCAGGAGTAAGGAGTGGATTTCCCCAGTCCATTTTAATAATCGTTTATGGACTTTTCCTTCAGGAAGTTATCCAAATCTCTTTTAAACCCTGCTACACTAACAGCTTTTACTACATACTCCAGCAACAAATTTCAGTGCTTGAGTATTGAGTGAAAAACTATTTTCTTCATTTAGTTCTAAATGTGCTATATTGTAGCTTCATTGGATGTCCCCTAGTCTTTCTACTTTATGAAGGAGTAAACAACTGACCTGCATTTACCCATTCCACTCCACTCATTATTTTATAGACCTCTGTCATATCTCCCCTCAGTCATTTCTTTTCCAAGCCAAATAGCCCTAATCTTTTAAGCCTTTCCTCATAAGGATATCTTTCCAACCCCTTTATCATTTTGGTTGCTTTCCTCTGTACTTTTTCTAATTCCACTATATCTTTTCTTTTAAATTTAACCAAGAACCTGATGGGAAATTTCCCATCAGCCCCTGCGGGCTTAACAGAGACGCGAGGGAGACACTCTCCCTTCGCGCCTCTCAAAGCCGGCACGGAGGGGCTCAGCCAGGCAGAGGGGGCCCCGCGGGACAGTCCATGCTGCCGTGGCAGCAGAGGGGGCCCCACAGGACAGTCCATGCTGCCGCGGCAGCAGCCAGCGGGTTTTTTTTAAATTTAATTTTAAAAAAGGTAACAATTTGTTCAATTTTTGTGGGCCCTTGCCAGCTGTGGGCCCTACGCCACGGCGTAGTTGGCGTATAGGTAAATCCGGCCCTGCTTCAATGTATTATTCACAATGATGTCCAGATCTTTTTCCTGGGTGGTGATTCCTAATATGGAACCTTGCATTGAGTAAATGTAGCTTGGGTTGTTATTCTCTAATTGCGTAACTTTGCACTTGTCCACATGAAATTTCATCTGACATTTGGACACCCAGTCTCCCAATTGCTCAATGTCCTCTTGCAATTTTTTACAATCCTCTTGTGTTTTAACGACTTTGAATAATATTTGTCATCTGCAAATCTGATCACCTCAGTCACTTCCCATTTCTAGGTCATTTATGAATATGTTAAAAAGCAGCAGGCTCCACACAGATCCCTGAGGTATTCCATTATTCACTTTTTCTCCATTGAGAAAGTTCCACATTTAGTCCTACTCACTGTTTTCTTTTTTTTAACCAGTTCCCTATCCACAATAATATACTGCCTCCTATCCCATGACGTTTTAATTTCCTCAAGAGTCTTCCTTGAGAGATCTTGTCAGTGGGACAGTGTGCTGCTGTTGAAACTGATGCCAATGTTTCTTCAAAGAAGGATTTTACCTGGCCCACCAAGTACACTCTCTCCCAAATATGATGGCAAACGGGCCCAGATTAAGTAGCCACAGCAGTTCTGTGCTGATGATATCAGTGGACCTGCACACTGCTTCTGACACTGGTGTCCTTGTTTCTTCAAAGAGGGCTCTTGCTCGGCCCACTAGGTATGCTTTCTACCTCCTCTCTCCTCTCCTCTGAAATAATTCAAGAGATCATAATGGGAAGTATAAAACACATTTTTTGACACAATATTTATATTGTCTGACAAAGGTTGGTCCATTGATGTACATGCTCAGCAAATGTGTAAATAGTTATGCTTTAAACGTCAATGTTCATAGTAGTCAGCTACTTGCTAATGTAACATGTACCTATGCAAATAGTTTAATTCATTGTTCTATGTAATATGTTATGTTTCTGTAAACCGCCCCTGATCTCTGGAAGGGGCGATAGAGAAGAACCAAATAAATAAATAAATAAAAATAAATTATACTCTTCCAAACTAACTAATTAATTGAAGCATAAGTTTTTGAGGACAAGATTCTACTTCATTTCATCTGAGAAACTGGATCCTTGTCCTGAAAAGATCATACCTCGATAAACTGGCGAATCTATAAGATGCTACCAACGTTTTTGCCATTTTTCTTCTAGAGACCAACATGATTATCCCTCTGGAACTTTTCATTTTTGTACATAATAAAAAAACTTGCAAAATGATATCAAATATTGTACATATAGAAATATGTTTATTAAGGCTCGCGCTGATAATGTACATGCGGGCCTTATTACTAGTGTGGTGGGAGAGGGCTAGGCCCTAACTTTAGAGGGAGTGTGCTTCCATGCCCCTGTAGCTAGCATGGACCCAAGATATGACACTGTGCAATCCAGTATGTGAGTGCAGTTACCACCACCCACTGAGGTGGCATTGAGTGTACCCACACGAAGGGTAGCAAATACAGTTAGCATGGACTATAAACACCCACGTCAGCTGTGACATACCAGAATACCTGCATTCTGACCCTGGTCTGCCCAGTCCCCACCTTAACACACACTACCAGAGTAGCATGGGATTTTTGATGCAAGGGTCCATGCTACGTTTTAGGGTGGCGCTAAAACCATGTGCTAAACCCCACGCTACCAGGTAGCATAGATTAATAAACATTCCTGTACTGTACATCATGTTGTCATATTATGGGTAAGACATAACATAGTGACATAGTAGATAATAGCAACTGCCTTATCCAATCTGCCCAGTTATTCTTGTTTATATGATCTCTCTTCTTATCCATGACAATTTGTGTTGTTTTCCTGGCTTAGGAGGATGAGCTTATAACTTCTGCCACCTAATTCAATCCAACCCTCAACCAGATTTTGTGTTCCACTAAGTACTAGGTCCAAAATATCTTCTCCTCTTGTCGGTTCATGAACCAGCTGCATAAAGAAGTTTGAATGCTTGCATTTATACTTATATTGTGGTTGGTAGTGACTCAGCACTTTGGTTCACAGAATTGATTGGTTGTTTTCCCTGAGGGTTGCTGGGATGCAGTTGCTGTTCCTGGGCCTTGGTGGTGACTCAGCTCTTTGGTCCACAGGGATTGGCAGATCGGGTCTATGTCGATATGTCTGTTTATCAAGTTTGTGGTGGAAAACCAGGCTTCCTGAAATTCTCTTTCTATTTTTGTTTGTGCTCATGCTATGATTTCAACTGTGTTCCAGTTGAATTTATGTCTTTTCACATCTTCATAGATTGAGACCAGGGAGAGTAGATCATGTCTTTTGCTGGCTAGTTGGTGTTCACGTAGTCTGGTGGATAGTTTTCTTCCTGTTGGGTCGACATAGTTCTTGTCACAGTTGCCACATTGACTTTTGTACACAATGTTTGCTCTTTGATTTTTCACTAGTTGTCCTTTCAGTTTTGACAGGATTCTTCTCAGGGTTGTGGTTGGTTTGAGGGATACTGTTCATAGTATCTTAGTAGTCTCACAGTCATTTCAGAGGTGTTTGGATGTAAGGTAGGATGAATTGTCAGGGTGCACTTTCAGTCTGAAGGTTCGGGCTGTTTGGCTGCAGGCATCTGTGGATGAAGTTCCGTGGGTATATGTTCCTTGTTAACACCTTGTATAGGTGTTTCTCTTCTGCTTCTGTCATGTTGCAGTGGAATTCTGCTCTTCTGTATAGCATTTTTTCCAGCTTTCTTTGTTGCACTTTGGGTGGTTGCTGTAGAAGTTCAGTATTTGGTCCATGTGTGTTGCTTTCCTTTAGACTGATGTGTGGAATTCTCTAGTTTTCGTTCTCATGACAAAAACATCCAGGAATGGGAATTTGTTGTTCTTGGCCATATCCATTGTGAACTGGATGTAATCGAAGACGCTGTTGAGTAGTAGGACAGTTTCTTCGATTTGGTTGCATTTTATTATGATGAGGGTGTTATCGACGTACCGTATCCATAGTTTTGGGTTTACTTGTGGGAGTGCAATGCTTTCGAGTTTTTGCATCATAATCTCAGCAACTAGACCAGATATAGCAGATCCCATTGGTGATCCTTTCAGTTGTTCATATATTGATAGGCACAGCTCAAAGAATTCACATATGCTTTGTGTTGTGAGCAATCCTCTTTGCATTGTTTCATCACTGAGTAGGTCTGTGATTATACTGACTGCCAGTTTTTGGTTGATAGATGTAAATAGTGATGTGACATTGAATGATGCCATCTCTTCATCTTTGTCGATCCGATGGTCTTTTATTTGGTTCAGAAACTATAGGGCATTGTTTATAGAGTGTTGTGATTCAAAGGTAAGGTGTTTGAGGCATCTCCACATGCCTTTTGCTAGATTGTAAGTATGTGTGCCTGAGAGTGAGAAGATCAGCTGGAGTGGTGCGCCTTAATTATGCACTTTTGGAAGTCCATAGAACTGTGCAATGTTGGACTCAGTTGCTCTCATTTGCCAGTGTTTTTCTCTTGTGATCTGGTTAGACTGTTCAAGTTTCAATAGGGCTTCATTGATCCATTTGGTGAGCTTCACGGTCAGGTTGTTGTCAGTGAGCCAGTAAGTTGACATATCCTGCAGTAGTTCTTTCACTTTCCATATGTACTCTGCCCTGTCCAGTACCACTGTAATGCGTCCTTTGTTTGCAGGGAGAATGATTGTGGTGTGGTCAGTTTTCAGGGATTGGAGTGCTTGTTTCTCTTGTTTAGAAGGTGCATTGAATTTTTGGTTTCATTTCAGAGCTGGGACGATAGTTTGACATATTTGTTGTTGGGTATCATTGCCAAGATGGTTTGATTTGAGTAAGTTTTCGAGGCTGGCTAGAAATTCTGTTTTGGTTGCATTGCTTAGATTAAAGATGAGTCCTTTTATGAGAACTTGCTTTTCATGGGTTTTGAGTGGCTGGTTGGATAGGTTGCTTATCCATTGTTCTTCATTGCTGTGGCTGTCATTGCGGTTGAGTCCAGATAGCTTTTTCTGTAGAGCAGTACATTTTTTTCTCTTTTTTATTTGGTGTGCTGTGCTCTATTGCCAAGTCTAGGCTAAGGGTAAGTTGAAGTCCTATTGTTCTAGTGTATTCAGACTTCTGTTTGGTCAGGTTCATTTTGTATTATCTGAGGTGGTTGTGGGCATCAGATATCATCAGTCAAATCATTCATTGGCCATTTTGGTGTGCCATTGTCCAGGTTTTGGGGTGGTTTAGCAGTGGTCGGTAGTTGACGCTGTGAGGTAGGGTGTTCCATCACAAGCATTCATGGAGCAAGAACAGTTGCTCATGCATGGTGGCATGCCTGCAGGCTAATTTCTACCATCACTGAGCAGTGTTGAACATTGGATGCCTGAAGGAGTTAAAGATGTTTGTGAAATATTGATAAACCGGGAAGATATATTGCAACAATTTGATAAACTGAAGAGTAGCAGATCACCTGGACCAGATGGTATATATCCCAGGGGGGTTGAAAGAACTGAAATATGAGATTGCAGACTTACTATTAGTAATCTGTGAACTATCATTAAAATGATCTGTAGTACCAAAACATTGGAGAATGGCCAAAGTAACACCACTTTTTATAAAGGGTTCCAGGGGTGATCCAGGAAACTACAGACCAGTGAGCCTGACATCAGTACCAGGCAAAATGAGAATGTAAGAACATAAGATATTCCATACTGGGTCAGACCAAGGTCCATCAAGCCCAGTATTCTGTTTCCAACAGTGGCCAATCTAGGTCACAAGTACCTAGTAGTTTCCCCAAAAGACACAGGTTCCAGAATGCTTGTATTGGGGCAAGCAGTGTACCTTTCCTCCAGTACCTTATCCAAATATTTTCTAAACCCAGCTACACTAACAGCTTTTACTATATCCTCTGGTAACAAATTCCAGAGTTTGATTACATGTTGAGTGAAAAAATATTTTCTCTTATTAGTCTTAAATAGGTTACACTGTAGTTTCATTTCATGTCACCTAGTCTTTCTACATTTTGATGGCGTAAACAATCAATCTGCATTTACCCATTCCATTATAAAGAATAAATTACTGAACATGTAGATAGTCATGGTTTAAGGAGACAAAGCCAAAACATGGATTTAGCCAAGAAAAGTCTTGTCTTACTAATTGTTATATTTTTTTGAAGGTGTAAATAAACAAGTAGATAAAGGTGAGCCGGTTTATCTAGTGTATTTGGATTTTCAGAAAGTCTTTGACAAAGTCCCTCATGTGAGACTCTTGGCGAAATTAAAAAGTCATGGGACTGGAGGCAGGAACTGGTTAAAAGATAGAAAGCAGAGAATAGGGCTAAATGGCCAATCTTCTCATTGGAGAAAAGTGGACTACCCCAGGGATCTGTGCTGGGCCCACTGCTTTTTTACATATTCATAAATGACCTGGAAATAGGAAAAATGAATGAGGTGATCTGCAGATGACACAAAATTATACAAAGTTGTTAAAACGCAAGAGGATTGTGAAAAAATGCAAAAGGACCTTGATAGGTTAGAAGACTGGATGTCCAAATGGCAGATGAAATGTGGACAAGGGCAAAGTTATGAACCTATGAAAGAACAACACAAAAAAATATTACACGATGCAAGGTACCACCTTAGAAACCACCACTCAGGAAAAAGATTTAGGTATCAACAAGGATAATACATCGAAACCCTCTGCCTAGTGTGCATCAGTAGTCAAAAAAGCAAATAGGAATCATAAGGAAAGGAATAGAGAATAAAAACCAAGGATATTATAATGGCTCTGGATCGTTCCATGGCGCGACCCCACCTTGAATACTGTGTGCAATTCTGCTTGCTATATCATAAAAAAGATATAGCAGGATTAGAAAAGGTACAGAGAAGAGCTCCCAAAATGATAAAGGGGATGGAAGAATACCCTTATGAGGAGAGGCTTAAACGTTTGGGGCTCTTCAACTTGGAAAAGAGATGGCTGAGGGGGGATATGGTAGAGGTCTATAAATTAACGGAGTGGAATGAGTAAACGTAGATCAGTTGTTTACGCCATCAAAAAGTAGAAAGACTAGAGGACATACAATGAAGCTACAATGTAACCCATTTAAGACTTATAAGAGAGTTGGAGAGGGGGGAACAAGGGATTCCTTGTGTGGATGCTGTCTATGGGTATTGGTGCTGAAGATGAGGGGTGGGATCAGTGCGGCAACATCAGGGCAAATGATGGACATGCCCTCTGCATTTACCGCACAGGTTTTGCATCTACTATGCTGCATTTTGGAATATGCCATGCAATGGATGCATCAGCTCCCCAGTCGGGGTCGAGCAAGCAACAAGCGTTTTCCCGCTCCTACAACTCCGGCCCAATCCGGGCCGTGGGAGGACCCAGAGGCGCAGTAAAAAGCAGCCGCGGGCAGGAGAAGGCCCTTTTCGGCTCAAGATCCAGCCGCATCAGCTCCCCAGTCGGGGTCGAGCAAGCAACGAGCGTTTTCCCGCTCCTACAACTCCGGCCCAATCCGGGCCGTGGGAGGACCCAGAGGCGCAGTAAAAAGCAGCCGCGGGCAGGAGAAGGCCCTTTTCGGCTCAAGATCCAGCCGCATCAGCTCCCCAGTCGGGGTCGAGCAAGCAACGAGCGTTTTCCCGCTCCTACAACTCCGGCCCAATCCGGGCCGTGGGAGGACCCAGAGGCGCAGTAAAAAGCAGCCGCAGGCAGGAGAAGGCCCTTTTCGGCTCAAGATTCAGCCGCATCAGCTCCCCAGTCAGGGTCGAGCAAGCAACGAGCGTTTTCCCGCTCCTACAACTCCGGCCCAATCCGGGCCGTGGGAGGACCCAGAGGCGCAGTAAAAAGCAGCCGCGGGCAGGAGAAGGCCCTTTTCGGCTCAAGATCCAGCCGCATCAGCTCCCCAGTCGGGGTCGAGCAAGCAACGAGCGTTTTCCCGCTCCTACAACTCCGGCCCAATCCGGGCCGTGGGAGGACCCAGAGGCGCAGTAAAAAGCAGCCGCGGGCAGGAGAAGGCCCTTTTCGGCTCAAGATCCAGCCGCATCAGCTCCCCAGTCGGGGTCGAGCAAGCAACGAGCGTTTTCCCGCTCCTACAACTCCGGCCCAATCCGGGCCGTGGGAGGACCCAGAGGCGCAGTAAAAAGCAGCCGCGGGCAGGAGAAGGCCCTTTTCGGCTCAAGATCCAGCCGCATCAGCTCCCCAGTCGGGGTCGAGCAAGCAACGAGCGTTTTCCCGCTCCTACAACTCCGGCCCAATCCGGGCCGTGGGAGGACCCAGAGGCGCAGTAAAAAGCAGCCGCGGGCAGGAGAAGGCCCTTTTCGGCTCAAGATCCAGCCGCATCAGCTCCCCAGTCGGGGTCGAGCAAGCAACGAGCGTTTTCCCGCTCCTACAACTCCGGCCCAATCCGGGCCGTGGGAGGACCCAGAGGCGCAGTAAAAAGCAGCCGCGGGCAGGAGAAGGCCCTTTTCGGCTCAAGATTCAGCCGCATCAGCTCCCCAGTCAGGGTCGAGCAAGCAACGAGCGTTTTCCCGCTCCTACAACTCCGGCCCAATCCGGGCCGTGGGAGGACCCAGAGGCGCAGTAAAAAGCAGCCGCGGGCAGGAGAAGGCCCTTTTCGGCTCAAGATCCAGCCGCATCAGCTCCCCAGTCGGGGTCGAGCAAGTAACGAGCGTTTTTCCCCGCTCCTACAACTCCGGCCCAATCCGGGCCGTGGGAGGACCCAGAGGCGCAGTAAAAAGCAGCCGCGGGCAGGAGAAGGCCCTTTTCGGCTCAAGATCCAGCCGCATCAGCTCCCCAGTCGGGGTCGAGCAAGCAACGAGCGTTTTCCCGCTCCTACAACTCCGGCCCAATCCGGGCCGTGGGAGGACCCAGAGGCGCAGTAAAAAGCAGCCGCGGGCAGGAGAAGGCCCTTTTCGGCTCAAGATCCAGCCGCATCAGCTCCCCAGTCGGGGTCGAGCAAGCAACGAGCGTTTTCCCGCTCCTACAACTCCGGCCCAATCCGGGCCATGGGAGGACCCAGAGGCGCAGTAAAAAGCAGCCGCGGGCAGGAGAAGGCCCTTTTCGGCTCAAGATCCAGCCGCATCAGCTCCCCAGTCGGGGTCGAGCAAGCAACGAGCGTTTTCCCGCTCCTACAACTCCGGCCCAATCCGGGCCGTGGGAGGACCCAGAGGCGCAGTAAAAAGCAGCCGCGGGCAGGAGAAGGCCCTTTTCGGCTCAAGATCCAGCCGCATCAGCTCCCCAGTCGGGGTCGAGCAAGCAACGAGCGTTTTCCCGCTCCTACAACTCTGGCCCAATCCGGGCCGTGGGAGGACCCAGAGGCGCAGTAAAAAGCAGCTGCGGGCAGGAGAAGGCCCTTTTCGGCTCAAGATCCAGCCGCATCAGCTCCCCAGTCGGGGTCGAGCAAGCAACGAGCGTTTTCCCGCTCCTACAACTCCGGCCCAATCCGGGCCGTGGGAGGACCCAGAGGCGCAGTAAAAAGCAGCCGCGGGCAGGAGAAGGCCCTTTTCGGCTCAAGATCCAGTCGCATCAGCTCCCCAGTCGGGGTCGAGCAAGCAACGAGCGTTTTCCCGCTCCTACAACTCCGGCCCAATCCGGGCCGTGGGAGGACCCAGAGGCGCAGTAAAAAGCAGCCGCGCGCCCGCGCCTTGCGGGCCCGCGCCTGAGGGCCTCGCAAGAGGGCCCTTTGGCGTGGCCCTTAGGCGGGGCACGATAGGCGGAAAAAGAACGTTAACCCAACGCCTCAACATCCCACAAGCAAATCGCCATCTTGAAGCTCATCCAAAATCGAGCAGCTTGAGCTCCCTCACGGTCGAGCTCGCTCCCCCTCAGAATTGGATCCCTCTCTGAGCACAGCAAGTATACTACGTATAAAGGAACTATCTTTAACTGACTTCTTGCACATCCCCCATAAAGTTTTGCATACTATTGTTAGTAATTATAAGTATCAGTACTCATCAGTTGCAAATATCGTTCCCAGTAGCCAGAAAGAATTTACTGTCGTCAGCACCAAGAGTGATATACTGTTGTCAGTAGATAGAGAGACATACTGTTATCACTACCCAGAAAGATATACTGTTGTCAGTAGATAGAGAGACATACTGTTATCACTACCCAGAAAGATATACTGTTGTCAGTAGCTAGAGAGACATACTGTTATCACCACCCAGAAAGATATTACTGTTGTCAGTAGATAGAGAGACATACTGTTACCACTACCCAGAGAGATACACTGTTGCCAGTAGATATACTGTTGTCAGTAGATAGAGAGACATACTGTATCATTACCCATAAATTTGCAATTACTGTTTTTCTCAGCATCCAGATATATTGTTGGTACGCCTTTTCACCACAATTAAGGTTCCATCAATATTATCTACAAATACTACAACCCCAAAACCAACAGTCTACAACCTTGTGCAACTAGCAACACTACCGCCTCTCAGAACACACAATATTCACTATAAGAATGCACACATTAGTAACCCTTACCATCACCTACCTCCTCACTGCACTATCTGGTCAAGCAATTGCCTTTAATGATGACCAAAAATACATACCAATACTACGAAATAATTGGAGGAGATGGTCAAACAAGACTCAAACAAATCAAACAAACCCTAACTACACCCACTACTCACATCTACTTCATATTGCCCTTCACGTTACCAAAAGACCTCAACCAAAACAACAGTACCATCCACCATTACACTGTGCCCTTATCAATATAAGGTCCATCCGCACAAAATGGCCTCTGATAACTAATCTCATAACTGCACATAATCTCGACATCTTGTTGATCACAGAAACTTGGCTAACCGATTCTGACAATGTCATTCTTAACCAGATGCTACCGCCAGGATTCTCTATCCACACGTGCCATAGGAACCAACAAAGAGGAGGCGGAGTACTTATTATCTCTAACAACCAACTACAATTTCAAATTGACAACAGCATTAGTTCAACACATCTAAATATACTAAATATATCAAACAAAGAGCACTCAATCAGCCTAGTCTATAGAGCTCCAACAGCATCAGCTGAGGATCTGCCAATGATAGTTGACCTTGCCTGCAACACTGAAAAACCAAGACTATCTAATTGGATAATGGGAGATTTCAACCTTCCCTCCCTACAGGACTCGCAAACCACAGCATTTATAGAAGCAATTGACAACCTTGGATACAACCAAATAGTCAAAGATCCTACTCACAATATGGGAAACATACTTGATCTGATATTCGTCCCACAAGTTACCTCAGACATCAACCACAATTACGACCTTTCAATAATACCAGTACCGTGGTCTGACCACAGTCTCATTTTATTCAAAATCCCCAACTCCTCCAACTCCTCTAAATCCAAACCTACTCAAGCTAAACCAACAGCTAGGAGGTTCCGCTCCTTTGTCAAAGAGGAAATACTTAATAATCTCCTCCCAACACTACAAGCGTCTGAACCCGACTTGGACAGTCTAATCAACACTTGGGATCACTCCCTTAGATTCAATTCTCAACCATCAAACATGGCAAAAAATACCAACCAACGTACACACGTAGCCTGGTATTCCAAGGAGCTAAGAACATCCCTCCTCCATCTTCGGAGACTCGAGAAATACTGGAGAAGATCACGCTCTACTGAAGCCTACACAGCTTACTGCAAATACTTAGATAAACATCGCCAAGAAATAGCAGATCGAAGGAAACAATTCCATACTAACCTTCTAAAGAAATCATTAAATAAACATCATGACCTCTTCAACATCGTAAGAACAATGGCAAAGGAACCAACACCTCAACAAACGCAAGCAATACACCCGCAAGAATATGCTGAATACCTAAAGTCAAAGATGACAAAAACATCCAACATTTGTACCTCTGGACCAACAAAGAATGATATATATTCACAGTCAACCACATTAACCAAGTTCAATACACTATCAATCAAAGAAATTGAGAACACGATCGCATCAATAAATGCTACCACCGCTGCAAGCGATCCCTGCCCGGCAGCCTGGATAAAAATCTTAAACATGAAGTAAGCTTCTTCATACAGAATATCCTTGAACAATCCTTTTCAACTGGAACCTTTCCTCAAAGCCTCAAACAAACCTCAATTAGACCATTACTAAAAAACAGTAAATTAGACCCCCAAAAAGTAGAATCCTACAGGCCAATATCCAGTATCCCACTCCTAGCGAAAATAATTGAGAAAGTAGTCCAACGGCAAATACAACAGCACATAGACAATGAAGCTCCACTTGACCCTGCACAACACGGCTTTAGAGAGGCTCATGGAGTTGAGACCCTCCTCATCACACTATTCAACACACTAATCACAGGAATAGATAACATTCACCAAGGATTCATACTTATATTCATGGACATCTCAGCTGCGTTTGACTCAGTAAGCCACCAAATACTTATCGATCGCCTTAAGGAAAAAGGAATAGTTGGTGCCGCACTTGACTGGTGTATATCATATCTAACTAACCATTGGCAACAAGTACGAATTGACGAAACTACTTCTGAACCATTTCTTCAAGACCAAGGGGTACCACAAGGATCTTCTCTGTCAGCGTTGATGTTTAATATATACATGCAACCCATTTGTGACCTCATTCGTTCCTTTAATGTCACCTGCTTAGCATATACAGATGACATTCTACTATTCATGCCATTCTCCATCAATCACCCTGATTATACATCATTGATAACATGCCTCGAAGCAGTAGAAGATTGGCTCATCTCCCAAAATCTAAGAATCAACCACAGCAAGACTGATGTGATGTTTGTAACAAGAAACCAAAACTTCACACCTCCTACCTCCGTGAAGATAAAGGACAAGGAATTAACAGTAAAACCTACACTACGCTACCTAGGTATAACCCTTGACCAGCACCTCAATATGAAAGCCCACATAAAAAACATAACAAAACTAATATATCACAAGATACGTACATTACGCCACCTGCGACCTCTACTGGAACCCTCAGATTTCAGAACCGTCTACCAAGCCCTGATAATGCCTCACATTGACTTTGCAAATGCAATTCTATACGGACTCCCTCAAGCAACATTAAATGCTCTCCAACTAGCGATGAACACTGCTGCCAGAGTACTTGAAGGAATATCAAAGACAGATCACATAACCCCAGTTCTAAAAAGACTCCACTGGCTACCAACCAACGCAAGAATCCACTACAAGATACTGATCACTACATTCAAAGCCATAAACAACCAAGCACCATCAACCATTACCAACCTTGTACACTCACAGACCCCTAATAGATCCAGAAGGTCAATTGCAATGAATACATTAATAATCCCGAAACAAACAGTCAGATACACTAAGGAAACAACCAAAAGAGCCTTCAGTATCCACGCCCCAATAACCTGGAATGCCCTCCCACTAGAACTGAGAGTTATAACCAGCCTAACACAATTCAGAAAGAGTCTCAAACACCACCTCTTCCTAAGCTATTTCCCAATCTAACCTTCGCACATGAAAATATTACAGACACTTTTCTGACCAGGACATTTTCCCAACTGATATCCAAATGTGACTAATGTATTCCAATATTCTGTAAATAGTTAGCTAGCCTATGTAGTTGTACCTTGTTATTCCCAAGTTT
This sequence comes from Ichthyophis bannanicus, assembly GCA_033557465.1. Taxonomy (NCBI): domain Eukaryota; kingdom Metazoa; phylum Chordata; class Amphibia; order Gymnophiona; family Ichthyophiidae; genus Ichthyophis; species Ichthyophis bannanicus. The sequence goes on from CM066035.1 coordinate 394,696,918, forward strand.
TCAAAAACCCTGTTACTTGTAAAATGCATTACAGTTCTTTGTATGTATATGTTTGTTACATGTAAACCGCGCTGGTGACAATAGTGCGGTATATAAAAGATGTTAATTAAATAAATAAATAAATAAATAAATAAAAACGTTACCACTCAATAGTAAACATGCCCCTCAGAAGAAGGGCGATTTAATGAATTTTCATATCTGGTACAGTACAGTCTGCTTGACTAAGGGGCATGTTTACTAAAAGCCGTACAATTGCGTGCCGCACAATAGCGCACGGAAACGCGGCACTCAAACGCTCAGAAACGCTCTTAAACGCCCCGCACAAGTGCGCTTGGGCCCCGCACAATTGCGCGCCGCACTAACGTGCCCCGCAAAAGTACCCGGCCCGCAAATGTCCGATAGAGGCGTGGAAAGGCATTCTGAGGGCGGAGGAAGGCTCCCGAGGGGCGGAGGGACGGGGTCAATGGGTGGAGAGTGGGAGGGGAGAGGCTCCTCGCACAGTATCGGGCCCGAATTTGCATGTAAAAACTACCGCGAGTGAAACACTCGCGGTAGAAAGCATTTAAAGGGAAGAGAAACCATTTCCGTCAGCAATGTACAGGAAAACCGGGGAAACCAGCAAAACGTGAGCAGTGTGATATATGTGCACAGCACAAAAGTGAAAATAAAAATAGAAAATGACCACAACAGAACTATTAAAAATAGTAATTCAGCTGGGGAACAGTTATAGTGATGGGCAAATACAGAAATCACACCCATCAAAGCTCCAGAAAAAAGAAATGACGTTTGGAAGGGTCTACTGAGAGGAGACTCTTCCAAAAAACATTGCCACGTATTGGAGCTTTCCTGGGAGTGTTTGCTATGGTTGCCCATTAATATCACTGTTGCCCAGCGTGGTGATATTTTGTCCCACATTTTCCGTGGTCATTTCCGGGGTTTATGTGCACGTTTGTCACCAGACAGGGTGCATATGCCCACAGTAGAATTGCGTAGAGCAGGGTTTGTGACTCCATCCTGCCAGGCTTACTGCCTCCAGGGGCTGCACTGTCTCTGTGGCCAAAGTGTGGTACAGCGGACAGAGTCATTACCTCTAGGACCAGAGGGCAGAGGTTCAAAACCCAGCTGGGGCACCTGCCAGCCCAGTCCCTAAATTTTACCACCCACGAAATAAAGATAGCGCAGACACCCCAGTATGCATGGGGTAAACACCCATATGTTACGCACGACCGCACACCACCACAACAATGGGCATTACCTACAGCCAAGTCCCCAAATGCAGTCCCATACTGCCACATTGCAATCAGGTCAACTGCTTTTGTCTGAGAGAAGTTCATGCCAGCATGTTGGCGGACAAGTACATGTGGTGCAGGGGGCAGTGGCTGCTAACCACAGAAGACAGAGGCCTAGCCATGTGCAGGCTGGCACAGTCCACTGCAACAGACAGGTCCTGCCGGATCCACAGTCATGGACAGTCCAGGGAATCCAACCAATCTGTGGCTACACAGTGGTGCAGTGCACACAGACAGTGCATACAAGAACAGAAGGTCACAGGTTCAAAGCCCAGCTGGGGCTACTGCCAATCCTGCCCACATATTTTTCCCACAACTAAACAGTGATAGTAAGGACACACCTTTCATGGCGGGGACATATGCAATGGTAAGACATCTATCTTTTACCCCACTGAGCACAGACACCATGAACAGGGGCAGTACCTAGAGCAGAATCACCAAACTGCAGTCCTGGTGGGCCACACACCAGTCAGGTTCCATGCTGACACTCATACATATGCCTGTGCTGTATATCTATGCACCACCCCCATGGCATGTACATGTAGCCCATGCATATTCATGAGGGATAGCAGGAAAACCCGAACAGTGTGATGCAAACCTGGACTGGAGTTGGGAATCTGTGCCGTAAAGCAGCAGCCATCAAGGGCAGACACACCCACACCCACAGGCCCCATTGGCCAATGTCTCCTGGAAAGGCAGAACATTGGACCGTGCATGCAGCACCCCAAAACGAGCACTTGCATAACTTACCAATGTCACCCTACACCTGAGGTATACGGTACACAGCTCGGAGACGTTTGCTAGGAGCACAGGCAGGCAGTTATCCATACGTTACGTACATACTGCTAGTTGACCCCATCCAAACAATCTGTTAGGTGTTTGCGGGGCATGCTCCAGGCCTGGCCTCTGACGGTGCTTACCACCCTGGGGAGTGACCACCAGCTGTAATGCGTACCATATCCATGCCTTGCCGTGCTCAGGACCGGTTTGGTGGGCAAGGCTACTTACCCCCTCAATCGTAGCACCATGATGGCAGAGGTGTGGAAGTGTGTGTCTGTCTATACAGTGGGTGTTGGCTGCAAGCCCCTTCAACAGCCCGCACTGCCAGCACTGTTGCCAGTATTGGCCAGTCAATGTGCATAATGAGGTGCAAGGTACCATGGGTATAGCCAGGGCAGGGTGGCGTGGCCAGGATGCATCTGCACTGGGCATAGGGCCCTGGCAGGGACATTGGCTGGGATATTGTAGTGTCCGGCCACCACCTACACAGACAGGGTGGCCAAAGCATGTCCTTCTGGGGGATCACGCTCACCCTGACTGTGCAGTGACCACAGCATGGCTAGGCCCCCCCATAGTGCTGTATAGTAGTTCTCATGTGATAGATATGGGTTTTCTTTGGGGCCCAGTCACTGATCTATCTGCTTGCTGTGTATGCAGACAGCCCAGTTCTGGGTGCATGCATCTCCATTGGGAACATGCACTATGGACTAACCAGCAGACTGTTTGTAGCTGGTAAATGTCTTGCTATAATGGCTTGCAGGGTGCAGTGGCTGTTGGCTTGCTGCAGGGGAATATCTGGTGGTGGAGTGCAGCTTACCATACCCTGGGCTTATGTCTGTCTGCTATTGTGTTATGGCTGTGTATGGAGCTGCCTGCCTGGGGGGGGGTGGTGGTGTTCCTCAGCAGGACTGGGGTTGATGTTGCCCTCTACTGCCACCTTTGCAGGGAGGTAGAGTGTGGATCCCTTGATGGGGACCATGTTTGCCACTGGGGGGGTGCCTGATGGCGGCAGACAGGGATATCCATGGTGTTTGTGCAGAAACTAGCTATCTTACACATTAACACTGCTTTGGAACGCCCGCTTGGCCTCCAGCAGCCATGGCAGGTGTTGTTGACCTGGTCCTGGCCACCTCATTGCACACTCAGGGTGAGCACAGTACCCGCACGATGTAACGGTGTGTGGCTACTCTGTGCCAGTAAAACACCCGGTCAGTGCCCCTACTAGGCCAAGGTGCTGTGTGGGTGCACCCGGTCACTTCCCCCAACAGGGCCGAGGTGCTGTGGGGGTGCATTCCCATCTTGTGTCCATCTGCGGACAGCTAATTTGCATGTGCAGTGCATCATGGGTACGGGTGGCCTAACCCTATCCTGTTGACACCAGCAGACTGTCTGTGAGGTGACGTGTAGGCTATCTGCAGCCAGCCAGGGGCCTGCTTACAGCTATGGAGCTGTAGCGCAATGGTTACATCACTGCCTGTGCAGCCAGAAGTCATGGGTTCAAACCACAGTGGGGGCCCTTTGGTAGGGCTGTCCACAGCTTTATTTTTATTTACTGTACATATGTCTATGCCGGCAAGACCACCCTCAGCTTACTATACCCATTAGGTGCCTCTGAGGGTGCTTCATAGGGCGCCCTGTAGGCCACCTTATGGTTGCCATCCCTATAGGGTGCACTATACATTATCCTGTGTCGCAACATACATGCTGCCCCATAGGGGTCATTCAAGGGTGCCTTGGCGAACAGTGCACTGTAACATGTGCCTTATGGGCCGCCGTATGTTAACATGCTGGGAGAGTGCGTTTGCTAGTAGTGATAACAAAATAAATTTATACAGCCTCCTACAGCATACTACATACTGCCTCAGCAGGCATTTTTCACTGGGCATTGTGAGGTGTTGAACCCCTGATCCCTGCACCATTGGTCAGTGTTGTAACCATTGTGCTGTGGCTCTGTTCCTGTGCTTGTGCATCAGCGCGCCGCCTTGTGCCTATCAGCGCGCCGCCTTCTGCCGCCCAAGGGGACCAGTGCGCCGCCTTCTGCTGCCCAGAAATAACTGTGCGCCGCCTTCTGCCGCCCAAAAATAACTGTGCGCCGCCTTATGCCGTTCCAAATTAATTTGCCTCCTAAAACAATGTTAATCATTACAATTACTGCCTTAGCTGACCTTTGTCGTTGCGCACACTGGGGGATTGAACCCATGGCCCCTGCACCATTGGTCAGTGTCTTCACCATTGTACCACGGCTCTGTTGTTTGTATACTCAGCAGCGTGCCACTTTGCCTTTCCACACGCTAATGTCGACCCCCGCACATTAGCGCGACGCACACACATCCGGTTGCTTACTACCGTTTTTTTTCTATTTTCTGCCTGAACCGCCCACTCCTTATATGGCACAGGCACACTAGCACGGCCCCGCACGTTAGGAATGTTTAGTAAACAGACCCCTAAGTATGAAATGGCAGCTGCTCAGTATTAAAGGTCTTGAGCGTTGTGAACAAATTTGGAATCTGGTGCGGTTCAGTGAGTCTACATCATAGATTACATATTTGTTTTAAAGCTTCTGATTTTGCCATGGGGATCATTCTTATGAATCTGGCTCTCTATGCCTGTGAGTGCAGGTTTGCTTTTGGTCGGCCAACCATGCACTTTGCAGGGAGGGAGGGGGGGTTGTAGGAGTGAGGTGGGAGCGTGAAGGATCTTTTCTCTGTAATTATGTCTTGTTTTATTTAGCTTTTTCTCTGTATATTTGAAAATTCTTCTAAAAAAAAAGTAAGTGCTGGCACCATATAAGGAATCACTGTAATAGCACCCCTCAAACTCTAAAAAAATTTTTGTCGGAGCTAAGCCGTGGGAGGGGTAAGACATTTTAACTCATCCCCCACCAGACTGCTAGCTACTTTTTTTCTTTTTGTGGTACAGGACCACAAAAAGAAAAAAAGAAGAAAAAAAGAAGAAAAAAAGTAGCTAGCAGTCTGGTGGGGGATGAGTTAAAATGTCTTACCCCTCCCACGGCTTAGCTCCGACAAAAAAATTTTAAGAGTTTGAGGGGTGCTATTACAGTGAATCTTGGTTTTTCTAGTTATTTATTGGTTTCGCTGGGGGGTTGGTGTGTTTAGACCATATAAGGAATGGCACAGAATATTACATATTAGGTGATGGCCGCATCAGTCTATCTGAATAGACTCAAGCCAGCCACTGAGCGGGCCTGATGACTTATCTGTTTAGTAGCTGAATATGGCCAGTAAACAGATTATTGCCAGTGCCACCTCTGCTCCTTTTCTAAGCCACATGATCCAAATCAATTCTGGCCATTTAGAGATTTAAAGGACTTGATTTTATCCAAACAATTTAAAAAATAGCCAAATACTATAGGTGAGTTATTCCCCACCTGCCAGCAAACGAATGACTGTTGCTGAAAATTAGTCCCTTATAAAATGAAGAAAATGTTAATTAATATCAGCCGGTGGTGCTAGAAAAGAAGAGTTTTTATGCATGAATCTAATAGTAGACCACCTTTGTGCTTGGTAGTAGCTCTGTATTTAGACCAAAAGCTTTTGATTCCATTCCAAGCTAGGGCACATTTTCAAGGACTAGAGAGGAAATTGGGTGTGAATAGGTTATTAAATGTTTCAATGTATTAGTTCACTAGAGCATGTTATTAGAATTAGAGATGTAAGAAACCTATAAAATATTAATGAGCCGAGATATTTAGTTTTTTTCCAAAATACACACACTACAAGTCAATATTTTATTGTCAAGTCCATAGACTCAGAACAATTGCAAAAAGATATGGCCTCTACTATAGATTTATGTGAAGAAAATAGAATATTGTATAGATTAAAGACACACTCAAATGCCTGCATCATCTGGGAGGTACACATTTCTAAAAAAATTAAAAGAAAATTAACTCACATTTTTAGTCATTCATAATACATATTAGGATTTTTCCTTTAGACAAAAACATTGTGAAAATCCCTTTAATACATCAATATCTAAGCTAGTTATTTATTATGATTAGATTGGATTTAGCTCATGTCTTCCTTAGAAGTTCAAGGTGAGTTGCATTCATGTGCAATAAGCATTTTCTTGTCCCGAGAGGGGCTTACAATTTAAATTTGTACCTAACGCAATAGAGGGCTAAGGGCCCAATATTCACTTGGGCAGGCTCTGCACCGTTATGGCATATAGCCGTGCCCGTTGACCCTTAATTCTGGATATTCAATGCCAGGGTCATATGCAGGTTTTTCCTCACCTATCTTTTAGGCACAGTTTGCTAACCGGGCAGCATGCAATATCGTTGCTGCCCAGTTGTCGATCATCTCCGCTCCTCACCGGAATGCCCTGACACACCCTGATGCTAAGCGGTTAGTATCGAGATGCGTAAGGGCCATAATTGGGGATATTCAGCAGCAAAAACCCTGTTAGTGCCATTGAATATCCCTCTCAGCAGCAGTTCCATAGTTTGCAGGGCTGTAAATCGTGTAACTGCCCTTCGAATATCGGGCCCTAAGTGACTTACCCAAGATCACAGAAAGCAGCAATGGGATATGAACTTGGCTTCCATGGTTCTCAGCCAACTGCTATAACCATGAGGTTATTTTATTTATGTATTTATTTTATTTATTTAACAGCTCTTATATACCGCGCTATTTGACATCAGTGCGGTTTACATTAAACAAAATACACTCAGATTTAGAGAACTTGTCCAAGTTTCAGGTAACAGGGGAATAAAACAAGGATTAACTGGGGAAAAGCATATGAATAATTAAATAAAAGCAATTACATCAGACTAGAGATCTTGAGTGGGTATAGAGACATGTCATCAATAACATTTAACAGAGCAGGTATATACAGTGAAATATCATAAGGTGGAACGGTCTAACATCATCATTTAACTATTATTGCTGAGTTGAGATAATGGGGTGAGAGGAGGGGAAATATTGATGTAAGAGAAGTGTTTTAAAAAAGGTGGGTTTTTAAAGCTTTTCTAAATTGCGATATAACTTTTATCAATCTGATGTTTAATGGAAGCTTATTCCAGCACCTTGGAGCAAAGGATGAAAATGATCTGTTAATGGTAGTTTGAGTACATTTTACTAATTCATTTGGAATCACTAGAGTATTTTCAGTTGTAGATCTTCTTGATCTGTTGTTTTGGGTATGAATGAGTAGATCAGAGATTGAAGGAGGTGAAATATTATGGAACGCTTTGAAGGTCATAAGAAGTGTTTTATAAGATAATCTACAAATTATTGGGAGCCAGTGAAGCTCCATTAGAATGGGGGTTATGTGTTGTCTCCTTGTAATTCCGCATAGTGATCTAGCTGCTGCATTCATAGCAAGCTGTAATGGATTAAGCGTAGATTTAGGTAGGCCTTGCAGGATAATATTCGCATAGTCAAAATGTGGAGTGAGTAGCGCTTGGAATATTGTGCGGAAATCATCGGGGTCTAACATGGGTTTTAGGTGTCGAAGAGTTATTCCCGCACTCTGCCCTCAGGAATATTTCTAACATGTCTGTATGTTTGCATGTTCATTATTCTGGTCCAAGCAAACCTCTATGTATTTATCCAAGCCACGCTCAGCCATTAGGCAAGATTAGGCGATCACCCAGGGTGGCAACTTCAGAGGGGTTGGGGAAAGAGCAGCAGCAGTCAAAGCAAAACAATACATTGCGACAGCCACGCAAACACAAAGAACCATCAGCACATTCTTTTACCTGCAGGGACGCACATACACACAAAGCAAAGTTTATTATTTAAAAGTATGATGTTGAATTGCTGTGAGAGGGGCGATGTTGGGATGATCATAATTGTTGTATTTAATTATCAAAATTTCATGGGAGGTGACAAAACGCTAAAGTGGAGGAGTGGCCTAGTGGTTGGGGCAAGGTTCTTCAGGCCAGAAGGTCAGGGGTTCAAATCCCACTAGAGGACAGCAACCTTGGGCTGGAAGGACTGGGGTTTCTAGTCCCACAGGTGCTCCTTGTGGCCTTGGGCAAGCCACTTAGCCCTCCATATCCCATGTTCCCTGTAAAATAGTTATCTCCAAGTTATAATGCCCTGTTCAATGTAATTTCAGTTTGTTCAATGTAAACCACACTGATGCAGAATAGTGCAGTATATACGAGAATGTAAATAAATAAATAAAGGTCCAGCGGTGTGTCCCAGTATCCTTTCCTCAGCCCGCATTTATCCACACAGAGTTTCACCTGACACCACACAATTCTTCTTGGCGTATTTACATACTCCTTTGTGAACCTTGCAGAGCTTGGCATGATAGCTGAAATTATTATATTGTTATTATTCCCAGATTCTAGGTCATTTATGAGGAGATTAAATAGGAAGGGCTGGATAGTCAAAGGGGTTTTGTATAAGTTTAATGGTAGTCATTTAGCATATAAACCCCTTGCAACAAATGCAATGTGTGCCTTGGAGTCAGCGCCAGCAGCTCCTGGGTTTTCTTGGCAGTGTGACCGGTCGTAGATTGCCAGGCCTTTTGTCCTAGGCAATGGAGGATTAAGTGACTTGCCCAAGACATGCTAGTGGTAATTGAATGCTGGTCTCTTGGGGCCCAATTTTCGAAAGCCTTTACACAGGTAACTTCCCTAGTTACCCATGTAAAGGCCTTATCCAGGATTTTCGAGGGGCACCTACACGGGTAGTGCCCTTCAAAAATCCCAGCTATGTCTCTAATGCACCCAGATGCTATCTGCATAACATCGGGTCGTGTTGGGGGCGTTCCAGGGTGGAGCAGAGGAGGGCCATCCATTTTTGATGCTAGGTGGTTAGTGCTTTGTGCCTTAAAGATAGGTGTGGGAAAACTTTGCCTATCTTTAAGGCGCTGGGGCTAACAGGGTAGCATTGAAAATCGGTGCTACGTGGGTAGCTCCTGCGGCTACCTGGCTGTGCGGCGACACCTGGACTTTCGATGCTAGGGCCATATATGACCCCAGCATGGAAAAATGCGGTTTAGGCGGCAAGTGGGTGGGCTATACACCGACATGGCACATAGCACCACCCAACTGAAATTCGGGCCCTTGGTTACTAAGCTAGTGCTCTAACCACTAGGCTACTCCTCCACGCCATAAACTCTTTATCTATGAAAATTTCAACAGCACTATACATATAGGGGCCCTTTTACTAAAGCTTAATACACGTTAATGAAATTAATGCATATTAAATGCCATTGTATCCATAGACATAAAAGGGCTAGAAACATAGAAACATGACAGAAAAAAAAAACATGGCCTATCTAGTCTTCTCTTTCATATCAACCACTACAACAGTCCCCTTATTTTCCTTTAGAGATCCTCTATGTTTGTCCTATGCTTTTTTGAATTCAGATACTGTCCTCATCTCTACCACCTCCATTGGGAGACTATTCCATGCATCTACCACTCTTTACATAAAGAAATATTTCCGCATATTACTCCTGAGTCTATCCCCTTTCAACCTCATCCTATGTCCCCTCATAGCAGAGCTTGTTTTCAATCGAAAGAGACTCTCTTCCTATGCATTTATGCCACGGAAGTATTTAAACGTCTCAATCATATCACCTCTATCTCGCCTTTCCTCTAAAGCCCGGGTCTCAAACACACAGCCTGCAAAAGCATTTTATGCCGCCCACGACGCCGTGACTTTTTTCAAGTGTGTTTTCTCACCTGATGATGGATACTGTATATTTTGTAACCCCACAGTGATGCCACGGCTGCACCGGCAATCTCTACCAAGTCTTCTTCCCCTCCTGTCACATGACCCTAATCTCGAGTCTGCCCTCAACCAATGGCTTGATGCATGAGAATTATGTGTTATATATGGCCTTTTTTAGTTTGCTTTTTTTAATTGTGGTGATTTTTTCTTTTCTGCGGTTAGCATGTAGCATAAACATTTTTATCTGATTATGGATTACACTTATTCTGTAAAGATTGAATATCATTATTTATACATTTAGAATAATTATTGCTTTAAAATAAGTTTAGAAAAGTTACTCAGTTGGTTAGGGTATCACATTTGCTTATGTACAAATTTGGTTGGTGATCTCTTTAAATAACGCGGGAATATCTGGCGTTTTTCTGTATCTTGAATGGCAGCTAGTAAGGTAACATTTTCTTCTGATTCTATTGTTTATCTTCAGCTCATTGAGAAGTTAATAATTTGAATATATGGTTTTTATATGTTGTAGAACCCTAGACTCGTTGTTTTTTAACTATTATAGTAGTGTAACTATGTCTTGTTCTCTAGGTATTTTCGGTATATGAATGTTATGGTAAATACAAAGAGAACTAATTGTTTAAGCTTTGGGATCCTTTTAATAAAGAGATACATTTCTTCATTTATTTATTTGTTTATTGTTTTTTGTTTTTATGCCTTCATGGTGCATTTTACACATTAGTTGAATCGGGTTTTTGACGGTTTTATTACTCGCGCCAAAATTTGGCGTCCCTGATTTTTGATGTTTTAAGTTTATCAAGCACTTTATTTCGTTTGGTGTTTTATCTTTTATTAATATTTTTAAATTATTCGGCTGTTTGTGCATTGTAAACAACGTTTGTGGTTCATTCTTTTGTCTCTGCAATCGCACAGTCCGTGCGTTATGGAGGACTCTTGATCGCAATTATTAACAGTCAGTTTCATCATTTTTTCCCTTTCAGGGTTGCCTTCCGGGTTCTAAATTTGATTTATTTTTATGATGCTGGCTCACGTTCAGCACAGCGTGTGTGATTTTTAGTACCCCTGGTTAAGTACCCCTGGTTAAGTACCCTCAATTCCCGCCGCTTTTGGAGCTGAAGAGAGAGAGTTTCTCTCTCACTGCTCTTCAGAGCCGCGAGAGAGAAACTCTCTCTCTCTTCGCGGCTCTGAAAGCCGCCGCTTTTGGAGCTGATGCTGCAGGGAGGAGAGGACTCTGCCGGGCAGAGGGGCCCGCGGGACGCTTGATACTGCGGTGGCAGCAGCAGCAGCAAGCTTGGATTTTTTTAAATCTACCTGGGCTGATGGGGGGGAAGGGGGTTAGGACTGGTAATGGGCTATGGGGGGGTAAGATTGAAAATGGCGTGATGGGGGTTAAGACTGCAAGTGGGCTGATAGGGAGGGTTAGGACTGGTAATAGGCTATGGGGGGGCTAGGACTGGTAATGGGCTATGGGGGGTTAGGACTGGTAATGGCCTATGAGGGGGGTAAGTGAAAATGGGGTGATGGGGGTAACTGAAAATGGGGTGATGGGGGGGTTAGGACTGGTAATGGACTATGAGGGGTAAGACTGAAAATGGGGTGATGGGTAAGACTGGAAGTGGGCTATGGGGGGGGGGGGAAGTTAGGGGTATGGTGCTTTGTGAGTCCTGGTAGTGCTGTTAGGATATGGTGGGTTTGCTATGGGTTCTAAATGGGCAGTGTTTGTTTGTAGTAGTTCCTAATGTGCCTGGCGGTTGGCACTGGATTATAGTAATGTAGAAATCTTTTAGTCTTTCTTTATCCATACACTCATTAAGAGGCATGTTTACTAAACGTTAGGGTATGGTAACATTATGCAAATATTTATTCAAATGAGGCCCCTTATGCAAATGAGGCCCTGCGTCTTATGTGGCCCCTGGGTTATTTTACAAGTCCTCATTTGGCCCTCAAAGCAATTTGAGTTTGAGACCCCTGCCCTAAAGTATACATATTAAGATCCTTAAGTCTTTCCTCATATGCTTTATAATGAAGACCACTAACCATTTTAGTAGTCACCCTCTGTACAGACTCCAACCTGTTAATATCCTTTTGAAGGTGCAGTCTCCAGAATTGCACATTATATTCCAAATGAGATCGCACCAAAGACTTATACAGAGGCATTATCACCTCCTTTCATCTGCTGGCCATTCCTCTCCCTATGCCTACAAGCATGCTTCTAGCATTCACCAGTGCCTTTCAGCTACTTTAAGATCATCAGACACAATCACGCCTAGGTCCTGTTCTTCTTTTGTGGACAGAAGTACTTCGCCCCCTTGGATTGCTGCAGCCCAAATGCATGACCTTGCATTTTTTAACATTAAATCTCAGCTGCCAAATTCTAGACCATTCTTCAAGCTTGGCTAGATCCCTCCTCATGTTATCTATACCTTCCTGGGTGTCTACTCTATTGCAGAGTTTGGTATCATCCACAGAAACAAACCTTACCAGACAGACCTTCCACAATATCACCAACAAAGATGTTAAAAAGAATTGGACCAAGGACAGTTTCCTGGGGCACACCACTGTAACCTCTTTGTTCTCAGAGTGAGCTCCATTTACCTGTACCCTTTGTTGCCTCCCACTCAACCAATGTCTAACCCAAGCAGTAATTTTAGGGTCCACCCCTAGGATGCTCAGTTTGTTTATAAGTCGCCTGTGTGGAATGGTGTCAAAATCATTACTGAAATCTAATACACCACATCGAGGGCTCTCCCTCGGTCCAACTCCCTGGTCACCCTATCATAGAAATCAATCAGATTTGTCTGACAAGACCTGCCTCTGGTGAATCCATGTTGCCTCGTATTTGGTAATCCGTTGGACCCCAGAAACCTCACTATTTTCTCTTTCAGCAGTGTTTCCAATAATTTACACACCATTGAGGTTAAACTAACTGGCCTGTAGTTTTCAACTACATCCTTACTTCCGCTTTTGTGTAAAGGGACCACATGTGCCTCTTTCCGGTCCTCTGGCACCACTCCCGACTCCAACAAGGCACTGAATAGGTCAGTCAGTGGAGCTGCTAGAATGTCCCCAAGTTCTCTCAGGTGTATCCCATCTGGTCCCATCATTTTGTATACTTTAAGTTTAGCTAGTTTCTCACTTACACAGTCTTCTGAAAATTGTTCAAGATGCCCCTCACTTCTCTTCCTGTTTGTGGGTGTTTTCTGAGGTCCTGCTCCTGGTTCTTCATCTTCTGTTTTATCTTCATCAGCTTCTACATATTCCTCGCCTTCACCCTTGAGTCTGACAATACCACTTTTTCCCTTCCTCTTCTCACTAACAAATCTGAAAAATGTCTTATCCCCCATTTTATTGCATTGGCTATTTCCTCCTTTTTTTGAATCTTTGATTTCCTGACTACTTTGCTAGCTTCTCTAAGTTTTTCCAAATATAGATGCCTGTTTTCCTCTCTCTGCGATCTCTTGTATTTCATGAAGGCCTCCCTCTTTTTCTTCACCTTTTCAGCTACTTCTTTCAAAAACCATAGCGCCCTCCTTTTCCTTTTACCTTTATTTAACATTTTAACAAAAAGGTCAATTGCCCTTAAAATATGCCCTTTCAGTTTTGCCCACTGTTTTTCTACATCCCCCAGCTGTTCCCATCCACTAGACTCCCTGAGGTATTGTCCCATCTTGGCAAAGTTAGTTTTCCTAAAGTCTAAGACTCTCACTTTTGAATGGATTTTAGTAGCCCTAGTCCTAATACTGATCCTCACCATCTGGTGATCACTGGATATGAAATGATCTCCCACTATAAAATCAGAAACGCTTGGTAAGCACCAAGTCCAGTATGGCCCCTTCACATGTGGATTATGTTACCAGTTGCCTGAATAGTTCTTCCTGTAGAGAATCCAGGATCTCCTTACTTCTAGATGATACTGCAGCAGGGTTGTGCCATTCAACATCTGGCATATTGAAATCATTGACTTGTCCACGGTCACAAGGAGTGCCAGTGGGAATCAAACCCTTGATTTTCTGGATTTAGACATTTGCACTAACCACTAAGCTACTCCTCCACTCCATGTGTTAACTTCATTAACATGCATTAAACCAAGAGACTATTTCTACAAATAGTAGTAATAATTTATATAGCGCTACAAGGTGAATGCAGCGCTGTACAGGCACATATAAAAGATGGACCCTGCTTGACAGAGCTTACAATCTAATCAAGACAGACAATACAACAGATATGAATAAGGGTACAAAAAAAGGGGGGGGGGTCAAGCAGACAGAAGGAAAACCAGAGATCAGGATCCAAAAGCAGGCTCAAAGAAATGATCCTTCAGCATGGATTTGAAAAGGGAGGAGAGATGAAGCCTAACGTACAGATTTGCATAGTTTATTCTAGGCATAAGGAGCAACATGGTGAAAGGAACGGAGCCTGGAGTTGGCAGTAGAAGAAAAGAGCATGAACAGATGCAGACCAGTAGAAGAGCAGAGTTTGCAAGGCGGGGTGTAGCGATAGAGGACAGAGGAAAGGTAGTGAGGAGCAGTGGAATGAATACATTTATAGGTCAGAAGGAGAAGTTTGAATTGGATATAGAAATAGAAGGGGAGCCAATGAAGTGACTTGAGAAGAGGGGTTATATGAGCATATTGCAGCTGGTGGACTGTTAGCAGCGCAGCAGAGTTCTGAATTGATTGAAAGGGAGAGAGGTGACAAAAAGGGAGGCAAGCTAGGAGCGAGGTTGCAATAGTCAAGATGGGAAGAGACTAAAGTGTGGATTAGTATTTTAGTAGTGGATTCAGAAAGGAAGGGGTGAATTTTCTTAATGCTGTAGAGAAAGAAACAACAGGTTTTAGCAATTTGTTGGTATATGTGGAGAAGGAGTGAGAGGAGTTAAAGCTAACACCAAGGTTGCAGGCAGAGGGAACAGGAAGTAGAAGAGTGTTATCTACAGAGATAGGAGGAAGAGGGGAGGAGGAATTAGGGGTAAAATAAGAAGTTTGGTTTTGGCCATGTTCAATTTCAAATAGCAGTGAGGCATCCAGGCAGCGATGTCAGACAGGCAAGCAGAAATATGACACTGGAATGTCAGAGAAATATCAGGTATAAATAGATAGATCTGAAAGTTGTCAGCATAAAAATGATATTGAAATCCATGGGAGGAGATGAAAGTTCCAAGGGACTAGGTATAGAGAGAGAAAAGGAGAAGACCCGGAACAAAGCCTTGGCATTCACCAACTGAGAGTGGGATAGCAGTAGAGGAGGAACCACCAGAACAAACACAGAGCGTGATGGGAGAGATAAGAAGAGAACCAGGACAGCACAGAGTCCCTAAAACCAAGTGAGGACAATGTGTCAAGGAGAAGGTGGTCATCAACTGTGTCAAAAGCAGCATAAAGGTTAAGAAGACTGAGGACAGAGTAGAGGCCCTTGGATTTAGCAAGGAACAAATCACTGGAGACTTTGGCAAGAGCTGTCTCAGTAGAATGTAAGGGACGAAATCCAGTGGATCAAGGAGAGCTTGAGAGCAGAGAAATTCAAAGCAGAGGTGGAGGACTGCATGTTCAAGAAGTTGGGACAGAAAGAAGGTAGATGGGATGATAATTAGAAGGATGAGTAGGGTCAAGTGAAGGTTTCTTGAGAAAAGGTGTGACCACAGCATATTTGAAGGCTACAGGGCCAGTTGCAGTGGAGAGCAAGAAGTTGAGCATATGTGAGATAGAAGGGATAATAGGGGAGGAAATGAAATTACGGAGATGGGTGGGGATAGGATCAGAGGAATAGATGGTAAGATTAGAGCAGGAAAGCTTGAGAGATTTCCTCTGTGGAGGAGATCTTAGAAAAGGATGAAAGGGTAACAGAGACTGAGAGGAAAATTTGGTACTGACGAGGAGGAAGAGATGATGAAACTGATTTAGAGGGGAATTGGAGTGTAATCTTGTGGACTTTGTCATGGAAATAGTTGGCCAGGGTTTGGGCAGAGAGAGAAGGAGGTGTCAGAGGTGGAGGCACTTTGAGGAAAGAGTTGATAGTAGAAAGAGTTGGGAGTGGAGGAGTGGCCTAGTGGTTGGGGCAAGGTACTTCAGGCCAGAAGGTCAGGGGTTCAAATCCCACTAGAGGACAGCAACCTTGGGCCAGAAGGACTTGGGTTTCTAGTCCCACAGGTGCTCCTTGTGGTCTTGGGCAAGCCACTTAACCCTCCATAGCCCATGTTCCCTGTAAAACAGTTATCTCCAAGTTATAATGCCCTGTTCAGTGTAATTTCAGCTTGTTCAATGTAAACTGCACTGATGCAGAATAGCATGGTATATAAGAGAATTAAAATAAATAAGAAAAGAGACGGCAGTGGATAGAGGCAAGAGAGTAGTCAGATGGAAGTAGAGAGTGGACAAGTGTTTTAGTAGTGTGTTCAGAAAGGAAGGGGCAAATTTTGTTAATGTTATAGAGAAAGAAACAACGGGCCTGATATTGAGGTGGGCAGGCTATGCACTGCAGCGGCGCATAGCCTGCCCGCTGACCCCGCTAACCTGGATATTCACTTCCATGCTGGCAGAAGTGAATATCCAGGCTAGCCAGGATGCCCTGGCAGCTGCAGAGGCTACACGGGTAGCAGCAATTTTCGTTGCTACCCACATAGCCTCTGTGTCTTAAAGATAAACAAGTTTTTTTCTCTCCTAACTTTAAGGTGCAGAGGGCTATGCAAGAAGCAATGAAAATCACTGTTACCCATGTATCCCCTTTCTCCACCCCCACTCCATTCCAGAATGTCACTAACATGCCCCGATGCTAAGCGGATACCATCTGGACATGTTAGGGACTTCGCTGGGATATTCAAAGGGTACTACCCATGTAGGTGCCTTTTAAATATTCCGGATAAGGCTCTTACATGGGTAACTAAGGAAGTTACCCATGTAAGGGCCTTCAAATATCGGGCCCAACAGGTTTTAACTATCTGTTGGATATATGAGGAGAAGTAAAGGGAGGAGACAAAGATGACCCCAAGATTGCAGGACGAAGAAACAGGAAGTAGAAGAGTGTTGTCCACAGAGATAGAGAAAGGAAGAAGAGGAGAGAGATAAGATGTTCAGTTTTGGCCATGTTTAATTTCAAACAGCAGTGAAACATACAAGTAGCGATATCAGACAGACAGGCAGAGATACGAGACTGGAGTGTCAAAGAGATATCAGGTGTAGAAAGACAGATCTGAGAATCATCAGCATAAAACTGATACTGAAATCCATGGGAGGAGATGAGAGCACCAAGAGATTGGGTGTAGAGAGAGAAAAGGGCCAAGAACAGATCCCTGTGGTCAGGGGCAGCCCAAGGGGGGTGCGGGGCCATGTGCAAAGAATCGGTGCAGGGCCTCATTTGCATAAATATTTGCATAATGTTACCATACACTAACTTTTAGTAAACATGCCTCTTAATGAGCGTATGGATAAAGAAAGACTAAAAGATTTCTACATTATCCAGTGCCAACCGCCAGGCACATTAGGAACTACTACAAACACTGCCATTTAGAACCCATAGCAAACCCGCCGTATCGTAACAGCACTATCAGAACTCACAAAGCACCATACCCTACCTATCAAAAGGCAACACTGCAAATATTAAACCAATACATTTCAGAGAATAACAATACATGACCTACTGGGGAAAGAGAACAAGTGGCAATGTCAAATAGGAATTACATAAACAGAATACCTCAGCTCAGTTACACATGCAGAACATAGACCATCACCAAACAAGGAATCACAATTTAGAAACAGTGAAGACACTGTTCAATGTATTTGTGAGTGATATTGCTGGAAAAGTTTGTCTATTTGCAGATGACACAAAAATTTGCAACAGAGTGGACTCCCCCGAGGGAGTGGTTAACATGAGGAATGATCTACAAAAGCCGGAAGAATGGTCTAATGCTTGGCAATTAAGATTTAATGCGAAGAAGTGCAGAGTCATGCACTTGGGAAGCAGAAATCCAAGGGAAATGTACGCGATAGGGGGTGAGAGATTGGTGTGTACGGATCAGGAGAAAAACCTTGGAGTGATTATTTCTGAAGATCTCAAGGTGGCAAAACAGTGCGACAAGGCAGTGGCAAAAGCCAGCAGGATGTTGGGCTGCATACAAAGAGGAATTACCAGCAGAAAGGAAGAGGTACTTATGCCACTGTACAAGTCACTGGTGAGGCCTCACTTGGAATACTGTGTTTAGTTTTGGAGACCATATCTTGCAAAGGATGTAAAAAGACTGGAAACTGTTCAGACGAAGGCAACCAATATGATTTGGAGCCTGCGTCAGAAGCCTTATGAGAAGAGACTTGAAGACCTAAACATGTACACTTTGGAGGAGAGGAGGGACAGGGGAGATATGATTCAGACCTTTAAATACTTAAAGAGAAATAATGAACAAACAAACCTCTTCCAAAGACAGAGAAGCTGCAAAACTAGAGGGCATAACATGAAACTACAAGGTGGTAAATTGAAAGGCAATGTCAGGAAATACTTTTTCACTGAAAGGGTGGTGGATGATTGGAATGCGCTCCCGATGGAAGTGGTGGGGTCAAATACGGTGACAGATTTCAAAAGGGCATAGGACAGACACAGTGGATCCCTTTACAGCAACAAGAAAATATCAAAATAATCTGAACCATCCAATTTCTTAACAAATAGGGGTGTGCTAAAAGGAGTGGTGGGATCACCCCCTAAACAAAGAAATGGGGAAAGGGGGCCTGCACAGAGAGGCAGGTGTACCTACTCTGGACATCATACTGGGCAGACTAGATGGACCATACTGGTCTTTATCTGCCATCTTTTACTATGTTACTAAGTAAACTGGGAACCACAAAAGCCAAACTTAGAATGTACAACAACACTGTAGAAATAAAACTACAAATTAATTTCCTCTTGTACTAAACAAAGCGTAGACGTTAATGATGCACATTTCCCAGAGCTGACATATTCCAGTTAATAAATTCAAAATAAAGAGATATCTTTATACCTTTTGTGCATTTTTTTTCAGTTGCAATTGCTCCAGCCACTTTCTTCTGGTTTCTTTGTGTCTTCTGCTAACTCTCCATCGTCTGCTGTCCCTTTGTCCTTACTTCTCTCTTCTAGTTTTTTTTCCATTCTCTCTCTACATCTGCTTTAACATACTAATCTTTCTCCTTTTGCTCTTTCCTCATTCCTATTTCATCCACTCAAATTTTACCCCTCCATCCTCAATCCCCACTTACTCTCCCAATAGCCGGCCAATTGAAGATTTTTCTTCCCTCTGACACAAAATATTTTTCCCCTCTCCATTTCACTCTCCCAGCCCAATCCCATTGTAATCCTCCCCCTAACATAAGCTCCCTTCGAGTTCCAGCCCCACCCAGCATCCACTCCCTTCTAGTCCCTGCATAAGCCCATTTCCAGTCCAAGCCCCCTATCAGCCCATTTCCAGTCCTAGCTCCCCCATCCATTTCCAGTCCTATCCATCAGCTCATTTCCAATCCCAACCCCCCATGAGCCTACTACCAGTTCTAGCCCCTCCATGAGTCCATTTCAATCCAAGCCCCCACCACAGCCCATTTCCAATCATAGCTCCCCCCAACAGCCCATTTACAGTCCTATCCTAGCCCCTCCATCAGCCCATTTCCTGTCCTAGCCCCCCCCCCACTCAGCCCATTTCCAGTCCTAGCTCCCTCCCCTCACAGCCCATTTCCATACCAAGCCCGCATCCTCATCAGCTATTTGCAGTTCAAGCCTCCCCTTCCAATCAGCCCATTTCCAGTCCTAGACCCCCATAGCCCATTACCAGTTCTAAGCACCCCATCAGCCCACTTCCATTCCTAACCCCCATCACCCCATTTTCAGTCTTAGCCCCCCCATAGCCCATAACCAGTCCTAATCCCCCATCAACCCACTTCCAGTCCTAACCCCATCAGCCCATTTCCAGTCTTAGCCCCCCCTAGCCCATTACCAGTCCTAGGGCCCACACCGCACAGCCCAGTGCCATTCCAAGCCACCATCCCCATCAGCTATTTGCAGTTCAAACCTCCCCTTCTACTCAGCCCATTTCCAGTCCTAGCCCCCCATAGCCCAGTACCCGTTCTAAGCTTCCCATCAGCCCACTTCCAGTCCTAACCCCATCACCCCATTTTCAGTCTCAGCGCCCCCATAGCCCATTACCAGTCCTAACCCCCCCCACCGCAGATTTAGCCTGCCCATAGGCCATTACCAGTCCTAACCCCCCCATCAGCCCACAGCCCATTACCAGTCCTAACCCCATCAGCCCACCTCAAGTCCTAACGCCCCCATCAGCCCATTTCCAGTCCTAACCCCCCATCCCCCCAGTTCCAGACTTATTCCGCCCATAGGCCATTACCAGTCCTAACCTCCCCATCAGTCCACAGCCCATTACCAGTCCTAACCCCATCAGCCCACCTCAAGTCCTAACCCCCCCATCAGCCCATTTCCCGTCCTAGCCCCCCATAGCCCATTTTCAGATTTAGCCCCCCCATAGCCTAACCCCCCATCAACACACAGCCCATTACCAGTCCTAATCCCCCTCCCCCATCAGCCCAAGGAAAATTCAAAATTTAAAAAAAAAATCTAGTGTCCCGCGGCACCCCACCCGTGCCCAGCAGAGCTCTCTCTCCCTGCATCAGTCCCTCTCCGTGCCATTTTTAGAGCCGCGAAGGGAGAGTTTTTCCCTCGCGGCTTTGTTAAGCCCATGGGCACTGATGGGAAACAGGCATTTCCTGTTTCCCATCAGCCCCGGAGCTTTTAACAGAGCCACGAAAGGGAAACTCTCCCTTCGCGCCTCTGAAAGCTGATGCGGAGAGGGACTGATGCAGGGAGGGAGGGCTTTGTCGGGCACGGGGGGGCCGCGGGACACTCGATCCTGCTGCTGCTGCTGCCGTGGCGGCAGCAGCCAGCTTTTTTTTAATTTTAAAATTAACTTTTAATGCAGAATGTTCTTTGCGCAGGGCCCCCTGAAATGCGGGGCCTGGTGCAAAAAACATTCTCGCTCAATGGACGGGCCAGCCCTGCCTGTGGTACACCTACTGAGAGAGGGATAGCAGTAGAAGAGGAACCACCAGAACAAACACAGAATAAGTGACGGGAGAGATAAGAAGAGAACCAGGACAGGGCAGAAATACCTAAAACCAAGAGAGGACACTGTCTCAAGGAGAAGGTAGTGGTCAACAATGTCAAAAGCCGCAGAAAGGTCAAGAAGGATGAGAATAGGTAAAGGCCCTTGGATTTGGCCAGGAGACTTTGGCAAGTGCCATCTCAGTAGAATGTAGGGAACGAAAGCCAGATTTAAGTGGATCCAACAGGGCTTGACTTAATGTACCCTAATTTATCTATTAGTGTATGTTAAATCAATTTAGCCTACATTAAAAATTCCCCATTAAAATAAATATGTGAAACTATCTGAGAAAATACCTAAAACTCGAGAAAAAATTGTTAAGAAAATCAAAAACTATCTGAATTTTTCTTGTCTGTGCACATTCCTACTATCAGCATAGCACTGAGGCAGAGCAAAGATGGAGTAAAGGCATTCCACCCTACCAAATAGAAACATAGAAACATGACAGCAGAAAAAGACCATATGGCCTATCTAATCTTCCCTTCCATATAAACTACAATAGTCCCTTCTTTTTCTTTAGAGATTTTCTGTGTTTGCCCCATGTCTTCTTGAATTCAGATACTGTCCTTGTCTCTAGTACCTCGACACATCTACAACTCTTTCCGTAAAGAAATATTTCTGCATGTTACTCCTGAGTCTATCCCATCTATCATATCTCTACTATCTCGCCTTTCCTCTAAAGTATACATGTTGAGATTTTTAGGTCTGTCCTCAAAACGTTTATAAAAAAGACCACTGACCATTTTAATAGCCACCCTCTGCACCAACTCCATCCTGTTTATATCCTTCTAAAGGTATGGCATGCAGCACTGCATACAATACTCCAAATAAGGTCTCACCAAAGACTTATACAAAGGCACTATCACCTCCTTTTTTCTGCTCGCCATTGTTCTCCCTATGCACCCAAGCATACTTCTTTTGCCGTCACCTTTTCTAACTGTTTTTGAGAAACAATTATGCCCAGGTCATGCTCTTCTTTCATCCCCCATACTGTACCACTCCCTTGGATTTTTCCAACCCAAATACATGACACTGCATTTTTTAGCATTAAATCTCAGCTGCCAAATTCTCGACCATTCTTCAAGCTTAGCTAGATCCTTCCTTATGTTATCTACTCCTTCCTGGGTATCTACTCTATTGCAGATTTTGGTATCTTCTGCAAAGAGGCAAATCCTACCCAACAGCCCTTCTGCATTATCACTAATAAAAATGTTATAAAGAATCAAACCAAGGACAGATCCCTGTGGCACACCACTGGTAACATCCTCTCTCCTCAGAGTGAGCTCCATTTATCTGTCCCCTTTGTCGCCTCCCACACAACCAATTTCTAACCCAGTCAATCACTCTAGTGTTCATTCCTAGGCTGCTCAATTTATTTATAAGTCATCTGTGTGGAACAGTGTCAAATGTTTTACTGAAATCTACTACTACTACTATTCAGCACTTCTAAGTACATCACATCTAGGGCTCTCCCTCGGTCCAACTTCCTGATCACCCAGTCAAAAAAATCAATCAGATTTTTCTGACAAGACTTGCCTCTAGTAAACTCATGCTACCTCAGATCCTGCAATCCATTGGACTCTAGAAACCTCACTATCCTCTGTTTTAGTGGCATTTCTATTAATTTACTCATCACAGAGGTCAGACTAACCAGCCCGTTGTTCTCAACCTCATTCTTACTTCCGTTTTTGTGTAAAATGGACTGCATGCATCTTTCTTGAGTCCTCTCGGACCACTCCTGACTCTAAATAAGCATTGAAAAGATCAGTCAGTGGAGCCGCTAGAACTTCCCCAAGTTCCTTCAGTATTCCCAAATGTCTCCCATCCAGCCCCATCGTTTTGTCTATTTTTAGTTTAGCTAGTTCCTTACAAACACAGTCTTCTGAAAATCGTTCAAGATCCTCCTCACTTCCGTTCCTATTTGTGGGTGTTTTCTAAGGTCCTAGCCCTTCTTCTGTGAACACAAAACAAAAATATTTGTTAAGCAATTCTGCTTTATCTTCATCAGCTTCTACATATTCCTCCCCTTCACCCTTGAGTCTGACAATCTGTGCCCCCCCCCCCATTTTATTGCATTGCCTATTTATTCTTCTTTTTATATCTTTGTTTTCCTGACTATTTTTCTAGCTTCTCAAAGTTTTTGCAAATTTTGATGCTTGTCTTCCTCTTTCTGTAATTGCTTGTATTTTATGAAGGCCACCCTCTTTTTCTTCACTTTTCAGCTACTTCTTTTGAGAACCATAGCGGCCTCCTTTTTCTTTTACATTTACAGTATTTACCTTTCTAACAAAAATGTATGTTGCCCTTAAATTATGCCCTTTCAGTTTTGCCCATTGCTTTTCTAGATCACCCAGCTTTTCTCATCCCATCCGCCTTGAGGAAGTGTCCCATCTTGTCAAAGTTAGTTTTCCTAAAGTCTATGACCCTCATTTTTGTATGGACTTTATCAACCCTAGTCCTAAAACAGAACCACAACATATGGTGGTCACTGGATAAGAACATAACATAAGAACATAAGAAATTCCTTACTGAGTCAGACCAAGGTCCATAAAGCTCATTATCCTGTTTCCAAGAGTGGCCAATCTAGGTCAAAGTACCTGGCAGTTTCCCAAAAAGACGCACAGGTTCCACAATGTTTGTATTGGGGCAAGCAGTGGATTTCCCGGGACCTCTTTAATAATGGTTTATAGACATTTCCTCCAGGAACTTGTCCAAACCTTTTTTAAACCCAGCTACACTAACAGCTTTTACTAGATCCTCTGGTAACAAATTCCAACGTTTGATTATACGTTGAATGAAAAAAAATATTTTCTCTTATTGGTTTTAAATGGGTTACACTGAAGCTTCATTGCATGTCCCCTAGTCTATCTACTTTTTGATGGCATAAACAATAGATCTACGTTTACCCGTTCCACTCCATTCATTAATTTATATACCTCTATCATATTTCCCCTCAGCCATCTCTCTTCCAGGTTGAAGAGCCCTAACCTTTAAGTCTCTTCTAACAGGGTTATCCTTCCACCCCCTTTTACCATTTTGGTGGCTTTTCTCTGTACCTTTTCTAATTCCACTATATCCTTTTTATGATACAGTGTCCAGAATTGCACACAATATATGAAGTTCGGTCACACCATGGAATGATACAGAGGCATTATAATATCCTTTGTTTTATTCTCCATTTTTTTCCTTATGATTCCTTGCATTCTATTTGTCTTCTTGGCTGTACAATGGGCGGAGGGCTTGAACGAGTTATCCACTATGATGTCTTAATCTTTTTTCTGGGTGGTGGTTCCCAATGTGGAACCTTGCATCGTGTAACCATAGTTTAGGTTGTTCTTTCCTAGGTGCATAACTTTGCATTTGTCCATATTAAATTTCATCTGCCATTTGAACATCCAATCTTCTAATTTATCAAGGTTATCTTGCAATTTTTCACAATCCTCTTGGGTTTTAAGAACTTTGAATATTTTTGTGTCATCTGCACTCATTCCCATTTCCAAGACATTTACGAATATGTTAAAAAGCAGCGGACCCAGCACAGATCCCTGGTGTACTCCACTATTCACCTTTCTCCATTGGGAAAATTGTCCATTTAGCCCTACCCTCTGTTTTCTATCTTTTAACCAGTTCCTGATCCACTATAGTACACTGCCTCCTATCCCATGACTTTTTAATTTCATCAAGAGTCTCTCATGAGGGACCTTGTCAAAGGCTTTCTTGAAATCCAGATACACTATATCAACCAGCTCACCTTTATTTACCTGTTTATTCACACATTCAAAAAAATAGAACAGATTAGTAAGACAAGGCCTTCCATGACTAAAGTCATGTTGACTTTCTCCCATTAAACCATGCATGTTCAGTAATTTTGTTCTTTATAATGGTTTCTACCCTTTTTCCCAGTATGACATCAAGCTCACTGGTCTATAGTTTCCTGAATCACTCCTGGAACCCTTTTTTAAAAATTGGCATAACACTGGCCATTCGCCAATCAGGTATCACAGATGATTTTAATGATAGTTCACAGCTTACTAATAGTAGGTCTGCAAGCTTATATTTCATTTCTTTCAACACCCTCAGATGTATACCATCCAGTCCAGGAGATTTGCTACTCTTTAGTTTATCAAATAGTTGAAATACACCTATTTGAAAGTACAAAATCATTTCATTTCATTTCATTTATTGTACTATACGTGTACATGTTAGGTTACAAAAGTACACCTATGTGTGTACTTCAGCCTTATACATTTATGTCTGTTTCAGCTCAGCTGCATTTTAGTATCAATTTCAGCTGTTCTTGTGCTGGTATTTTATAAAGTTACACAGATAAAATAGTCCTAAAATGGGTGCCTACTTGGCCTCCCAACCTAAGTGAGCTGTTGTAAAATTACCCTTCATGTGGCAAGACCTCTTATATTTCCAAAACTATATTCATATGTTTACATAGAAAAAGTGCCCACACAAATAGCAGGTACACACTTGTGCATATTCAGCCAGATATTTAAAAGGAGTTACCAAGTTATCAGCATTTGCTAACCAGATAAGTCCCGCCAAGAGGGATATTCAGCAGCACTAAATATCACCATAGACCACCTCAACACTATCCAGATTTTGCTCGGACAGTCCAGGGGCAGTGTCTAGGCTGTTTTTTTTAAGTGCCATCAACTCGATGTCGACTCATGAAAACCCTCTGGATAGTTGTCTTAAAATTGTGTTCAGTATTTAGTCAGGCAGGTAATTGCTGAGAGAGTGACATGCATAGCAGCTGCTATTGTAATGATCCATTGCATTGCTGACCTTCAACCATGTCAAGCATCTTTCTCTAATGATCTTTCTCTTCAGATGATGTGTCCAAATTATGAAAGTCAAAGTCTTGTCATTTGAACTTCTTAAGATAGTTTAGATTTGATCTCCCCTAATACTGACTGATTTGTTCTTTGGGCGGTCAATATTTTTTTGCCAGCACCATAATTCGAAGACATCAATTTTCTTCCTTTCTTCTTCGCTGTCCAATCTTTGCATCCATATGATATTATTGAAAAAACTATGGCTTGGCCAGCTCTAATCTTTGTGTGCAGAGAAACATCTCTGCATTTGAGAATCTTGTAGAAGTCCTTCATAGTTCTTCTGCCAAGAGCAATGTTTTGTCTGGACAAGTTCCTGGAGGAAAAGTCCATAAACCATTATTAAAGAGCATCAGGAAAATCCATTGCTTACCCCAGGATAAGCAACACGGAATCTGTGTACCTTTTTGGGAATCTGACAGGTACTTGTGACCTGGATTGGCCACTGTTGGAAACAGGATACTAGGCTTGATGGACTTTGGTCTGACCCAGTATGGATGTCTTATGTTCTTATTTCTTGAATGCTTGTCATTTCGTTATTGATAATTGATCCAAGCAGGTTGAAGTTGTTTAATATTTCTATTTCTTCTCCAAAGATAAAATGATTGATTTTGCCTGTGTGAAGTATCTTTTTTGTCTTCATGTTAAGTTGAAGACCCATTTTAAGACTATATTTCTTGATTTTGATAAGCAGATGTTTCAGTCCATCTTCCCTTTCAGCCAGAGAAAGTTGTTGAGGAGTCCTCCACCAATCTTCACACCTCGGTTGTCTTCTTACAGTCCTGCTTCACTGATGACTTAATCTGCATATAAATTTAACAGGTATGTGGAAAGTATTCAGCCTTGTCATACACCTTTGCTGATTTTAAACCATTCTGTTTCTCCTTCTTCTGTTCAAACTGTTGTTTCTTGATTGATGTAAAGGCTGTGTTTGAGAATTATCAAGTGTTCTGGAATATCCATGCTGCTAAATATGACCCCGAGTTGTTCATGATTTACACAAAGTCTGGGCAAGGCAGGAAATTATCCAGATAGTGGCAACATTCAGCACTGCTATCTAGATAGTTATCTGTACGTATAACTTAGGATAACAAAATTCAGCCCTAAGCTATTGTAACACCGCTGAGTAAGGAGAACCCTCCTGCAAGGGATGTGTTGTCAGGTGGTGCGAGTGGTGAAGGATGAGGTACCTCAGATGTTTCTCACTCAGGGGTACACAATTTGCCCTGTCCCCACTGGGCTCTTTTACTAACTCCAACCAAGTTGTTCCCAAAGCTTGGGATAGGAGACAGGAAGTAATGTGCATGATGTCAAAAGAATAACTACAAAGTATTTTAAAATTAATGAGACAAGTTTACTTTTAAATGTAACCAGCTTTATTCTCCCAAATTTGGTAAAAAATTAGGCTGACATGATTTCGTCAAGGTCCCCCAAAAAACAGGAAAATGTCTGAAACTTCTCATTAGCCCATTGAGAAGTCACAAGGAACCTGGCTGAAGAGGTGTCCAACTAGCCAGTGGATGATGCAGAGTGAAATCTACAAATAGAACAAAGCACAAATCTCAGAATCAGAGTTTCTTTCAGCTAACCTGTTTAAACCTGAATTGCGTTATAGAACTATATGTATCCTGTATGCATCAGTCATGACATCTGGGATTCGATATTTTATGGTGAGGCTACTATTCAAATTCTAATTTTATAACTATCCATTCAAAGTTATACGTACAACTGCCACTCTGCAGTGCACATATAACTTTGAACGGTCAGTTATACATCATAAGTCAATATGCAAAAGGATTTATCTGGGTATCAGGATCTGGTAATGGTGAGAGAGATCTTTGGTGGCACCATCTAGATAGTGCTGCTGAATATTGTCTGGGATCTGCCCCCGCATGATCCGGATCGTGCTGGTACGCTCTGTGGATGGAGCTAAGGCGGAGCCAGCACTTATCTAAATAGTGGCAATTTCCAGCAAGACTATCAAGATAACAATCCACATGAGTTAGGACAGCAAAAAATCTTCCCTAAGTGCTCTGTGGATTGTCTATCCATATAGCAGTTGAATATTGCTGATATCCCGATAGTACCACCACTGACTGCTAAATCTGGATATTCATCAAAGGCCAGTATCTGGATACCAGCACTGAATATCCAGATATTTCTACCCAGAGTGGCCAGGGTTTTAAAAAGCACTGGTCACCATAGGCTAGATATTACCTCATTAGAGCTTATGAGGTTAATTTAGAAGTCTTATTTTCAATTTACATCTGGAAGCTGATGAGGATAAAGTGGAATTGCTTATCAAATATGTTTGTTCTGTGCTCACAGATGAAGGGCCAGGAGCAGGACCTCAGAAAACACCCACAAATAGGAGCAGAAGTGAAGGGGATCTTTAACAATCTTCAGAAGACTGTGCTCATGAAGAACTAGCTAAACTAAAAGTAGACAAAGCGATGGGGCTGGATGGGATACATCCGAGAATATTGAAGGAATATGAGGATGTTCTAACAGCTCCATTGTCCTTTTCAATGCTTCTTTAGGGTCAAGAATGGTCCCAATGGGCTGGAGAAAGGCACATGTGGTCCCTTTACACAAAAGCAGAAGCAAGGATGAGGTTGAGAACTACAAGCTGGTTAGTCTGACATCTGTGGTGAGTAAATTAATAGAAACTCTGCTAAAACAGAGCATAGTGAGGTTTCTGGAGTCCAACGGATTGCAGGATCCAAGGCAGCATAGGTTTACTAGAGGCAGGTCTTGTCAGACAAATCTGATTGATTTCTTTGATTGGTTAACCAGAAAGTTGGACCAAGGGAGAGCATTAGATATGGTGTACTTGGATCTCAGTAAAGCCTTTGACACTGTCCCACACAGGTGACTTATAAATAAATTGAGCACCCTAGGGGCGGACCCTAAAGTGACTGACAGGGTTAATAATTGGTTGAGTGGAAGGCAACAAAGTGTACAGGTAAATGGAACTCACTCTGAGGGGAAGGATGTCACCAATGTTGTGCCGCAGGGGTCTGTCCTTGGTCTTATTTTTTAAACATTTTTGTCAGTGATATTGTGGAAGGGTTGCCAGATAAGGTTTGCCTCTTTGCACATGATACCAAAATCTGCATTAGAGTAGACACCCAGGAAGGAGTAAATGAAATGAGGAGGGATCTAGCTAAGCTTGAAGAATGGTCAGCTGAGATTTAATGCTAAAAAATACAGGGTCTTGCATTTGAGCTGCAAAAATCCAAGGGAGTGGTACACAGTAGGGGTTGAAGTACTTCTGTCCATGAAAGAAGAGCAGGACCTGGGTGTGACTGTTTCTAATGATCTTAAAGTGGCTAAACAGTTAGAAAAGGCAACGGCAAAAGCCAGAAAGATGCTTGGGTGCATAGGGAGAGGAATGGCCAGAAGAAAAAAGGAGGCAATAATGCCTCTGTATCAGGGTCGGCCCTAGGCATGTGTGGGAATGTTTCCCACACATGGCTTTATGCCGTAAAAGTTCCCGCACCTGGTCAGCTTAAGTGGTGACTGCAAGCCTGCTTCACTGGCTCACCTGAAAACAGTCATGGGGCCATTATCCTTTGGTCCCT
Organism: Ichthyophis bannanicus; assembly: GCA_033557465.1. Taxonomy (NCBI): domain Eukaryota; kingdom Metazoa; phylum Chordata; class Amphibia; order Gymnophiona; family Ichthyophiidae; genus Ichthyophis; species Ichthyophis bannanicus. Next base: position 394,726,207 of record CM066035.1, read on the forward strand.
GTGGCTGTGCTAATCTTCAACCGCCAGCATGATTGCATTGCTGCACTATTAAAGGTGAAATGGGGAACTTCCCTTCTCTTGTGCAAGAGACAGGAAGTTCCCCTCTTTCAGTTTTAAAATTACGGTGATGTGATCATGCTGGTGGCTGCACTTAAGCAGAGCCATGGGACTGAGGGAGAACGGCCCTGTGGCTGAGCAGTGATTGCAGCAAACAGGTCCACTCCATTGGGATGTGGAGGAAGGAGTCATCGTGGTGGGTGACTGACTGGGGAAGGGGAAGGCATGGCATTGGAAGAGGACTGCTGCTGGGGGGCAAGGACTGGAAGGGAGTTAATGCTTGGATTGAAGAGGAGCTGATGCTGGGAAGGACTGAGAATTGAGGGAGCTGATGCTGGGGGGGCTGGGGTTGCAAGGGAGCTGTAGCTGGGGAGGACTAGAAGGGGGTGATACTGGGGCTAGGGAGCTGAAAGGGGTCAGAGTGGAGAAAAAGGCTGGGAGAGTGAGGATGGGGAGGATGACAGATATTTTGTGTAAGAGAGAAAAAGCAAGTCATACAGAGGGAGAGGCATAAGATGAATTCTGGGATAAAGAGGAAAAAAAGCAGAGTTAATGAATATCAGAGAAAGAAGTAGCTGGGTAGGTGTGGATGGGGGATGTAGGAGGCAGGAGGGTAGTACAGGGGAGAGGGAGATGGGGAGAGAAGAGACTGGGATTTAAGTGGAGATTTTAAAATTGTATGGGAGAAAAGAAGACGACAAACTCTAAGATTGGCTGAGTATTGGAAGAGTAAGTTGGGATTCAGGCGGCAGGGCCAGCGCAATTCACTATGCATGCAGCCCCGGCAGCAGAAAGATTGCGGTATCCTGCGGCATCATTTCAAGATTCATCTTTCTTTCTCAGAGTCAGTGACAGCAGCCACTGCTGCCTGTAGCATTCACTTCTAGAATGTGGGGCCATTGTACTGTGCACCATAAGTGAACAATGCAGGCAGCACTGTTGACTCAGAGAATGAAAGATGATGCCAGGGATGGTGCCACATGACATTTCTGCCATGGTCAGAGGGGGGAACAGAGAGGGCAATTTTGGTTTATGAAAGAGAGAAGAGATTTGCTGGATTGAAGGGGGCACAGAGAAAGAGAGAGATCATAGGTTATGAGAGACAAGGGATATCTCGGATAAGGATGGGAGGAGACAGATAGGATGCTGGGCTGAGAGGGAGAGAGATGCCAGTCCACTGGAAGGGGAGAGGATGGAGAAGGGGAAGTGGATAGAAGGCTCCTGGTCCATTGGGGGAAGGAAAAAAAGGGCTGTGGAGGTGGAAGAGAGAGGAAGATGTTGGACCTTTGGGGTAAAGGGAAAGGGTGAAGTGACTGGGAGATGCTGAAAATGGGTGGTGAGAGAAAGTATGAAGATGGTGAGTATGGTAAAGTTATTTGAAAGAGGCCATGAGAAATTGGCAAGGAGATGAGTGAGAAGAGGTGGTGATTGCAGAGGGTGGAAATATGGTAATGGGGAGTGAGTGAAAGACAGAAGGGAATAAGAGGCTGGCAAAGGAGTGAGATGGGAAATGGGAGAGATGGGTTGGGCTGGAGGTGACAGGAATAATGGAAAGTTGCTAGATGAAAAGTCAAAGGGGGATTGAGGATAGGTGTGTGAGTGTGTGTGAAATATCAGTGGATGAAGGAGTAAAAAAAGAAATGGAGGAAAGAGCAAAAACGGAAAGACCAATATGTCAGAGGCAGATGGAGATAGAGTGTGGAAAAAATAAGAGGAGACAGAAAGGACCAATGAACAGCAGACAATGGAGAGTTAGCAGAAGATATGAAGAAAGCAGAAGAAAGAGACTGGGGCAATTGTGACTAAAAAATAAAATGCCTAAACAAAAGGTAGAGAGAAATTATTTTATTTTGAATTTATTAACTGGAATATGTCAGCTCTGGGAAATGTGCAATCACTGATGTCTTTGTGTTTGTTCAGTACAAGAGGAAATTAATTTCATAGTTTTATTTCTCCAGTGTTGTGGTGCATTCCAAGTTTGGCTTTTGGGGTTCCCAGTTCAATTATTGCCTTCATATTTCTAAATTGTGATCCATTGCTCTGTGTTTGGTGACACTCTATTTTTGTGTATATGACTGAGTTGTGGTATTCTGTTTGTGTAGTTTCTAGTAGCAATCCTACTTGTTCTTTTCTCCCAGTAGGAGATGTATTGGTTTTCTATGAGATGTATTGGTTTTACATTTTCAGTGCTTCCTTTTCATAGATAGGGTTTGGTGCTATGGGAGTCCTAGTTGTGCTGTTATAGTCTTTTGGAGAAACTTAGAGAAGCTAGCAAAGTAGTCAGGAAAGCAAAGATACAAAAAGAAGAAATAGCTAATGCAATAAAATGCAGGGATAAGACATTTTCAGATATGTTAGTGAGAGGAGGAAGGGCAAAAGTGGTATTGTTAGACTCAAGGGTGCAGGAGAGGAATACGCAGAAACTGATGAGGATAAAGTAGAATTGCTTAACAAATATTTCTGTTCTGTGTTCACAGGTGAAGGGCCTGGAGCAGGACCACAGAAAACACCCACAAATAGCAACAGGAGTGACAGGAATCTCAACAATTTTCAGAAGTCTGTGTTTGAGAGAAACTAGCTAAACTAGAAGTAGATAAAGCCATGGGTCCAGATGGGATACATCCAAAAATACTGAGGGAACTTGGGGACATTCTAGTGGCTCCATTGTCCAACCTTTTCAATGCCTCTATGGAGTCAGGAGTGATGCCAGAGGACAGGAGAGAGGCAAATGTGATCCCTTTACACAAAAGCAGACATAAGGATGACTGAGAACTACAGTCCGATTAATTTAACCTCTGTGGTTAGTAAATTATTCGAAAGGCTACTGGAGTAGAGAATAGGGAGGTTTCTGGAGTGTAATGGATTGCAGGATGTGAGGCAACATGGATTCACCAGAGGCAGATCTTGTAAGAAAAATCTTATAGATTTATTTAACCGGGTGATCAGGGAATTGGACCGAGGGAGAGCCCTAGATGTGGTGTATTTAGATTTCAGTAAAGCCTTTGACACTGTTCCACACAGGTGACTTACAAATGAACTGAGCTCCATAGGGATGGACCCTAAACTGATTGGGTTAGAAACTGGTTGAGGGGGAGGCGACAAAGGGTACAGGTAAATGGAGCTCACTCTGAGGAGAAAGAGGTTACCAGTGGTGTGAAGCAAGGATCTGTCTTTGGTTCAATTCTGTTTAACATTTTTGTTGGGTGATATTGCAGAAGGACTGTTGGGTAAGGTTTGCTTGTTTGCAGATGATACCAAAATCTGCAATAGTGCAGACACACAGGAAGGAGTCGACAACATGAGGAGGGATCTAGCTAAACTTGAAGACTGGTCTAGAATATAGCAGCTGAAATGTAATGCTAAAAAATACAGGGTCATGCATTTGGGCTGCAAAAATCCAAAGGAACTGTACAGTGTAGGGGGTAAGGTACTTCTGTCCACAAAAGAAGAGTGGAACCTGGGCATAATTGTGTCTGATGATCTTAAAATAGCTAAACAGGTAGAAAAGATGACTGCAAAAGCCAGAAGGATGCTTTGGTGTATAGGGAGAGGAATGGCCAACAGAAAAAAGGAGGTGATAATGCCTCTGTATAAGTCTCTGGTACACCCTCATTTGGAGTATTGTGTGCAATTCTGGAGACCGCACCTTCAGAAGCATAAAGGCAGGTTGGAGTCTGTGCAGATGTTGGCTACTAAAATGGTTAGTGGTTTTCATTATGAAGCATATGAGGACAGACTTAAATATCTTAATATGTATACTTCAGAGGAAAGAGTGATAGGGGCGATATGACAGAGACATTTAAATACCTCAATGGCATAAATGCACAGAAGGGCCTCTTTTATTTGAAGGCAAGCTGTGCTACGAGGGGACATACAGTGAGAATGAAAGGGGATAGACTCAGGAGTAATACGCGGAAATATTTCTTTATAGAAAGAGTGGTAGATGTGTGGAATGGTCTCCCAGTGGAGGTGGTGGACATGAGGACAGTATCTGAATTCAAAAAAAGCATGGGACAAACTCAGAAGATCTCTAAAGGTAAAAAGGGAACTATTGTAGTTGATATTGGAGGGCAGACTAGATAGGCTATGTGCTCTTTTTTCTGCCGTCATGTTTCTATATTTCTATGGTATGGTGGGTTTGCTGCTGTGGGTTCTAAATGAGCAGGGTTTTGTAGTACTTTCTAATGTACCTGGCAGTTGATACTGGAGGAAAGCAATGTAGTAATATGGTAACCTTTTCTTTATCCTCACTGTCCATGCAAATGGTATTAAGAAAATCATTAAGAAGCATGTTTACTAAAGGATAATGCATATTCATAAATATTAGCATGCACTAAGTGCAACAACACCCATTTATTTCTATGAGTGTAGTGGCATATAACACACATTAATGTTTAGTAAACATGTCCCTTAGTCATTGCTGGAACAGCAAGAGGTTTGTGAAGAACTCCTTTGGAAGCCTCCTAAAAATTTAGATGGGCAGCATATACATTTTAAAATTAAATGTACGCAAATGAGGCCCAGTGAATATGCAAAGATTTATGCAAATGAATCCCCGCAATGTGTCTTTGCACATGGCCCTGCATCACCCTTGGTCCGCGACTGATCTGTATAAGTCTCTGGTGCGACCTCATTTGGAGTATTGTGTGCAGTTCTGGAGACCACACCTTCAAAAGGATATAAACAGGATGGAGTCAGTGTAGAGGACTAAACCATATGAGGAGAGACTTAAAGATCTTAATATGTATACGTTACAGGAAAGGATGGCTAGAGAAGATATGATACAGATGTTTAAATACCTCCGTGACATAAATGCACAAGAGGAGAGCCTCTTTCAATTGAAAGTAAGCTGTCCAACAAGGGACAGGATGAGGGTGAAAGGGGATAGACTCAGGAATAATATGCGGAAATATTTTTTGTAAAAAGAGCAATAGATGTAAGGAATAGACTTAGGTTTTGTGTATTCTAGGGCTTCCATAGCTTGAATGAAGACTTTTGATGTTCTGGGCGCAGCAGATGCGAGGTTGAGGTCACCTAGGAGCAATAGGTGATTGGAGTGCAATTTGTGATTGCATACAGTTTCTAGTAGGAGTGCTAGCTCATCTGCACAAGCATTAGGGAATCTGTAAGCAAGGCATACTGTTATGTACTTGTTTGTGATGGATATTGTGTCTAATCCTCCATCCGTGCTGTTGTTGAGGATATGAAAGTTGAGGTGTTTTTTGGCTATGATGAAGTAGTAGCAGGTTAATCAATACATTGTCAGATTCAGTGAACCGTGATTCAGTGATGAGCATAATATCTGTTTGGTTGTTGGTGATATAGTCAGAGATGAGCTGAATTTTGTTCCGTGCTGAGACTGCGTTGAGAAATGTGCACTTGAGATGATGGGAGTTGTTGGCGGGTTCATGAAGGTAAGTTGGTGATCCCCGGACCTAGTAGGTTGGCAATCCCCTGGCCCAGCTTCCACCAGATGCCATACAGAGAAACATCCTGGCATTGCTCAGCCTGCCCTAGTGCCCTGCCGAAACAACTCTGCATTCTACCAGCCCAAATTCCATAGCTGAACCACCCAGAGGACAAAAACACCAAGCAGCAGGCAGCAGAACCCAGCAGAGAGACAGTACGCTCCACCTCTCTCTTCCCAATCACCTCCTCCAGTGGCAAATTTAAAAGTGCAAGGCCTCCTAGGCGTGCCGGCAGACAGAACGATCCCCTGGCCCAGCTTCCACCAGGCACCGTAGAGAGAAACATTGTGGCATCGCTCAGCTTGCTCTAGTGTCCTGCCAAAACATCCCTGTGCTCTACTGTCCCCAGTTCCTCAGCCGAACCACCCGGAGCATGAAAACACCAAGCAGCAGGAAGCAGAACCCAGCGGAGAGGCAGTAAACTCTACCTCTCTGCCAAATCACCTCCTCTGGGGGGCAAATTTAAAAGTGCAAGGCCTCCTAGGCGCCCCCGAACCTGGCAGGCCCGCATCGGAGGCAGGGACCAAAATAACATAACGTAAGGATATAGGAGATGACAATCTGACAAGACAGTAGCACAGAGCCTTATCAAGTCTCAGTAAAGAACACTTAAGAAAACTCCTCCAACAAAAACCTTCCCACATTCAAACCATCTGGACACAGGAGAAGATTACAGGCAGCAGAACCCAGCACAGTACAGAAAAGGTAATCTCCACCGCTGAAACCGTCCCAAGCTCATCTGTTAGAGATCTACTGATAGAGATCTCTCACATCAGTGCTCCTAGCAGCATCCGTAAATCAAACATACCACATACCACCTGGGAACCTACTCCAACATGAAGCTACAAACCTCAGTGTTTCTCATTCTACTCATCATCACATACACAATCACCCACAGCTCAGCATTCATATCAGAGGGAGGAGTGGCCTAGTGGTTAGAACAAGGTACCTCAGGCTGGAGGGACAGGGGTTCAATTCCCACCTGGGGACAGCAATCTCAAGCCAGAGGGACTGGGCTTTCTAGTCCTATAGGTACTCCTTGTGGCCTTGGGCAAGCCACTTAACCCTCTGTTGCCTCAGGTACACATAGCTTGTAAGCCCCTTTGGGAAGGAGGGACTGTATCTAGTACCTGCTTATAGTGATTGTAAACCACTCTGATGCCTTTCAGCCTGGGTGGTATATCAAGAAATTGCATAAACATAAACAAGCAACATTCATCCACAGCACAGACTACAGCCTCCCCTACTCAAACCACACACCAGGAACCCTTCCAACATTCTCAAGATTCACCCAATACTCTTCCCCAACCAAGACGAATCACCCTCCCATCCACCTCTCAAATGTATACTCATCAATACAAGATCTCCATCCTAGTTGATCATATAAAGGACAACCAAATAGATATTGCATGCATCACAGAGACCTGGCTTGAGGAGACAGACAACACCCTACTAAACTAAATGGCCATGCCTACCTACTAACTCTTCAACCAATCAAGACTTAACAAAAGAGGGTGTGTGTGTACTCATCATAGCCAAGGATTCACTACAATTCAAAACCATTCACCACAGCACCTCCCAAGACATGGACACCATATCCATTTCCAACACTCATCTCTCCATATGATTAGCATACAGACTGCCCTCCTCCCCCCCCCCCCCCTGCTCAGGAACTAACAGTCTCTCTCCACTCCTTGAGGAAGCATGTAAAGAGCATCACAAAAATAAATGGTTTATTCTACTGGGAAATCTAAACCTACCATCACTGTCAAATAAGCAAGTATCTTTCTTCCTACAAGCCACAGAAGCACTATAACTTAACCAAATAATAACAGAAACAACACACCACAAGGGTGCAACACTAGACCTCATATTCACACCAGCAAACTGGCCTCATCATGATCTATCCTCAATGACCCAAAGCTCATCTGTTCCCTGGACCGCTCATAGTCTCCTTATATTCTTCCTTCCCAGAAGCAATGATCACCACACAAACAATCATCACTTGAAGCATACCTGAAGATTTCGATCCTTTGATAAGTCATTCTTAACCACTATACAAACACTAATGCACATCAACACAGCTTATTGACCAAAGCAATCTAGAGAGCACCATCGAGCAGTGGAACAACCTCATCACCTCCTATGCAACTAAACCCAACAACAGCCTCAACAAGAAAAGCCCCCACCTCTCAAGACCCCACCATGTGCCATGGTTCACTCCAGAGATCAAACTTATGAAGAACAAACTCAGATGTCTCGAACACAGGTTGAGACGCCACAAGATCCCAGACACTCAAGAGGAATACTCCAGGGCTCTAAAGCAATGCTGTACTCTTATGTTGCTAAAGAGGGAATACCACATGAAAATACTTAAGCACCCATTAGCACAAGACCTGCTATATCCATCACTCTGAATATGATGGCCCAGCATCTACAGGCAAAGCAAGCAAACTTCCTTACAACCAGAACGCCACTGAACCCACGATCTCCTCTACCAACATTCACAACTCCGAGACATGGCCAACCTTCAGCCCTATCATCTCTAAGCAGCTTGAGAATGTAGTAGTTAGCTGCCCTAAACAGTATAACATCCCCATTAGACCCCTGCCCATTCCCATAGATTAAAGTTGCCTGTCAAGAGTTGTTACCAACACATTGTCCAATTGTCCTTTGAGCTTGGTTCTATGCCAACCACCCTGAAGCAAGCATCAATCAGACCACTGCTGATATCACCTACACTCGACCCACTTTCATCATCCTCTTAACAGTCCATCTCAAGCTCAGCTTCTTTGATCTTCCATATATGTCACAGTATTAAAGCGCTATACTTATACTAAAGTGCGGCGTCTTTCAGCTGGGAAGAGAAAGCATGGATTTGAAGCTTGAATAAGAGTTCGGCTGTGAAGTACGCATGCAGCATTGATACACAGTGTAATGGTGGAAGTGGGTAATCCCCTGAAGAAACGGATTATAGTGAAACGCATGGGCGCCTAAAATTCAGGCGTTGGGACACAAGAGAAAACGTGAGAGTGCACTTCAGACAAAAGAAGAGAGTTAAGTACTTGAGCGATGGTATAAGAACTTTGGTCATAGAACAGTCATTTTCAGAAAGTATAGCGCCTTAAGACTATGACATATATGGAAGATCAAAGAAGCTGAGTACTTTAAGTTATGTCTGAAGAGTGGAGTTCTTCTCACTAGAATTTTAATATCACCAGCTATTCCTATTGAAAAGGTCGTTGATGTCGATAAGCACAAGATTAGGACTCAAAACTAGGGCCCAAAGTTTTAAGTGCTGTTATTTGTCTGAGACCTTTGGGAATCAACACATTAACCTTAAACAAACTAAACAAAATAAAAAAGTTCAAGTTTTTGTATGGTAAACGTTGAGTGAGTTTCAAGTAGACTTGCAATGGAGACAGCAGTGGCCTAAGACTTTGTGGGCGCACCTGCGTTGGCAAAATGGCCTGCTCCAGCATTGGCAAGATGGCCTGCTTATAGCAGAAGGAGGAGCAATCAGTTATCCAAGAATATCACATTGAGATTCCATGCAAACACATGGGGCCAGCTGGGAGGCTTGATGTTCAGAAATCCCCTCATGAAACTGGAGATGACTGGATGCATGGAAAAGAGTTTTCCCTCAATGCGTGCATGTGAAGCTGCAATTGTAGACAGGTGGTATCAAACTAAGTTAGTCTGGAGGCTGAAGTTCAACAGATGCAGGAGGTAGGTGAGGGCATGTTCCATAGAGCAGTGGATGGGATTGAGATTCTGTGAGGCTGCCCAACTGGAAAACAAGGTTTTGTGTGGCCAGTTTTCAGGATGCTTGGATGACGGTGAAGACATCATTTGGAATTTGTTTGGTGCGCGTTAGGGTCCCTTCAGTTTCCAAGCAGTCAGGAATAGACTCTTGAGGTTGGAATGCAAGAGGTGCCCCTGATGCTGGCTGAGAAGGCTTGGCTGGACCCCGAGCAGTATGGAGAATTCCTGCAGCAGGGCAAGGAGATGAGGAAACCAGATTTAACAAGGTCATCTCAGCACTACGGGGATGAGCGAGGCTAGGTCCTGCTTGGTTTTGAGTAGGACGCATGCAATTAGCAGAAAAAGCAGAAAAGCATAAAGGAGCCTCTGGGACCAGTCCACGGCAAAGGCATCAGCCACACAGTGATTCTGGTTGGGACATATGGAACAGAAGGTGGGGCATTTGTCATTCTCAGGAGAGGCAAAGAGGTCCACGTCCAGCTCACCCCAGATGTTGAAGATGGAGTGAAGAACAGTGTGGCCAAGGGACTATTTGTGTGGATCTAGTTGTTGACTGAGCATGTTGGCCAGGTGATTCATTGATCTAGGGAGGTAGTTGCATGGAGTGTCACCTGTGTGGAGAGAGCAAAGGCCCAGAGGCGTGTTGAATTGTGGCAGAGTTGAAGCGAGTCTGTGCCCCCTTGTTTGTTGATGTAGAACATGGAGACTTGATTGTCTGTCCATATCAGCATGATCTTGCCTTGAATCCAGCTCACAAAAATAGTGAGGGCATAGTAGATGGCTCATAGTTTCAAGACATTGATGTGTAGTGATCTTTTGAGAGACAACCATGTTCCCTGTGTCAACAGGCTCTGCAGGTATATTTCCCAGCCTTGTGTGGAATCATCTGTCATAGAGGTTAGCTGATGCAGCAGCGCTGGGAAGGGACATCCATTGACAAGGTTTGATGTTACTGCCCACCACTAAAGGCTGCTCTGGAGGGTTGCCCGATGTTGTCCTGCCATGAGAATCAAGTAGCTCAGGGATTGGGAGCGCTGGCACTAATTGAGTCTATGATGCCACTGCAGAGGGCACATGTGCAGTCGTGCAAGGGGACAACAGGAATGCAAGCAGCCATGTGCCCCAGAAGTTGCAGATGCATTTGGACCAATGCAATCCAATTAGTGGCAAGATCGCTGCTGAGCTGATGCAAGGCCTTGACTCTTTCAGAGGGGAGAAAGGCTCTGCCCTGCATAGGGTTGCCAACTGGCCGGTTTTCAGCCGGCCTGGCCGGTTTTCAGCCGGCCTGGCCGGTTTTTCCATGGCCAGGCCGGCTGCCGGCGCAGAGGCAAAACCGGCCCTTGAAAAGCCGTTTTTTTTGCTCTGGCCGCAAGATCGGGAGCGGCCAGAGCAAAAAAACCGGCTTTTCTCCCAACCCGGAGGGCTTCAGAGGGAGCCGGGGAAGCCCGCGCGAGGCCCCGGCTCCCTCTGTACAGCCACCAGCGTGAAGAGCCTTTACCTTCACGTTGGCGGCTGTTCCTGTGAAGCCGCGATTGGTGGAAAAGGTTAAAGGCAATGCCCTTTAACCTTTCCCAGCATTCGCGACTTCACAGGAACAGCCGCCAGCGTGAAGGAAAAGGCTCTTCACGCTGGCAGCTGTTCAGAGGGAGCCGGGGCCTCGCACGGGCTTCCCCAGCTCCCTCTAAAGCCTCAGACAGCCGCGTTTTTGGGGGGGGGGGAGGCCAAGGACTGCCTGGGCTGTGATGGGGGAGGGGGCCTGGACTGGAACCGGGCTAGAAGGGGGAATTTGACTGGAAATGGGTTGTGATGGGGGGGGGGGACCTGGACCGGAAAAGAACTATTGGGGGGGGGACTTGGACTGGAAAGAAATGGGCTGTGATGGGAGGGGACCTGGACTGTAAAAGGGCTATTTGGGGGGGGGGGACATGGAATGGAAATGGGTTTTTTTGGGGAGGGGTACCTGGAATGGAAAAGGGCTGGGGGGGGGACATGGACTGGAAATGGGTTGTGATGAGGAGGGGGACCTGGACTGGAAAAGGGCTAGGGGGGGGGGGGAACTTGGACTGGAAAAGGGCTATGGGGGGGGGGAACTTGGACTGGAAATGGGCTATGGTGGAGGGAGGGGGAACTTGGACTGGAAATAGGCTGTGATTAGGGGGACATGGACTGGAAATGTGTTGTGAAGGGGGGACGGACCTGGACTGGAAAAGTGCTATGGGGGGCATTGGACTGGAAAGAAATGGGCTGTGATGGGGAGGGGGACCTGGACTGTAAAAGGGCTATGGGGGGGGGACATGGACTGGAAATGGGTTTTGATGGGGAGGGGGAACTGGACTGGAAAAGGGCTATGGGGGGGGGGACATGGACTGGAAATGGGTTGTGATGGGGAGGGGGACCTGGACTGGAAAAAGGCTATGGGGGGGGGGGGGAATTTGGACTGGAAATGGGCTATGGTGGAGGGAGGGGGAACTTGGACTGGAAATAGGCTGTGATTAGGGGGGCTAGGACTGCAAATGGGCTGTGATGGTGCGGGAGGACTCGGACTGCAAATGGGATGTGATGGGGGGGGCCTAGGACTGGAAATAGGCTGTGATGGGGGACTTGGACTGGAAATGGGCTGTGATGGGGGGGGCTAGGACTGGAAATGGTCTGTGATGTCAGGGCTAGCACTGGAAATGGGCTGATGAAGAGCTGGAATAGGACTGGAAATGGGCTGATGTGGGGCATGGGAGAATGGGATTGGAAGGGAGTGGATGCTGGGTGGGTCTAGAACTATAAGGGAACTGATTTTGGGGGAGGACTAGAATAGATGGGGAATGAGAATGGAGAGGGGAAAAATATTTTGTATGGAAGAAAAGTCTATGATGGGCTGGGTATTGGGAGAGTGAGGGGCTTGAGAATGGAAGGGTGAAATTTAAATGGATGATAAAGGAATAAGGAAAAAATTGGGGGAAAGAGCAAAAGGGAAACAATCAGTATGTTAAAGCAGAAATAGAGAGAGAATGGAAAACATCTAAAAGAGAAGAAAGGACAAATGGATAGCTCGCTGAAGACACGAAGAAACCAGAAGAAAGTGACTGGAGCAATTGCAACTGAAAATAAAACGCCCAAACAGAAGGTAGAAAAATACTTTTTATTTTGAATTTATTAGCTGGAATATGTTTGGTCTGGGAAGTGTGTATTGATAACATCTTTGCGTTTTTGTTTAGTGCAAGAGGAAATTACTTTATAGTTTTATTTCTCCAGTGTTGTACATGTCATGTTTGGATTTTGGGGTTCTCAGTTTAATTATTATATGACCAAGGAAGTTAGCCTACACGTATCCTCAGTAATTTTTGTGGGTGGGGCTGGGGGCGGGGCAGGGGTGGGACTAGGGACGGAGAATGGGTGGAGCATGGCGAGCCACAGGTGTCGGGTTTTTCTCGGTGAAAAAGTTGGTAACCCTAGCCCTGCAAGGTGTTAATGTGCACCCCTCTAAAACGTTGAGGAATGGGTTCTGATTTGTGGGTCTTAATAATGAAGCCCAAGGCCTATAGGATGGTGGAAGTGGCTTAGACAATTTGACGTGGTGCTTCTAGTGATGTCCCCGAGATGAGCCAGTTGTCGAAGTAGGGATGTATGCAGTGTCCATGACTCCTTAGAAAGTCTGCGATGACTGCTGTGCACTTGGTGAATATTCAGAGAGCAGAGGACAGTCCAAAGGGAGGACTTTGTATTGATAGTATTTGTACAGCAACTTGAAACCAAGATATTGCCAATAATGTGGATGAATGGGGACATGAGTGTAGGCATCCTTCAGGTCTAGAGAGGCAAGCCACTCATGGCAGCAGAGCAGGGGGAATGGTTCTCAGAGAGTACATTTTGAATTTCTCCTTATTTATGAATAGGTTGAGTTGCCATAGGTTAAAAATCGTCTGGAGGCTCCACAATTATTTGCGGATTAGGAGTAAAAGCCTCAATTGACTTCATTAGGAGGAAACAGCTTGATGGCATCGTTAAGCAGCAACTGTACTTCCTGGGGCAGCTGATATATGTGGTTGTCGGCATGGCCGGATTTACCTATACGCCATGTACGCCATGGCGTAGGGCCCACAGCTGGCAAGGGCCCACAAAAAGCTGCCGCGGCAGCATGGACGTTCCCGCGGGGCCCCCTCTGCCCTGCCGAATCCCCGGCTGAGCCCCTCCGTGCCGGCTTTGAGAGGCGCGAAGGGAGAGTGTCTCCCTCGCGTCTCTGTTAAGCCCGCAGGGGCTGATGGGAAATTTCCCATCAGCCCCTGCGGGCTTAACAGAGACGCGAGGGAGACATTCTCCCTTCATGCCTCTCAAAGCTGTCGCGGAGGGAGGGATTCGGCAGGGCAGAGGGGGCCCCGCGGGACCGTCCATGCTGCCGCGGCCTTGGTCGCAGCCAGCGGTTTTGCTTTTTTAAAATTTCATTTTACTTGAGCCGATGGGGGGGGGTAGGACTGGAAATGGGCTGGGGGGTTAGGACTGGTAATGGGCTATGTGGGGGGGGGTTAAGACTGATAATGGGCTGTGGGCTGATGGGGGCTGTCTGGTAATGGGCTATGGGGGGGCTAGGACTGGAAATGGGCTGGGGGGTTAAGACTGGAGGTGGGCTGATGGGGTTAGGACTGGTAATGGGCTGTGGGCTGTTGGGGGGGTTAGAACTGGTAATGGGCTTTGGGGGGGTTAAGACTTATAATGGGCTGCGGGCTGTTGGGGGGGTTAGAACTGGTAATGGGCTATGAGGGGGGTTAAGACTGATAATGGACTGTGGGCTGATGGGGGCTGTCTGGTAATGGGCTATGGGGGGCTAGGACTGGAAATGGGCTGGGGGGGTTAAGAATGGAGGTGGGCTGATGGGGTTAGGACTGGTAATGGGCTGTGGGCTGTTGGGGGGGTTAGAACTGGTAATGGGCTATGGGGGGGTTAAGACTGGTAATGGGCTGTGGGCTGAAGGGGGCTGTCTGGTAATGGGCTATGGGGGGGCTAGGACTGGAATTGGGCTGGGGGGTTAAGAGTGGAGGTGGGCTGATGGGGTTAGGACTGGTAATGGGCTGTGGGCTGTTGGGGGGGGTTGAACTGGTAATGGGCTATGGGGGGGTTAAGACTGATAATGGGCTGTGGGCTATTGGGGGGGTTAGAACTGGTAATGGGCTATGAGGGGGGTTAAGACTGATAATGGGCTGTGGGCTGATGGGGGCTGTCTGGTAATGGGCTATGGGGGGGCTAGGACTGGAAATGGGCTGGGGGGTTAAGACTGGAGGTGGGCTAATGGGGTTAGGACTGGAAGTGGGCTGATGGGGGGTTAGGACTGGTAATTTATTTATTTATTTATTTAACATCTTTTATATACCGCACTATTCATAATCAGCGCGGTTTACATAGAACAAGAAACATCAGACAAAATACAGATATCTGTTTTTACATCGAACAGGAACAATAACTTGGGTAACCGGGGCAATTATTTACAACAAATAATAATGGGTTATAGGGGGGGCTTAAACTGAAAATGGGGTGATGGGGGGTTAGGACTGGAAGTGGGTTGATGGGGGGGCTAGGACTGGTATTGGGTTGGGGGGTTGCTAGGACTGGAAATGGGCTGATGGGTGGCTAGGACTGGAAATGGGCTGATGCAGGGACTAGAAGGGAATGGATGCTGGGTGAGGCTGGAACTAGAAGGGAGCTGATGTTGGGGGAGGATTAGAATGGGATGGGGCTGGAAGAGTAAAATGGAGAAGGGAAAAATATTTTGTGTGGGAGGGATAAAAAATCTACAATTGGCCGGGTATTGGGAGAGTAAGTGGGGATTGAGGATGGAGGGGTAAAATTTGAGTGGATGAAATAGGAATGAGGAAAGAGCAAAAGTAGAAAGATTAGTATGTTAAAGCAGATGTAGAGAGAGAATGGAAAAAAACTAGAAGAGAGAAGAAAGGACAAATGGACAGCAGACGATGGAGAGTTAGCAGAAGACACGAAGAAACCAGAAGAAAGTGGCTGGAGCAATTGCAGCTGAAAAAAAATGCACAAAAGATAGAAAAATATCTCTTTATTTCGAATTTATTAATTGGAATATGTCAGCTCTGGTAAATGTGCATCATTAACGTCTGCGCTTTGTTTAGTACAAGAGCAAATTAATGTATAGTTTTATTTCTACAGTGTTGTACATTCCAAGTTTGGCTTTTGGGATTCCCAGTTTAATTATTGTCTTCCTGTTTCTAAATTGTGATTACTTGTTTGGTGATGGTCTATGTTCTGCATGTGTAACTGAGCTGAGGTGTTCTGTTTATATAATTCCTATTTGACATTGCCACTTGTTCTCATTCCCCAGTAGGTCATTTATTGTTGTTCTCTGAAATGTATTGGTTTAATATTTGCAGTGTTGCCTTTTGATTGGTAGAGTATGGTGCTTTGTGAGTCCTGGTAGTGCTGTTAGGATATGGCGGGTTTGCTATGGGTTGGCACTGGATTATAGTAATGTAGACATCTTTTAGTCTTTCTTTATCCATACACTCATTAAGAGGCACGTTTACTAAAAGTTAGTATATGGTAACATTATGCAAATATTTATGCAAATGAGGCCCCTTATGCAAATGAGGCCCCGCACCCCCCTTGGGCCGCCCCTGCTGGGGGCCCACAATTTTTGTTGGCGTAGGGCCTCACTCAAGGTAAATCCGGCCCTGGTTGTCGGGATGCCGGCTGGAACTGGGAGCGTGGGTGGAAGGCAGGAGCCTGGAGAAATTGAGCTTGTAATCCCCCTAGATGATGGCGAAGACCCAGCAGTCTATGGTAATAAACTTCCAGGCCTCTCTGAAGTGACAGATGCGTCCCCCAACTGGCAGATAGTTAAAAGCTATGATTGGGCTTCAGAATGGTGGGCTGAGGGAGGGTTGAGTCTTCCTGACCCACTGTCAGAGGCACTGGCTGTATGGCTGGTTCTGGAGGTGCTGCAGAGGTGGCCTGGAGTAGGACTGGTATCGGAAACATGGGAAGAACTGCTAAAACTATTGGTAATGGTAGGGTCATTGATAATGGGGGAGGGGCGGTTGACAAGCTGAAGAGGTAGGCTCTGCCAGTTGCCTGGCCAGCTCTCAAACCATGGAGGAATGATCCTTTACTTTAGATACAGCCTCCTGCACCTTGGAACCCAATAGGCTGTCTCCTTGGCAGGGGACATCCGCTAAGCGGTCATGGAGATCTTCCCACAGTCCAGAGACATGGAGCCATGCCATGCACCTGGCTAAGATGGCCGTAGCTGCTGTGTATGCCACTGAATCATAAATGTCATAAGTTGCATGGATGATGTAGTAGAGTGATTCATGAAGGTCAGTTGCTAGCTGTGTCGGATCTTCCATGGCTGGGTCATCTAGGTGAAGGAGATCATGATGGTAGTAGAGCATCTGCAGTTGATGAGCCAGGGTCTATATGGCTAACATGCCACTTTGGTAAGACTTCCTACCAGCGATATCAAGGGTCCGTTGTTCCTTAACTGGGGGTGTCTGCAATGGAGGTTTGGAGGCTTGTACTTTTTCAAAACTGCCTCTGAAACCACTGACTGGTGAGGGAGCTACTGGTGTTTGAAGCTGAGAACTGGTAGAATCTTATATTTCAAATCCAGCCATCACAACATGGTGCTGCCCAATGCTGATGTTTTCCAGATGGAGGCTTACAGATCTAGGAGGATATGGGGTACTGGGAGGGCAATGACCTCATTAAAGGCACTGCAGGCCTTGAGTATGGACTGGAAGTCATGTTTGTTGGTGGGTGTTTGGGAGGCACTGAGGGCAAGCACTTGGGAAATTTTCTGTAGAAATTTGGGATAGGAAAAGTCTTCCACTGGTTCTTCGGGGGTCTTACGTTCAGGGAGTTCCCCCATGGGATAGTCATAGGGCTCACAGTGACGGGGGAAGAACACAATGAAAATATGATCCAACGTTCCCT
The DNA here is from genome assembly GCA_033557465.1 of Ichthyophis bannanicus. NCBI lineage: Eukaryota > Metazoa > Chordata > Amphibia > Gymnophiona > Ichthyophiidae > Ichthyophis > Ichthyophis bannanicus. The sequence goes on from CM066035.1 coordinate 394,743,438, forward strand.
TAATAAACCAAGAGAACTCTTCTCCATTGCTAAATCTCTAATAAGTGAACCCCACATCATGATTTGACTCCAAAAATAATCACCCAAGCTATAGCCAACCACCTTACCTCAAAATTCCCCCAACCTCTTCAACATCCAGCCCCCATCTTATATACGACTTCAGTTCCCGACCCACACTCTTACCCCCCCCCCTTCACATGGAATGACTTTGAACCCCTCACCTTAAAGAACATATCCAACGCCATCAAAGATCTAAATGCCTCCACCTCCGCCTTGGATCCATGCCCTGTATCCTGGCTCAAGACCACTAATAGCTCCATTAGTCCTTACATACTCCACACATCAAAAAAACCTGTAATACAATATATGCTAAACTACGAACCCTTCAAAACCTCCAACCTCTCCTAAACCCAGACTCCTTTCGCACTGTCTGCAGGCCCGCACTACACCTTCCCTTGACTACTGCAATCTCATCTACCATGGTCTCCCCAAGACTATCTTATACCCCATCCAAATGGCACAGATCTTTATCTTTATCTTTATCTTTATTTACATTTAATATACCGCCCTTGTCGAAACGTGAGAGCGGTTTACTATAAAATAATATAAATAAAAGCATCGACAAGAAAAGAAATCCATTAAAATAAAGAAAAGATGGACCAAAGAGGTCACAAAACAAACAATAAACAAACCAAACAAACCATAAGTAAACAAAGACAAACAAAACAATTAGACAGGACTATTGGGAGTCATATGCCTGCTGGAACAAATGAACACTATAGCTCGGCTCATCACAAATAACCCTAGATGCTCACACATAACACCTATCCTCTTTGACTTACACTGGCTCCCCATTTACTCCAGAATCAAATTCAAGGTACTCACCTTCATCCATAAAATCCTTTCCAACGAATCAGCTCCATGCCTTTCCTCACTCCTATCTAATTCCAGCAACAACAGAACACACCGCACCGTCACCAAAAACCTCCTATCCATCCCAACTTCTAAAAGAAAATGTAGCCAAACTACCTGTAATCGGGCATTCTCCCTTTATGCCCCCTCTATCTGGAATGCCTTACCACATGACCTTTGGAACTGTTCCAATCACCTTGTTTTCCGGAAGAAATTAAAAACGCACCTCTTCCAGGAACACTTCTCCCTACTCACATAGCTCTCTCCAACTCCTTCTACAAATCTCATTGTAAATAATTCACTGATCAGTTCTCGTTAATCATATATATCATGTTATGTTTTATTCTATGATTATAGTTATAATTTATTGTTCCATGTATACAGTTATATTATACTGTCTGTTGAGTTATATGTAAACTGTCTTGAATTGTAGAAAGACGGTATATAAAAACAGTTAAATAAATAAATAAATAAAACCTCAAGGACCCTTTGGGGTTTCTAGTCCCGCAGGTGTTCCTTGTGATCTTGGGCAAGCCACTTAACCCTCCATTGCCCATGTTCCCTGTAAGTATTAGTGTATGTGTCTTATATCCCCTCGTGCTAAATGTATCCCCCAGCCGTTTTGACCCGGTGAAAAGCGGGATATCAATGCAGCTAAATAAATAAGGACCCTGCAGTGATGTCAAGGGGCAGAGGAGGTTACTAGTCAACGAGTGTGGGTAAGTCTGACATTCTGCTAGGAGGGGTCAGCCTGGGCAGGGGCGGCACAAGGGGGCTGTGAGGCCATGTGCGGAGAATCGGTGCGGGACCTCATTTGCATAAGGGACCTCATTTGCATAAATATTTGCATAATGTTACCATACACTAACTTTTAGTAAACATGCCTCTCAATGAGTGTATGGATAAAGAAAGGCTAAAAGATTTCTACATTACTATAATCCAGTGCCAACCGCCAGGCACATTAGGAACTACTACAAACACTGCCCAATTAGAACCCATAGCAAACCCGCCGTATCCTAACAGCACTACCAGGACTCACAAAGCACCATACCCTACCTATCAAAAGGCAACACTGCAAATATTAAACCAATACATCTCAGAGAATAACAATACATGACCTACTGGGGAAAGAGAACAAGTGGCAATGTCAAATAGGAATTACATAAACAGAATACCTCAGCTCAGTTACACATGCAGAGCATAGACCGTCACCAAACAAGGGATCACAGTTTAGAAACAGGAAGACAATAATTAAACTGGGAACCCCAAAAGCCAAACTTGGAATGTACAACAACACTGTAGAAATAAAACTATAAATTAATTTCCTCTTGTACTAAACAAAGCGCAGGCGTTAATGATGCACATTTCCCAGAGCTCCACCAAAGGAGCACTATACCACGTCACTCTATGACACCCATTACAGACACGTGGTTGAAGTAAGAAGGATTCTTTTATTGATTATGATTAACCCAAAGAGCCCAACACAGGCCGTGTTTCGACTTTACTTCATCAGGGGCTTTTAGGCATGCTACATCCATAAATAAACATAAATAATATAAAACACAAATATTATCACAAATATGAATCAACACTCAAAATATTGCTAAATAATTAATTAAAAAATTAAAACATTAAAAAGTTAAAACCTTAAAAAGCATTTAAGACTCTTCGGCAGCCCAGCACTCTGACCCTCCAGCTGCTCTCCCGGCGGGGATCGAGCGGGTCAGAGCACCAGGCCACCCCCACCAAGCCGCTCTACCCAATCCGGGCAGCAGGAACATCTTCAAAAAGAAGCGCCAGCCAGCGCGCGGCCTCTTCGGCAGCCCAGCACTCTGACCCTCCAGCTGCTCTCCCGGCGGGGATCGAGCGGGTCAGAGCACCAGGCCACCCCCACCAAGCCGCTCTACCCAATCCGGGGGCAGCAGGAACATCTTCAAAAAGAAGTGCCAGCCAGCGCGCGGCCTCTTCGGCAGCCCAGCACTCTGACCCTCCAGCTGCTCTCCCGGCGGTGATCGAGCGGGTCAGAGCACCAGGCCACCCCCACCAAGCCGCTCTACCCAATCCGGGCAGCAGGAACATCTTCAAAAAGAAGCGCCAGCCAGCGCGCGGCCTCTTCGGCAGCCCAGCACTCTGACCCTCCAGCTGCTCTCCCGGCGGGGATCGAGCGGGTCAGAGCACCAGGCCACCCCCACCAAGCCGCTCTACCCAATCCGGGCAGCAGGAACATCTTCAAAAAGAAGCGCCAGCCAGCGCGCGGCCTCTTCGGCAGCCCAGCACTCTGACCCTCCAGCTGCTCTCCCGGCGGGGATCGAGCGGGTCAGAGCACCAGGCCACCCCCACCAAGCCGCTCTACCCAATCCGGGCAGCAGGAACATCTTCAAAAAGAAGCGCCAGCCAGCGCGCGGCCTTTTCGGCAGCCCAGCACTCTGACCCTCCAGCTGCTCTCCCGGCGGGGATCGAGCGGGTCAGAGCACCAGGCCACCCCCACCAAGCCGCTCTACCCAATCCGGGCAGCAGGAACATCTTCAAAAAGAAGCGCCAGCCAGCGCGCCCGCGCCTTGCGGGACCGCGCCTGAGGGCCACGCAAGAGGGCCCTTTGGCACGGCCCTTAGGCTAAGGCTCTTACGACACACACAAGAACGGTCCAGATTCTCAAAGTCTATCTACGACTTCATCAACAGCTGGAGCTCCCTTAGGGTTGAGCTCACACATGATCATCCCACCCGCTGTGTCTGCAAACGTAGCAAGTATACCTTACTCAGAGCATTGCTATAACTGACATTTCTTCCTAACTGACAATTGTTTAATTACATTAGTCTACTCCACTTTTATCCCAGCCAATCTTCATTGCTAGTCTCAGTATCACTATACAATAGCAATACTAATTAATGTGTCTTATTAGGATAATGTGACTAGCACATTCACACTGCATACTACTTTGATTTCTACTGTTGCCAGTAGTTACCTTCTATAAGTACAGATTGAAATTATACTGTTGACAGTATAGATTCAGCCTGATTTTACACTGTAACCATATAAGTCAATTTACCACTGCCTGATCTATACACTGTTGCCAGTAATTCATTTTACTGTTTATACTGTTGTCAGTATAAATTTACTGATACTGTTGACAGCAATTCATTTTACTGTTTTATACTGTTGTCAGTATAGATTCAACCTGATTTTATACTATTACTGTATAAGTCAATTTTACCTACTGTCTGATATATATACTGTTGCCAGTAATTCATTTTATAGTCACTATACGACTTAGACTGTTACCAGAATTTCTTTAACTACTGCTTGTCTTATCAAAGATACAACCAATGCCCTACTCTGTATAAGCTAAAACTGTTACAAATATTAGATACAGCTATTACTACACTTGGAGACAAACTGCAACTTCCATTGCTACTATTAGACACAAACCAGCTACTAGCAACATAATCCACAACAATCTCCCCCAACTCTGGAACATGTCACGCTCAAACAACATGATATTAAAAATAACATACAGTTGCATTTTAATAACAATCTTAATTGATCTAACACTTAGCTTAACATCTAAAAATCACATACCAATCCCTATAATACAATCCACAATTAGAAATCACAGATACATTGGACACCCCAACTCAATCCACTATGCAAAAATAAATTACCACAGACTTATACAAATAAAACAAACTAATTCTCCACAAACAACAAAAGAACTTAACATTAATAATACCACTTCTCTATCTTGCATACTTATAAATGCCTGATCTATGAAAAACAAACTCCCCATATTCAATGATTTAATAACAGACTCAAAACCTGATATGTTATGCGTAACAGAAACATGGCTAACTGAAACGGATACAGTCTATTTAAATCAACTTAATAGCGACGAATACGACATAAACTATACACATAGACCTAACAAAAAAGGAGGAGGAGTACTAATAATGACAAAAAAGGGATTAAATGCAAGAACAATACCATCTACTATAACTAATAATATTGACACCTTAACCATAAAAACTAACATTTGTAGAATTTGCCTAATATACAGACCCCCTGACCAAAAAGCGGATAGCCTAGATTCTCTAATTGATTTCCTAGGCTCATCTTCTGAACATAATCCCATAATCATGCTAGGAGATTTCAATCTCCCATCACTTCCAGCATCAGAAGCCAACTTGTTCCTAGAATCTATATCAGACATGGACTATCACCAAATAATTAATACAAAAACACATATAAAAGGAGGCATCCTTGACCTTATTCTCCTACCAAACACACTTTACAAGTTATTCAGAACAGAATCCATAGAATACACACAAATACCCTGGTCTGATCATTACATCATCAAAACACAATTCACATTCTACACCAACAACACTAAAAATAACAAACGAAATGACCCCACTACAAAATTCAAAAAACATTAATGAAACTGACTTCTTAGATACAACAATACCTCACCTCTCATCAGCTCCAATGAATCTAGACGAAGCTGTAACAACCTGGCATGTAACAATCAATAATGCAGCCAAACTTGATCAACGAATCAAAAAAACCCCTAACTTAAAAAGAAACAGAACTCCATGGTTCAACAATACGCTAAAACAAATGAAAAAAGAACTAAGAAAATTAGAACATAAATGGCGCAAAACTAAATCAAACATCAACAAGGAAATATATTACAACCATCTCACAAAATACAAAGACACATTAGATAATAAAAAAAAATCCTATTTCGCAGCAATCTTATCAAAATCATATAACAGACCACGAGAACTATTCTCAATTGCTAGAAATCTTACTAATAATCCTCAAGCATCAAACACTGAAATCACTGAAATATCGGTACAAACCTTAGCCATCCACTATCAAAACAAATCTATGCAACCTACAATGACCCTAAACAATATAAATACAGTTCATCACTGCTCAGATGAATGGTCAAAATTTCACCCCATATCAAAAGACGCACTAAAGAACATCATCTCTAATCTCAACACCACAATCTCCTTTCTTGACCCATGCCCAGTAACATGGATAAAAAGTACACTCCCAATACTATTACCATACATCCTCCCTATAGTCAACCTATCATTGCATCAAGGACACCTCCCCTCTACGCTCAAACATGCACAAATCCGTCCAATTCTCAAAAACAACACGCTTGATAAAACATCACCAAAATCATACAGACCCATTTCAAGTATCCCTTTTTTAGCTAAAATAATAGAAAAAGTGGTACAAATTCAGACACAAGAATACTTAGATTCATCCTACCCACTTGATGACCACCAATATGGATTTAGACCTCAACATGGAGTCGAAACACTGTTAACAGTCTTAACTGATGTATTACTCAAAGGAATTGATAATCATAAACAAGCATTCATACTTTTATTTATTGATATTTCCTCAGCATTTGATAGTGTTCACCACACTATAATGCTTAATAACCTGAAACAAATAGGAATAAAAGACACTGTACATAAATGGTTTACCTCTTACTTAAGTAATAGAACACAAAATATAAGAATTGGTAACCAAACATCAACCATATATAAACAAGAAATTGGTCTCCCACAAGGCTCTGCACTATCAGCCCTTCTATTTAATATTTATATAAAACCTGTCAGTGATATCTTTAAAAAATTCAGTGTATACTATCATCTATACGCAGATGATATTATGATGTACATCCCATTCACGATTCCTAATTTACCAATAAAATTACTATCAGAATGCTTCAATGAAATTACAACATGGCTAAAAGCTCAAAACCTTCACATTAATCATTCAAAAACAGAAGTCCTAATTGTAACAAAAAATCAATCATATATCCCCCCAACCCATATAACATTACAAAGCCATGACATTAAAATAAAAAACGAAATAAGATACCTAGGTGTTATCCTAGATACTCACCTGACGATGAACACTCACATCAGAAACACCATAAAGAAAATATACTTTAAACTTAAAATCCTTAAACAATTACGCCCGCTAGTACACCAACTAGACTTCATTAATATAATCCAAGCTACAATAACACCGCACTTTGATTTTGCCAACCTAATTCTCTTAGGTATATCGAAACAAAACATAAAAAGAATCCAACTAGCACAAAACGCAGCAGCCAGAATTATAATGAAAGTACACTCAATCCAGCACATAACTCCAATATTAGCTTCCCTACACTGGTTGCCAATTCAAAGTAGGATAATATATAAAACCACAATAACTACATACAAAGCTTTAAACAACATGGCCCCAATCCCATTAAGCAATCTAATTAGCATGGAATCTCAAAAAACCACGCACAGAAAAGGATACTCAAACAAACTAAATACCCCTAATGATTTCATAAAAGCAAATAAATTAACTAACAAAAGAGCTTTTTCTCATGCTGCCCCCTCTATTTGGAATTCCCTTCCGGAGGACTTACGAACTATAACTGAAATCATGGAACTCCGTAAAAAACTAAAAACCTACTTATTCTCCATGCACTACGGCAACATAGATAACCCCTGGATACACTCAGATAAAGGTTAAAAATATGACAGAGTAATACTTATCCCAAAAATTTAACAGACATTACGCTATTATATAAACTCTATGATCCAACCCTGAGTACCCCCAACATGTACCTGTATATAGTTTTTTGTACATAGTTTAATAAGCCAGTTTGCTATTTTGCAGTAGTTCAAGCTGTTACCCATTACTTTTATTGTTACAAAAATGTTCGATGTAAAACTAAGCTTATGCTATGTGGAATGTTGTTTTATTGTGAACCGCAACTGAACTCTGGAAGTTGCGGGTTATAAATATATGTTAAATAAATAAATAAATAAATAAATAAAATATACTCACACATCTCATCATACTAACATTTAAAAACACATACATTAATATGATCATGCTGGAATTATAAATGATAAGATCAAAATTTATAAATACATAAATATCAAAAAATGATTCATGAACAAATTAAGTAAATAAAATAAATAATAATAAAACTAATGATTCATAAAAGAATATCCATAAATAAATTAATTAATTAAAAGATAATCAAACTGACAAATTCAACACAATAGCTGTATATGCTAAATGAAAGAAAAAGAGAGGAATGAATTATTTTCTCACACAGTCTGATCTCAGAACTCGAGAGTACAAAGTATATGTGAACTATTCATTTATAAGATTAGTTGTACTAATGTTCTTAACAATACCAGGGGAGCAGGAGTGAGTAGGAGAACTATATCTCTTGATTCTAAAATCTTCACATACATATACACCTTACTATTTACAAGATGAAGAAATAAAACCTAAAATTTGTGCAATGTTTCTTTTAGAACCAAACCAAACTTTATATACTACATTCTGATTATTGATGAGAACTATATCTCTTGATTCCAAAATCTTCTCATACATAAACCTACTATTTACAATATAAAGAAATAAAACCTAAAATTTATGCAATGTTTCTTTTGAAAAACTGATCAAAACATTATGTACTACATCTTGATTATTGCATACCAACATATCTATATGACCATCTTAAATAAATTTATGCATTTAAAACCCCTTGCATTCTTCTATATATTTACAAACCGCGGGGGCTAGACGTGTACTTTATCTTTCACTTTGAACTGCCGATTTTAACCAACCTTAGTCTACTACTAAACATTAACTTTTTAAAGGGTTACCTTCTTATATACTTTGCTAGGTAAACTTCAGACGTCGCTGTGTTTCAACTGCTTGTCCGATGCTTTCACCTTCACTTCTATCACTAAAAAACGCCCGCATCTGCGCTGTGGTTAAGAGCGGGAAAAATGTCGTCATGCTCAATGAATCATTAGTTGCTAGGCGGATTACCAGCCTCTATAGATGTCCAAAGGCAGATCATTCTCAATACTCCTCAATGGGTCATTAGTTGCTAGGTAGATTACCAGCCTCTATAGCTGGTTAAGAGCAGGAAAAATGACGTCATGCTCAACGAGTCATTAGTTGCTAAGTTCCAGGACTATATCTCAGTGAAGAAGGTTTTATTAGATACTGGAATGATATACTGAACAAATGTTCTCTGGATTTAATGATTTTATTAATAACAACCACTAACAAGAAATCTGAAATATTGAAAACTGAGATTGATGAAAAGTTGACGGTCTTGAAAGGGTGTGATACCAATTTTAGTAAAACATGTGCAGATTATGAAAGAAACATTCAACAATTTAAGAAAGAAGTGAAAAATAAAAAAGTTGATAAATTTAAAAGGGATGAAGATGATTATAGGATAGAATATGTGTACTACTGGTGCAAGACTGAGAATGATAGAATTTTGATAAAGAAAAGGCCATCGATGTTTGATCGCAAAGAGGATATTAGGGAAGATGGCCACAGGGATGAATCCTTGGAACAAAAAAAGAAGAAGAGCAGGAGTGAGTCGATGGAGAATTTGGATGCCTCTGCATCCTTATTCTCTACCCAAGAGAAATCTAGATCTCAAGAGATATAGTTCTCATCAATAATCAGAATGTAGTATATAAAGTTTGGTTTGGTTCTAAAAGAAACATTGCACAAATTTTAGGTTTTATTTCTTCATCTTGTAAATAGTAAGGTTTATGTATGTGAAGATTTTAGAATCAAGAGATATAGTTCTCCTACTCACTCCTGCTCCTCTGGTAGGGTTAAGAACATTAGTACAACTAATCTTATAAATGAATGGTTCACATATACTTTGTACTCTCGAGTTCTGAGATCAGACTGTGTGAGAAAATAATTCATTCCTCTCTTTTTCTTTCATTTAGCATATACAGCTATTGTGATGAATTTGTCATATGATTAAGGTATATATATGGTTGTTATGGACACCCTTTCATGGATCGTCAGTTTTATTACCTTTTATGTAATTTATTTAGGGTCATCGTTTCATGAATCATCAGTTTGATTATCTTTTAATTTATTTATTTATTTATGGATATTCTTATATGAATCATTAGTTTTATTATTATTTATCTTATTTACTTAATTTGTTCATGAATCATTTGTTGATATTTATGTATTTATAAATTTTGATCTTATAATTTATAATTCCAGCATGATCATATTAATGTATGTGTTTTTAAATGTTAGTATGATGAGATGTGTGAGTATATAGCCTGGAGTCTTAAATGCTTTTTAAGGTTTTAACTTTTTAATGTTTTAATTTTTAATTAATTATTTAGTAATATTTTGAGTGTTGATTCATATTTGTGATAATATTTGTGTTTTATATTATTTATGATTATTTATGGATGTAGCATGCCTAAAAGCCCCTGATGAAGTAATGTCGAAACACGGCCTGTGTTGGTCTCTTTGGGTAAATCATAATCAATAAAAGAATCCTTCCTAGTTCAACCACGTGTCTGTACTGCATTTCCCAGAGCTGACATATTCCAGTTAATAAATTCAAAATAAAGAGATATTTTTCTACCTTTTGTGCATTTTTTTCAGTTGTAATTGCTCCAGACACTTTCTTCTGGTTTCCTCGTGTCTTCTGCTAACTCTCCATCGTCTGCTATCCCTTTGTCCTTTCTTCTCTCTTCTAGTTTTTTTTTTCCATTCTCTCTCTACATCTGCTTTAACATACTAATCTTTCCCTTTTGCTCTTTCCTCATTCCTATTTCATCCACTCAAATTTTACCCCTCCATCCTCAATCCCCACTTACTCTCCCAATATCTGGCCAATTGTAGATTTGTCTTCCCTCCCACACAAAATATTTTTCCCTCTCCATTTCACTCTCCCAGCTCCATCCCATTCTAATCCTCCCCCAACATCAGCTCCCTTGTAGTTCCAGCCCCACCCAGTATCTGCTCCCTTCTAATTCCCGCATCAGCCCATTTCCAGTCCTAGCCCCCCATAAGCCCATTTCCAATCCTATCCTAGCCCCACCATCAGCCCATTTCCAGTCCTAGCTCCCCATCCATTTCCAGTCCTATCCGAGTCCCTCCATCAGCTCATTTCCAATCCCAGCCCCCCCCATTAGCCCATTTCTAGTCCTTTCCTTGCCCCACCATAAGCCTATGTGAAATCCTAGCTCCCCTCCACTCAGCCCATTTCCAATCCAAGCCCCCATGAGCCTACTTCCAGTTCTAGCCCCTCCATGAATCTATTTCAATCCAAGCCCCCACCACAGTCCATTTCCAATCTTAGCACCCCCAACAGCCCATTTCCAGTCCTATCCTAGCCCCACCATCAGCCCATTTCCTGAACTAGCCCCCCCCACTCAGCCCATTTCCAGTCCTAGCTCCCTCCCCTCAGCCCATTTCCATTCGAAGCCCCCTACCCATCAGCTATTTGCAGTTCAAGCCCCCCTTCCACTCAGCCCATTTCCATTCCAAGCCCCTGTCCCCATCAGCTATTTGCAGTTCAAGCCCTCCTTCCACTCAGCCCATTTCCATTCCTAGCCCCCATCCCCATCAGCTATTTGCAGTTCAAGCCCCCCTTCCACTCAGCTCATTTCCATTCGAAGCCCCCGTCCCCATCAGCTATTTGCAGTTCAAACCCTCCTTCCACTCAGCCCATTTCCAGTCCTAGCCCCGTCCCCATCAGCTATTTGCATTTCAAGCCCTCCTTCCACTCAGCCCATTTCCAGTCCTAGCACCCCCCAGCCCATTATCAGTCCTAAGCCCCCCATTAGCCCACTTCCAGTCCTAACCCCCCATCACCCCATTTTAAGTCTTAGCCCCCCCCCCCATAGCCCATTACCAGTCCTAACCCCCTATCAGCCCACTTCCAGTCCTAACCCCCCATCAGACCATTTCCAGTCTTATCCCCCCCACAGCCCATTACCAGTCCTAACCCCCCATCAGCCCATTTCCAGTCTTCGCACCCCCATAGCCTATTACCAGTCCTAACCCCCCCCATCAGCCCATTTCCAGTCTTCACACCCCCATATCCCTTTACCAGTCCTAACCCCCCCATCATCCCATTTCCAGTACTAGCCCCCCCATAGCCCATTACTAGTCCTAACACCCCCATCAGCCCACATCAATTCTTAGCCCTCCCCCCCATAGCCCATTACCAGTCCTAACCCCCCATAGCCCATTACCAGTCCTATCCCCCCTACCCCCATCAGCCCAAGTAGATAAAAAAAACAAACTGGCTGCTGCTGTCGCTACCGCCGTGGCAGCAGCAGAATCAAGCATCCCACCGCGGGGCCCCCCTGCCCGGCAGAGCCTCCCTGCAGCATCAGCTCCCGAGTCCCAAAGCAGGTCTTTCAGAGCCGAGAGAGTTTCCCTTTCTCGCGGCTCTGTTAATCCCGCCGGGGCTGATGGGATTTCCCATCAACACCGGAGGGCTTAACAGAACCGCAAGAGGTCAGAGAGGCTCTCCCTTCGCGGCTCTGAATGCCCGTGCTTTGGAACTCGGGAGCTGATGCTGCAGGGAGGCTCTGCCGGGCAGGGGGGGCCCCACGGCAGGACGCTTGATTCTGCCGCTGCCACGGCGGCAGCAGAAGCAGCAGCCGTTTTTTTTTTAATCTACTTGGGCAAATGCAGAATGTTTTTTGCACGGGGCCCCCTGAAACGCAGTGCCCTGTGCAAAAACATTCTTGCTCAATGGACGGGCCGGCCCTGAGCCTGGGATCCCAGGGTGCCTCCTGTTGTAGGATAGGAGAGGATATCATCTGCAGGATAGTGGAGCTATCCTGAACAAACCTCCAGAGGAGGGAAAAAGCAAGAATTGTGGACTGGAAGGACCCTTGGGAGAGAGGGGCTCTTGGGAGTGAGGCAGGACACTTGTCTGGGGATCGCTGCCATGGTGTTTAGGAGCAGGCTTACCTGGAACTTTGGTGGAGACAGCCTCTGGGATGGGGGAATAGATTTGCCACATTTTTGCTTGCTTTTAGCTTTGCTCCTGGTTTGGTTAAAGACTGCCAGACTGTTTGGGGTACGATACAGTGGAGGAGGGGTGGAGCTGGCCAGCAGCATCTGCAGGCTGAGGCTCCTTGACCCAGATGCAGATGCCAGAGGAGAGTGCTGATGACAGTATGGCAGCCCTCATAGAGCCAGTTTGTACTATAGCTGTTCCCGAAGGGAGGAGGGAAGGAAAGTAACTCAGGTTTGCAGATAAGGAGGGAGGCCCACAGAAGCAAGCGAGTGCAGTCACCGAGCAGGGGTGCTCAGAATCTGATGCCTGCTATTTATTGTCTTCCTCTTTTTGAATGGTAGCATCTTCAGCCTGCGGCATATGGCTCCGGTGAAGTGTGAGGGGGGGGGGGGTAGGGTAGCCCCGCGCTCGTTGCTACTGCTGCAACAATGTTTTTTTGTGTGTTTGTGTTTCTTTCAACGAGGAAAGAAGAGTCTCTAATGACTTGTCATCACAAGAGGATTTTGAGAGGGTTTGAAATGCAGGCAGTGAGAGAAAGTGGGCTCTGAGCAGTTAGAAAAAAAAGTGATTCTCTGGAGGCAAATACAGTAGGCAGGAAGCAAGCATGCATGCTCAGATGAGGCTCAAAAGCTTCTCTGAGCTGTGGCAGATCCGGGCAACTCAGGCTCAGTCAAGACTTCACCTTTGAAGTGTGCCTGCACCTCTCTGCTTGTCTCAGGAGAAACTGAATTTCACCACTAAACATATACAGTAACTTTTCATCCACCCTTGCTCCACCTCAAATCACGGCCTGTTTCTAGATGGATAGATTTGCTTATTCTATGTGTAGAATATTAAACATTTATTTATAGAATCACAGGAGATGTTTTTTAAAAAAATGCATTTATGTGGTCAGCACTGCCACCAGCCTCATAAATGCTTTTGAATATCAATGTGTTGCTTTTTGGACATGTCTGAGCTGACTACATGGGCATTATGAGTGATAAAGAAACCACAGAGATAGGACCCTGAAAACTAGACTTTTGCCCCAATCTAGTGATGAAGGCCCAGTCACTGCAACGACTGAGGCAGAGTATGGCAAATACCGTACTTTCCCCTAACAGAGTTGCCCTGCGTCCTCCAAACCTCCTGCTCCAAATTAATTAGCTGTTCAGCTCCAGCAGTAGAAACACTTAGGCACATCATCCCCTGCAATGTTTTGTGATAAGAAGCACATGATTTCCAGCTGTTATTGTGACACTTGACCTTGGCTACAGGAGATGATACTCTTAAATGCTTCTCTTGCTGCCAGGAACAATAAAGAAGTCAGGAGGCAGAGTGACACTTTTCCTGCCACCAAGGACATGGAGGAGGAGATCAGAGCAGCGACATTTTTGAGGTAAGTTTTTCTCTGCTCACCTGCAGCTAGCCTCAATAAAGGCTTAAGGTTTTATCAGGCAAGAGAAAGAGTTTATTTGGGAACCCAGATTTTAGACTCACCTTATTGTTCCCACCCAATCAGTTCTAGAGGCATAGACTGAGGGGCACCAGCTCCTATCAATCTAGAAACCCTGGCTACCAATCCGGAGGTAAGCTAAGGCTACAGAGTAAATGTTATGGAAACAAAGTTGGTCAGTTTGGTATGGTATATCAGAAGCGATTCTAAATCTGTTTAAATCCTGATTATGTACAATATGTTGTATAGAATTTATAGATATTGGGCCCGATATTCATTTGGGCAGGCTATGCGCCGTTACGGCGCATAACCATGCCCAGAGACGCTTAACCCAGTATATTCAATGCTGGGGTCATATGTGGCCCCAGCATTGAATGTCTGGGTTTGCCACACATGCCCGGAAGCCACAGCAGCTAACTGGGGAGCAGCAACATTGTATGCCGCCCGGTTAGCTCCAGAGGCTAAAAGATAGATGAGCTTTTGCTTTGCCTACCTTTTAACCACCATTCCTTAACCGAACAGCATGCAATATCACTACTGCTTTTCTGTTAATGAATGTTGCCGCCACCAGTTCTCCCCTGGAACACCTCATGCATGCTCTGATGCTATGCGGTTAGCATCGGGGCATGTAAGGGAGATAAGCGCAGATATTCAGCGGCACTAATCATGTTAGTGCCATTGAATATCCCGAATAGAGGCATTTACATAGTTTACTGGGCTGTAAACCATGTAAATGCCTTTTGAATATCGGGCACATTATACTTACAGCAATTCCTCTAGGGCCCTGATCATGTAAGGCGTATTCCGCCTCCCGTTCTGGCACAGGAGCAGAGAGTGGGAAGAGCATTAGTGGGATTAGCACCAAGATGTACAGGGCTGATTCCAGTCACGGCCCTGTATGGAAGTGGAAAAAGAGCTGGCCAGCCCCCAGGATCGGCTAACCAGCACCCCCCCCCCCCCCAGGCAGCATCCGCGGCAGACACGGTGAGTCCCCGCCACCCAATCCAAGCCCTGGCTGGCCCCACTGGGGGTAGGGCAGCGAGGTAAAGGGGTACAGCAATGCGGTGGGCTGGCTGGGAGGTGGTGAGGACATTCCCCAGCTGACTGCAGGGGCATGCCGGGCTGTCTCCGGGCCCGATCTTGCACCCGCAGGAGCGTCTTGCTCCCATAGTGCAGAATCGGGTCCTAATGGGCCCGTGCTGCTCGGGGTCGTCCAGATGGCCTGGACATGCCACTTGCTGTATCTGGATCCACATGTTTTTCATTTGCCTATCTAATTGAATTCTCGTCCTCAATCTCATTGGTTCTGGTTAGGCTCATATCAATTTTGTTTTGTACAGATATAACTTTTTATTCTGCATGTAGCAATAGCATGTATGTCAATTTGAACATATTTAGCAGCAGATGATACTAAGACAAAAGGAAATTTGAAGAAAAACAAATAGTTTATAGCAGCCTCAATCCTTGCTTATGTAGCACAGGAATATGATTCATTTCTGCTAGAGGACAGCAACCTTGGGCTCGAAGGACTGGGGATTCTAGTCCCACAGGTGCTCTTTGTGGCCTTGGGCAAGTCACTTAATCCTCCACTGCCTCAGGTACAAAAATATAGATTGTGAGCTCTTCAGGGACAAAGAAAATATACATACAGTACCTGAATGTACACCACTTTGCTTTGTTGAAAAGTGATATATAGTAACATAGTATATGACGGCAGATAAAGACCACTATGGTCCACCTAGTCTGCCCAGTAAGGCAGCAAGAGAAGGTGCACCTGCCGCTCCATGCAGGTCACCCCTCCCCATGCCTTTGTTTAGGCGGCAAGAGAAGGTGCACCTGCCATTCCATGTAGGTCACCCAGATTTACTGAGATATAAGAGATAGTTATGTTTATTTTGATTTTACCCTGTTGCTATAAAGGGATCCACTGTGTCTGTCCCGTGCCATTTTGAATTCTGTCATTGCATTTGCCCCCACCACTAAATAAATAAATGAATTAATTTCTAACTATCATGCATAGAAGAGAAACATGCATTGAAGAAAGAAGGATAAGGTTAGCTTGTCTTAACAAAATACCTAAATTACACTGATGGCCTATAACGCCTTCATTATCAGAAGGTGCCATAGTATTGCCATGTCTAACTACTGTGAGCTAACTTTGGCCTTAGTCCGAGTGGGTCATTATTAACAAAAGAATATTTTCTTTGTCTTCGTGTAAGGTGACAAAAATAGTCACAGAAAGTGCTCCAATTAACCTTTATTCAGTTGACTTCCAAAAATAGCTAATTTTATTTAAATGTTAGGATCTGACAATTATAGCCGTGCTTCAAGAGATGACTAGTTCCAGATGTGACTTGCTTATAGGGCCTAAAATGTAACTGAACTCCTACTGTACATGACAAGCTAAACCAAGAAATAATTGCCGAACTGTGACATATATTAAAATGGCATGCACGTAAAAATTTTGTATTCACAGCACTGAGCTATTAGTTTCTTTGAACAGAGTATTACAATCAATGTTTCCGTAATAGAAAAACAATGAGCCGCAGAAGTCTCTGGAGAATCCTTCCCTTTTTATTCCACTCTATTCATGGAATAACTTTTATTGCAGTATTACACAAACGGAGCTTACATTAAGCAAAGGCCAGGCTCGGAGTCAGCAGATGAGTCCAAAGAAAGGAGACGGAGGCTATTTATTTAAATGGGGAAATGAAGCATTTGCAGCAGAAATGAGAAGCTTGGAATCAATAAGGACACAGAGATTCCTGATTACCGGGCTAACAGGGAGCCAACAATTGCCAAGAACCAATTTATTGCTACCTTGCCCATCTAGCAGCTAGTGAGAGTCAATGGAGACAGATTGTCTTAGACCATAAGCTGAAGGAAATTGACTTGTGAAGCATGAAACTAAAGAATTTAATGAGCTTGTAGTGATCCATCAAATATGAGCGGCAGCTCTAAAGAGAGTCTTGCTGAGAAGTGAAAAAGCACATAACAAGATTTTCTGTATTCCAAATACAACTTTTTTCCTAACTCCTGATCTTTGAACGACAACTAATACATGAATATACAAACAAACTAAACAATTTCAAAAATATTTAATGCCATATCTGTTCATTAAATGTCATGCAGCAAGATGAATACTATTGATATATAACACTTTGTTTTCTACTGTGTCCTCGGGATACAGATATTTCCAGCAGTATGTCTTCTCTTGTTTTAAAACAGGCATATTTGTTGTAATGTGCTATGGGGCATATATAGTATAGGGCCATTTTACTAAAGGGCGTTATGGTTTTGTACCTAATGTTCAAATAGTACCAAAACCATAGCACGTTAGGTGCAACACCACCCAGGTTAAATGTTAGGTGAATTGAAAGCATGTTCCTGACAGTCACCTGCCCCTAACACAGCATAAAAATAGCATTGGTGCACAGGGGCAGCTCAAAGCAATCTGCTGCCTGAGGCGAGGGATGAGATGGTGCCCCCCCCCCCTCCCTGTACTGGGTAGGGGGAACATAAGATATGCCATACTGGGTCAGACCAAGGTCCATCAAGCCCAGTATTCTGTTTCCAACAGTGGCCAATCTAGGTCATATGTACCTAGCAGTTTCCCCAAGAGACACAGGGCTTTCTCAGCTTCAATCAGGTAGTGAACCAAACCAATAAGCCAATTAGATTATATGGAGGAAAAGCAAGATGTTTGCGCACCAAGGAACTAAAAGAAAGAGTGAGAACCACAGCACAGTTTATAAAATTAAATTATAACTCATTTTTATTTTGTTCTTAAAAACTCCGTTATGCTTTTTCTTTTTGAACATATATTTTGCATCCACAGAACCGCCTCCCTCTACAGTGGATGCAGAGCAGAACCAGGACTTTCACCAAAAGAACTCAATATCTTAAAAAACAAACAAACATTATCCAGTACCAGGCATATTATGAACTAATACAAAACCCTACAACAAAGTCACTGAGTATCTATAGAGCAAATCTACCTACCATACCATCCCAGCACCAACTTCCAAAACTCACATAAGGAGACCATCCACAAAAAGCATCACTGTAAATACTACAGTGGGCCCTGGAACACCAAAACACCTATTTGGACAGCTGAACAATTCAGATTACTACAGTGCAGAACCCTACATACAAATTCCATGTTAACAGAACACCTGGTCTTGGTCACACACTCAAAACACAGACCCTCACCAAGCACAGAATAAGTGACCATAACCTAAAAATAAACATATGTAGATAAAAATTAAACTGCAACCTCAGGAAGTCAGATTCTGCATGCAGTGCAATACCAGAGAAATAGAACGAGATGCATTTCCATGTACTGTATAAAATATAAAGATGGCACCAAGTCTAATCATTAAACTGAAAACAAAATTCTCCTCTAACTTTGTTGTCTGACCATTTTATTCTTTCATCATGTTGCTCCCAATCTGAGGTTTCTGCTTTCCTCTGTCTCCCAGTGCATCCTCCTGTCTACTTTCCCCCAGGGACGGCATAAGGGTGATGTAGAGCCATGTGCGGAGACTCACTGTGGCATCATTTGCATAAATTTAGTATACTTTATTTTAAAATATATATGCCACCCTTCTAAAATCCTCGGTGGCTTCTAAACATACACATATAATTTAGTGAAACAATGTTATAATAAAACAAACATAATAATAAAACATGAAATTTGATTAATAAAAAGCCACTTACATAGCAACCCCCCCCCCCCCCAATCAAACCATTATAAGCATCTGCACATCAGATTTATTTTGCTATGACCAGATTATTGATGAGGGGCAAAGATATAAAATGAGAAACAAATCCTGGTAGCCATGAATTCAAACACTGGATTGGATCGTGCTATAACTGGAAAAGTACAGAGCTCAGCAGCAATGAAGCTGTCAGGCTACTAAAATTAAACTGAGACGTTCCCTGAAAATTTGAAATTTCCTTGAACCTGAACTAACAAAATATTTTAAATTTCAGTTTGGCAGCATAAAGAACTCAAAACGTCAAATCTCAAAAACAATACATATTCCAGTACTTCCCCCCAACCAACTCCCTACAGTTGACCTCACCAAGAGCACAGAGTACAGGACCCATAAAGCAAATGTACTATTCCATAACAGCACCAACTTCCAAAACTCACACAACATGGGGTATACCCAGAAAAAGGTAACACCATAAATATTGCCCTAAAACCTCCATATTCTTATTCAGAAAACTGAACAAGCCAGATTACTACAGATCCCTACATAGAAACTCCATGCTAACAGAACATGTAGCCTCAGTCACACATATGCAGAACAGAGATATATTCCCTACTTGGTGAAGATCTATTAGTACAAACGAAAAACAGACATATGTGGTCCAAAAAAATGCTTTCACTCATTATTGTTAGATTTACGGGATTTCTTTCCCAAAATTATAGTTTACTGTAGAGTGAGGTGAGAGAGAGAACTCTCATACACAGGCACCTGCATTGTCAGCAGAAACTAACATAATGGCTCAGAGCAAGTAGCATGAGTGCAACTAATACCACCTCAGTGGGTGGCGTTAGTTACACCGGAAACTGTTTTGCCACACTGAAATGCGGTAACTGCAGGGGGATGTAACTACCTCCCTGCAGTTAGCCTATGGCCCTACATAATCAAACTCTGGAATTAGTTACCAGAGGATGCAGTAAAAGCTGTTAGTGTGACTGGGTTTAAAAAAGGTTTGGAGGAAAGGTCCATAAACTATTATTATTAAAGAGGACCTGGGAAATCCACTGCTTGCCCTGGGACAAGCATTGTGGAACCTGTGTGCCTTTTTGGGAACCTGCCAGGTACTTGTGACCTGGATTGGCCACTGTTGGAAACAGGATACCGTGCTTGATGGACTTTAGTCTGACCCAGTATGGCATTTCTTATGTTCATATGTTACAAGTACAGAGCCTAAGAAACATGCTGCTAAATATGCCAAACAAGTGGGGCTCAACAGCACCCATGCAGCATCTCCCACTTCCACAAAAACAAGAGTGACTTGGTACCCCAACACAGCACTTCCCACCCTCTGAAAAACAAGAGGGACTTTATGACCCCAATACAACACCTCCCACTCCAACATAAACACCAAGAAGTTTTGGGCAACCCATCATAACTCCTGAAACTGCGCACTGGACCAGCTTGGTGTTAATGTAAATATGCAATCCATAAAAACAAAGGAAATGCAAGATGCTCGCACACTAAGGAACTAAAAGAAAAAGTGAGAACCACAGAACAGTTTATAAGACCAAATTATAACTCTAACTGTGTTATGGTTCTCACTTTTTCATTTTGAATATATATTATGCATTTACAGAAGCTTCTCCCTCAACAATGGGTGAAGAGCAGAAGTAGGACATTCACCCCCAGAACTCAATATGTTTTAAACAAATCTGATTCTGGTCATCTAAGAAACATTCTCCAGTACCAGGCATATTGGGAACTAATATAAAATCCTACAAGAGTCACCTAAGATCTACAAGGCCAGATCTACCATAACATTGCCAGCAAAAACTTCCAATACAAGGGGCCCAACCAGAAAAAAAGAAGCACTGTAAATACTGCAGCGGGCCCTAGAACATCCATATATCTATTTGAAAAGCAGAGCAAGTTAAATTACTCCAGTACAGAATAGATCCCTATGTACAAACACCATGTTACCAGAACACCTGGCCTCAGTCACACACTCAGAATACCAACCCTCACCAAGTACAGAATAAGTGACTACAACCTAAAGTAAAAATAAAAATATGTAGACAAAAATTAAATTGAAACCCTAAGAAACCAGACTCCGCATGCAGTGCAATATCAGATAGAGATGCAGGTCCCCATACAGTGTAAAATATAAAGATAGCACAGAGTCCAATCACTAAAATGAAAATAAAATTATTTTTCTACCTTTGTTGTCTGACCATTCACTGATCATGCTGGTCCCGATCTGAGGCTTCTGCTTTCCTGTCTTCAACTTAGCTCTCTTTCTATGGTCTATAGTCCATCTGCCATTTCTTCTCCCTTCTTTTGTTTTCTTCACTTCTTTTCATCAGCCTATTTCCAGTCCCAGTAACCCTTCCCATTATCAGTCCCCTTTCTAGTCCTCCCTTTCCAGTACCTTCCAATGTCAACCTCCTTTCATTCCCACGACTGCCACTGGTGTCCATTCCCTTCTAGTCCCCCTCCTTCCCCATTGTCTAGCCCCTTCTAGTCCAAATACTATCGCAAGTATCAGCTCACTTCTACTCCCAGTGCCAACCCTCCCCCCCCCCCCCGTCAGCTCCCTTCCCTCTGTCCATCCCCCTTCCAGTGCCATCCCCAAGTGTCAGCTCCTTCCAGTCCCCCTCCAGTACCATCCCCAGGTGTCAGCTCTCTTACATTCCCCTATTCCCTTCCCTAGTATCATCACCCTTCCAGTCCCCCTCCAGTACCATCCTCAGATATCAGTTCCCTTCTAGCCCCCTTCTCCCCTCCCCCTATATCAGCTCTCTTCCAGTTTCCTCCTTCCCCCCCATGTCAGCTCCCTTCCTGCCCCCACCAAGGGACTGGGTATAGAGAGAGAAAAGGAGTGGACCCAAGACAGATCCTTGAGATACCCCAACTGAAAGTGGGATAGCAGTCTTCTTCCAGGGCCAGCAGCTCTCTCCTCCCACCCCCGAATCAGTCCATTTCCATTCTTAGCCTGCCCATCAACCCATTTCCATTTCCAGCCTTTTTCCAGTCCTATCCCCCCCATCAGCCCATTCTAATCCTAGCCCCGCCATCAGTCCATTTTCAGTCCTAACCCACCCACCCCGATCAGCCCACTACCAGTCCTAGTTCCCCCAATTAGCCCATTTCCAGTCCTAGCTCATTTGCAGTGCTAGCCCCCCAATTAGTCCATATCCAGTGCTTGCCCCTCCATCAGCCCCAGTCCTAACCCCCCTGATAAGCCCCTTACCAGTCCTATCCCCCCTAATCAGCCCATTTCCATTCCTAGCCCCCCATCAGTCCATTTCCAGTCCTAACCTCCCCCCGGTCTGCCCATTTCCAGTGCTAGTCCCCCCTCAGCCCATTACCAATGCTAGCCCCATTAATCAGCCCATTTCCAGTCCTAGCTCCCTCATCAGCCCTTTACCAGTCCTAGCCTCTCCTAAACAGCCCTTTACCAGTCCTAGCCCCCCCCAATCAGCCAATTTCCAGTGCTAGCCCCCCCATCAGCCCATTACCAACCCTAACCCACACTGAGATCAGCCCATTTCCAGTCTTAGCCCCCCCTCCCCCCCCTCTGGAGGCCCCGCACTTGCCTGACCAGCCCGAAGCCCATGCCCGTGCTCTGCAGAGCCGCGAGAAAGAACAGCATTTCTTTTCTTTCCCATGGCCCTGTTAAAGTTGAGCCCGGCAGCACACTGAGTGTTGGGGGCATTTCCTGTCTCATGCAAGACAGAAAATGCCCTCGTTTACCCTCAGTACACCACCGGGCTCAACTTTAACAAACCTGCAGGAAAGAAGGGAAACGCTGTTCTTTCTCGCAGTTCTGCAGAGCCAGGGTGCCAGGCTTTAGGCCGGTCAGGCAAGTGCGGAGCCTCCCAGGGCAGCGGTGGGGGTTGAAAATGCTGCTGTCGAGAAGCTGCGGCAGCAGCTTGTCCACCCTTTCTTTTCTTTTAACTTTAAAGGCGGAGTGAGTCGACTGTTTTGGGGCCATGTCCCCCACCCCTAAAGTTTGCCACCTGAGGCGACCGCATCACTCTGCCTCATTATAGATCCACCCCTGTTGGTGCACTTACCTCCACCTATTGAGGTGATAATAAATGCACCTGGCCTTGCAGTTAGCATAGAGTCACTCACTGCAAGGAACTCACCTTTACCACACTCTGCCCCTAGTGCACCATGGACAGTGCCAAAATCTGATGGTGCTGTCATGGACCAATGCTAGCTGTTAACACATATCCCAATGCACCTTTAATGCAAGCTAGAACTCATGCTCCTAGCTAATGTCCTTTAGTAAAAAGTACCCTAAAGGTCAATGCATGTAAATAAAGGTTGATGCACGTTAACTGCCCCACAGACCTTTTATTTAAATGGGCACAGTGGCAATTAATGAATATTAACATTTCTTAATGTGTTAATCTTTAGTGAACATACTTCTCTATGGGGTCTATTCTGAGCAACTTGCCTTTCCCGTCCCTGCAAAGCCTCCCCATATAAACAGGGAATTTGTTCAGGGAGGTTAGATGGGAGCAGGAAAAGGGAGGTGCAGAGGTATAGCTAGGGCGGGCAGTGAGGGGTTTGTGGCCCTGGACGTATAGCACCAATTCTGATGTTGGCCCTGTGCGTCCGGGGCCTGCAAAGTAGACGGGGAACTTATTCCATCTCTAAGGTGGAATACATTCCCCTAGATGGGGGGGGGCGGGGTGGCAGGCCCAGGACATGTCAAAGGGTGGGGGGTGCAGGAGATTCCCTGCAGCCCAACCATGGTCTTAGGAGGCCAGATCAGGGGTCGGGCTGCGGGGAATGCAAAAAGTGGTTGGTGGCCAGGGATTGTGGCTCCTGAATGGAGCCACGATGCCATGGCAACCGATGCCTTAGTGCCATGGCTCCTGACTAGGTTAGCTGAGCAGGGGCCTGTATGTGTAGGCCAACCGGAATCGGGTCCGGGCCTACACATACAGGCCTAGATGGGATCAGAATACCATCTATCTCTGTGCGTCCAGTTCCAACCGGATGCACAGAGCCTGGACATCTACAATAGAATAGGCCGCTATACGTGTAAACTAATCTGATTTTGAATCCATTGTACTGCTGCATGTTAATATAAATGTTAGGTCCAATATTCAGTGCCGGTGGCTAGCACTACTAAAGTGGCTAACTGCCAGCATTGAACTTTGAACCCGGATATTCAATGCTGGGTCAAAATCCAGGCTGTCCAAATTGCCATGAAACTAACCGGGCAGTGGCAATATTCAGCTGCTGCCCAGTTAGCTTCTGAAGCGACAGATAGGACAGGGTTTTCTGCACCTCACTTTCACCTTGTGTCACTAACGGGGCAGCAGCTCAATATCTCCGTTGCCTAGTTAGCAACGAGTGCAGCCCCGGAACACCCCCAACACATCATGTGTCCACCATGTTAGTGCCGCTGAATATCCCACAGAGCAGCATTTACAAGGTTTGCAGGTCTGCAAACCATATAAATGCCCTTGAATATCCTGCTTCTGTCATTGAATGTCATTGCATATCCCCATCATAAAACTTGTTTAAAATAATGCCTTGTGTATAAATCATTTTTAGAACTATACACTGGCCCCCACATTACTTCCCTCTGATTGTGTTTCTAAAAATGGCAAAAAGTATTATCATAAAATTCCAGACAAATCTTCACTAACATTCTGAACAGGAATATTAATAACTATCATCCATTTTTAAAACTTATATTTAAAAGAAGTGAGAAAAGGAAATATTTTATATAGAGAAATATGCTACACAGTTTTGCCACATTTTAAGTGATACTACCAAATATTTTGCAGATTAAAAATGCAGAGGCCCTTTTACTAAAGTGCATTAAGTTTCTGAATATAACACGCATTTAGTGCTAAAACTAATGTGCATTAAGTGTAAAGCCTCTCTGGTAACTGTCAAGGGTGTTGTCAGCATATTTCCAGCAATTAACATGGGGACGCATGCCCTAATTTGCAGTGCAATTAATGCGGATGCACCTAATGCCACCCACTGAGACAAATAAAACCATGCTAAGTGTAACCTTGACACTGCGCACTATGTTCCTCCACACTAACTGCAATGAGCTCTCCACACCCACTCTACTCCTAACCCACCTATTCCCCACCCCATTGAATGAGCTGTAGTTTCTATGGGAATTACTATGCGAGAATTCTCATGCCCCCACTGTAACAGTTACCGAGGATCCGAATGGACAGTTCCTAAATGCTAAAACACGTTATCGGATCAGCACACTTTAGTAAAAGGGCTCCATAATGAAATACATTGCAAATTCTTTTATTACTGTATATGTTTTGCATATTGAAAAGATTTCTTCCTTTAAACCACATTTCAAATTACACATTTCAACTAGCTACAAACATAGATCAATATTCAGCTGCAGCATCAACATTTTTGAAACAATGTCCACTACTTCAAAAAAAATTGGGGATATTCAGCACCAGTATCTGGATTATTGCCAGCACCAAATATCCAGATAGTGTGGCTAGAGCCACCAGTATTCGTAGACTGGCAATATTCAGTGCACCATATGGACAGTCTATAGGACAACTCTTTTTGCTCTCTAGATATTCATCCATATGGCAGCCCTGAATATCGCTGCTACATGAATAATAGTCAGCTCCACTCCACTCCATCCGTGAACTATCTTGGCACTACCTGTATAGTACTGAGATGGTGTGCAAGGATGTTTACAGATATTATTCATATTAAGTGGTATTTTAGAAGGGACGTCTAGGAAAAATGTGGGGCATCAAGAGCAGAATGTCCAAAAACCAGGGGAATGACAGCCATGCCTTCTGAAATCGCTCCATCTAGACCCCAAAAAACTAATGTCCTAGTAGCTTGTTCTGGAGATAAGCCCTGAGCAGATTTCAAGGCCAGATACGTTTATGGGTGTAGGATATTTTTCACATGCATGGCCGCAGGACCAGGTTCTGCTCTCCTCAATGGCCTTAACAAAGATGGTTGCAATCTTTTGGTGCTGCCCCCTAGCATCAGCAACCTGTGATCATGGCCATTTTGAAATGGCCAGGTGACGAGGCAGGAGCATAGAGGATCACTCCTGCACTGTGGACCCACAAGACTACCAGAATTTTCAAAGGTAGGCCTATGGGGGAGTTGGGGGAGTGCATGAGACTGGGGGAGCTATGGGGGCCTCCCTTTGATGGCTGGTTATCCCGGACACTTATTGGTAATGGGACAGGGGGAGGGGGAGATAGTAGGGCCGTGGGGCCCCCTCTCAACTAGTTGAGGAGCAGGGAGGGTGGAGGTTTTGCCCGGCTGGCTAGCTAGGATGGTGTTTTGTTCAGGGGGTGCACCAATACCCCCTGGGCAGTTCCTGATGAGGATCGGGAGCTGTCCAAGGGGGATCGGTGCTGCAAGAGGACCAGGACTTACTTTTACTATTGTCGGTGTCATGGATCACAACACCGCGGCACCAATAATATTGTGGAGGGGGGAGGCCCAATCATGGCTTTTGAAGGCCTGATCACCTCCAAGACAGATGGCTGCCACTGATCGGCAGCAGCCAAACTGCCTGTTATCGGGCCTCCAGGCAGATAATGCCACCTCTTTAGTAGCATTATCTAATGCTGCGATATGGACCAGATTTTGGCAGCCACCACACAAAAAGGTTTTCATGAGGTGGCTGCCAAACATCACCACCCCTACTCCTCTCCATCTCGATCCTGCCCCTAATGCCTTGCACCACACAAAAATCAGAAAATTGCAGAAAATTGCCTGTCATATCTGATTTTTTTCACGAGTTAGCTGCTCCTGTGGGGTGTTACATCTGTATTAGCCCCATAGTAGCAGCTAATGTTCTTTAGCAGACATACAAGAAAAAACAGGGAGCACTGTTCTTGCAAAAGTTCAACAGGAGCCACAAGAAGCAAGAAGCCAAATGTAAGGACAATTCAAATCCAATTTATTGAAAAAGACCCCGACGCGTTTCGGCAGTCAATGCCTTCATCAGGGGGTAGCAGCTACAATATAAATATAAATAATACAAATCATGACAAATAAAAACATAAAAATCAAATAATTACCCATAACATTTAAAATATATTATAATATTATATGAACAGAAAGAGGGACTGGTTAAACTATCATCCATATAGTTAAACAAAAACAAGTGTATGGAAACGCAGGACATGAAATATAATAAGAAGTGATAATAATTATAAACATATGAATATTGTGAGAAATAACAGAATAAACGCTTACGGACAATTATAATGAAGTATAAGTAAAACTCTTAGGACAATGAACTAAAATTTGTATATATCAAAAGTATAATAAATAAATAAACATAGAGAAAATTATTGTACTTACATACAACCATGTTCATGGACTAGTAATATAATCCTAAGTTCAAGGTTGGGCGTGTTCTGTCTCACTATGTTAGAGAGACTGGATGTTGCCTAAATTAAACTACAAATATAATAACTAGAAGTAACGACAAGTAATGACATAAAACATAAATATGTTAAGAAAATCATAAATAATTCAAATATGTATAGTGATTTAAGAGTATAACTGGAGGTGAGTACCAATTATGGGCTTAAAAATCTATGTATGTAAATAGATACGGTTATGATGATGAATACAATCTTGCAGACACTTCTAGATTAAAAAATATATATAGTGGAGACTGAATACATAAAAATGATAATGTTAAAATAATATAAAATGTAAGGTAAATCAATATATGTCTAATAACTTATTATATTATTTTATCCATGTATATTAGCGCCCCTATTGTAAAAATATATAACGAAAAAATGTGTGCAAATATTTTGAAGTGATGATAAAAAACAGTGAATCACAGATTGAGAATCTACACCACATCATAAAGTCAAACTTGGGAAGCTATAGTTACTATTTCAAGAATTAAGATTGCACAAACAAATGATACTATAGAACAGAATATTTTAAATTGTGCAATTACCTAACATCAAATAGTATGGATGGTGGACTTTATATGAGTATGAAGATAACATCAACTAATCTGAATAATGAACTAATGAGTGTGTTTATTTATGCCTACATCTTTGTATTAAAGGTTGAGACCGATAACCTATGAATTAGTGTCTCATATACAATTAACTGTAAAAAGGTAAAATACCATTGTATAAAAGCTAATAATATATTTGTTACAATTGGCGTTAATCCAGATATCAACAAATTGAGTGATGCGTTATTAAATGAATAAATAAATATAGTTTATTTTGAACATATCAATAACCTAAAATCAATTATCTTGATTAGTCCTATGTCAAGAGCAGGAACAGGATGATCATACTAAGAAAATTGACATTGGAACAGTGTTATTGAATAAAATTGATATATGAATAATTCAATTGAACATTTATAAATTTCTTGATGACGTATTGTCCTCTGAATGCAATGGACTACATAATTGAACATTTATGAGTTTCTTGATATCATTATATTGTTATCAGAATGCAATGGACTAATGATGTGAAACTGTGCAGTGTATAGATTTTTATGCCTTGATGTAATGCCACATGCTATTATAGGTGAAATAGAGAGAACCACATGGGTTCACTAAATAGCAGACTTAAAAAGGACTGGGTCAGTACTTGTTTAAAACTCGACGACAAAAAGGGGAGAGATATGATGTTCCAAAAACAAAAGGATCACCTAAGACTAATGATAAATGAAAGTAAAATACCTTAAAAATGTCTTAGTCCTTCCAAGATCGTTACCTAAGACATGTAAATGCACAAGTATGTTAAAATGCCATATGAAACAGGTTGTTGCTAAGAAAAGATTTTTTAGAGGGAGGTACTATGTTGTACACTTCAACGTATATATTATAAAACAGCAAGTCTTAAAAAGATGTGGAACTGTGTTTAAAAACATTTTTTGCATATGTAAACTGAAATAAATGTAATGTCGTGAACCACGAAGCACGAACAAAGTGCCGATAGAGAAACGGAACAAACTGTTTTCATAATAAGACATTGTGTATTGCTGTCGTGCTTGACCAAATACTCCTACTATTCTATATTGTATAAGTATTCTACTCACGCTAATCTTCCGATCGATTGCAGGAATTATCTGCCTTAGAGAGTTTGTGCAACGCTGGTGCTGCTTCCACAAAAACGAAAGTGAAAGTGCACTGACTGTAGAAAGTCTGATGTAACCTTTTGAAATTGGCGCCAAAAAATCGAAGAAACTGATTGGAGGGTAAATAATGAGATGGACCACATAGAGGCTCATTGTAAGATTGGTAAACGAAATCACGGAGCCACATTTAAAACTATTTAACATATATAAACTGAAATCAACAATAGAGATAATGACGTAAATCACGGAGCAGAGTCAGAGTGTCAATAAAAGATGAGGAGAACTATTTTTTAATGAGACAATATATATCTTTAAAGAAAGCAATATATTTTCTTTAAAGAAACAATATCTATTTTTCATCCTTCTTAAATAACGCTCTTGCTATCGTGCAGTATGTAAACGTTAAACTCACACTATTTCTCCGATCGAGTGCAAACATTGTCTGCATTGGAGGGATGCAGAACGCTGGTGGTGCTTGCATGGAGTCAAAGGTGGAATACAATATCTACGGAGAATATCATGTACCCTTCAAATTGACGCCGAACCATCAAAATAGCAGATAATAATGTGAAACATATAAATGCTCATTGTAGTATTAGTATATAAATTTGTTGATAGTCAGTTTTTTATACATATGTGCCTGCAGGCAACTCAGTAGTGAAGTGGAGAACGAATAAATATCAATGGCAGTACACTTAGTTGAGAGAACATTATGAATAGACATCTGGAATGGGACAGAACATGGGTCCATGAGTTTACAGAAAAACTGATAGGTCTATTTCTTGATTAAGACCCTCTGGGAATAAACTTTTAAACTCATAAATGTATCTCTGTTCCAATTTCAATAGTTTTTTGTCTATATCTCCTCCTCTCCAAAATGGTTTGATACATTTCAAAACTAAATATTTCAAGTCACTAATTTTATGGTCAGCAGCAATCCAATGAGAGACCAAGGGCCTATCTGTGATTTTCCGGGAAATACAACTTTTATGCTCAGTAATGCGAGTACGGATTTCTCTTTGGGTTTTTCCAATATATACAAGATGACATGGACACTGTATAAGATAAATTACATTGGACGTTCTGCAGTTCGTGTAGTCATTCAGGTATACCTTATGTCCTGATTTCGAATCCATGAAGCTATTTTTGGCTGTGATAGTGTGTAGGCAAACGGAACATTTTCCACAACTGTAGTGTCCCTTAATTTTAGGAGGAGCATGTGATCTCATAAGAGCTGATGGAACAAGTGTATTGGCTAGGTTTGTATTTCTTTTATAGGCCACCATAATATGTTTTGTATCAAATGCTGGTAATGTAGTCAATAAATGCCATTCCTGTCTAAGAATGTTCACTATTGATTTAGAATGTTGTGAAAATGTTAGAGCACAGACAACCCTATCGGAATTAGTTGGAATACTCTTTTTCTGTAGCAAAAGGGGACGGTCAGCAGTGCACGCACGTAGATATGCTTTCTTAATGCTCTCTTTTGGATATCCTCTCGTTTTAAATCTGTAATGCATATCGACGGCATGGCGTTCAAAATCTCTCTCTGTGGTGCAGGTCCTTTTGATTCTCAGGAATTGGCTGACCGGTAAATTTTGTTTGAATGCTCTATTATGACAGCTATCATAATGGAGGAGAGTATTGCGGTCAGTGGGCTTTCTATATAGTTCTGTGACAAAGCCACTATGATCCTTCTTAATCATGATGTCAAGATAAGGAATCTTATCAGAACTAAAGGTACCCTCAAATTGTAGATGGGGATCCAGAGAATTAATCCATAAGAAAAATTCTTGTAATTTATCTTCTGGACCATCCCATATAATCAGAATGTCATCTATATATCTCTTCCATAAAAGGACATTAGATGCATAGGGATGGATAGTTAAGTATTGTGCTTCAAAGTTAGCCACATAGAGGTTTGCCACATCTGGGGCCATGGAAGAGCCCATAGCTACCCCTTTTACCTGTTTATAAAAGAGGCCACGAAAATAGAAGAAATTCTCTGACATTGCTATTGAAGCTAACTGTACTAGGAAAGCCGTAGGAGTCCGCACTGGTCGTGCCCTTTGTATTAGGGTGTTGGCTAGAACTTCAAGCGCAGCCTGTTGGGGTATATTGGTATATAGAGAATTTATGTCCAGGGTAACTAGTATGAGCTGATCATGATATTGAGTAAACTCTTGTAGAATATTGATGATATGTGTCGAGTCACGAATATAAGAAGGTATCTGTGTAACAAATGGTCTAAGGTAAATGTCAAGAAATTTGGAAATGGGTTCCAAAATTGAACCTATAGCGGACACAATTGGACGACCTGGTGGATTCTGGAGAGATTTATGTATTTTAGGTAAAGTGTAGATAGTGGGAATAATAGGATGCATGACACGCAGGTATGCGACCTCATTAGATGTAAGATACCCTGCTTCTTTGCCTAAAAAAAGAAGAGTTTCAATTCTCTGTTGTATCATTGGAGTAGGGTCCTCAAATATTTTCTGATAGAATTGTTGATCATTGAGTTGTCGCATTATTTCATTAATATAATCTTCTCTATTCTGAATGACAATGGCGCCGCCTTTGTCGGCTGGCTTAATAATAATGTCATTATTAGATTGTAATGTCTTGAGCGCCTGCAATTGTAATTTATTCAAATTGAAATAGCCAGATCGTTTATTGTGTCTATACAGGTCATCAACTTTGGAGAGAACCACATTTTCAAATGCTGAAATCATGGTATTAGTACTGGGTGGAATCCATTTAGAGGGATTTTTAACCACAGAGGGATCTATAGTGGCCTCAGATGTATTGATAAAATGATCAATGGTTCTCAATTTTCGGAAGAATTTGTATAACTCCACATGTGTGGTGAATTTATCATGTTGTCTTGTAGGTACGTACGATAGCCCTCTATTCAAAAGAAATTTTTCAGTATCGGATAAAGTGTAGTTGGATAGATTAATGATACCGCCTAAAGGTTCCACTCTAATTGTCTTTTGGCAGAGAAGCTCTGGGTCCGATTTGTTCGATGAGACTGGGAGGCATGTTGTTCTTGTTGTCTCGTCTGCCTGTCTATAGGCGACTTGGGTGATATGCCTCTGCCACCTCCTTTCCATAAGGCAGACATCTGAAAATCCCGTTTGGCACTGCGAGGTTGTCTTGGGGGAATAGGGGCAGAGGAGGAGAAAAGTGACCCAGAAGGTTCAGCAAGATGTGGAGAATGCTGTCGTGATCTTTTATGGTCTCGTATGGGGGATTCTGATTTATCTGGTCTCCGCTCATCATATTTATGAGAGTATTTAGATGGTCGTCGTGGGGATCTAGCCGCCTTCTTATACGATGTACTCCTACGCCTATTTTTATGTTCCGTTTTATTGTAGGTCCAATAATATACCGTTTGAAGTTTATAGTCTTCCTCATCCCTTCTATATTTAGTTATCTTCATACTCTTTATTTCTTGCTTATATTCTAAATTATTTTTTTCAAATTCCTTCATTTCATTATCAAAGTGTTTATCCTGTTTCTTAAGATTCTCAACCTTGGATTCTATCTGTGTTTTGAGAACTGCTGTCCTGCGTTTGGAAGTATTTATCATAAGATCATAAGATCTAAAGAACACTTGTTCAGTATCTTCAACCAGTCCGACATGAATTTTTTGTCATCCCGGAACATGCCCGGGGCTTTTTGAATCCTTAATCCCCTAGGGATAATCTTGTTTCGGCAGTACTCAAGCAATGAAGCTGCATGAAATTCCTCTCGAATGTATTTTTGTGT
This sequence comes from Ichthyophis bannanicus, assembly GCA_033557465.1. Classification (NCBI taxonomy): domain Eukaryota; kingdom Metazoa; phylum Chordata; class Amphibia; order Gymnophiona; family Ichthyophiidae; genus Ichthyophis; species Ichthyophis bannanicus. Next base: position 394,776,262 of record CM066035.1, read on the forward strand.
TGTCCAAACAAGTTCCCTCCATTCTTCTTCTATATTTGGAGTAGTGTCATCGGTGGTGAAGAAGGGGTCCTCTGGTAACATGGCGGTAAGGTCGTCCTCTTTGAAACTGAGGATATCCCTCCATGGAGAAAACATGGCTCCACGGGAGCAAACAAGAAAAAACAGGGAGCACTGTTCTTGCAAAAGTTCAACAGGAGCCACAAGAAGCAAGAAGCCAAATGTAAGGACAATTCAAATCCAATTTATTGAAAAAGACCCCGACGCGTTTCGGCAGTCAATGCCTTCATCAGGGGGTAGCAGCTACAATATAAATATAAATAATACAAATCATAACAAATAAAAACATAAAAATCAAATAATTACCCATAACATTTAAAATATATTATAATATTATATGAACAGAAAGAGGGACTGGTTAAACTATCATCCATATAGTTAAACAAAAACAAGTGTATGGAAACGCAGGACATGAAATATAATAAGAAGTGATAATAATTATAAACATATGAATATTGTGAGAAATAACAAATTAAACGCTTACGGACAATTATAATGAAGTATAAGTAAAACTCTTAGGACAATGAACTAAAATTTGTATATATCAAAAGTATAATAAGTAAATAAACATAGAGAAAATTATTGTACTTACATACAACCATGTTCATGGACTAGTAATATAATCCTAAGTTCAAGGTTGGGCGTGTTCTGTCTCACTATGTTAGAGAGACTGGATGTTGCCTAAATTAAACTACAAATATAATAACTAGAAGTAACGACAAGTAATGACATAAAACATAAATATGTTAAGAAAATCATAAATAATTCAAATATGTATAGTGATTTAAGAGTATAACTGGAGTTGAGTACCAATTATGGGCTTAAAAATCTATGTATGTAAATAGATACGGTTATGATGATGAATACAATCTTGCAGACACTTCTAGATTAAAAAATATATATAGTGGAGACTGAATACATAAAAATGATAATGTTAAAATAATATAAAATGTAAGGTAAATCAATATATGTCTAATAACTTATTATATTATTTTATCCATGTATATTAGCGCCCCTATTGTAAAAATATATAACGAAAAAATGTGTGCAAATATTTTGAAGTGATGATAAAAAACAGTGAATCACAGATTGAGAATCTACACCACATCATAAAGTCAAACTTGGGAAGCTATAGTTACTATTTCAATAATTAAGATTGCACAAACAAATGATACTATAGAACAGAATATTTTAAATTGTGCAATTACCTAACATCAAATAGTATGGATGGTGGACTTTATATGAGTATGAAGATAACATCAACTAATCTGAATAATGAACTAATGAGTGTGTTTATTTATGCCTACATCTTTGTATTAAAGGTTGAGACCGATAACCTATGAATTAGTGTCTCATATACAATTAACTGTAAAAAGGTAAAATACCATTGTATAAAAGCTAATAATATATTTGTTACAATTGGCGTTAATCCAGATATCAACAAATTGAGTGATGCGTTATTAAATGAATAAATAAATATAGTTTATTTTGAACATATCAATAACCTAAAATCAATTATCTTGATTAGTCCTATGTCAAGATCAGGAACAGGATGATCATACTAAGAAAATTGACATTGGAACAGTGTTATTGAATAAAATTGATATATGAATAATTCAATTGAACATTTATAAATTTCTTGATGACGTATTGTCCTCTGAATGCAATGGACTACATAATTGAACATTTATGAGTTTCTTGATATCATTATATTGTTATCAGAATGCAATGGACTAATGATGTGAAACTGTGCAGTGTATAGATTTTTATGCCTTGATGTAATGCCACATGCTATTATAGGTGAAATAGAGAGAACCACATGGGTTCACTAAATAGCAGACTTAAAAAGGACTGGGTCAGTACTTGTTTAAAACTCGACGACAAAAGGGGAGAGATATGATGTTCCAAAAACAAAAGGATCACCTAAGACTAATGATAAATGAAAGTAAAATACCTTAAAAATGTCTTAGTCCTTCCAAGATCGTTACCTAAGACATGTAAATGCACAAGTATGTTAAAATGCCATATGAAACAGGTTGTTGCTAAGAAAAGATTTTTTAGAGGGAGGTACTATGTTGTACACTTCAACGTATATATTATAAAACAGCAAGTCTTAAAAAGATGTGGAACTGTGTTTAAAAACATTTTTTGCATATGTAAACTGAAATAAATGTAATGTCGTGAACCACGAAGCACGAACAAAGTGCCGATAGAGAAACGGAACAAACTGTTTTCATAATAAGACATTGTGTATTGCTGTCGTGCTTGACCAAATACTCCTACTATTCTATATTGTATAAGTATTCTACTCACGCTAATCTTCCGATCGATTGCAGGAATTATCTGCCTTCGAGAGTTTGTGCAACGCTGGTGCTGCGTCCACAAAACGAAAGTGAAAGTGCACTGACTGTAGAAAGTCTGATGTAACCTTTTGAAATTGGCGCCAAAAAATCGAAGAAACTGATTGGAGGGTAAATAATGAGATGGACCACATAGAGGCTCATTGTAAGATTGGTAAACGAAATCACGGAGCCACATTTAAAACTATTTAACATATATAAACTGAAATCAACAATAGAGATAATGACGTAAATCACGGAGCAGAGTCAGAGTGTCAATAAAAGATGAGGAGAACTATTTTTTAATGAGACAATATATCTTTAAAGAAAGCAATATATATTTTCTTTAAAGAAACAATATCTATTTTTCATCCTTCTTAAATAACGCTCTTGCTATCGTGCAGTATGTAAACGTTAAACTCACACTATTTCTCCGATCGAGTGCAAACATTGTCTGCATTGGAGGGATGCAGAACGCTGGTGGTGCTTGCATGGAGTCAAAGGTGGAATACAATATCTACGGAGAATATCATGTACCCTTCAAATTGACGCCGAACCATCAAAATAGCAGATAATAATGTGAAACATATAAATGCTCATTGTAGTATTAGTATATAAATTTGTTGATAGTCAGTTTTTTATACATATGTGCCTGCAGGCAACTCAGTAGTGAAGTGGAGAACGAATAAATATCAATGGCAGTACACTTAGTTGAGAGAACATTATGAATAGACATCTGGAATGGGACAGAACATGGGTCCATGAGTTTACAGAAAAACTGATAGGTCTATTTCTTGATTAAGACCCTCTGGGAATAAACTTTTAAACTCATAAATGTATCTCTGTTCCAATTTCAATAGTTTTTTGTCTATATCTCCTCCTCTCCAAAATGGTTTGATACATTTCAAAACTAAATATTTCAAGTCACTAATTTTATGGTCAGCAGCAATCCAATGAGAGACCAAGGGCCTATCTGTGATTTTCCGGGAAATACAACTTTTATGCTCAGTAATGCGAGTACGGATTTCTCTTTTGGTTTTTCCAATATACAAGATGACATGGACACTGTATAAGATAAATTACATTGGACGTTCTGCAGTTCGTGTAGTCATTCAGGTATACCTTATGTCCTGATTTCGAATCCATGAAGCTATTTTTGGCTGTGATAGTGTGTAGGCAAACGGAACATTTTCCACAACTGTAGTGTCCCTTAATTTTAGGAGGAGCATGTGATCTCATAAGAGCTGATGGAACAAGTGTATTGGCTAGGTTTGTATTTCTTTTATAGGCCACCATAATATGTTTTGTATCAAATGCTGGTAATGTAGTCAATAAATGCCATTCCTGTCTAAGAATGTTCACTATTGATTTAGAATGTTGTGAAAATGTTAGAGCACAGACAACCCTATCGGAATTAGTTGGAATACTCTTTTTCTGTAGCAAAAGGGGACGGTCAGCAGTGCACGCACGTAGATATGCTTTCTTAATGCTCTCTTTTGGATATCCTCTCGTTTTAAATCTGTAATGCATATCGACGGCATGGCGTTCAAAATCTCTCTCTGTGGTGCAGGTCCTTTTGATTCTCAGGAATTGGCTGACCGGTAAATTTTGTTTGAATGCTCTATTATGACAGCTATCATAATGGAGGAGAGTATTGCGGTCAGTGGGCTTTCTATACAGTTCTGTGACAAAGCCACTATGATCCTTCTTAATCATGATGTCAAGATAAGGAATCTTATCAGAACTAAAGGTACCCTCAAATTGTAGATGGGGATCCAGAGAATTAATCCATAAGAAAAATTCTTGTAATTTATCTTCTGGACCATCCCATATAATCAGAATGTCATCTATATATCTCTTCCATAAAAGGACATTAGATGCATAGGGATGGATAGTTAAGTATTGTGCTTCAAAGTTAGCCACATAGAGGTTTGCCACATCTGGGGCCATGGAAGAGCCCATAGCTACCCCTTTTACCTGTTTATAAAAGAGGCCACGAAAATAGAAGAAATTCTCTGACATTGCTATTGAAGCTAACTGTACTAGGAAAGCCGTAGGAGTCCGCACTGGTCGTGCCCTTTGTATTAGGGTGTTGGCTAGAACTTCAAGCGCAGCCTGTTGGGGTATATTGGTATATAGAGAATTTATGTCCAGGGTAACTAGTATGAGCTGATCATGATATTGAGTAAACTCTTGTAGAATATTGATGATATGTGTCGAGTCACGAATATAAGAAGGTATCTGTGTAACAAATGGTCTAAGGTAAATGTCAAGAAATTTGGAAATGGGTTCCAAAATTGAACCTATAGCGGACACAATTGGACGACCTGGTGGATTCTGGAGAGATTTATGTATTTTAGGTAAAGTGTAGATAGTGGGAATAATAGGATGCATGACACGCAGGTATGCGACCTCATTAGATGTAAGATACCCTGCTTCTTTGCCTAAAAAAAGAAGAGTTTCAATTCTCTGTTGTATCATTGGAGTAGGGTCCTCAAATATTTTCTGATAGAATTGTTGATCATTGAGTTGTCGCATTATTTCATTAATATAATCTTCTCTATTCTGAATGACAATGGCGCCGCCTTTGTCGGCTGGCTTAATAATAATGTCATTATTAGATTGTAATGTCTTGAGCGCCTGCAATTGTAATTTATTCAAATTGAAATAGCCAGATCGTTTATTGTGTCTATACAGGTCATCAACTTTGGAGAGAACCACATTTTCAAATGCTGAAATCATGGTATTAGTACTGGGTGGAATCCATTTAGAGGGATTTTTAACCACAGAGGGATCTATAGTGGCCTCAGATGTATTGATAAAATGATCAATGGTTCTCAATTTTCGGAAGAATTTGTATAACTCCACATGTGTGGTGAATTTATCATGTTGTCTTGTAGGTACGTACGATAGCCCTCTATTCAAAAGAAATTTTTCAGTATCGGATAAAGTGTAGTTGGATAGATTAATGATACCGCCTAAAGGTTCCACTCTAATTGTCTTTTGGCAGAGAAGCTCTGGGTCCGATTTGTTCGATGAGACTGGGAGGCATGTTGTTCTTGTTGTCTCGTCTGCCTGTCTATAGGCGACTTGGGTGATATGCCTCTGCCACCTCCTTTCCATAAGGCAGACATCTGAAAATCCCGTTTGGCACTGCGAGGTTGTCTTGGGGGAATAGGGGCAGAGGAGGAGAAAAGTGACCCAGAAGGTTCAGCAAGATGTGGAGAATGCTGTCGTGATCTTTTATGGTCTCGTATGGGGGATTCTGATTTATCTGGTCTCCGCTCATCATATTTATGAGAGTATTTAGATGGTCGTCGTGGGGATCTAGCCGCCTTCTTATACGATGTACTCCTACGCCTATTTTTATGTTCCGTTTTATTGTAGGTCCAATAATATACCGTTTGAAGTTTATAGTCTTCCTCATCCCTTCTATATTTAGTTATCTTCATACTCTTTATTTCTTGCTTATATTCTAAATTATTTTTTTCAAATTCCTTCATTTCATTATCAAAGTGTTTATCCTGTTTCTTAAGATTCTCAACCTTGGATTCTATCTGTGTTTTGAGAACTGCTGTCCTGCGTTTGGAAGTATTTATCAATAAGATCATAAGATCTAAAGAACACTTGTTCAGTATCTTCAACCAGTCCGACATGAATTTTTGTCATCCCGGAACATGCCCGGGGCTTTTTGAATCCTTAATCCCCTAGGGATAATCTTGTTTCGGCAGTACTCAAGCAATGAAGCTGCATGAAATTCCTCTCGAATGTATTTTTGTGTTGTCCAAACAAGTTCCCTCCATTCTTCTTCTATATTTGGAGTAGTGTCATCGGTGGTGAAGAAGGGGTCCTCTGGTAACATGGCGGTAAGGTCGTCCTCTTTGAAACTGAGGATATCCCTCCATGGAGAAAACATGGCTCCACGGGAGCAAACAAGAAAAAACAGGGAGCACTGTTCTTGCAAAAGTTCAACAGGAGCCACAAGAAGCAAGAAGCCAAATGTAAGGACAATTCAAATCCAATTTATTGAAAAAGACCCCGACGCGTTTCGGCAGTCAATGCCTTCATCAGGGGGTAGCAGCTACAATATAAATATAAATAATACAAATCATAACAAATAAAACATAAAAATCAAATAATTACCCATAACATTTAAAATATATTATAATATTATATGAACAGAAAGAGGGACTGGTTAAACTATCATCCATATAGTTAAACAAAAACAAGTGTATGGAAACGCAGGACATGAAATATAATAAGAAGTGATAATAATTATAAACATATGAATATTGTGAGAAATAACAGAATAAACGCTTACGGACAATTATAATGAAGTATAAGTAAAACTCTTAGGACAATGAACTAAAATTTGTATATATCAAAAGTATAATAAATAAATAAACATAGAGAAAATTATTGTACTTACATACAACCATGTTCATGGACTAGTAATATAATCCTAAGTTCAAGGTTGGGCGTGTTCTGTCTCACTATGTTAGAGAGACTGGATGTTGCCTAAATTAAACTACAAATATAATAACTAGAAGTAACGACAAGTAATGACATAAAACATAAATATGTTAAGAAAATCATAAATAATTCAAATATGTATAGTGATTTAAGAGTATAACTGGAGGTGAGTACCAATTATGGGCTTAAAAATCTATGTATGTAAATAGATACGGTTATGATGATGAATACAATCTTGCAGACACTTCTAGATTAAAAAATATATATAGTGGAGACTGAATACATAAAAATGATAATGTTAAAATAATATAAAATGTAAGGTAAATCAATATATGTCTAATAACTTATTATATTATTTTATCCATGTATATTAGCGCCCCTATTGTAAAAATATATAACGAAAAAATGTGTGCAAATATTTTGAAGTGATGATAAAAAACAGTGAATCACAGATTGAGAATCTACACCACATCATAAAGTCAAACTTGGGAAGCTATAGTTACTATTTCAATAATTAAGATTGCACAAACAAATGATACTATAGAACAGAATATTTTAAATTGTGCAATTACCTAACATCAAATAGTATGGATGGTGGACTTTATATGAGTATGAAGATAACATCAACTAATCTGAATAATGAACTAATGAGTGTGTTTATTTATGCCTACATCTTTGTATTAAAGGTTGAGACCGATAACCTATGAATTAGTGTCTCATATACAATTAACTGTAAAAAGGTAAAATACCATTGTATAAAAGCTAATAATATATTTGTTACAATTGGCGTTAATCCAGATATCAACAAATTGAGTGATGCGTTATTAAATGAATAAATAAATATAGTTTATTTTGAACATATCAATAACCTAAAATCAATTATCTTGATTAGTCCTATGTCAAGAGCAGGAACAGGATGATCATACTAAGAAAATTGACATTGGAACAGTGTTATTGAATAAAATTGATATATGAATAATTCAATTGAACATTTATAAATTTCTTGATGACGTATTGTCCTCTGAATGCAATGGACTACATAATTGAACATTTATGAGTTTCTTGATATCATTATATTGTTATCAGAATGCAATGGACTAATGATGTGAAACTGTGCAGTGTATAGATTTTTATGCCTTGATGTAATGCCACATGCTATTATAGGTGAAATAGAGAGAACCACATGGGTTCACTAAATAGCAGACTTAAAAAGGACTGGGTCAGTACTTGTTTAAAACTCGACGACAAAAAGGGGAGAGATATGATGTTCCAAAAACAAAAGGATCACCTAAGACTAATGATAAATGAAAGTAAAATACCTTAAAAATGTCTTAGTCCTTCCAAGATCGTTACCTAAGACATGTAAATGCACAAGTATGTTAAAATGCCATATGAAACAGGTTGTTGCTAAGAAAAGATTTTTTAGAGGGAGGTACTATGTTGTACACTTCAACGTATATATTATAAAACAGCAAGTCTTAAAAAGATGTGGAACTGTGTTTAAAAACATTTTTTGCATATGTAAACTGAAATAAATGTAATGTCGTGAACCACGAAGCACGAACAAAGTGCCGATAGAGAAACGGAACAAACTGTTTTCATAATAAGACATTGTGTATTGCTGTCGTGCTTGACCAAATACTCCTACTATTCTATATTGTATAAGTATTCTACTCACGCTAATCTTCCGATCGATTGCAGGAATTATCTGCCTTAGAGAGTTTGTGCAACGCTGGTGCTGCTTCCACAAAAACGAAAGTGAAAGTGCACTGACTGTAGAAAGTCTGATGTAACCTTTTGAAATTGGCGCCAAAAAAATCCAAGAAGAAACTGATTGGAGGGTAAATAATGAGATGGACCACATAGAGGCTCATTGTAAGATTGGTAAACGAAATCACGGAGCCACATTTAAAAACTATTTAACATATATAAACTGAAATCAACAATAGAGATAATGACGTAAATCACGGAGCAGAGTCAGAGTGTCAATAAAAGATGAGGAGAACTATTTTTTAATGAGACAATATATATCTTTAAAGAAAGCAATATATATTTTCTTTAAAGAAACAATATCTATTTTTCATCCTTCTTAAATAACGCTCTTGCTATCGTGCAGTATGTAAACGTTAAACTCACACTATTTCTCCGATCGAGTGCAAACATTGTCTGCATTGGAGGGATGCAGAACGCTGGTGGTGCTTGCATGGAGTCAAAGGTGGAATACAATATCTACGGAGAATATCATGTACCCTTCAAATTGACGCCGAACCATCAAAATAGCAGATAATAATGTGAAACATATAAATGCTCATTGTAGTATTAGTATATAAATTTGTTGATAGTCAGTTTTTTATACATATGTGCCTGCAGGCAACTCAGTAGTGAAGTGGAGAACGAATAAATATCAATGGCAGTACACTTAGTTGAGAGAACATTATGAATAGACATCTGGAATGGGACAGAACATGGGTCCATGAGTTTACAGAAAAACTGATAGGTCTATTTCTTGATTAAGACCCTCTGGGAATAAACTTTTAAACTCATAAATGTATCTCTGTTCCAATTTCAATAGTTTTTTGTCTATATCTCCTCCTCTCCAAAATGGTTTGATACATTTCAAAACTAAATATTTCAAGTCACTAATTTTATGGTCAGCAGCAATCCAATGAGAGACCAAGGGCCTATCTGTGATTTTCCGGGAAATACAACTTTTATGCTCAGTAATGCGAGTACGGATTTCTCTTTTGGTTTTTCCAATATATACAAGATGACATGGACACTGTATAAGATAAATTACATTGGACGTTCTGCAGTTCGTGTAGTCATTCAGGTATACCTTATGTCCTGATTTCGAATCCATGAAGCTATTTTTGGCTGTGATAGTGTGTAGGCAAACGGAACATTTTCCACAACTGTAGTGTCCCTTAATTTTAGGAGGAGCATGTGATCTCATAAGAGCTGATGGAACAAGTGTATTGGCTAGGTTTGTATTTCTTTTATAGGCCACCATAATATGTTTTGTATCAAATGCTGGTAATGTAGTCAATAAATGCCATTCCTGTCTAAGAATGTTCACTATTGATTTAGAATGTTGTGAAAATGTTAGAGCACAGACAACCCTATCGGAATTAGTTGGAATACTCTTTTTCTGTAGCAAAAGGGGACGGTCAGCAGTGCACGCACGTAGATATGCTTTCTTAATGCTCTCTTTTGGATATCCTCTCGTTTTAAATCTGTAATGCATATCGACGGCATGGCGTTCAAAATCTCTCTCTGTGGTGCAGGTCCTTTTGATTCTCAGGAATTGGCTGACCGGTAAATTTTGTTTGAATGCTCTATTATGACAGCTATCATAATGGAGGAGAGTATTGCGGGTCAGTGGGCTTTCTATATAGTTCTGTGACAAAGCCACTATGATCCTTCTTAATCATGATGTCAAGATCAGGAATCTTATCAGAACTAAAGGTACCCTCAAATTGTAGATGGGGATCCAGAGAATTAATCCATAAGAAAAATTCTTGTAATTTATCTTCTGGACCATCCCATATAATCAGAATGTCATCTATATATCTCTTCCATAAAAGGACATTAGATGCATAGGGATGGATAGTTAAGTATTGTGCTTCAAAGTTAGCCACATAGAGGTTTGCCACATCTGGGGCCATGGAAGAGCCCATAGCTACCCCTTTTACCTGTTTATAAAAGAGGCCACGAAAATAGAAGAAATTCTCTGACATTGCTATTGAAGCTAACTGTACTAGGAAAGCCGTAGGAGTCCGCACTGGTCGTGCCCTTTGTATTAGGGTGTTGGCTAGAACTTCAAGCGCAGCCTGTTGGGGTATATTGGTATATAGAGAATTTATGTCCAGGGTAACTAGTATGAGCTGATCATGATATTGAGTAAACTCTTGTAGAATATTGATGATATGTGTCGAGTCACGAATATAAGAAGGTATCTGTGTAACAAATGGTCTAAGGTAAATGTCAAGAAATTTGGAAATGGGTTCCAAAATTGAACCTATAGCGGACACAATTGGACGACCTGGTGGATTCTGGAGAGATTTATGTATTTTAGGTAAAGTGTAGATAGTGGGAATAATAGGATGCATGACACGCAGGTATGCGACCTCATTAGATGTAAGATACCCTGCTTCTTTGCCTAAAAAAGAAGAGTTTCAATTCTCTGTTGTATCATTGGAGTAGGGTCCTCAAATATTTTCTGATAGAATTGTTGATCATTGAGTTGTCGCATTATTTCATTAATATAATCTTCTCTATTCTGAATGACAATGGCGCCGCCTTTGTCGGCTGGCTTAATAATAATGTCATTATTAGATTGTAATGTCTTGAGCGCCTGCAATTGTAATTTATTCAAATTGAAATAGCCAGATCGTTTATTGTGTCTATACAGGTCATCAACTTTGGAGAGAACCACATTTTCAAATGCTGAAATCATGGTATTAGTACTGGGTGGAATCCATTTAGAGGGATTTTTAACCACAGAGGGATCTATAGTGGCCTCAGATGTATTGATAAAATGATCAATGGTTCTCAATTTTCGGAAGAATTTGTATAACTCCACATGTGTGGTGAATTTATCATGTTGTCTTGTAGGTACGTACGATAGCCCTCTATTCAAAAGAAATTTTTCAGTATCGGATAAAGTGTAGTTGGATAGATTAATGATACCGCCTAAAGGTTCCACTCTAATTGTCTTTTGGCAGAGAAGCTCTGGGTCCGATTTGTTCGATGAGACTGGGAGGCATGTTGTTCTTGTTGTCTCGTCTGCCTGTCTATAGGCGACTTGGGTGATATGCCTCTGCCACCTCCTTTCCATAAGGCAGACATCTGAAAATCCCGTTTGGCACTGCGAGGTTGTCTTGGGGGAATAGGGGCAGAGGAGGAGAAAAGTGACCCAGAAGGTTCAGCAAGATGTGGAGAATGCTGTCGTGATCTTTTATGGTCTCGTATGGGGGATTCTGATTTATCTGGTCTCCGCTCATCATATTTATGAGAGTATTTAGATGGTCGTCGTGGGGATCTAGCCGCCTTCTTATACGATGTACTCCTACGCCTAATATTATAATATATTTTAAATGTTATGGGTAATTATTTGATTTTTATGTTTTTATTTGTTATGATTTGTATTATTTATATTTATATTGTAGCTGCTACCCCCTGATGAAGGCATTGACTGCCGAAACGCGTCGGGGTCTTTTTCAATAAATTGGATTTGAATTGTCCTTACATTTGGCTTCTTGCTTCTTGTGGCTCCTTTAGCAGACATACTCCATATACTTTTTTGAAGTTCATTACATTTATTAAGTTATTTACTTTTTAAAAAGTTGGATAGACTGCTGTTCCAGAATACGAACACAGCACTGTACAGTAAATGTAATTTTAAAAAAAAGTAAGATCCAAAAAAATATAGAATACACAAAAAACAAAGGCTCTTGGATTTTCAGTCTTGAGGGACGGCTACTGATGGAAAGAAATTTGCACTTGTAAATATTTACCTGCTGGGAATTTCTCTAAATCTTGAGCAAAAGGGAATATTTGGCTTAAAGTTGATAGAATCTGCATTTCAAAATTCAGTATTTATGTTAGGTCAGTTAGGGCATACTAAAACAAGCCAGCTTTAATTTAAATTAAAGACAATTAGAGCTTACTATAATATGACAGCTTTCATCTAAATTAGACAGGGCCTGATTTCGTCCGGTCTGAACTGAGGCGATCACGATTCCGTAGAACTGTTATCCATTGCCTGCATAGAATCTGCTATCCATTGCCTGCGTAGAACTGCTATCCATTGCCTGCATAGAACTGCTACCCATTGCTGCCTAGAACTACTACCCATTCTCTGCGCAGAACGGCCACCCATTGTTACTAAGAACTGCTACCCATTGTTTGCTCAGACCTTGCTGCCCACTACTATGGTCCCACACCTCATTGTCCTTCTCATCCTCTTCCTCCCCAACTGCTTCCCCTCCTTTCAACATCCTCCCTCTTCTCCCCCCTACCCTCCCCCTATCTTCCTCACTTCTCCCTCCACTCTGTCCCCTAGCCTAGCACCTACTCTCGAGCTTCTTCATACCATCCCCCACATTCAACCAGCCTCCTCTCTATCTTCCTTACTTCTCCCTCCATTCTGCCCCTAGCCTAGCACCTGCTCTTGAGCTTCTTCACACCATCCCCCGCATTAACCAACCCCCCTCTAAGGCAACCCCATCCTCGCTTCCGCCGTACTATACTCATTCTACTTCTCTCGTCAGGTAATATCAACCCCAACCCTGCCCCCCCCCCCCAGATTTCTCTCCTACACTAAAGAAAGCTCCTCACATACCCTATCTAATCTCATCCACATCCCGCTCCTCCCTCCGTCCGCCCTCCCCCATCCATCCCACAATCACTCATCCATAGATATCAACTCCAACCCTATCCCTAAAATATTCCCTTACAGAACCTACCTGATACCACAAATTTATCCCTCACTTCCCCTCCCTCATGTCCCTCTTGGAGAGCACAGACACCCAGACATACCCACCCACACCCTACTCCCTCTAAATCTCAGTACTACCCAAGAAATAGACCCCCACGCCACTCTGATACGAAATCCACACGAAATGCACCCCCACGCTACTCTGATAAGAAACCCACACAAAATGGGCCCCCACGCTACTCTGATAAGAAATCCACACGTAACTTATCCAACCTCATCCAGATCCCTCTCTTCCCCCCCCCCTCCGCTCTCCCGTTTTCATGCGCCCTATGGAACGCATGTTCAGTCATTAAAAAAAACAAGTTTATTCATGATCTCTTTATCTCCAACGCCCTACACCTTCTTGCCCTGACCGAGACATGGCTCCCCCCAGATGACACCACATCCACTGCCTCTCTCTGCTATGGGGGCTACCAATTCTCCCATACACCTCGATCTATTGGTCGCGGTGGTGGCATTGGCCTCCTACTCTCCCCCTCCTGCCAATTCCAACCCCTCCTGCCACCACAATCACACTCCCCCCTTTCCTTCGAAGTCCACTCCATTCGCCTCCTCACACCACTTCCCCTCCGAGTAGCTGTTATCTATCGCCCACCTGACAGCTCCAAATCAACCTTCCTCACCGACTTTGACTCCTGGCTTTCTGCCTTCATGGATGCCTCCTCCCCCACTCTTATTCTTGGTGATTTCAACATTCACATCGACAACCCCTCTGACCCCCATACCTCAAAGTTCCTCGCTCTTACCTCCTCATTCGACCTCCAACTTTGCTCCACTGCCCCCACGCACCAACACGGCCACTGCTTTGACCTAATACTCTTCTCCAATTCCTCTCCTTCAAACTTCCGCAATTCAATCCTGCCCTCATCTGACCATCACCTCCTAACATTTACTCTTCAGCTCCCGCCATCCCAACCCCGTCCTGTCTCCCCCGACCTTTTTAGAAACCTCCATAATATTGACCCCCGACTCTCGCCTCCACAATTTCTCCATCTCTTTCCTCCATTTTACACTCTGAGTCCATCGATGAAGCATTATCCTCATACAATGCTACACTATCCTCAGCCCTTGACACTCTTGCCCCTCCCACCTCACATCCTGTAAAACGATCTACTCCCCAACCCTGGCTTTCACCCACAATCCATTACTTAGGCATCTGTGCCTGTTCTGCTGAATGAGCCTGGTCCAAATCCCGCTCCCCAGAAGACCTTCTACACTTCAAATTCATGCTTGGCTCCTTCCAGTCAGCCTTAGCACTTGCCAAACAAGATTACTACATCCATCTGACTTTCCCTTGCCTCTGATCCTCGCCATCTCTTTAACACCCTCAGTTCTCTTCTCAAGGTCCCCCCGCCTCCAATCCTGCCCTCCCTCTCTGCCCAAACCATAGCCGCTTACTTCCATGACAAAATCCTCAAAATTACCCTCCAATTCCCTACCCCCTCATCTACCTCCCCTCCCCCATTTCTCCTCCCCCACCCATACTCCCCCTGCCACCCTCTCCTCCTTCCCCCGATCTCTGAAGAAGAAACCGCACTTCTTTCCTCCTCCAAACCCACCACCTGCTCATCAGACCCTATCCCCACCCATCTCCTACGTTCCATCTCCCTCACCATTGTCCCCACCATCACTCATATCCTCAACCTTTCACTCCACTGCAACTGTCCCCATTGACTTCAAACATGCTGTTGTCATGCCCCTCTTCAAGAAACCCTCACTTGATCCCACATGCCCTTCTAACTATCGACCCATCTCCCTCCTTCCCTTCATATCCAAATTATTAGAGCAAGCAGTTCACCATTGCTGCCTCGACTTCCTCACCTACCAGGCGCACTTGGACCCACTACAATCAGGCTTCCGCCCCCTACACTCCACTGAAACGGCACTCACAAAAGTCACCAATGACCTGTTCCTAGCTAAATCTAAGGGCTTCTATTCTATCCTCATCCTTCTTGACCTTTCTGCTACCTTTGACACCATTGACCATGACCTTCTCCTCACCACCCTCTCCTCGCTGGGCTTCAGGGACTTCATACTATCCTGGTTCTCCTCCTACCTCTCCCATTGCTCATTCAGTTTGTGCTCTGGCGGCCTCTCCTCCTCCCCTACCCTGCTCCAGGTAGGTGTTCCCCAGAGATCTGTCTTGGGTCCCCTCCTTTTCTCCGTCTATACCCAAGGCCTTGGCACGCTTATCTCTTCCCATGGCTTTCAGTACCATCTCTATGCCGATGACTCCAAAATCTACCTCTCTACACCTAATATTTCTCTGGCAACCCAGTCCAAGATCTCTGCTTGTCTTTCGGACATTGCTGCCTAGATATCTCATCGTCGATTGAAACTGAACATGGCCAAGACTGAACGTCTTGTCTTTCCACCCAACTCCTCCCCCCCCACTTCCCCCTCTCTCAGTCCACGTGGATGGATCTACTATCCACCCTGTTCCCTCTGCCCGCAATCTAGGCGTTATCTTTGACACCTCTCTCTCCTTCTCCGCCCATATCCAGCTTGTAGCCAAGACCTGCTACTTTTTCCTCTATAACATCAGCAAGATCCGCCCCTTTCTCTCTGAGCACACTACCAAAATGCTTATCCACTCCTTAATCTCCTCTCGCCTTGATTACTGCAACCTATTCCTCGCTGGTCTCCCCGTGAGCCACCTCCTTCCCCTTCAATCTATACAAAATCACGCTGCTCGACTAATATTCTGCCAGCCTCACCATGCCCACATTACTCTCCTCCTCAAGTCACTTCACTGGCTCCCTGTCCAATTCCGCATCCAATTCAAGCTTCTCCTGCTGACCTATAAATGCATTCACTCTATGGCCCCTCAATACCTCATATCTCTTATCTCCCCCTACATCCCCTCTCGAAATTTGCGCTCCGCTAACAAATCGCTTCTTTCAATGCCTTTCACCCGCACTGCGAACTCCCGACTGCGCTCCTTTCACCTTGCTGCGCCACATGCCTGGACCAGCCTACCTGCGTCTGTGCGCCAGGCGCCCTCCCTGGCCCTCTTCAAGTCCAGGTTGAAGTCCCACCTCTTCACCATTGCATTCAGATCCTGACTTCCATCCTCTTCCTACCCTAACATTTTTTGACCCAACTATTGATCAAGCTATACCAGACGGTACCACACCGCATCTTCCCCAGAACTGACCAATGCTCTGTACCATTCTAAATAAATTGTAAGCTCTGATGAGCAGGACTCTGACGGGCAGGGACTGTCTGTCTCTTGTGTTAGCCACCTCTGGTAGGTTAGCTGTGCAGCGCTAGATGCATGGCGCTTTATAAGTGCTAATTAGTAGTAGTAGGCATCGTTAAGGAAAAGGGGCAGCAAGATCAGGGAGGTAAGGTGGGATCCATGACACAGAGTGAGGCACAGTTCTGTTACTGTATTCAGATCAGCAAAAAGTGGGTTCTTTGGACACCCTTCTTCAGGAGAGGTGGTGCAGGCTTTGCTGGGAAGCTTTCTGAGAGACACTAGGCAGCAAAACAGCAAGCCCCACTGCATTCTTCATGGACCAAGGATAGCCCTGGACTTGGCCATGTGAGCAACTGAGGTCATCTGTCTCATTGTTTTGTATTACTTACTACCTATTATTATTAGCGTTCCACTTTCAGAAGCTTCCCTTAATAGGATCTGTAACTTTTAATTTCTATTTCATTATTCCTTGAAGGTTGTGGAATTTCTGTAGACAGTAGGGGTCATTCTGAACCACGAATAGTGGGGATGGATGTCCCAACAGGATGTCCATTCCTGCTATTCATGCTGGCTTCAGCCCCCGACTAACTTCCTTACTGGTTCTGTGGGGAAGTTAGTCGGGGGCAGGGGATAGGTGGCCCGGGGGCA
Organism: Ichthyophis bannanicus; assembly: GCA_033557465.1. Taxonomy (NCBI): domain Eukaryota; kingdom Metazoa; phylum Chordata; class Amphibia; order Gymnophiona; family Ichthyophiidae; genus Ichthyophis; species Ichthyophis bannanicus. The sequence goes on from CM066035.1 coordinate 394,793,480, forward strand.
GAAAGTGGGCAGGCAGTGGCCGATTCTAATGTCGGCCCTGTACGCCCAGGGCCGGCGAAATGGCCGGGAAAGTTATTCCACCTCCATAGTGGAATAACTCCCCTTGACGTCTTTTCTTTTTTTTAATTTGGGGCGCAGAAGGGGCTGGGGGGGGGCCAGAGGACATTCCCGCAGTCTGACCCTGGTCTTCAGAGGCCGAATCAGGGGTCAGGCTGCAGGGAATTTGCAATTTTGGTCAGCGGCTGGCATCGCGGCTTTTAAATGGAGCCGCGGTGCCATGGCAACATGACGCCATGGCGCCGTGACTCTGTTTAAATAGGAATCGCTGTCCCGGTCTGCACATGCAAGACTGTTCAGGAATCAGGCCTAGTATGTTTTACTTTGCAAAATAAAGATAAAAGGAATTCAGTCAGCTCCTGTCTTTCAGATGTTTGGGAGGGAGGAGAAGCAGGTGTTCTGGATACGATGGGACTTAAGAGACAGAGAATCTAAAATGTATCTGAGTGAATTGTGGAGTACCCAATTTGAAGGTAGTAATTAGGGAACCTGCAAATTATGTATTTTGTGCATTCACTGAGACTTACCCATAATTACTTTACAGAGAGAGACCCATTTTTATTCCTGAGTGGAATATTCTTGAACTCAGCAGATCTTCTCTCTCTCCTTCCCATCCTCAGTTTCTCTAGGAAAAAAGAAACAAAGGTAAACAGACAAATAAGGTGTCAGTGCTCTGCTATTTTTGTATTATAGTTCTGCCTCTAAAAAGAGACTTTTTAAAAACTTTTTCTATAGGTACCCAGCTATAAAATTATTCCCTTGGTTATATAACTCCACCCCCCTAAGATTCCAGGAAGTGTATGTGTTGTGAATATACCAATTGCCTATCCAGTGAAAGATAATGTTTAAGATCCTGATCTTGGTATATGGGGCATTACCCCCAATCTATTTGTCAGATCTCTTGGTTTCTTGCTACCTTTTCTTCTGCTCTGTGAAAATAATTACTGTGCCGCCCCCCCCCCCAACCTGTCCCCACCATCACAGTTGTCCCCACCCTCACGAACTGCAATGGAGTCCTTTGCAAGTCTCTCTTTGTTCCAAAATGTTGAAAATTCTGAGAGGGTAGCTGTGTTAGTCTGGAGTAGCAAAAATGACAGAGGCAGGTGGCACCATATACACTAACCAATTTATTGAGGAATGAACATTTAAGAATGAGCATCCACATAGGAGTGGGGGAGTAACCTAGTGGTTAAGGCAGCAGCCTGGGGCCAGAAAGGACAAGGTTCACATCCTATTGGCCTTTGTTGTGACCTTGGACAAGTCACTTAACTTTCCATTGCCTAAGGTACAAACTTAGATTTTACACCCTCTGGGGGCGGAGAAATACTTACAGTATCTGACTATAACTCACCTTGAACTACTATTGAAAAGGTGTGAGCTAAATACTACTAATAATAAATCAAAGTGGACTCTTCTCCTCAAAAGCTCATGCCTCTTCTTGAGCCGCCAAAGAAAGTGATGTCAGGTTCCGCTATGTTTGCCGATATGAACTAATCCTGCAATCGCTGCCTCACTTAGCTCCCAATGAGACTGCCGCTGTTTCCTCTGCTGCTGTTGTATGTTGCTTCTTCTCCATGCTGCCTGCAATGCCACTGGACACGCGGCAGCGGCAAGAGAGAGAAGGCACAGGGCCATCAAGCCAGCATGTGCCACTAAGGCTCCTTCAGTCCTGCCCCTTCTGATCAACACTTCCCAATTCTAAGGGTGAGGTGGCATGCGCAAGCTCAATAGCTCCACACCTTCTCTCTCTTTTGCCGCTGCCACATGCCCATGGAAGCAGAAGTGGCAAGACAGGCAGCAGAGAGAAGAGAATACCTGATCGGTGTGGGTGCAGGCAAGAGGATGCTGGATCAGGCGAGAAAAGAAACGTGCTCAGAGGAGAAAGGAGAGGATGTTGGACAGTGAGAAGGGAAATGCTAGATTAGTGTAGGAGGCTAAAACAAGAGATATACTTGAGGAAAAGGCTGGAGGTAAGGAAGATACTGACATAGGGGAAGCGGAAAGAAAGGTGAGATGCTGGATTAGAAGGTGGGGACAATGGTGGATAGCAGAGGGGATAGAGACCCAAAAGACAGATAAAGGACAGGAATACTGAGAGGGAAGGAGTTGAGTGACAGTAGAAATTCTGGACATGGTGGGGAGGGAGTAGGAAGGCAGAAGATGCTGGACCAGGGGGGAGAGTATAACAAACAGGGGATAATGAACATAAGAGGGGGATAGGGACAGACAAAGGGAATGCTGGACATCAGAGGAATAGGGAGATAGGGCAGATGTTGAGCATTGAGGGAGGAGTATGAAGAGAGAGGAATAATGCTGAACATTGAGGGGGCTAGAGATACAAAGAGGGGATGATGGATACTGGGAGTATAGGGTGATAAGAAATGCTGACTTGGGAGTAGGGTGCAGGACAGATGCTGGATATAGGAGGGGGATAGAGACAAAGAGGGATGACCCTACATATGAGGGGAAATAAGGAAATAGGGGTGATAGGGACACAGAAGGAGGATACTGGACATAGGGAGAATAGAGAGACCAAGGAGAGATGCTGGATGAAGGCAGAAAGAAAAGATGCTGGACAATTGGTGGGAGAGAGAGAAGATGGTGGATGAAGGATGGGGCATAGAGAAAGAAGATGCTGGACAAAAAGGTAGGAGAGGAAGAGAGAAGATGCTGCTTGAGGGGTGGGAGAGGAGAGAGTTAGCAAGGGACTGGGGAAGAAAAAGGAGAATGGGAGGGCTGAAGTAAGGCAAAGCTGAAAAACTGTAGGTAGTTGCAATTAAGAAAGGGCAATTTGAGATATCTGAGAGGATCAAGGTAGATAAATAAATGGAAGAAAGCTGAAAGGAAAAGAGCAGTGTCAAAGATAGATGTAATGGGAAGAAATGAAGAAGACAGAAGATGAGAGAAGTAGTAGCAGCTAGACTGGAGACTCTGGAAAGACAGAAGATAGAGAAAAGCAGAAAAAAACTGGTACCAACATGACTAGAAAAATAAAATGGCCAGAAAACAAAAGTAGAAAAAAATAATTTTATTTTTAATGTAGCGATTGGAATATGTCAATTATGAAAATTCATATCTGTTGTCTTTATAGTATATTTGGGGCAGTTTTCCAAATGGGTTAGTTTGGTGCATTAACCAAAAAACACTGCACTAAGGAATATTAAATCAAAATGAAAGAAAAAAAAGATCTTAGATAAACTCCAAACTATTTACACATTTAACTCTAAATCTGAGATTAATTCAACACACTTCTACACTTAACAAACAAGGCTATAACCAATTACATAGACATCCTATCTAAAAGGAGAAAAAGACCTCAGGATGGCTAATACTCCCTCTGTGTGGCAAACTTAATAGCCATAGGGGAATTTAGAACTCTCACATCACCAGTCTCAAGAAAACTCCCTTCGAGATCCAAGCCCAAACTTAGCTTGATCTACTTTATTCTTTTATCTTAAAAAAGTACTTTTGAAAGCGTTTCTAATTTTCTTTATAATATTTCTTAGAAAACTTTATAATAATAATAAAGAGGTCTTGTGTATCAGAAAAAGTGAACTTTGAAATACTATTCTCCTCCTTATATAAACTGACCAACTTTCATTCGGTTCAACCAACCTCAGAAAACAACTCCTGTAGCAAAACAAATGCACAGGTGACTATATATAGTTTACAATATACAACGTTCAGCAGAAAGCCCACTTATCTGGTCAAGGTTCACCAAACTTCCAGTTTTCATAAGCCACCATAACCCAACAGAGATCTTTGTTTCTCCTGTATCAGGCTTCTTCAGGGGTGATGTACCTTACTGCAGACAATAACTAGAGGATGTGGCTATCTATGTAATTGGCTGTAGTCTTGTTTGTTAAGTGTAGGAGTGTGTTGTATTGATTTCAGATTTAGAGTTAAATGTATAAATATTTTGGAGTTTATCTAAGGTTTTTTTTCTTTAATTTTGATTTAGTTTTGTGCATAATCATGAACCTCACTTCTAAACTAGTGTATGTGGTGCATGATCTAAGTCTCTCAAATATACTGCTAATGCACAGTGTGGTACTTGCATCATGCCAAAGAGAGCTTCCTTCTGAAGTTCGTAAGATGTAACAGATATGGGTAATTTGTCAAGACATGCTTGGAAATTTTTCTTTATCAAACCTGTGGCTCCCAATACAATGAGAAATATTCCTGTATCTTTCGGCCACATTTTCTTTCTTTCTTTCTTATTTATTTAGCATCTCTTATATACCGCGCTATTTAGAATCAGTGCGGTTTACATATAACAAAAATGTGTGCAGTGCAGGCAGAACCTACACTGGACTTACAATGAGCAGGGGTTTTTAACAAGGCTAACAGGGGTAACTATGTACAGGCAAAGCTGGCTGTCACCGGCTACGTGAGCAGCTCACAACTATTTACAGGTTGGCCTAACTATATACAGATTGGCAGTTTCGTATGTATGCATTGTTCCAGTCGAGGGTATTGGGAACTAGAGGGCGGGGCTGCACATATGCGTGGCAGCTGTAGTGGGGATGTCAGCCTGGTTCCCAAGTGTGACTGGCTGTGAGACGGCATCTGAACTGGTAAAGTGCTGGAGGAAGAGGTAGTGCTTTAGTGACTTCCTAAACTGGACGAGGTCAGTGATGGCACGGATGGCCGGAGGCAGGGCGTTCCAGCATGTGGGCGCATACAATGTGAAGGCTCTGTTTCTTGTTGCCTGTGAACATTTTGTAATCGCCTTTGAGAGTAACAGAGTATTAGTGGCGGCTGCATTTCTTAGTACTTCAGGATCTTTTGGGAGTAACAGAGTATTGGTCTCTGACTGCATTTCTTAGTACTTCAGGATCTTCTGCCTCTCCACGCAATTCACAGAATAAGCATTTGGAACTGACAGTTCAATTAATGTCGTTCTGGTGTTTTTTTCCTTTACCACTATGTCAGGTTTCCTCACATCCAGTTTCTTATCCGTTGGAATGAGAATGCCCCAGATGATCATAACCTCTTCATTCTCTGTAATTCTCTTAGGGTCATGATCCCAGTGCTTCTCAGGGGACAGTGATGTTGTAGTGTTTACATAGTTGCTAATGGATGAGGTGTGCTACTTTGTTGTGCCTTTCTGCATAGAAATTTTCCACCATCAGAACTTCACAGCCAACTATGAGGTGAGTCACTGTTTCCAGGTCTTTCTTACAGAAGTGACATATGTCTCTTTAGCCAGTTTTTTCAATGCTCGTTGTAAACCATCTCGTCTGTAATCCACTGTCCTGGGCTGCAACTATCAGTCTCTCATCCTTTGGTTTCAGTTCACCTCTCCTTAATCATTCATGTGTCTGTTCTTGATCAGGAAAGGGTTTCTGGAGCAACACTTTGTATTTCCCACTATATTTGTGCATTTGCCACTTGTTTTTCCTCTTTTGCTGATCTAATTCTTTGAAGAGATTTTTCTCTTGTTTTGCAAATTTTGTTGCTTCCTTTCCTATGTGTGCTTGTGGATTCTCACTCATTCCTTCTAGTCATTAGAACACTTGTCCATATTTGATCTTGGAGACAAATTCTGGACGTTTGCAGGGAGATATGCTTTATTGTTCTCTCTTTCTTGGGTGTTGCACTACATACAGAATGTAACTTTTCAGGATTTCAATTTCATTTTTGGCTACATATTTATATTTTAAGTTTGTGATTACTTATTCAGTACTTGGTAAAGGTCTGTCTGCATGTGTGACCAAGGCCAGATGTTCTATTTCATGATGTTTCTATCTAGGGATTTGTAGTAATTCGGCTTGTTCAATTACCCATTAGATGTATTGCTGTAATATTGCCCACTGCAATATTGATGGTGCTGCCTTTTTCCTAAACAGGGCCTTGTTATGCGACTTGTGTAAGTTAGTGCTGCTATAGTATGGTAGATTTGCTGTATGGGTCCTGAGTGACTTTTGTAGGTTTTTAATTACAGTTATAGTCAACATTATTGGCACCCTTGCATTTTATATATGTTGTGTATATCTTGAGAAAGAATTGGAAATATTCCAACTATATGTCATCATAATATTTGAATAGTATGTTCAAAGGTATACAACAAAAAAACCATGTCTGTGCAACTTAGGGGCTTGTTTACAAAGCTGCGGTAGTGGTTTCTGATCGTTATTGGAGTCGCGGCCCCATTGAAATCAATGGGGCCGTGGCTCCAATAACGATCGGAAACTGCTACCGCGGCTTTGTAAACAAGCCCCTTAGACATAGTAATTTCTGAAAAAAAAAAACAAAATGTGATCTGGACTGGATGAATGGCACCCTTCACTAATATTTGGTTGCACAGCCCTTGGCAGTGATGACAGCCTCCAAACACTTCCTGTAGCCATTTATAAGTTTTGTACATCTGTCTGCTGGTAGTTTTTCCCCACTGTTCCAGCTCATGAATGTTCCAGGATTCCTTTTACCAATGGCGGATTTCAGCTCTTTCCAAAGGTTCTCAATTGGATTGGGATCAGGACTCTTTGCTGGCCAGTTTAAAGCAGTCTATTTGTTCCTTTTTAACCATTTTTTTAGATGTATGTTTTGGATAATTTTCCTGATGAAAAACCCATGACCTTCGACTCAGACCTAGTTTTCTGACACTAAATAGCACATTTTACTCCAAAATACCTTGGTAATATCCTGACTTCATGATTCCTTTAACACATTCCAGGCTTCCTTTAATACACTCCAAGCTTCCATCTCCACAACATTATGGAGCCTCCACCATATTTAACTGTAGGAAGGGTGTTCTTTCCTTATAAGCTTCATTCCTTTGCCTGTAAATGCATAAACTGGTCTGCATTGCCAAAGAGCTCAAGTTTTGGTTTCATCTGTCCACAGAACATTTTCCCAGAAGGATTGTGGTTTCTAAAGGTGTGTTTGGGCAAAGATCATGCATGCCTTTTTATGTCTGTCTTTGGACAGTGGGATCCTCCTTGGCTTTTGCTCATGAAGTCCTTTGTTTAGGGTGTGGGGGGTTGAAACCACCACTCCAGATTGCTCCAGGTCAGCCTTAAGCTTTTTGAGTGTTATACATGTTGTTTTTCTAACACTTGAAACTAACCTTTGAAGACTTCTTAATTTTCCTCTTCCCACCACATCCTGGGAGGTTCTTGACAGTTCCGTGAGCAGAAACCTCTTAACAGCTTTGCGAACTGTAGACACAGGAAACCTAAGATCTTTGGAAATAGCCTTGTTCCCCTTTGAAGTTTGATGTTTGGTGATTCTGATGGTCTCAGACAGCTCTCTTGTCTTGTGAAAATAGAACTGAGAGTGAATGTGGCCATTTTAAACATTAGAGCCATCATTCATTTGTTGATTCAAATCATGTGGGTACTGACAATTGCTCACACGTGTCTAATTTTACTGCAGTGGGAATGTGCTTCTTCTGTTCAAACCGATTTGAATTATTTATAAGGGTGTCAATAATCATGTCCTGTGATATGAAACTAGTTGTAAAGCCCAAAAAAAGTCACCATTAAAATTACTCCAAAAAATAGGTGAACATCCAAAAATCTCCTACCCGCACATTGCTTGAGGAAGAGCAGCAGCACGACGGGCTTGAAACACAGCGTTGTGTTGCTGTACCCAACAGACTGATTATTTCTGCCACAAATACACTCAGTATCAGCTAAGTATAATATTGCAATGTTTTCTTTGTTTTAAGCTGATAATTATTTGGGAATTTGGCAGAGTTTGAGGACCATTTGCTTTTGGTCGTTTTCATCGAAGAAGCAATGTTGGAGATCGGGTAACCATGTTTGTCTAAATGAAGTAATGATCAGCGGTTTCTGAGCTTTGGCCACTATTAGGGTGTTTTGAGATGTGCTCTGGTAAGTGTTTAGCTCATGTTATTTCAGGTTGTTCACAGCTGTTTTAATTACTTGATTAAAAAGGAGGACCTACTTCAGGAGAGGGATTCCCTCTCACGGTGGGTGATCCGACAAAAATACATAGTGTTTATTGTGTTTTGGAGATAGATACTGCAGGTAGGAGATTTTTGGATGTTCACCTTTTTTTTTTTTTTTTTGAATAATCATGTCCTGGCAATGTTCTAGTTTTTATACTATTTCCTACTATTTCCTCTTTTAATTGGTCTTGTTTTATTTGATTCTTTTATGTATCAAATATGTGTGCATATATAGTCCAAAGCCATTTCACTGGCCACTTTTTTAGGAGATATTGGACATTAAGGGTTTGAACTGCAAGGGTGCCAATAATGTTGACCACAACTGTATGTAAGACATGAATGGCAGTTGATCCAGCAGCATCTCAATGTAGTGCTAGATACAGACCTCACAAGATGTTCCTCTCCCACACCTGCCTAACATACACTGTCAGACAAGTATGGCACAGAGCCTGCAGAGAGCTACACAGACATAGGCATACCACAACTTATCCCTCATGCAGCCTGGCAATGACTATATATAAAGGACACAAGGGCGAGAAAGTAAGAATATTCACTAACCCCTACACAGCCGCATTTCGGCGAAGCCTTCATCAGGGGTACCTCAAAGAGAACATTGTACACCGCCCTGACACCTTGGTAACGGGCGGTATATCAAATGCTACAAATAAAGATAAAGATAACAATAATAAATACATAAATAATCACATAAAAGAACTCATGGGTAAACAAATTATGATATAAATAAGTAAACCAATAAATAAATTCATGTATTAAAAAGTACATAAAAACATAGAACCATTAATTAAATAAATAATAGATAAAAACAGGTCAATGTACATCAATAGAAATCAACCACAACATATACAAACAATGTCACTTGTAATTAACAAACCGGACGGTTTGGTAGGAAGCAGAAGTCTAACAAATGATGTAGAACGGAAGAGGTAAAACATATCCAAATATGTGCACATGATAAAAGCACATACACCACAGGTGTCCAAAAACGCTGGAGAGGGAGGGGCACCATACAGACTTACCAGTGGTTACTTGAACCTCTTAAATTAAAACATTACAGCAAATAATTGGATCATCGCATTCATCTGTAACAAACAATATGATAAATAAAAAATTTAAAAAGCCTGGAAATCTATTACAATAAATGTTACAGAGAAAAACATTTTATCAGCGCATTCGTCTGCGTAGAGCAATGTAGAGAACAAAAAAGTTAAAAACAGAAATATAATATAGGGTGAAAATTAAGAATTAGGGACTAAGAAACTACCACTGACATATAACGGCACAAAAATATCAATGTGTGTTTAGACTTGTCATGAGAACAATACACAGTACTAAATGAGAGACTTTTATCAATAAAAAGGACCAATCAATTTGTAAAAAGGATTTTAGATAAAAACAGCAGTAAATGACTTGAGACATGGACTAGTGTGATGTGGGCACTCATGCTAGAGCTATATATATAAATTTTTGGAACCAAACAAAATCACTGCACACACTGTGCAAGACTCCCTAAACAAGAGGGAGCATACCCCTGGTTAACTCAAATAGTAGAAATAAAAAATAGACACATATGAAGTGGGAATATACTGATCTTGAAAGCACGACTTTCAAGGAACCTCAAAAAAGAAGAATAGTCCCATGATGTTAGAAAACGACCCCAAGTTTCAGAAAAGAGATGAAACAGTGAATAAAACACAAAAATTGAAAAGAATCCTAGCCATGATTACATCACATTCTAAAGTTGAAACATACCAAGTATATATAACAGACAGCAACTAGGGAAGCCAAAACACTTGCCTGAAAGTAATAGCAGCACAGAGCTCCAAAATGATGCACAAAGTAAGTGAAACGCTGACCTTTGAAATTCTTAAATGCTCAAAGGACTGCCAAAATCATGTCCAATCAAATGGGGCCTACCAAAACAAGGACTTTTATATATGTAAACCACCGAGTCATTTCATCAATCAGTTATTGAAAAATAAGATAGCAAATTAAAAATATAAATAACATGACGTTAAAGCCAGACAGATATAACATAATCAGAAAGAATGAAATGGGACTGTCACGGTGAGAAATCTCAAAGCCGATCTGCACGAATCATATCAAAATGTAACAGCATACAGTTAGCCAAAGTTATAAACATCACCAAGCCATAATAAAGCACATCAAGAAGATGTGTATGTCAAAGATATTAAAGATCCTTGGAGAAAAGAATAAACTACCTCTTGATCAATATAACAATGAATAGTACACAGAGTTAATAAAGACAATTAAACCTTATATTGCTGCAGCAAGCAACACCATAATTGCATTAATCATCCACAAAGTTTAATAACATATAAAATAATCCATTAAAAAACGAAGAATGAAAGGGTTCCAACAAAGGCAAGAAACCTACAGACTTAAAGCTTGTCTACTACTGTAAGCCATATCCCAAAAAAATACCCGTATCGAAATGATGTAAAAATTTAATAATAATAAAAGAACTCACGATTATTAAAATCTGTATAGTCAAAAACAGAATCCATCACTAGTTGGATAAAAACAGTCATATGAAAAATTTTGTGTTATGAAACCATATAAAAATAATGTAAAGAGCCATAAAATATAAACACTAAAGAGGCCAACCAATATTAGTAATAAACAGACCATCAAAGGGAAAAAAACATTTAGAACTAGTGAAATAATGATCAAAACTGGCCTGTGTGTAAGAGAGAAGGGTCATGGGCTCAAGACCAGCCTGTGAATCAGGAGTGATATGTCCAGGGGTGTTAACTTTATCCTACATTTCCATATCTGTATCTGCAAGTGCAATCCACCCATCTCATCTAGCACAAGTCTTGACAGTCTCCAGCCACACTGAGAAGCTGCACCAACACCCGCTGGGAGTCTCAGCTCCATGCACAGTATGCACATGCAGGCATGTCCATCTTAGGCACATCTGAACAAAATATACACTGACTCAACACTGTATATCAATCATTGATCACAGCAACCAGCATGACATTGTGTACTACTTCATAGCAACAACCAGCCTTATGTTTATAGAAGCAACATGCATTGGTTTGACTGATTCTGACAGTGAAACCCTGACTTCTGATTGGTGCATGCACAATCCCAGCAGGAGGAATGTGCCACAGGATGTCATGTTGGTCTCTGCATCGCCTGGCACCATGTGAGAATGCAATGCCTGAAAGTGAATATTGGAGTGGGGGGGGGGGGGGGACAGTCCATACCTATTTTGTATGTACCACTGGTAGATAGCATTGTTGGCCATAGGCTCTGTTCAGATTCATAGAAGCTCTGAGGGCCTACCCAGTCTATGCATCAGAGGATCTGCATGACAGCCACACCCACTCTCTGTGGGTGTCAAGAGGACAGCCACAAGGATGTTGTTACAGTACAAAGAGGCTGTGGCTGGCAGTATATGTCTAGCCAGCATCTATACCAACATCTAACCCCATATCCAACCTGCTATGTTTTAGGGTTGCCAAATGGCTCCAGATGTGCCCAACAGACTTGAACCAGTCTTGGGTTTACCCCATTGCATGCAGGGACATGTAGTTCTGATATCTACATTGCACTGCATGAGAAAAACAGAACTACATGTCTGCATGCAGTGGGGTAAACCCAGGATTGGATCAAGCCTGTTGGGTGCATCTGGAGCCAGTTGGCAACCCTACTATGCTTCCATGTGATCTTGGTGGGGAGTAGAATTGCGTAAGAAGTGTGGGAGAAAAGATGTGCTGCACTGGCCATTTTCGCAGTGTCCATGACCAGGGACATGACACCATATGGAAGTACGAGCATGCCACTATGTTCAATGCTACTACCGAAAGCTGTGTAGGTGGACACAGTCTTCTGGTATATGACAGACGTATGTAGTCCACTGTGGGCCAACATGCACTCGCCACCTGTCTCTGGGCCAGTTTCCAGTGATCTTGGCATTGTATTAGCAGTCTGTATGTTCAAACAAAAAAGGGTACACAAATGAGGAGAAGAGGATTCTGGGTACCATCTACAAAAGAGCAGTTTGCAGTGGATGTACATGAGTCCGAGGTTAGGTAACTGCTGAGCCATCGAAACATGGGTCTGGCACAAGCATGGCCTGACAGCACACTGCTGTTCATGCTGAAATTCCACTCTCACTGTAAACATGTCACAGCTATGGATCCATATAGTGCTATATAGGATTAAACTGCAGTGACAAGGGTGTTGTTTTATTTTATGGTACTCCAGTCATTGGCCAGGCTGCTGGCTGTCCATGCTGTTTGTACAGAGCCAAAATCTTCATCATGGCTATGTACCTGGCACAGATGGTGTGTGGGTGGCTGACACAGTCCAGTGTTGCATAACATCTGCAGGCTGGCTGTGATGGATCTAGTTGAATAGCTTTCAGTTAATGGAAGGAGAGCTGCTTTCCAGGGATGCCTGTAACCTACTGGTGACTATGGTTTTGGAAGGCTGTCCTGGTTGGTGTCAGAAACCCCCCCCCCCCCCCCTTTCCTGCCTAGGTACCACTCACTCTATTCACATTCCTTGGAAATGGCTGTCCAAGCCCTAAAATATTAAGTATGCTGCTACATGAGAATCCCTGGCCAGTGGCACAGGACACAAGGACCAGAGAGGCCTTGCTACTCCAACATGTTGCAGTTGCATGTACTAAACGTTTAGCATGACATACCTCATTCAACATCTGCAGTATTCTGGCAGTAGAATAGATCTGCTCCAGAACCTGGAGAGACTACGTATTGCAATGCTTGGTCTGGGACCAGGTGATGAGTGTTCTTTCTCTCATTCAGGGCAGAAGGTGAAAAAGATTATTTTCACATATGACAGCTGTTATGTCCATAAAGCACACAACATTCCTGCACATTCCATAGCTGATGTGATGGATCGCTGCACTCTCCATTGGGTAAAAAGTAGCATGTAAGTGATCAGATTGTGATTTGCATCCTGGGAAATAACGGGGCTAACCAATGCCGGCACACATAGCCCATATTGCAGCCATAGTGGTGACCCTGAACACTGGAGCATTGCCCAGTACCTGCATGTCTTGTATGATGAGGGAGCAAGTGTGCACGGCCCTCCAGAATGGGCAGGATGATCTGGGATGGACCTCATGAGTCATGAATGAGATTTGAGTTTGGTGTATGTGAAAAAATACTTATCTTGTAGTATACAGCAGGTCACAAGGGAATGCACACTCTGCACTTGTGCTGCCTCAGAGATTAATGTAACATTGTAGCCCAGCAGACCTGTGTGTGTGAATGTTGTTTGGCTTAGAGGGTACAGTACAGTGGAGGGAAAGGTATCTTGCCCTCACATGTGACTTGGTCTTTGCACAGGAGATTACTACTGCTATTATGTTTCTGTTATGCAGCTGCAGTACTGAGTGTCCAGTGCAGTCTGTACTGCATGTGTACCGCTGCAGGCAGGCCCTAGGTGTGGTTTACATCTTTCTCAGAATGTCCCTGCCAGGTTGTATGATTTCCAGGGTTTAGGCCATTGCAGGCAGGGACCTGTAGTCTGGTGTATTCAAGAGCATACTATGGAGACCCACGTGAAGCTGTAGCTGAATGGTTAGAGCACCATTTCAGTACAGAACAGACCAGGTTTCAAATCCCACTTGTGCCCTTGTGAAAAGTCACTTCACCCTCTATTACCTCTGAAGTATAGCCTGCCAATATACTTTTTATCACACTGCCAAGAAAACCCAGGAGCTGCTAAGTCACCAGGACTCAGTACTGATTCGTGGGCACACATTATTAGTAGTATTCTTTTTTATGTGTGACGCACATTGGTTCTTCAAGCATGAACATTGCAATCATGGCCATCTGACAGCATGGCTGTATGGCCTCTGCTGCAGCTCATTGGAAAAGGTCATTCAACTGGACCCTGTAGATGCATAGCACATGAGTTGTACATGATTGGAGACTGTCCTGCTAACTGTGAATGATCATTATTTGATCCATCACATATATGCAGTACATGCAGGCACGTCACACTCCTGGGATGACCACCTGCACAGATTATCCCACATCCTTACTTGCTCCATATGGCCAATATTAGAGACACATCAGTTCAGAGACATGCGTGGAAGCCAGGTGTATAGCATCATGCAGGTCGCCACTGCTGCCCAGGCATTCTTTCTATGCCTGCATCGTGACCATGGTGGCTACTCCATGGCACACTTCTACCCATTCCTTTGCCACCCACAGACATCACTGTGGATTGCATGTGCACCCCTTACTGCTACAATCCAATTGCCTCTCACATTTTCCTCCCATTCACTGTCTCACATGCAAGGGACATGTGGATGTGACATGTTCATCAGCTACTACCTTTGCTCCCATCCAGCAGCTCAAATGTGACTTGCAGAAAGGCTCCCTTATCTTACATTAAGGCAACCGACTGTAGTGGGTGTAAATGTGTACACTGGGCACTCTTATTGCCTACTGACCACTTACCCCCCCCCCCTTCTAATCAGTTACTAGCACCCTTAACGCTAAAATGCCTACTCCCCATCCCCTCCTTTACTGCCCAATGGGACCCTTAACAATGCCGTCTACCGCTCGCAAATGCTGCACCCTTAGCAACATATAGTAATCAAAACTCCTAAGTCACAGAAAATAGTATGTAAATAAAAATAATATTGCACTGTTTATATGTTAAAGAGTTTTATATTACACCATGTTTTGCGTACTACTTAACAGGGCTTTTTTTTTTTTTTTGATGGTATGGAGTACTGGCACCGTTTTCATTGCCTGCTAAAATTGGCCCATTGTCCTCATATACGAATGAAAGTGTCTTGCATACGAGGACTGGCACCTTTTCTTCTAGGAAAAATGCACTGCTTCCTTTAATTTATATTCAATTACTAGCCAGAATATAAATGGAATTAAAAATCTATTAAGCTCTAACCTGGAAAAGCTATATGAAAAATAAATTTCCATTAGAAATATGAAAGCAAACATTCTGAAAACTGCATATAAATGTCAGCATGACACTAGTATAATTATGGACACATATTATATTTATTCATCTCTCCACACTACAATTTTCTGCCTTGTTATTAGATTACTTGTAGATGTTTGACATAAGAAATAGCGAACATTTAATTAAGATTAATACAGCTTTATCAGAAACAGAAAGACGTTTTCCAGCCAGATTTATGTAGGAGAACAAATATGCAGATAAAAGCCTTTCTGAGACTCAGAATTAGTCTATAAGGTAAATCTGTTCCAATGACCCTACATCCAGTTCAGTTTTCAGGATATCTACAATAAATATTCAGTATAGAGTATGTACATACATTAGACATCCAAGAGACCCATGTGACTAAAGAGATTGGGTTTTTTTGTGTGTGTCTATCCAATGTATGCAAATTATATAATGTATATTCACTGAGGATATCCTGAAAAATCTAATACTAGTATCAAGATAGTACAATATTTCAAGGCTTCCCAAAACTATAATTTAACTTCAACTATTCTTTTAGAATTATTTGTTTTCAAGGAAAAGACTGTTGAATATAAGTTATGCCATCCTGTCAGACCAAAGGTCCATCAAGCCCAATTTCCCCTTTTCCAAAAATGGCCAATGTAGATCACAAATACCTGTCAGATTCTCAAAAGGTAGATGCATGTTTCAATGCGCATAGAGCTCCCTTTGCAAAAATATTCATAAAATGATCCCCTCTGATATGTAGTCCTGAGATATCGGTTGCTGCAATAGAAAGACACTTATTGCAGAATTATGTAAAACCTGGCATATGAAGATGACTTCTTGCTGATTTTCATTCATCTTATAAGAAGTTTAAACAAGGCTTGAAGTCTTAAATGTTTAGGAAAGCATTTGTTCTTTTGTAGTTTCTTGGGCGCATCTTTGTAGCAGGACAATTCTAATTTTAAATTTAATTTTAATTGTACTTAATTTTTTTTTTTTGCTGTTTTTGTCTTCTGGATATATTGTTGTGCTATTGACATTTTTGTATGTTTTTAGTTAGTTTCTGCTTTTATACTGGCTTTTGTAAACCGCCGTGATGTTTCAGTGATAAGATGGTATAGCAAACAACTGCAAATAAATAAATAACGAGTGCAGTTTTCTTTATTCTACCACCACCAGAGTTCACGATCGCATGGAAGTTTCCTACATATCAAATTTGCATCTGTAGAATACATCTATATAATTAAGACTACAAACGGTTACCTTGTGGATAGCTGTCCTAAACTGTGCTCAATCCAGTCAGGCGTCTAATTCTTGATAGAGTGGCATCCATAGCTGTTGTTGTACCAATGCATCACATTGCTAATCTGCTTTTACACTGGCATTATAGAATGCAGTACTAATTTTCAGATAGAAACAAACATATTCTATAAACATAAAAAAAGATGGCAGATAAAAGCCAATTGGCTTATCCAATCTACTCTTCCATATACCGACTTCTAAACTGCACAATCCTCTCCTTTCCCTTAAATATTCTCTGTGCTTGTACCATGCTTTTTGGAATTCAAATAGTTTATAGTTTATCAATACAGTATATTTCCCTTCTACTACTACTACTATTAATCATTTATATATTTATTTATTTTTATTTATTTAACAGCTTTTCTATACCGCCTTTATCCAAGGCAGTTTACATCAAATAACATAGCAACAATTACAAAGGAATTGCTTTACATTAAACAGGGGTGTGTAACGTGGAGATAAATGGGGGGGGGGGGAATGAACTATTTACATGTAGAAATAACATCTTTTTTGTGTGGTGTTGGTTGATTTATCTTTTCTGGTCTTCTGTGTGGTATTTTAGTGTTTGGTTTTTTTGTTTTGTCATCAAGTCCATAGTATTCTCTGAATAGATGCGTTTTTACTTGTTATTTGAAATCGTTGATGGATTTAGCAGATCTTATGTGCTAGAAGGCATACGCAACACTGTACAGACACATAAAAGACAGTCCCTGTTCATCAGAGCTTACAGTCTAATCCAGACAGACAATATAATAGATAAGAATAAGGGTATAATAGGGAAAGGTAAAAAGACACAAGGAAAACAATGGATCAGGATCCAAAGGCAGCCTCAAAGAGGTAAGCCTTAAGCATGGATTGAAAAGGAGGAGAGATGAAGCCTGACGTATAGATTCGGGTAGTTTGTTCCAGGCATAAGGAGCAGCAAGGTGAAAAAAAAAGTCTGGAGTTGGCAGTGGAAGAAAAGGGCATAGAGGAGAAGACCAGTGGAAGAGTGGAGTTCATGAGGAGGGGTGTAAGGAGAAAGGAGTGAGGAAAGGTAATGAGGAGCAGTAAAATGAATACATTTATAGGTCAGGAGGAGAAGTTTGAATTGGATATGGAAATGGAAGGGGAGCCAATGAAGTTACTTGAGAAGAGGGGTGATGTAAGTGTATTGGGGCTGGCGAAAGATTAATCGCACAACAGAGTTCTGAATAGATTGAAGGGGAGAGAGGCGATTCAGAGGGAGACTAGCAAGAAGGAGGTTGCAATAGCCGAGATGGAAAGTGACTAAAGAGTGAATACATGTTTTAGTAGTGTGTTCAGAAATGAAATGGCAAATTTTGTTAATGTTATAGAGAAAGAAACGACAGATTTTAGCTATGTGTTTGATATGTGTGAAAAAGGAGAGGGAGGAGTCAAAGATGACCCCCAAGATTATGGGCTGAGGAATCAGGAAGTAGAAGAGTGTTATCTACAGAAATAAAGGAGGAAGGGGGAAGGAGGGTTCAGGGAGAAAAATAAGAAGTTCAGTTTTGGCCATGGTCAATTTCTAATGGAGGTGAGACACCCAGGCGGCAATGTCAGATAGGAAGGCAGAGACGCGGGTCTGGAGTGTCAGAGAAATATCAGAAGTAGATAGATAGATCTGAGAGTCATCAATATAAAAATGATACTGACAGCTAGGGGAGGAGATGACAGCACCAAGGGACTGGGTATAGAGAAAGAAAAGGACAGACCCTTAGGGTACACCAACTGAGAGACAGATAGCAGTAGAGGAGGAATCACCAGAACAAACATCGAAAGAGTGATTGGAGAGATAAAAAGAGAGCCACAGCAGCACAGAACCCCTAAAACCAAGTGAAGACAATATCTCGGGGAGAAGGTGGTGGTTAACAGTGTCAAAAGCAGCAAAAAGGTCAAGAAGAATGAGGATTGAATGAAGGCCTTTGGATTTAGCCAGGAACAAGTTGCTGGAGACTTTGGCAAGTGCCATCTCAGTAAAATGTAAGGGACGAAAGTCAGATTGAAGTGGATCTAGCAGGGCTTGAGAGGACAGAAATTCAAGATAACATCTCAACCCTACTATACACATGTAACACCCTAAATTCTCAGCACTCAATCTTATTGTACATATGTAATTAGTTCAGTTTGCACCCCCCGTGTTATCCAAGTTGTTATTCCTGTTCTCTGTAAAGCAAAACATGTTATCCAAGTTGTTACTCCTGTTCTATGTGAAGCCAAGCAGTTTGTTATGCTCATTTTGTTTTATGTAAACCGCGCTGACAATAGTGCGGTATATAAGAAATTGTAATAAATAAAATAATAAATAAATAAAGAAGGGAGATGAGTTGATAATTAGAAGGACAAGTAGGGTCAAGTGAAGGTTTTTTGAGGAGAGGTGTGACCACAGCATGCTTGAAGGCTGCAGGGATAGTAGCTGAGAAGAGCGACAAATTGAGAATATGTGAGATGGAAGGGATGACAGAAAAAGATATGGAGTTAAGGAGATGGGTGGGGATACGATCAGAGGAGCAGGTAGTACGTTTAGAGTCTTGAAGGACAAAAAAAGGGGACTGCTACTTCTGGAGCGAGATCTGCAATTGTAAGTGTTACTTCGGGGAATTTTCCTAAATCTTGGGGAAAAAGGAATTCTTTAGATTAAAGCTGATTAATCTGTGAACCCAGTGTATTTGTTAAATCAGTCAGAGCCTAGTAGCAGCAAAGATTTTCAGTTTAAATTTAAAACACAGAAGAGAGCTTTATGGTTAAGTTTAGAACCCAGCAGAGAGCTTCTACTTTAAATTTCATAATCAATCAGGGCCTAGTAGCAGCAAAGAGCTTTAATTTAAATCAAATCAGAATATAACAGCATAAAAGGCAAAACAGGGTCAGTATTCCTTGAGCAATAAATTACTTCTAGAGACCCTTACAAAGAGGCCTTCTACATAGGGGGCAAGAGACCTGTGAAATATTTTAAATAGGTGTTAAAGCCAGGAAACTGATCAAAAGGCCAGTTTGAAAGAATCCCACTTTCAAGCAAGGGCTGTGTTAATCACTCAGGAAATTGGTTACAGCTTACCTCAGAAGCACAGGTATAAATAGTTCAACCAGAGTCCGTGCTTCTCAGTCATGAAGGACTACAAAAGGGGACTGCTACTTCTGGAGAGAAATCTGCAATTGTAAGTATTACTTCTGGGAATTTTTCTAAATCTTGGGGAAAAAGGAATTCTTTAGATTAAAGCTGATTAATCTGTGAACCCAGTGTATTTGTTAAATCAGTCAGGGCCTAGTAGCAGCAAAGAGTTTCAGTTTAAATTTAAAACACAGAAAAGAGCTTTCTGGTTACATTTAGAACCCAAGACTCCCTCTATCCAAACAAGGGCTGTGGGACTCCCCCTGGAGATCGGTCACAGATTACCTTAGAAGCACAGAACAGGGTACTGTGTAGCAGCCGGCTTTTAATAAGTCTTTTTTCCCTCCCTCCCTTCCTCCCCATCACCCACCCACCCCTGGAATAATCATAGCTTTGTAGGTGCTTAAACCTCTTAAAGGAAAGGAGGTGCCCTATTCACTCTCAGGTGCAGCTGTTTATTCTCATCAGCATACATTAAGGACCTGAGATTAATTAAATTTCAAGTGAACAAAGTACATTAAATGTATTAGGTATTGTTTTATTAGTATAAGTATCCCCATCAACCCTTAGTAAGAAAAGAACTTAAATATCTAAACACAACCTTAAAACAAAGATGCAGACAGCAGTGCAGCAGTGAGATGGGGGCTTTCCAGTCTTTTGCATTGAGTGTCACATGTATGATTTTCTCCCAATTGGTGAGGGGTCTTGCATGTGCACAAGGTGCAAGGAGCTCCTTGCTCTCAGGGAACGAGTCCGATCTCTGGAGGCAAGAGTAGCAGAATTGGAAGACATAAGGAAGACAGAGAGGGACATAGATGAGACCTACAGGGATATAGTCCTGAAGTCCCATCTCTAGTCTGGCAGCATCCCTGTTTCCATGGAGGAGAGAGGTCACGTGAAAGGAGAGTATCACCATGGTGTGGCAGGAAATGATTCTATAGCTAAGACCTGTCCTCCAGGTGATGGAAAACCCTCTCGCACCAAAGACGTTTCTCCAGGGCCAAGTACCCATGAGGGAAGGGTTAGTACAGCCATTATAGTTGGTGATTCGATCATTAGGCATGTAGATAGCTGGGTGGCTGGTGGACATGAGGATCACTTGGTAACATGCCTGCCTGATGTGAAGGTAGTGGACCTCACACACCACCTAGACAAGGTCTTAGATAGTGTTGGGGAGAAGTCTGTTGTCTTGGTACATGTCAGTACCAATGACATAGGAAAATGTGGTAGGAAGGTTCTGAAGGCTAAATTTAGGCTTTTAGGAAGGACGTTCTAGGGGACGTTCTAGCAGCTCCACTGACTGACCTTTTCAATGCCTCGTTGGAGTTGGGAGTGGTGCCAAAGGACTGGAGAGAGGCTCATGTAGTGCCTTTACACAAAAGCGGAAGTAAGGATGTGGTTGAAAACTACAGGCCAATTAGTTTAAGTTCGGTGGTGAGTAAATTATTGGAAACGCTGC
Organism: Ichthyophis bannanicus; assembly: GCA_033557465.1. Classification (NCBI taxonomy): domain Eukaryota; kingdom Metazoa; phylum Chordata; class Amphibia; order Gymnophiona; family Ichthyophiidae; genus Ichthyophis; species Ichthyophis bannanicus. The sequence continues at coordinate 394,814,297 of CM066035.1, forward strand.
TGAAAGAGAAAATAGTGAGGTTTCTGGAGTCCAGCGGATTACAGGATCCAAGGCAGCATGGATTCACCAGAGGCAGGTCTTGTCAGACAAATCTGATTGATTTCTTTGACTGGGTGACCAGGGAGTTGGACCGAGGGAGAGCCCTAGATGTGGTATATTTAGATTTCAGTAAAGCCTTTGACACTGTTCCTCACAGGCAACTTATAAACAAACTGAGCACCCTAGGAATGGACCCTAAAGTTACTGCTTGGGTTAGAAATTGGTTGGGTGGGAGGCGACAAAGAGTACAAGTAAATGGAGCTCACTCTGAGGAGAAGGATGTTATCAGTGGTGTGCCCAAGGGATCTGTCCTTGGTCCGATTCTTTTTAACATCTTTGTTAGTGATATAGCGGAAGGGCTTTCAGGTAAGGTTTGCCTCTTTGCGGATGATACCAAATCTGCAATAGAGTAGACACCCAGGAAGGGGTAGATAACATGAGGAGGGATCTAGCTAAGCTTGAAGAATGGTCTAGAATTTGGCAGCTGGGATTTAATGTTAAAAAATGTACGGTCATGGATTTGGGCTGCAGCAATCCAAGGGAGCAATATAGTATAGGGGGTGAAGTACTTTTGTTCACTAAAGAAGAGCGGGACCTAGGCGTGGTTTTGTTTGATGATCTTAAAGTAGCTAAACAGGTAGAAAAGGCGACGGCAAAAGCTAGAAGGATGCTTGGGTGCATACGGAGAGGAATGGCTAGCAGAATAAAGAGGTGATAATGCCTCTGTATAAGTCTTTGGTGCGACCTCATTTGGAGTATAGTGTGCAATTCTGGAGACCGCATCTTCAAAAGGATGTGAACAGGATGGAGTCAGTGCAAAGGGTGGCTACTAAAATGATTAGAGGTCTTCATTATAAAGCATATGAGGACAGACTGAAGGATCTTAATATGTACACCTTAGAGGAAAGGCGGGATAGAGGTGATATGATTGAGATGTTTAAATACCTCCCTGGCATAAATGTTCAGGGAGAGCCTCTTTCAACTGAAAGCAAGTTCTGCTATGAGGGGACATGGGATGAGGGTGAAGGGAGATAGATTCAGGAGTGATATGCGGAAATATTTCTTTACAGAAAGAGTAGTGGATCCATGGAATAGTCTCCCAGTGGAGGTGATAGAGATGAGGACAGTAACTGAATTCAAAAAAGCATGGGACAAACACAAAGGACGTCTAAAGGTAAAAAGGGGACTGTTGTAGTTGCTATGGAAGGACAGACTAGATAGGCCATGTGGTCTTTTTCTGTCATCATATTTCTATGTTTCTATGTTTCTAAGTTGAAATCCAGAACTTCCAGAGTAGCAGTCTCAGAAATGCTTCCCGTTCCACGTGCAGGACCCAAAAGGCAGGCAGAGCTCCAGTGTCTCAATGTGTGGATGAGACAATGGTGCAAGAATGAGGGTTTTGGATTTGTTAGAAACTGGGGAACATTCTGGGAAAAGGAGGGGCTCTTCCAAAAGGATGAGCTTTACCTTAGCTGGGATGGAACCAGGCTGCTGGCATTAACCTTTAAAAAGGAGATAGAGCAGCTTTTAAACTAGATAATAGGGGAGAGCTGACAGTCGCCCAAGAGCGCATGGTTCGAAACAATGCATCCTTGAAGGATACTACCAAAAAAATGAAGTTAGGGTACATCAGCAGAGAGGTTCCAATAAAAACAAAGGTAGCCCAAATGCCCTTGAGTACAGAGCAGACAGAGCTTAAATATTCCAAATTAATCCTGCATGCATAACCAGATTAATATGAATAAAATACAGTCTCTAAAATGATTGTATGCAAATGTTAGAAGTCTAAAAAATAAGATGGGAAAGTTAGAATATATAGCACTAAATGAGAAGTTAGATATGATTGGTATCTCAGAGACACGATGGAAGGAGGACAACCAGTAGGACACTGTAATACCTGGGTACAAATTATATCATAATGATAGAGCTGATCAAAATGGTGGAGGTGTTGCGCTCTATGTTAGAGAGAGCATTGAGTCACAAAGAATTAAATTTCTACAGGAAACAAAGTTCACCGTAGAATCTGTATTGATTGAAATGCCATGTAAAAAGGGGAAGGCAATGGCAGTGGGGGTATACTATTGACTGCCTGGTGAGAATGAACAAATGGATGATGAAATGCTCAAAGAAATCAGGGAAGCTAACAAAAGTTACAGAACGGTAATAATAATGGGTGATTTCAATTACCCTGGTATTGACTGGGTCAGTGTTACGGCAGGACATGCTAGGGAGATAAAGTTTCCAGATGAAATAAATGACTACGTCTTGGAGCAGCTGGTTCATTAACCGACCAGAGGGGAAGTCATTTTGGACTTAGTCCTTAGTTCAACACCAGATCTGGTGCAAGAGATAACGGTGTTGGGTCAACTTGGCAATAGTGATCATAGCATGATTGTGTTTGATTTAATTAATGGAGGAGGAATGGTAATGAAATCCACATTACTAACTTTTAACTTTCAAGACTGGTAGCGGACCTCACGCACCAGGTAGCGGACCTCACGCACCGCCTAGATAGGATCATAGATAGTGCTGGGGAGGAGTCTGCGGTCTTGGTACATGTTGGTACCAATGACATAGGAAAATGTGGTAGGGAAGTTCTGGAGGCTAAATTTAAGCTTTTAGGTAGGAAGTTGAAATCCAGAACTTCCAGGATAGCATTCTCCGAAATGCTTCCTGTTCCACGTGCAGGACCCAAAAGACAGGCAGAGCTCCGGAGTCTCAATGCGTGGATGAGACAATGGTGCAAGGATGAGGGTTTTGGATTTGTTAGGAACTGGGGAACATTCTGGGGAAAGGGGGGGCTCGTCCGAAGGGATGGGCTTCACCTTAATCAGGATGGGACCAGACTGCTGGCATTAACCTTTAAAAAAGAGATAGAGAAGCTTTTAAACTAGAAAATAGGGGAAAGCCGACAGTCACCCAGGAGCGCATGGTTCGGACAAAGGTATCCTTGAAGGATACTACCAAAAGCAGTGAGGTTCCAAAAGGGAGTATAGTAGCCCAAATGCCCTTGAGTAAGGAGCAGACAGAGCATAAAGATTCCAAATTACCCATGCCTACCAATAGCCAGATTAATATTAATAAAATACAGTCTCTAAAATGCTTGTATGCCAATGCTAGAAGTCTAAACAATAAGATGGGAGAGTTAGAATATATAGCACTAAATGAGAGGTTAGATATGATTGCACTCTCAGAGACATGGTGGAAGGAGGATAACCAGTGGGACACTGTGATACCTGGATACAAACTATATCGTAATGATAGAGCTGATCAAATTGGTGGAGGGGTTGCGCTCTATGTTAGAGAGGGCATTGAGTCAGAAAGGATTAAAGTTTTGCAGGGAACAAAATTTGCTGTAGAATCTCTATGGATTGAAATTCCATTTATGAAGGGGAAGGTTATGGCAGTGGGAGTATACTATCGACCGCCTGGCCAGAATGAACAAATGGATGATGAAATGCTCAAAGAAATCAAGGAAGCTAACAAAAGTCACAACAGAGTAGTAATAATGGGTGATTTCAATTACCCGGTATCGACTGGGTCAGTGTCACAGCAGGACAAGCTAAAGAGATAAAGTTTCTAGATGGAATAAATAACTGCTTCTTGGAGCAGCTGGTTCATGAACCGACCAGAGGGGAAGCCATACTGGACCTAGTCCTTAGTGGAACGCCAGATCTGGTGCAAGAAATAAGGGTGTTGGGACCACTTGGCAATAGTGATCATAGTATAATCATGTTTGATTTAATTAGTGGAGGACAGATAGTAAAGGAATCCACAGTACTACCTTTTAACTTTCAAAAGGGAGACTATGATAGAATGAGGAATATAGTTAGGAAAAAACTAAAAGGAGCTGTTCCAAAGGTTAAAGACTTACAGCAAGCTTGGGTGTTATTTAAAAATACTATCCTCGAAGCCCAGACCAGCTGTATTCCACGCATTAAGAAAAGTGGAAGAAAGTCCAAAAAACTGCCAGCATGGTTTAAAGGTGAGGTCAGAGAGGCTGTTGCTGCCAAAAAAGCAACCTTCAGGAAATGGAAAAAAGAGCTAAATGATGAAAACTGGAAACAGCACAAGCACTGGCAAGTTAAATGCAAAGCATTGATAAGGCAGGCAAAGCGGGAATTTGAGAAGAAACTTGCTACGGAAGCAAAAACATGAAACAAAGTCTTTTTCAAGTACATTCGTAGCAAAAGGCCTGTGAGAGAGTCAATTGGACCATTAGATGATAGAGGGGTAAAAGGGGCAGTAAGAGGAGACAAGGCTATAGCAGAGAGACTGAATGAATTCTTTGCTTCGGTCTTTACTGAGGAAGATGTAGGGATGTTACCCAAGACTGAAGTGGTATTTAAAGGTGATACTGCAGAGGAATTGAGAGAAATATCGCTACAACACCGGGAAGATATATTACAACTATTTGATAAACTGAATAGTAGCAAATCACCTGGATCGGATGGTATACATCCCAGAGTGTTGAAAGAACTGAAATATGAGATTGCAGACCTGCTATTGGTAATCTGTGAACTTTCATTAAAATCATCTGTAATACCTGAAGATTGGAGGGTCGCCAACGTAACACCAATTTTTAAAAAGGGTTCCAGGGGTGACCCGGGAAATTACAGACCGGTGAGCCTGACGTCAGTACCAGGGAAAATGGTAGAAACCATCATAAAGAACAAAATTACACAGCATGTAGATAGTCATGGCCTAATGGGAGACAGCCAACATGGCTTTAGACAAGGAAGATCTTGTCTTACTAATCTGATATGTTTTTTTGAAGGTGTGCATAAACAGGTAGACAAAGGTGAGTCGGTTGATATAGTATATCTGGACTTTCAGAAAGCTTTTGACAAGGTCCCCCATCAGAGACTTTTGGCGAAGCTAAAAAGTCATGGGATAGGAGGCAGTGTACTATTGTGGATCGGGAACTGGTTAAAAGATAGAAAGCAGAGGGTAGGGCTAAATGGCCAATATTCCCAATGGAAAAAGGTGAATAGTGGAGTACCCCAGGGATCTGTACTGGGTCCGCTACTTTTTGACATATTCATAAATGACCTGGAAAAGGGAATAACTGGTGAGGTTATCAAATTTGCAGATGACACAAAACTGTTTAAAGTTGTTAAAACCCAAGAGGATTGTGGAAAACTGCAGGAGGATCTGGATAAATTGGAAGACTTGGCATCCAAATGGCAGATGAAATTTAATGTGGACAAGTGCAAAGTTATGCACCTAGGAAAGAACAACCCACACTATAGTTACACGATGCAAGGCTCCACATTAGAAACCACCACCCAGGAAAAAGATTTAGGAGTCATCGTGGATAACATGTTAAAACCCTCCACCCAGTGTGCAGCGGCGGCCAAGAAAGCAAATAGAATGCTAGGTATCATAAGGAAAGGGATGGAGAATAAAACAAAGGATATTATAATGCCTCTGTATCGCTCCATGGTACGACCGCACCTTGAATATTGTGTGCAATTCTGGTCACCGTATCTTAAAAAGGACATAGCGTTATTAGAAAAAGTACAGAGAAGAGCCACCAAATTGGTGAAGGGGATGGAAGGCTACTCCTATGAAGAGAGGCTAAAAAGGTTAGGGCTCTTTAACCTGGAAAAGAGACGGCTGAGGGGAGATATGATAGAGGTCTATAAATTAATGAACGGAGTGGAACGGGTAAACGTAGATCAATTGTTTACCTTATCAGAATATAGAAAGACTAGGGGACATGTAATGAAGCTACAGGGTAAACTATTTAAGACAAATAAGAGAAAATATTTTTTTACTCAGCGTGTAATCAAACTCTGGAATCTGTTACCGGAGGATGTAGTAAGGGCTGTTAGTATAGCTGGGTTTAAAAAAGGTTTGGACAAGTTCCTGGAGGAAAGGTCCATAAACCACTATTAAAAAGGGACCCAGGATATCAATGCTTGACCCAGTACAAACATTGTGGAACCTGTGTCTTTTGGGGATATTGCTAGATACGTATGACCTAGATTGGCCACTGTTGGAAACAGGATACTGGGCTTGATGGACCTCGGTCTGACCCAGTATGGCATGTCTTATGTTCTTATGTTCTAAGACTATGATAAAATGAGGAAAATTGCTAAGAAAAAACTACAAGGAGCAGTTGCAAAGGTTAAAGACTTACATTAAGCTTGGGTGTTGTTTAAAAATACTATTTTGAAAGCCCAGACCAGCTGTATTCCATGCTTTAAGTAAAGTGGAAGGAAGTCCAAAAAACTGCAGCATGGTTTAAAGGTGAGGTCAGAAAGGCTGTTGTTGACAAAAAAACATCTTTCAGAAAATGGAAAAAAGAGCCAAATGATGAAAACTGGAAACAGCACAAGCACTGGCAAGTTAAGTGCAAGACATTGATAAGGCAGGCAAAGAGAGAATTTGAGAACAAACTTGCTATGGAAGCAAAAATGCATAATAAAGACTTTTTAAAGAACATTCGTATCAAAAAACCTGTGAGAGAGTCAGTTGGACCATTAGATGATAGAGAAGTAAAAGGGGCAATAAGAGGAGACAAGGCTATAGCAGAGAGACTGAATGAATTCTTTGATTCGGTCTTTAATGAGAAAGATGTAGGGATATTACACATGACTGAAGTGGCATTTAAAGGTGATACTGCGGAAGAATTGAAAGAAATATCGCTACACTGGGAAGATGTATTACAACTATTTGATCAACTGAAGAGAGGCAAATCACCTGGACCAGATGGTATACATCCAAGGGTGTTGAAAGAACTGAAATATGAGATTGCAGACCTGCTATTAGTAATCTGTGAACCATCATTAAAATCATCTGTAATATCTGAAGACTGGAGGATCGCCAATGTAACACCAATTTTTTAAAAGGGTTCCAGGGGTGATCCATGAAACTACAGACCGGTGAACCTGATAACAGTTCTGGGAAAAATGGTAGAAACCATCATAAAGAACAAAATTACTCAGCATGTAGATAGTGTCCCCCGCAGCCCCCTCTGGTGGCGGCGTAGTGGTTCCACGGGGCTGGGGAGCTCATAAGAATAGGGGTATTAGGGTTGACCTCTTCCGAGGCTCATGAGGTAGCGGCCCTCTGTGTCAGCCTCGTGGTCAACTTCCCAATAAAGCAACATTTAGCCAAGTGTAGGGAAAAAGAAAAGGCATTTATTTCACCTTTATGCAAACGGTTCAAAATATGCGGTTGAGAAAAATAACAGGGCTGTATCCTTTCTTGTATCAAGTGCAATTCACAAAAACGTTCAAAGTAACATTGTTAATCTTCACAAACTCAAAACATAAAGCATCCTGTATTCTCTTCATACATTTGGTTGCTCCAAATAACTTAAAACTTTCCTATTGTGCAATAATTACAATCCATGGGTTCCTCGGCCTCATTAACCTCAGATTCCCCTGGCATCCACTCCATCTCTGAGGGGTCTGACTCTGAAACCTCAGGAAGGTTGGATTCAGGCTTTCTAAAAGCATGCCATACTGTGTTCCAATGTTGGCTTGTCAGTTTGGGGCGTCGGCTTTTAGCTACATTGTAGAACTCTGGATTTTCTTCTGCTACAGGATTAAAAGTTCGCTTATCCCGGCTTCTAATATTACTAGCCTTTTTCCTAGAGAGATTATCTGGTACTTTTGGCGTAAAAGTGTCCTTATCATACAGATAAAAGTTATTCCTTTGTTTCTCTCTTGTGCTAGGCTTAGGTAAACACTTGCAGGCAACCACTGTTTCACCTTTAAACTTCCTGCAGTCTCTTTTGGGAAAGGCTTGAGGCCTAGCCTGAATGTCTTCCACTTCTTGCAGGCTCAAGTGTTCCCTGGGTGTCTTTCCTCCTTTAGAATGGGGAGTAACTCCTCTGAGGCATGGCTGCTGCTGGGGCGCTTGTCCTCCACTTCCACCCCTGTGGCAGTTGGCTACTGGCCGCGCCCTCTCAGCACTTCCCTGTTCCCCAGGCCTCTGAGTTTTCCATTCCTCTTTCAGGTTACTTTTATAAAAACTTTTAAAAGTACCTTTTTCTCCTTGGGTATTCCTTGCAACCGGATATCTCTTCCTTACCTTGTATCCCAGTCCTTCTCCCTGGATAGGGCTTCCTTTCAGGCTGGAAGGGAGAGCACCTCCTTCCCTGGCTGCTCTCTGCAATGCTGCTCCTTCCAGTTGTAGCTGGCCTTCCTCTGGGCCTGCTCTTGGGCCTTCACCTCGGCCTGCTCTATGAGTTATTCCTTGGTCTGCTTCTCGGCCTACTCTCTGGCCTGCTCTCCAAGCTGCTTCAACTCCTTGAGCTGTTCTGGGTCTGACAGTGACTCCAACTCTCCGAGCTGCTCTTTCCAGTCCGGCTTTGATGCTCACTCTGGCGCCGTCTCTGTCTCTCCGATCTGCTCTGCTTAACTGAGCTCTGTCCCTGCTTAAATCGGGACTAACTGATTCAAGGTCCTGCCCATAGAGGCGTGGTTCCTCTGCTTCCAGGCTTGCTCTCCTGCTCCCTCTATGTGGACCTTCAGGAAATTGCATGTAAATCTTGTTTTTTTCAAGATTTAAAACTTCTTTTCTTTCTGCCAGAGGGTCCGCAGTATCACAATAGGCATGGCTTAATGGGAGACAGCCAACATGGCTTTAGACAAGGAAGATCTTGTCTTACTAATCTGTTATGTTTTTTTGAAGGTATAAATAAACAGGTAGACAAAGATATAGTGTATCCGGACTTTCATAAAGTCTTTCACAATGTCTCTCATCAGAGACTTTTGGCAAAACTAAAAAGTCATGGGATAGGAGGTGATGTACTATTGTGGATCAGGGACTGGTTAAAAGAGAGAAAGCAGAGGGTAGGGCTAAATGGCCAATTTTTCCAATGGAAAAAGGTGAATAGTGGAGTACCCCAGGGATCTATGCTGGGTCCGCTGACATATTCATAAATGACCTGGAAAAGGGAATAATGAGTGAGGTTATCAAATTTGCAGATGACACAAAATTATTTAAAGTTGTTAAAACCCAAGAGGATTGTGCAAAAATGCAAGAGGATCTTGATAAATTGGAAGACTGGATATCCAAATGGCAGATGAGATTTAATGTTGACAAGTGCAAAGTTATGCAGCTAGGCAAGAACAACCCAAACTATGGTTACACGATGCAAGGTTCCACATTGGGAAAAACTACCCAGGAAAAAGATTTAGGCGTCATCGTGGATAGCATGCTAACACCCTCCACTCAGTGTGCAGTGGTAGCCAAGAGAGCAAATAGAATCCTAGATATCATAAGGAAAGGAATGGAAAATAAAACAAAGGATATTATAATGCCTCTGTATCATTCTATGGTGCGACTGCACCTTGAATATTGTGTGCAATTCTGGTCTCCGTATCTTAAAAAGGATATAGCGTTATTAGAAAAAGTACAGAGAAGCGCCACCAAAGTGGTAAAAGAGATGGAAGGAAACTCCTATAAAGAGAGACTAAAAAGGTTAGGGCTCTTCAACTTGGAAAAGAGACAGCTGAGGGCCCCTCAGCTGTCTCTTTTCCAGGTTGAAGAGCCCTAACCTTTTTAGTCTATCTTCATTGAGGGGAGATATGAAAGAGGTCTATAAATTAATGAATGGAGTGGAACAGATAAATGTAGATCAATTGTTTATCAGAATATAAAAAGACTAGGGGGCATGCATTGAAGCTACAGGGTAACCTATATAAAACTAATAAGAGAAAATATTTTTTTCACTCATCATGTAATCAAACTCTGGAATTTGTTACCAGAGGATGTAGTAAGAGCTATTAGTGTAGCTGGGTTTAAAAAAGGTTTGGACAAGTTTCTGGAGGAAAGGTCCATAAACCATTATTAAAAGGGACCAAGGATATCACTGCTTAGCCCAATACAAGCATTGAGGAACCTGTGTCTTTTGGGGAAACTGCTAGGTGCTTATGACCTAGATTGGCCACTGTTGGAAACAGGATATTGGGCTTGATGGACCTTGATCTAAACCAGTATGGCACATCTTATTAGAGAAAGAAAGAAGATGAGAGGTTTCCTCTTAGGAGATCTTCGAAAAGGATGAAAGGGTTACAGAGACTGAGGGGAAAAGTTGGTATTGAAGAGAAAGAAGAGGGCATGAAGCTGATCTAGTGGGGAATTGGAGAGTAATCTTGTGGATCTTGTCATGGAAAGAGCCAGCTAGAGTTTGAGCAGAAAAAGAAGGAGAGATTGGAAGCAGAGGCGGAGGCACCTTGAAGAGGGAGTTATGGGTTGAGAAGAGATGGAGGGGGCCAAAGGCAAGAGAGTTAGTCAGATGGACAAAGTAGTTTTGTTTGGTGAGTGCTAAGGCTGACTGAAAGGAGGCAAGCATGAATTTGAAGTGAAGAAAATCAGAAAGAGAGTGGGATTTGAGCCAAATGCACTTAGTCGAACAGGCACAGGAGTGCAGATAGTGGGTGGTAAAAGATAGCCAGGGCTGAGGTATAGTGCATCTCACAGGATTTGGGATGGGTGGAGCAAGAGTATCCAAAGCAGAGGAGAGAGCAGTATTATAGGAAACTATAGCATCATCAACAGACTTAGATGGCAAGGTGGAGGAAGGGTGATAAGACAATAGTGGAGAGAGCCGAAGGATCAATAGCATGAAGATTCCTGAAAAGGAGAAGGAGACTGGATGAGACTGAGGTGGGAAGTGATGAAGAGTGAAGCGTAGTAAGTGATGATCAGATAAAGGAAGAACTGAGGTATGGAAATTGGAGGGTAAACAATTAGAGAAGAAAACCAAGTCAAGGCAGTGACCCTGCTGATGGGTGGGAGCAGAGAAGCAAAATTGGAGGTTGAATGAAGAGGTAAAGGAAAGGAGCTTAGAAGCATAACGGTCAGAAGGGATATCAATATAAAGTCACCAAGAATAAGGAAGAGGAAAGAAGAATCCAGAAATAAGGAAAGACATGTGTCAATGTCAGTGAGAAAAGTAGAGGTGGACTTATCAAGGGGTCTATAAACAGCAGCTACCCAGATAGGTGGAGGATTCAAAAGACAGATAGAATGGACTTCAAAGGAGGGATTGAAAATGGTAGGAAGAAAAAAGCAGAAACCCGACACAACTGCCATGGCCAGTGGCATGAGGAGTGTGGGAAAATTGGTAGCCGCCGTGACAGAGGGCAGTGATTGAAGCAGTATCATCAGGGAGAAACCAGGTCTCAGTGAGGGCTAGAAGATGGAAAGCATTAGAAATAAAGAAATCACGAGTAAAGGGAAGTTTATTCGATATGGAATGAGCATTCCATAAGGCACATGAGAAGGGGAGAGAGGAGGGGAAAGGAGAGGAGAGGAATATGAATGAGATTCAAGTGGTTGAATGAAGAATGGGAGTGAAAGAATAGTTTAGGGGGGGCCAGGGTATGGATTAATATCTTGGATGATAGAAGAAGAAAGAGCAGGATAGCGCGAGGCAGAGGGGAGAATGCATGGCAGAAACGAGAGTGGAGGGGATTTTTTTTTAGAGAGAAAGGAGAGGGAAGAATGAGAGGAAGAAAAAGGAAGCTCAAGGGCAGAAGAAAGAGTGGAAGACAAGATGGGAGAAGAAATCGGGAAGGTATAGAGAGGGTGATAAGGAGGTGGGGTTTGAAGATGTTGGTATGAGGGGAGAAGGTTAGCGAATGTCAATAATAGGAAGAAAAAGTGATGTGAAACCATAAGAAGGAAAGGAAGAAAGCAGAAGAGTTAGAAGAGGAACTATCTTAAAAGTACTACTAATACTAAAAGTGCTACCAATGATCAATCATGTAGCATAACGAGGGGTACATAGCACTGCACAGACACATACAAGAGACTATCCCTGCACAACAACTTTGAGCTCAGAGTACTGGGCCACTTATGAGGTGAAATAAGGCTAGGAAAACAGTTGCGAACAGATATCAGTCTCTATTTTCTTATTATAGTCTTCAGCTTCTAAGGGACTTCTCAGGGCACCACATGCTGCAGCCAGCAGTAGCTCATGCTGTACAGAATAGGCATCACCAATCAGATGATCCAGGGATCCTCATTGAAGGGGAGTGGGAGAGTTTCCCATAAAGTTGTGTGATTGGCAGGGAAGTGCAGCAGCAGAGAGAACTGGTCGAGCACATGCGGACACACACTGTCGGGTGTGGACCTCAATTTCAATCTGCTGGACTTGCTATTCAGGAAAGCCAGGCTCACACTTCCAAGCAGTTACACAGGTCAATGGTGGTGGCCTCCATTTCAGCTACATAATCGCACAGTGGTTGGGGCATGCGGCTCAACAGCAGATAACAGATGAACTGACCCAGCCCATGGAAAGTGACCATACCGCCGCAGGCAGTGTAGTAGAAGGGAGGTGATCTCCAAATCACTCCTGGGTCTCATTCAACTGGTCACTAGTGTCACTGATAAGGGAACACAAACCATTTGACTGCAATTCTCTAATCCTCCCCCTTTTTAGGGCATCAGAGCAGTTTTCATTAAAATAAGGCAAAAGAAAGTTGAAAAGAACGTCAAAAAAATATTTAAAAGGAAAGAAAACATTCATACGAAGGTGCGATAAAGAGTAAGTAGATAAAGAAGGGAAATGGAATGGCCAGAATGTAAGAGGAAGAGCAGGCTATACATTCTTGTCTCTGCCACATCTACTGGGAGGCCATTCCATGCATCCACCACTCTTTCCCTAAAGAAATATTTCCTCAGATTATTCCAGAGTTTATTTCTTTTTACCTTTATCCTATGACTACTTGTCATAGGATAAAGGTAAAAAGAGGCTCAATTGAAAGAGGCTCTCCTCCTGTGTATTTATGCCACAAGGTATTTAACATCTCTGTCATATCTCACTTCTCTTGCCTTGCTTCCAAAGTATACACATATTGAGACTGTGAAGTCACTCCCTATATCCTTTATGATGATACCTCTCACCATTTTAGTAGCCTACCTTTGCGCTAACTCCATCCTGTTTATATCTTTTAAGGTGTAGTCTTCAGAATTCCACAGAGTACTCCAAATGTTTTCTCAACACAGGCACTATCACCTCCTTCTTCCTCATAAACACTCCTCTCCTTATGCACCCAAGCATCCTTCTAGCTTTTGCCATTGCATTTTCTATCTGTGTGGACACCTTAAGATTATCAGATTCAATCTCCCCCAAGTCCCGTTGTTCTTGCTTTATTTATTTAGTTAGCTATTTTTATAGACCACTTTTCTGAGAGTCAAAATGGTGCACATACAAAGGAATCTTGAAAACATTTACATAGAATAAGGATGGTTACATTGATTTCAATCCAAAATGGAATTGCAACTAGGATGGGTTAACAGGGAGGAGTAATCTAACATTAACTTAATGTAATACAGGATAACTGTTATGATAATCATAGATATTAACTTAAAGTAACTAGGAATAGTACTAGGGGCAAATACTCAAGTCATATGGGGGAAACCTTGTTGAGAGGTGTTGGCAAGTTGGAGGAGGGAAAGTTAGGCGTTGGCAAGTTGGAGGAGGAAAAGTGTGGATGCCTGGGAGGGAGGTTGGATGGGGGGGTTGCCTGGAAGGGAGGATGGAGGGGGGCTTCAAATGTTACTGTTGGAGTATTCATTGAAGAGGTCTGTCTTAATCACCTTCCTGAAGTCCTTAAAGTCGGGTCTAGATTGCAAGCTCTGAGGTAGGGAGTTCCAAATGATTGGTGCATATAATGAAAAGGCTCAGTTAACATTGGATTGGTTGCTCTTTAAGTTGGGGATGCTGAAAGTATTTTGAGCATTTGCTCATCTCGTTCTGATGTTTGGTGTTTTCTGTAGCAGAGCATGAACGGATATGAAGGATGTCATGAGATGCTTTGAAGATGTTTACTAGAACTTTATATTTGGAATGGGCTATTATTGGGAGCCAGTACAGTTTGAGTTGGATGTGCCATGTAAGATCCGGGTGGAGGTGTTTTGTGCCATCTGTAGGGGGTGGGGTGCATATTTCAGTAGGCCTTGTAGAAGAATATTGTAGTAGTTGAAGTGCGGGAATACTGTGGATTGAAAAACTGTGTGGAAGTCATTGGAGTTGCACTGTTTTCATTTTAGAACATAAGACCATAAGATATGCCATACTGGGTCAGACCAAGGTCCATCAAGCCCAGTATTCTGTTTCCAACAGTGGCCAATCTAGGTCATATGTACCTAGCAGTTTCCCCAAGACACAAGTTCCATAATGCTTGTACTGTGTCAAGCATTGATATCTTCGGTCACTTCTTAATAATGGTTTATGGACCTTTCCTCCAGGAACTTGTCCAAACCTTTTTTAAACCCAGCTACACTAACAGCCTTTACTACATCCTCCGGTAACAAATTCCAGAGTTTGATTACACATTGAGTGAAAAAATATTTTCTTTTATTAGTCTTAAATAGTTTACCCTGTAGCTTCATTGCATGTCCCCTAGTCTTTCTATATTCTGATAACGTAAAGAGTCGATCTACGTTTACCCGTTCCACTCCGTTCATTAATTTATAGACTTCTATCATATCTCCCCTCAGCTGTCTCTTTTCCAGGTTAAAGAGCCCTAACCTTTTTAGCCTTTCTTCATAGGAGTATCCTTCCATCCCCTTTACCATTTTGGTGGCTCTTCCAGGAACCTTTTCTAAAATCGCTATATCCTTTTTAAGATACGGCGACCAGAATTGCACACAATATTCAAGGTGTGGTCTCACCATGGAACGATATAGAGGCATTATAATATCTTTTGTTTTATTTTCCATTCCTTTCCTTATCATACCTAGCATTCTATTTTCTATCTTGGCTGCCGCTGCACACTGGGCCGAGGGTTTTAACATGGTATCCACAATGACGCCTAAATCTTTTTCCTGGGTGGTGGTTCGTAATGTGGAACCTTGCATCGTGTAACCATAGTTTGGGTTGTTCTTCCCTAGGTGCATAACCTTGCACTTGTCCACATTAAATTTCATCTGCCATTTTGATGCCCAGTCTTCCAATTTATCAAGATCCTCTTGCAATTTTTCACAATCCTCTTGGGTTATAACAACTTTAAATAGTTTTGTGTCATCTGCAAATTTGATAACCTCACTTGTTATTCCACTTTCCAGGTCATTTATGAATATGTCAAAAAGCAGCGGACCCAGCACAGATCCCTGGGTTACACCACTATTCACCTTTCTCCATTGGGAAAATTGGCCATTTAGCCCTACCCTCTGCTTTCTATCTTTTAACCAGTTCCTGATCCACAACAGTACATTGCCTCCTATCCCATGACTCTTTAGTTTTGCCAAAAGTCTCTGATGAGGGACCTTGTCAAAAGCTTTCTGAAAGTCCAGATACACAATATCAACTGACTCACCTTTGTCCACCTGTTTATTCACTCCTTCAAAAAAACATAACAGATTAGTAAGACAAGATCTTCCTTGTCTAAAGCCATGTTGGCTGTCTCCCATTAGGTTGTGACTATCTACATGCTGAGTAATTTTATTCTTTATGATGGTTTCTACCATTTTTCCCGGTACTGACGTCAGGCTCACCGGTCTGTAGTTTCCCGGATCACCCCTGGAACCCTTTTTAAAAATTGGTGTTACATTGGCGATCCTCCAATCTTCAGGTATTAGAGATGATTTTAATGATAGTTCACAGATTACTGATAGCAGGTCTACAATTTCATATTTCAGTTCTTTCAACACCCTTGGATGTATACCATCCGGCTGAGGTGATTTGCTACTCTTCAGTTTATCTAATAGTTGTAAGACATCTTCCCGATGTATCGATATTTCCTTCAATTCTTCCGCACCTTTAAATACCACTTCAGTCATGGGTAACATCTCTACATCTTCCTCAGTAAAGACCGAAGCAAAGAATTCATTCAGTCTCTCCGCTATCGCCTTGTCTCCTCTTAGTGCTCCTTTAACCCCTTTATCATCTAATGGACCAACTGACTCTCTCACAGGTTTTTTGCTACAAATGTACTTGAAAAGGTCTTTATTTCGCGTTTTTGCTTCTGCAGCAAGCTTCTTCTCAAATTCTCTCTTTGCCTGCCTTATCAATGCCTTGCATTTGACTTGCCAGTGCTTGTGCTGTTTCCAGGTTTCGTCGTTTGGCTCTTTTTTTCCATTTCCTGAAAGATGCTTTTTTGGCAACAACAGCCTCTCTGACCTCACCTTTAAACCATGCTGGCAGTTTTTTGGACTTCCTTCCACTTTTCTTAAAGCGTGGAATACATCTGGTCTGGGCTTCCAAGATAGTATTTTTCAACAACACCCAAGCTTGATGTACGTCTTTAACCTTCGCAACTGCTCCTTTTAGTTTTTTCTTAATTGTTTTCCTCATTTTATCATAGTCTCCCTTTCAAAAGTTAAAAGGTAGTACTGTGGATTTCCTTACTATCCCTCCTCCACTAATTAAATCAAAGGCGATCATGCTATGATCACTATTGCCAAGTGGCCCCAACACCCTTATCTCTTGCACTAGATCTGGTGTTCCACTAAGGACTAGGTCTAATATGGCTTCCCCTCTGGTCGGTTCATGAACCAGCTGCTCCAAGAAGCAGTCATTTATTTCATCTAGGAACTTTATCTCCCTAGCATGTCCTGACGTGACACTGACCCAGTCGATACCGGGGTAATTGAAATCACCCATTATTATTATTACTGCGCTGTAACTTTTGTTAGCTTCCTTGATTTCTTTGAGCATTTCATCATCCATTTGGTCATTCTGGCCAGGTGCTCGATAGTACACCCCCACTGCCATCGCCTTCCCCCTTTTATATGGAATTTCAATCCATATAGATTCTACAGCAGATTTTGTTTCCTGCAAAACTTTAATCCTTTCTGAGTCAATGCCCTCTCTAACATAGAGCGCAACCCCTCCACCAATTTGATCAGCTCTGTCATTACGATATAGTTTGTACCCAGGTATCACAGTGTCCCACTGGTTGTCCTCCTTCCACCATGTCTCTGATATTCCAATCATATCTAACCTTTCATTTAGTGCTATATATTCTAACTCTCCCATCTTATTCTTTAGACTTCTAGCATTTGCATACAAGCATTTTAGAGAATGTATTTTATTCATGTTAATTTGGCTATTGTTAGACTTGGGTAAATTGGGATCTTTAAGCTCTGTCTGCTCCATACTTGAGGGCATTTGGGCTACTTTACTCTTTTGTGGAACCTCTCTGCTTTTGGTAGTATCCTTCAAGGATACATTCTTTCGAACCATCCGCTCTTGGGCAACTGTCGGCTTTCCCCTAATATCTATTTTGTAGTAAATCTGCTTGATGACCTTTAGTTCCGCTCCATGAACTTTTAAGGATTTAGGGTGGTTAAAGGTTGAGTCACCTTTGCTATAGAGAACTTCAGTTTTTTTGTGATTTACAGTGAGGTTATGTGTGAATAGCCAGCTTGTGAATGAGGTGAAGAAATTTACTAGCATGGTGAATATGGGATTTGCGACAGAGAATGGGATATATAGCATTATGTCTGCATATATGTGATACAGCATGCCGTGGGCCTTTATTATCACAGATATGGAGTGGAGGTTAATGCTGAAATGCAGTGATAAGGAGGAGCCTTACTGTTGAGGGTAAGGTGCCAAAGTGGATGTTCCTATTCTTACTTGTTGTTTGTAAGAGTGGAAACATTGCAGGGTTGTGTTACACAGACCTAGGGATTGTAAACTTGCAAGTAGGATGTTGTGGGAACTGAATCAAAGGCTGATGCAATGTTGAGGAATAGCAGGATGAATCCTTGTTGCAGCTCGTCAATATTGTTTCTACTCCATGGTTGGGCTTGAAGTTGTGTTGTTGTGGGTCAAGTGAAGCATAGGTGTGATGTGTTCTTCGAACTGCTGCTGTATCACCTTCTCAATGATTTTTGTGAGGAAGGGTAGGCTTGAAATAGGTCTGTAAGAGCTGAGGAGCTTTGTGTCTAAATGAGAGTTTTTAAGAATTGGTCGAATGGAGGTATGCTTGAGGCTGATATGCATGACTCTCTGGGAGAGGGAGAACTGGATAATCTTAAAGGACAGAGGGACCCAGTTCTATGTGGACTATTTTAAACCAGCTGACTGGGCAAAGATCCAGTTGGGATGTGGTTGTGTTGAGACTTCAGATGATGGACTCAGTTTGTTGGAGTGTGATGAGGGTGATGTTTTTCCAGGAGTGGGGCAGTGTATCGTTCTCCAGTGATGGTGTGTTTGCACATGTATTGGCATTGTTCCTTTGTTTTGTGATGGGGCAGTTTGTAAGCAATTTCACTATGTCAAAGAGCTCTCTTGACCTATTTATTGAACTCATGATGAGTTTTATATGGTAATCTTGGTCATGTGTTGGTATTCTTTAGCTTGATCATGTAAGTCTGGGCTTTTTGCACGATGCTGCAATGCAAATACAATGTGTGCCTTCAAGTCAGTCCTGACTCCTGGCGACCCAGAAGCTCCTGGGTTTTCTTGGCAGTGTCACCAGAAGTAGATTGCCAGGCTTTTCTTCCAAGGCAATGGAGTGTTAAGTGACTTGCCCAAGGCCACAAGGAGTGCTAGTGGGAATCGAACCCTGGTTGCTTGGTTACCAAGTCAGTGCTCTAACCATTAGGCTACTCCTCCACTCTGGTGCTATCTCCTCTCAATTTGTCTGAGCTTGCTTTTGGTGTCTCGTAGTTCTGCGGTATACTAGGTAGCTGTGTGGTGTTTTCTTGCAGGTCCAGCCATTTGATGGGCTATAGCTGCTTTACTTGTAACCTAGTTCCAGTTCTGAATTAATGCTTCGAGACTGAGTTCTGAGTAAGATGTGGTATGGTATTGTTCAGAAAAGCTTGCTTATCCAGATTCTGAAATCTTTGATTTGCAGGTTATATTTAGGTTTCTGAACATGGAGGGGAAGGGTCTGAGGCAAATGGAATGCAATTATTTTGTGGTCAGATCAAGGAACTGGGGATACTATCAGGGGAGGTGGGGGTGGAGTATCCCTAAAAGGGTCCTCAATTCAAATATGAGATCTAGTGTGTTCCTACTTTGATGGGTTGGTTTGTTTATGATTGGATGTAGTTCAAAGCTTGCATGGCTCCCAGGAAGGAATTTGATACATTGTTAAAGGCTGAGGGGAGTTTGAAGTCTCCCATTAGTAAGAGCTGTTTTTGTGTGGCTACATACAATTTCCAAGAGTGTAGATAGTTTGTCTGCATTTGTGGATGGGGAGCAGTAGACTACTGTAGATAGAGATGAATGTCTATTGAATATGGTGAGCGTGTCTAACTTGTTAACAGAGCTAGATACCATAATGTGATATCCTAAATATGTTCTAGCCATGATGAGCACTCTACCACCTGTGCAGGTGTTTCTTAGGCAGCTGAAGATGTTGTACCCAGGATTCAGTTACACACATAAGATTGATGTTATTGTCACTGAGGTAGTCCACTAGCATTGCTATCTTGTTGTGTGCTGAGTGTGCATTAAGCAGGACACAATTTAGGTGTTGTTGGGGATATATCATTCTGTAACGAATCATTGGTGAGGGAAAGTGAGGTCTAGTTCATACTAGAATATAGTGACCTCTGTTCCTTGGTTTAATGTAGGGGGAAAGTATGTAGCTCCATGCTTTATACTGAATTGAACTGAGGGAGAGTCCTAGATGCGGTGTATTTAGATTTCAGTAAAGCATATGACACTGTCCACACAAGCGACTTATAAACAAATGAAGCACCCATGGGATGGATCCTAAAGTTACTACTTGAGTTAGAAATTGATTGAGTGGGAGGTGACAAAGGGTACAGGCAAATGGAGTTCACTCTGAGGAGAAGGTGGTTACCTGTGGAGTGCTGCAGGGATCTATCCTTGGTCTGATTCTTTTTAACATCTTTGTTAGTGATATAGCGGAAGGGCTGTCAGGTAAGGTTTGCCTCTTTGCGGATAATACCAAAATCTGCAACAGAGTAGACACCCAAGAAGATGTAGATAACATGAGGGGGGATCTAGCTAAGCTTGAAGAATGGTCTAGAATTTGGCAGCTGAGATTTAATGTTAAAAAATGCAAGGTCATGCATTTGGGCTACAACAATCCAAGGGAGCGGTACAATATAGGGGGTGAAGTGTTACTGTCCATGAAAGAACAGTACCTAGGTGTGATTGTGTCTGAGGTGACGGTGAAAGCTAGAAGGATGCTTGGGTGCTTAGGGAGAGGAATGGCCAGCAGAAGAAAGGAGGTGATAGTGCCTCCGTATAAGTCTTTGGTGAGACCTCATTTAGAATATTGCATGCAATTCTGGAGACCACACCTTCAAAAGGATATAAACAGGTTGGAGTTGGTGCAGAGGATGGCTACTAAAATGGTTAATGGTCTTTGTAATAAAGGATATGAGGACAGACTTAAGGACCTTAATATGTATACATTAGAGGAAAGGCGGGACAGAGGTGATATGATTGAGATGTTTAAATATCTCCGTGGCATAAATGCACAGGAGGAGAGCCTCCTTTAATTGAAAGCAAGCTCTGTTATGAGGGAACATAGGATGAGGGTGAAAGGGAATAGACTCAGGAGTAATATGCAGAAATATTTATTTACGGAAAGAGTGGTAGATGCGTGGAATAGTCTCCCAGTGGAAATGGTAGAGATGAGGACAGCATCTAAATTTTAAAAAGCATTGGAGAAACACAGAAGCTCTCTAAAAGGGAAAAAGGGAACTCTTGTAATGTGTAATATGGAAGGGCAGACTAGATAGGCCAAGTGGTCTTTTTCTGCCATCATGTTTCTGTTTCTCTGAATTATTGGAATTGGGTTTGGTGGCGGAGACAAAGAATCTGTTAGCATGATTAAAGCTGAAATATATATTATGGTAATAAGCAAAGCAGATACTTTCATGCTTGAATAGAGGGGTCAGCGCCATGGTGTGAGATGTGGTGTGGAGGGAAGAAGGCTGTAAGCAACTGCACAGAGCTTAGGGAAGGTTAGGGGGTTAGTTAGTGGTCTTTTGTGGAGGAGGGAAGACTTACTGTACTTGAAGTTGAGATTCCATAGTAATATGGTTATGTGCCCACATGTCAGGTTAAGCATAAGGCTGTTATACTCACTTCCACTTGATTCCCACCCAAGGGCCTTTTGGCTTGTTCCTTAGGTGAGGGCCCATCAGGCGAGGGCCCACCTGCATGCTGTGGGACTTTAAAGGCATCAGTGGTGAGTAATGATGTCTCAGGTGGGGTGGAACTTACCGGCGTTGCTGGGTTCTGCTGGTCCTGGACAGGCAGGGAGGAGATCAGCCTGCTGGCATTAGATCCCTTGCTGGCTGATTGGCAGAGCTGTCGGATGGAGAGCACAGCCTGAGAGGGCATCAGTGCAATCTTGTTTGGGCTGAGGAGGTGGTGAATAACTGGGTGTGCTGGCAGTTGGGGCACACAATCCATGTGTGGAGGAGACCACATGTGGTCCTGGCCCTTTAATGCCATTAGAGGTGGGTGATGATGCCTCAGGTGGGGCAGAGCTTATTGGCATCACTGGGTTCTGCTGATTGGTCACAGACTGTCAGATTGCAAGAGTGCAGGGCAATCATGTTCAGGCTGAGGAGGAGGTGAGCAGCTCGGTGTGCTGCCAGCTGGGGCACACAATCCCAGAGTGGGATAATTCTTGGACATAAGTATTTCACCCCCTTAACTGTACCACCCCCTTGCATTTTTTCATTCCAAATGCATGACCCTGAATTTTTTAGCATTAAGTCTCAGCTGCCAAATTCTCAACCTTTCTTCACGCTTTGTTAGATCATTCCTCATATTATCCACACCTTCCAGGGTGTCTACCCTATTGCAGATTTTAATATCATTTGTGAAGAGGCAATCCTTATCAAACAGTTATTCATAATGCTATTTAACAAAAATGTTTAAAAAAATGGATCAAGGACCAATCCCTGTGACAAATCGCTGGTAACATTCTTACCCTGAGAGTGAAGTCCATTTACTCTTTGTTGCCTCCTATTTAACCAGTTTCAAACACATCCAGTCACTTTAGGGTCCATCCTAAGGGTGCTCAGTTTATTTATAAGTTGCCTATGTGGAACCATGTCAAGGCTTTGCTGAAATTTAAGTATACCACGCCTTTTTGGTATTATTAAACCTTAAACACACAGTAGATCTGGTGGTCATACTCATCTGTATAATGGTATTTTTATAGTGATAAATTTGACTGTACTATAGGTAACTATGGGCCCGATTCGGAGACCGGGCTGCGGGGCTGCTCGTCCCAGATTCCCCCTGAGCCGAGCCTGATTCCCCCTGAGCCGACAGGGGGCAGGAGGAGGCAGGATCTGGGCGGAGCAAGGGCGGGTCAGCTGGCAGCATGTACAGGGCCGATTCAGGTCACAGCCCTGTATGTCCTGCTGGGTTAAAAGGGACGTGCTGCTTATTCCACCCGGAAGGTGGAATAAGCAGCACTGACCCAGCGATCGAGCCCAGGGATCCCCCCCAGTACTGGGGCCGGGTGCGGTGGATTCTCCGCCGCCCAATCCAGGCCCCAGCATGCTAGCAATGGGTTGGGCAGTAGGGATGAGGGAGGCCTAAGCCACGTGAGTTGGGGGTGCTTGCAGGGAGGACGTCCCCACAGGCAGGCAGAGGCACACCAGGCCATCTTTGGGCCCAATTCTGGTTACTGTAGGAACGTTTTGTTCCCACTGTCCAGAATTGTGTCCTAATGGGCTCATCTTGCCTATGGTCATCCGGACTGCCCAGACGTGCCACTTTGTGAATTGGGCTCCACATGATAAAAAGTAAACCTAGTACCAGCTATTGGGACTTATTTCTACCAAAGTCATTTTATTTATTTATTTAACAGGTTTTGTATGCTGCCTTATCATTAATTCAAGGCGGTTCTCATAGAAAAAACTTAGCAATAGGCTCTTATATAGAACAGGGAGTAGAAACTTGGAGGAGTATATGGGGTATTGGATACATTTAACAATGGCTAACTATGTACAGTAACATTGTTGCAAATGAAGTGATATAGCTACATTTATCGGTTGTCCATTGCTACATCTGTAATGCCTCACTGTGGCATTTGTTATACTAGGTAGGTCCATAGTATTCGCAGAATAGATGGGTCTTGATGGCTTTTCTGAAGTCAAGTCAAATTTTGATCCTTGAAGGAGAAAGCATGCAAAAATCCTGAAAGCCAGTTGTCATAAAGTGAATCTTCTATTCTATTTTATTCTTACTTTGTTTTGCTACCTTTTGAGGTCAAAGACATATCAAAGTGATCTGCATAAAAGAATTTAAAAAGTTTCAAAGAAAGAGAGAGAACTCAAGTGAGAAATAAAAAAGGGATAGAGGAAGAACCGGTTGGGGCACCGGCACCACTTCCTTCAGGTGCTGTAATGTGTCCAACGAGGCATTCATATCCGCCAAACCACATGAAGAGATGACAAATGCCTCTGGGACTGGCCATTTTCAATCTATGATATAGCACTTGAAGGGTGTTTAGCACCCTGCTATCCTTGGTGGCATTCAGAAATGGGTCCCAAAAGCTTGATAGTGGTGACCTTGAGGAACCCCCTCGAGAGAATTGAGTCTCAAGGCCCATGAGCCCCATTGAAAAGACTGTTTATGGGTCTGCTGCTCCATATGCCTGGAACAAACTACCTGAGTCAGTGTGTTGGGCTCCTTCTCTAGCCCTATTCAAATCCAGGCTAGAAACCCACTTCTTTGAGACTGCTTTTGGATCCTGATGCACCTCATTCTCTAGTCCACTACTTATGTGTATCTCTCCATACTCTAGTCACCAGTTTTCTGATGTTTTTTCATCTAGATATGATTGTAAGCTCTGATGAGCAGGAACTGTGTCTTCATTTCTATGTACAGTGCTGCATATGCCTTGTAGCACTATGCAAATGATTAGTAGTAGTAGTAGTAAGTACATCCCCATTCCCATCACAAAGGCAGGTTGTAAGCCCTTTCTAAGAATCTGGTTATCAGTTACTTCCTAAATATTGTAAGGGATGCCTCAGTTCTATTGGCATAGTATTCTACAATGCCGGGACAAGGAAAGAAAATGTTGCATGTCGAGTGGATTCAAAACCGATATGGGCAATAGCTGAAGTAACCAAGATATATGCCTGCGAGGAGTCCAAAGTCCTTAAAGAGTTATGGAGAGTGAGACAGTCAGCTAAATAGATGAATTGATTGGTATGTAATGCAAGATATCAAACATTAAAATTTTACATTTGATTTGAGAACTAATATGTTCTCAAATCAAGACACCAACGAATATGACTAGCAAAATACGACTTCCATGAAGATTAGAT
Organism: Ichthyophis bannanicus; assembly: GCA_033557465.1. NCBI lineage: Eukaryota > Metazoa > Chordata > Amphibia > Gymnophiona > Ichthyophiidae > Ichthyophis > Ichthyophis bannanicus. The sequence continues at coordinate 394,838,546 of CM066035.1, forward strand.
GTAAATAGTTTCCCAAGTTCTCCAAGATTTCGTACCTGTTCATTGTAAACACAGTTCCGTAAAGGCAATGTGTATGTTTTATATTCCATGTAAACCACACTGATGTTGAATAGCGTGGTATAAAAGAAATGTAAAATAAAATAAATATGTAGCCAGTGTAATTTAACCAAAAGCGGGATGACATGTGTCACCACGTGGCCAGCCCTCCCCCTAGGGTGCAGAGCATTGGTCTGCCATGATAATTTCTCTATGCAGAAAGTGAGACTACAACTAGGGCTCTTGCAAGGCCTCTTGGGATTTGTAGTCCCTTTTTAGCTCTCTGATAAAGAAGCAGTTGTAGTCCGAGTGTTTAAGGCAAAATGACAAGGATTTATTCCCGAACAGAACTTCGGTGCAGAACAAATAAGAACAGTCTCCAGGAGTTTAGCATGAGGATTATATACAATAACTAAGGTAGGTGCTTCTTCACTCTCTGGTTCCCAAAACAATACAGCGCTCGTAGTACAAACTGAAAATAAACAGCTTCTTGGAACAAAGAAAAATACCTCCTTTTTCTTTGCTGTTAACTCAGCACTCTTACTTCCAGGTTTAACACAATGACTCAATGTTGTCAGCCAAACACAGCGTGCAATCCATTCGCATATCTGCTACGTCCTCAACATTAGAGTCTATCTGCATATCTTCTTTTTTTTAAACTTTTATTTTCATTTTGCAACAAACAAAAGAAACAACACACCAAAAGAGACAAAACAAGTATACAATAAGGAAAAGTAAACCCATTACCCCCCACCCCGATGCTTCTTCTCTACCCGTTTATATCAGCATGTGAGCGCTTCCAATTAACAGTGATTATACATCAAACGATCAAAAAGTATCCACAATACAGCATGATCATGGGACAGAGATATATACAAAGTTAGACAGTCAGATGAGAGCATTTAGCAAAATGTACATATTCATTGAGCATCTTCCATTGAGACCAATGAGAAGGAGTCTGAACGGAGGAAGCGAACAGACGAGGTATTTGTTCATATTTACTGTAGAGACAGGCATGATTCCACCATTCATTGGGGCTCAGATGGGAACTAATTTCCCAGTATTACTTAATTAGGGAAATAGCAATGCCAAGCATAAAGTTCGAAAGGAGATAGGCCATTTTTGGGAGAGAGGGGATCCCCGCAACTGGGCGAAGTCCCACTATCCTCCAAGAAAGGGACTCCTGAGAGTGCGAGATAGACTAAATACGACCCCAGACCCAACGCCAGTAGTACTGTAGTGCGGGATATTCATGCATAACATGAAGCAATAAACCAATGGCCGCAGGACGTGTCCAGCAACCATTACCCTGAGTAGTGTTCCATTTGTCTAATCTGTGAGGAGTGTAAAAACACCGGTGGGCTAGAAAGAAGAGGGTCTGAGTGAGTGAGGCGGGTCGGGAACCCGTGCCCCTCTACTCCAGATAAGGCTCCATTGCTCCGAGGTCAAAGTTACATGCAATTCTCTCTCCCATACTTTCTGCGCTATAGAGGTATCTCTAGTGATAGCATTACATAAGGTTTAGTAAAATTGGATACTACACCCGGTGAACTACCGAGAGATCGGAAGTCTCCAATCAACCTTATGCAGAGAATGCCGATGGCGGGAGTACTCTAGTGCTCCGAATGCAATGCTGAAGTTGCACTGACCAGAGTCGGGAGTCTAAAGTTTGCATAAGAGTATTAAAGGCACCTAAAGTGTCGAAAAGCATTGGTGGATAGTGGGAGTCTAATGGGAGAGTCATACCAGGGAGAAAGGTAAGAGGAATCGGTTAGCAAAGGCCCGCTACTATATCTAGCCACACAGGTCTGCTCGGTACTGGATCTTCCAACCAACGAGCACCTTGTTTGAGAAGAAAAGATTGAGGGAAAACTTGAGTAAAATCGCCACCAAGTATTAGGGAGCATTGGCGGAGGCCGAGGCCAACTGCGCAATACTTGCATAGTAAGCAGGGTTGTCCACATTCGGGGCATAGTGCAAATACACGTGAATTCACTATCTCCAACCTCAAGGTGTACACGGGCCCATCTACCCTCCATGTCAGCGCTAATATCAGGTACAGTAGCGTGCAAAGACTTCTTAACCAGAATGGCTATCCCGCACCATTTGGAAACGGTGGGAGAATAGGCAGCTACCATGTGAGGCCTAGCATTGAGTTTCAGTGTTTCAGCAGAGTGAAATGCGTTTCCTGAAGAAACACCAAATCAACATGCTCGTGGCTAAGATAGCTAAGAATTTTCTTTCCTTTGAGTGGACCAGTAATGCCTTTGACGATGAATAATAAGATTTTACATAAGGCCATTCAGAAAAGTTAAAAATTCTGAGCATGATAGCACACATAATTTCACTGTGTCCCTCAAACTGACTGTATCTGGCTGTACACATGACATAGGAAAAATAAGCTAATATAATACAATGAAGCGCCCCACATTAACAAAGAAAACCGCAGTACGGTAGAGGAGAAGCAAAACCCCAAAATTACTGGCGACCATGTGTCTGCGGGGAGAAACCCCCGAGAAGGCCGAAATTGAAAAACACATAACCTGTAGGACTGTGCGTGCTCCGAATCCGACCGAGGCACACATCATGAAGGGATAGGAGACCAAAAACAAAAGTCATACAGAGAAAGAAAGAAAGTCCAGGCTATTTCTGTGCTTGGCTATGACCGCCGCATCGGGCCCTTCAAAATGGCGGACAGAGCCGGCAGATAAGAGTCCAAGATTTGGGATTAGCGCATCTGCTCTGCTTCTTTGGAGTCCAAAAATGTTGATAGTAGATCAGGATCCTCGAACGTCCTGGTCTGATTGTGGAGAGTCACTCGGAGCTTCGCTGGATACAACAGGCCAAAGCGAGCCTGTAGCTGTTGAAGTCGAGGGCGAAGAGCAAGGAGTTTCTTCCGACGGTCAACGGTAGGCTTTGCCAAATCAGGAAAGAAGGAGACCTTACGACCTTCAAATTCCAAATGATGATTCGCTCGGGCAGCATGTAAAATTTGTTCCACTTGTTGATATCGTAGCAAGCTAAAGATAATAGGCCGGGGGGTCGTGCGGTTGAGCGCCATGCGGGCAGGAACACGGTGTGCTCGATCGATTTCCAGTTCTCTGTGAAAAGTGATCTTCAGCAAGGAGGGAAGAGTTTTGAGCAAGAATTCTCTTATATCTCCTGCTTCCACCCCCTCCGGCATTCCGAGGAGCCTCACATTGTTGCGACGGGCTCGATTATTGCTATCCTCCAACTCCTTTTGAAGATTCTGTATCTGGCGCTCAGCCTTGTCCAGTTTGCCCAAGAGCACCTCGTGCGAGTCGAGGACCCCCGCCATATTGTCCTGCCGTAATGAAAGACCTTCAAGTCGGTCCTGGAGTACTCCAAAGTCTTCTCGCATGGCTCGAAGCGCTTCTCCATTGGACTGCACCAATTCCTTCACGCCGCGTATTTCCTCCAAAATCTCCAGGTGCATTGCGGGGTTTTCACGAAAGGGAACCATCTTCTGTGGGGAGGACACCTCTGTTTTGGAGCGTTTTCCGTGAGAAGAAGAAGGAGACCCGAAGTCCAAGCGCGCTGGTTTATGGGCCGCCATCCCCCCCGAGGTGCCCCGGTCAGCTCGGAGCGAAATAGTAAATTTATATAGGTATTAAGTCCGGATTCTGAGTAGGCCTCTCGGGAGCTTCGACGCAAAGCGTCCTACCCGCTGGACATCAGGCTCCGCCCCCATTTATATAGGTATTAAGTCAGGATTCTGAGTAGGCCTCTCGGGAGCTTCGACGCAAAGTGTCCTACCCGCTGGACAATTTATATAGGTATTAAGTCAGGATTCTGAGTAGGCCTCTCGGGAGCTTATCTGCATATCTTCTATATCAGGGCTGGCAGTGTTTGTTTGCAGACGGTTACTAAGGGATTTAAAATAACTTCCCTCTTTATACCCAGGTGTTTTCCCTTTATACAACTCTACACAGCAAGGGTTTAAAATACCTGTTGCACGGGAGTTTCTTCTGTGGCTCTCCTCTAATTCTTGGCAGTTATAAGGGAAGGTTTCTGTGCTGGGCTCCCACCTGTGTAAACTCTGAAGGCTCCCTTCTGATTGCAGGGCTCCCTGCTCTCTCTGTTCCAGCAAGTTCCTGGTCACAGGGCGTGCCTCCCTTCCTTCAAGTCTGCTGGCTTTTCTCACAGACCGGTAAAAAGTTTCTCTATCAGGTCTCCAACTCCCTGGAGTTTCTGAGCCTCTCCAAGCCTGCCTTACAGGAGCTCTCTCTTCACTCCTGTCTTTCCTTCCTTGAGCTGCTTCTCTGCCACAACTCCAACTCTCTCTGCTGCCACGGCTCCAACTGCTGTCCAAGCTGCAATTACCCATCTAGCTTGCCCTCTGGCCTCTTCTCCAGCCTTTGTCTGCTGCTTCTCCTCCTGGCTTTGCTTCCTTCGTGGCTTCCTTCTCTGCTTCCCTCGTGGCTCTCCTCCTGGGAGCTAATGAGGATGTTTTATAATTCTGTTCCCCTGGGCTTGGCTCTGCTCTCACCCTGAACAGGTGTGCTTGATTAAGCTCGGGGCTTGTTACTACATCAGAGTCTGGGCGTGTCAATTCAGCTCCTGTCTTTCCCTGTTTACCTTTTCTATGTAAACAGTGAGCCATGTGCTCTAGCTGCCTGTCAGTTTTAAAGGTGGAATCTTCCTTTTTCTCTATTTCCATGGGTTTGGTAGAGGTCTCTACATCACATATCCCCCCCCTTAAGCTATTACGGGCTGGCGAAGCCACGCTCGCACAGCACGTAATCACTGCTGAGGCCTTGATATGCTTTTCTACTTTGGCCAGACGTGCTGCAGCTGTCCTCTCATGCCAGGGCCTAAGGACATTCAGATGATAGACCTGGCGGCGTCCTCTATAGTTTTCCACTGCATAGGAAACTGGACCTACTTGTTCTACCACGTTATATGGACCCTTCCATTGGGACTCAAATTTTGGTCCAGCATCTGCTATCATCACCACTACTTTCTCCCCTATGGCTAACTGACGAGGCTTCGTCCCTCGGTCATAATGCTTTTTCTGACGTTTTTGACTGGCTACTAAGTTTGCCTCTGAGGTCTGAGAAGTCCTTTGTAATCTACTCCTCAGATCTCGTAGAAAATGAGGTACCCCTATTTCTTCAACTTCAGGATCCACCCATTGTTCACGCAAAATATCTAGAATTCCCCTTGGGGCCCGACCAAACAGTAGTTCATAGGGGGACACACCTAAAGATGCCTGCGTACGCTCCCGACAGGCGTATAATACAAACGGGAGCATGATGTCCCACTCAGACATCTTCCCGTCCAATCCACGCCTTAGCATTTGCTTGATTGTCTGGTTTAATCTTTCCACCAGTCCATTGTACTTGGGATGGTAGGTGGCAGTCCTTATGTGGTGTATCCCAAATGCATCGCATACTTGGGCCAGGTATTTTGACATAAAATTACTGCCTTGGTCCGTGAGCATTTCTTGGGGAAACCCTACCTCACAAAACAATTTGACCAATTCTAAGGCTATGGTTCTAGCCGATATGTTCCGCAAAGGCATTGCCCATGGGAATCGGGTGGCCTGGTCTATCACCACCAGAATGTACTGAAAACCTCTCGGTGTCCTAAGCAGGGGTCCTACAATATCCATCGACATACGCTGTATGGGTGTCGATATCGTGGGTGTAGGGATCATGGGCACCGCTCGTGGCTTGGCAGCAGTAACTCACTGACATGAGGGACAGGATTCACAGAAATGGGCGGTTTCTTTAAAAACCCCCGGCCAATAAAAACGGGCTAAAATCTTATCCAGTGTCCCCTGTATCCCCTTATGACCACCTTCAGGGTGATCATGGGCTAGCCTTAAAACCACTGCCTTGTATGTAGTCGATACTACCAATTGTTTTCTAACCGTTCCTGTCTGCGGCTCATTACTTTCCCGGTATAATATTCCTTTATCTAGCAGGAATCATGGGAGAGTATCCCTCTCACTTTGGGCATACTCGAATGCTCGCTTTAGCATGGGATACACTTGTTGCTCTTTGGGGAAGGATGGAAATTTCTTGACCACATCAGCGGGAACCCAGGGCAATTCTTGTCCGGCCTCCATCTCTGCCCTCCCCTGAGCCCTATGCTGTCTCTCCCGGCGCCTATCTGCCTTGCCTTTCCTAGCCTTCTTGGAAGGGGCATTAATCAGGTCCTCATGTATAGGAGGCTCCTCCAGTGCCTCTTCTACCCATCCACCCTCATTCTCTGGGGGTTCATCCCTCTCTTCAGGGAGTTCATCGCTCTCTACAGGAAGTTCATCGATCTCTACAAGGGGTTCAACTCTCATTTCTGAGGTTCCTGCCTGGGACCTAGTAGAGACCATGCCTGTCTTGGTGTGTAGACCCTTCTCCATCCCTCTACTAAACTGGGGCCAGTCTCTACCCAGCACAATATCATGGGGAAGCTTGGGGACTACGTCCACTAGGACCTCTTTTTGGGTTCCTAATCCCTTCACTGAGAGCTTGTATAATGGATAGAAGGAGGATGCACCATGCACGCAGCGAATTTTAACCTTGCCTTCTGGTTGGCTCAGTACTGACCCGATGTGGGTTTCTATGGCCTGCCAGAGCTTCTTTGAGACCATGCTCTGGTCAGCGCCCGAGTCTAGCAACGCACTGGCCAAAACACCATTAACTTCCACCTTTAACAGAAAACCTTCTTGTACTTGTTTTTCCTTGGCTGTTATCAGTGCTGTTCGCATTACACAGTTTCTCTGTAAATGACCTGCTTTCCCACATTTATAACATTTACTTTTTTCCCCTTTCCATTCTGGCTTTAGCAAACCAGTGGTTACACCTTTTATCTTGGTTCCTAGTTCCTTCTCTGATTTTCCAAAGTTGGCTGACCCAGTTGTACGCAGAGTGCCTCCTCTTGGCTTACCAGCCAACTCTGCCTCCAGATAACGTTCGGTAAGGAGGGCTGCCTCTGCAGTGGTCTGGCAACTTTGCAAGATCAAAAAGGATCTTATTTCCTGAGGAACCGCCTCCATGAATTGTTCCAGGACAATTGTGTCTATGACAGACTCGAGGGTCTTGCCCTCAGGAGCGAGCCATTTCCACGCTAAGCTCCTTATCCTGTGGAACAAAGCTTTGGGCATTTCATTAGGCCTTAGCCTAGTATCCCTTAACTTTCGTCTATATACCATGGGTGTTAATCCCAACCTATCCCTGATTGCCTTCTTAAGCTCTTCATAGCTAGTCGCAAGAGCAGCAGGCATGGCTTTATAGGCCGCTAAGGCCTCTCCCGTTAGGGATGTAGCGAGCCTTACCGCCCATTGCTCTGGCGGCCACTTCAGTGTCAATGCAATTCTCTCAAAAGCATCAATGAAGTCATCGATATCATCATCTAGCGTTAACTGTCCACAAGTTAAAGCTCCACAGTCTTGTGGTCCTACCACACAAGTAGGTAAGAGTCCTCCTGGTTCCGTCGCCTTTTTACCAGCCAGCAAAGCTTCTAACAAGTCCACGATAGGTTTTTGCTGTGCCTGCATGGCTGCAGCAGCTTGTTCCTGGGTGCGCTGGGCCATCTCCCTTTGTTTTTCAAACTGGTTGGCCATCCAGCGTAAAACTTCTTGGGGCTCCATCTTCAGGACTTTTCTGTAGAGAGGAGATAAAAGAAAGAAAAAGCCCACCAAGTGTGGCACAACAACTTCTCTTTAAACCTGTCTAGGTCATATGCTGAACAAGAGCTCTCCTTCCTCCCACAAATCCTGCACACTCGTGCCCAAATACCCGTTACCTGAGCACGGTGTAGACTCAAACTTTGAGAAAGGAGTCCTTCTGCTATTCCTCTGTCCTTCTGGCCGATATTGCCAGCGGTATCTCCCACTGCTCTTCAGCCCACAGCTTAGCAGAATTTTTTTTTCCTCAGTGCTCTTGTGGCAAATCCTCCAGCATATATCCTGGTGTGTTTCACAGTTGAATGTCCTTATATTCCACATGAAATCCTAAATACTACGCCACTTGTCACCACGTGGCCAGCCCTCCACCTAGGGCACAGAGGGTTGGTCTGCCATGATAATTTCTCTATGCAAAAAGTGAGACTACAGCTAGGACTCTTGCAAGGCCTCTTGGGATTTGTAGTCCCTTTTTAGCTCTCTGATAAAGAAGCAGTTGTAGTCCAAGTGTTTAAGGCAAAATGACAAGGATTTATTCCCCTCACAAACAGAACTTCGGTACAGAACAAATAAGAACAGTGTCCAGGAGTTTAGCATGAGGATTATATACAATAACTAAGGTAGGTGCTTCTTCACTCTCTGGTTCCCAAACCAATACAGTGCTCGTAGTACAAACTGAAAATAAACAGCTTCTTGGAACAAAGAAAAATACCTCCTTTTTCTTTGCTGTTAACTCAGCACTCTTACTTCCAGGTTTAACACAATGACTCAATGTTGTCAGCCAAACACAGCATGCAATCCATTCGCATATCTGCTACGTCCTCAACATTAGAGTCTATCTGCATATCTTCTATATCAGGACTGGCAGTGTTTGTTTGCCGTCGGTTACTAAGGGATTTAAAATAACTTCCCTCTTTATACCCAGGTGTTTTCCCTTTATACAACTCTACACAGCAAGGGTTTAAAATGCCTGTTGCACGGGAGTTTCTTCTGTGGCTCTCCTCTAATTCTTGACAGTTATAAGGGAAGGTTTCTGTGCTGGGCTCCCACCTGTGTAAACTCTGAAGGCTCCCTTCTGATTGCAGGGCTCCCTGCTCTCTCCGTTCCAGCAAGTTCCTGGTCACAGGGCGTGCCTCCCTTCCTTCAAGTCTGCTGGCTTTTCTCACAGACCGGTAAGAGGTTTCTCAATCAGGTCTCCAACTCCCTGGAGTTTTTGAGCCTCTCCAAGCCTGCCTTATAGGAGCTCTCTCTTCTCTCCTGTCTTTCCTTCCTTGAGCTGCTTCTCTGCCACAACTCCAACTCTCTCTGCTGCTACGGCTCCAACTGCCATCCAAGCTGTAATTACCCGTCCAGCTTGCCCTCTGGCCTCTTCTCCAGCCTTTGTCTGCTGCTTCTCCTCCTGGCTTTGCTTCCTTCGTGGCTTCCTTCTCTGCTTCCCTCGTGGCTCTCCTCCTGGGAGCTAATGAGGACGTTTTATAATTCTGTTCCCTTGGGCTTGGCTCTGCTCTCACCCTGAACAGGTGTGCTTGATTAAGCTCGGGGCTTGTTAGTACGTCAGAGTCTGGGCGTGTCAATTCAGCTCGTCTTTCCCTGTTTACCTTTTCTATGTAAACAGTGAGCCATGTGCTCTAGCTGCCTGTCAGTTTTAAAGGTGGAATCTTCCTTTCTCTCTATTTCCATGGGTTCGGTAGAGGTCTCTACATCACACATGGTCATATCATCTTGATCCAAAAATTAGCTTAGTGGCAATATTTTTGATCTATTACAATTGCTTGAAGGATATAATGGGAAACCCATTAAGTTGCGGTAGTCAGCCTGGAAATCACTATGGCATGTTTCAAAATATGAATCTTGTAGATTCATTAGATTTTTAATAGAGTAAATTCCCATAAGGCAAAGAAGGTGGAATTCATTACACCGGAGATCTGAGATTTAAAAGAGAGAGCTAAGCAATTAGAATCTGAAAGAAGTGGCAGTTCAGTGGGCAACAGAAATACCGCCGATACCGTGGACTGAGGGAGGGGAAAGGTGAATATTGAGAAAACCAAATGGCCTCACATTTATTTATTTTATTTAATGGACTTTTATACCTCTATATCTACATGGAACAAAGAATGTTAACTTTACATGGAACTGATGTTGAACAGGCTAAGAACTAAAATGATAACTCTGAACATAGTGAACATAGAACTTATTAACATGGTAGGTAGTAGTTTCTAGGATGAAGTTGATGAAAGTAGCCAATCTGAAACCATTAAGAGACAATGGTAAATGGATGACAAATCCAGAGAATCCCCAGAAAAAAGATTCTATAATCTGAATGTCATCAGTATAAACAAATGGTATGAAATCTAAAGACTGAATCAGAATGATAAATAGAACCAAGAAGATATTAAACAAAAACAGGAGTCTGCAGAAAACCTTGTACAGTATATCAGCACAGGGAAAACAATGAGAGATTGATGAACAACCATTAAATGAAACTCTGAATTGGTGATTTTCTAGGTAAGACATTGTAACACCATGTCCCTTATACACAAATAATGGTCAGTCAATGAGTTCAAAAGCAGATGATATGTCCAGGAGTAATAAAAAGACATCTTTTCCAGAGCTCAATGTTAAGTAGATATATAATAAAGGTCCACCAATAAAGATTCTATACTGTGACCCTGCTGAAATTCTGATTGTCTGGGATGTATGATCAGGATCTTCTCTAGAAGTGGCAGAAGTTGATAAAATATAATTTTTTCTAAAATTTTTGAAAGAAATGAAAGATATTAGACTAGGCAAAGATTTGAAAATGAGGTGATTAGTGTTTTTCTTTGTCGGAAAGACAAAGCGATGTACAATTCTGGAGACCAGACCTTCAAAAGGATATAAACAGGATTGAGTCAGTGCAGAGGGTGGCTACAAAAATGATCAGTGGGTTTTGTCATAAGGCATATGGGGTCAATGCAAATATCTCAGTATGTATACTTTGGATGAAAGGCAGGAGAGAGGAGATATGATAGAGATGTTTAAATACTTCCATGGCATAAATGCACAGGAGGAGAGAATCCTTTGATTGAAAGAAAGCTCTGCAATGAAGGGGCATAGGATGAAGGTGAAAGGGGATAGACTCAGGAGTAATATGCAGAAATATTTCTCTATGGAAAGAGTGGTAGATGCATGGAATAGTCTCCCAGTGGAGACGAGGACTGTATCTGAATTCAAGAAAGCATGGGACAAACACGGAAGATCTCTAAAGGAAAAAAAAGGGACTATAGTAGTTGGTATGGAAGGGCTGACAAGATAGGCCATAAAGTATTTTTCTGTCATCATGATTCAATGTTTCTATTGGGCATCAAGTGACATATCAAAAAAATCATAAGGAACTTTGAGAGGTTTGGTGAATTGCTGAGAAATATCTTCATCTTGCCCGTGTATCTTTTTTTAATATTTTCTTCTGAGGAAAAACAATTTGTGAAATGAAAAGACTGAAATAAGAATATACAAGCATAATAAATGCCTTACTGGGTCAGACCAATGCCTATCAAGCCCATATCCTGTTTCCAACAATGGCCAATATAGGTCACAAGTACTTGGCACGTTCCCAAAAAAGTACATAGGTTCCACAATGCTTGTCCCGGGGCAAGCAGTGGATTTCCTGGGTCCTCTTTAATAATGGTTTATGGACCTTTCTTCCAGGAATTTCTCCAACCCTTTTTTAAACCTAGCTTCACTAAGCCTTCACTACATCCTCCGGTAATGAATTCCAGAGATTGCGTGTACCCCAGATATGGAAGGACAGACTAGATAGGTCATGTAGTCTTTTTCTGTCATCATCTTTCTATGTTTCTACTTTCTGATGGTGTAAACAACCGATCTACTTTTAATCATTCCATTCCATTCATTAATTTATAGACCTCTATCATATCTCCCTTAAGTCATCTTTTTTCCAAGCCTAACCTTTTAAGCCTTTCTTCATCCACTTTACCATTTTGGTTACTCTTCTCTGTACATTTTCTAATTCTGCTATATCCTTTTTCAGATATAGCGACCAGAATTGCACACAATATTCAAGGTGCAGTTGCACCATGGGACAATACAGAGGCATTATAATATCCTTGGTTTTATTCTCGATTCCCTTCCTTATGGTTCCAGGCATTCAATTTGATTTCTTGGCCACCAATGCACACTGGGCGGAGGATTTCAACGTATTATCCATGATGACGCTTAATTCTTTCCTGGGTGGTGGTTCCTAATGTGGAACCCTGCATCGTGTAACCATAGTTTGGGTTGTTCTTTCCTAAGTGCATAACTTTACACTTGTCCACTTTAAATTTCAACTGCCATTTGGACATCCAGTCTTCCAATTTATCAGGGTTCTCTTGCAATTTTTCATAATCCTCTTGCATTTTAACAACTTTGAATAATTTTTTGTCATCTGAAAATTTGATCACCTTACTCGTTATTCCCATTTCTAGATCATTTATGAATATGTTAAAAAGCAGTGGGCCCAGCACAAATCCCTGGGCTACTCCATTATTCACCTTTCTCTACTGAGAAAATTGGCCATTCAGCCCTACTCTCTGCTTTCTATCTTTTAACCAGTTCCTGATCCACAATACTACAATGCCACCAATCCCATGACTTTTTAATGTGGCCAAGAGTCTATCATGACAGACCTTTTCAAAGGCTTTCTGAAAATGCAGATATACTATATCAACTGCCTCACCTTGGTCTACCTGTTTATTCATACCTTCAAAAAAATAGAACAGATTAGTAAGACAAAACTTTCCTTGGCTAAATCCCATGTTGGCTTTCTCACAATTAAACCATGACTATCTACATGTTCAGTAATTGTATTCTTTATAATGATTTCTACATTTTGTTGCTTTAGATATGTGTGTTTGGAAATTTAAGTTGCAATCCAGTATAACACCAAGATATCTCACTTCCTGCTTGATCTCAATCTCTAAGGGGTATATTTATAAAGCAGCGGTAGCGGCCTCTATACAATAACAGAGTCACAGCCCCATTGAATTCAATGGAGCCGTGGCGGCTGCTACTGCTGCTTTGTAAACATACCCCTACATTTTTTGGGGCTATGATTGATTTATTATGGGTTATGAATAGTGCTTCAGATTAGGTATAGTTTATGTGTAGGTTTTGTTGCCGTAGCCAGCTGGTCATTGTTTCTAGACAGGATATAAGCCTTTGTACTGTATGCTAAATCAGGTATTCAGCCTGTTCCTTCCCTGCGGAACTACCATTTACAGCTTGATTCACTGGTTTTTCTAATCCTCCCACTAAATTAATCACCCTCCCCTAGTGCTGCTACCATGCAAGAAGACTTTTTCAGCCTCCCACTCAGAAGCATAGTAACAAGAAGAACCTTTCCACCTCCCATCCAAAACCAGATACAAAGCCAATTGTTTAGCAAACCCATGCAAGGCAAATGACCTTACACCATTAATATGGATAAAAAAAGCATTCTGGATAAATTGTATTATCTACATTTTAATCTGCTCCACACTACTCAATTATGCTTTCAACCCATCTCACAACCAACTCATTCCCATCACCTATTCCCCTATCAGACACTCCCCCACACATTTCTACTTCAGACATTCTCACACCACCAAACTGAACTTCAATAGACTTATTAATATTCAAGACCTACTAACTGACAACATTCCCAATCTTGTTTGCATAACTAAGACATGGCTCACGGACACAGACTCAGTTTTAATTAACCAACTGAAAGCCCCCGGCTACTACATTTTTCACTCCCAGAGACCCTCAAGAAGAGGAGGGGGAATCCTCATAATCATAAAGGATGAACTGAAAGCATCACCAAAGACCTCAAACAATATAATTGGCATATATATGCTCACTATAAAAACTAAATGCATCCACCTTTGCCTAGCATACCCACCCCCAAACCCAAATCCTGACAATTTGGACATACTAACCGAGATATTATGCACCTCCACTGACAATCACCCACTAAAACTATTGGGAGATCTCAATCTTGCATCATTACCCCACAATTACAGGTTTACGTTTCTATCCACCAAACATGAGGTGGATTTCCACCAAATAATTGACACCAGATCTCATGTCAAAGGAAAAACACTTGATCTAGTGTTTCTATCTAAGGTAATCTATAACGTCTACAATTCAATGACACTAGAAGTCCAACCTGTCCCATGGTCTGACCATCACCTCAAAACTCCAACTCCCCTCATATGACCCCATATGTCCAAAGTCCACATACTCATCCCAACTCAAAAGATTCGAGACATTCCACAAAGATAAATTCTTGAATCAAACAATTCAACATCTATTCCCAGATCCAACAAATCTAGATGAAGCCATAATGACTTGGAACAACACTATTTCCAATGCAGCAGTCTTACATTCACACCAACCAGCAAACATAAGGAAACAAAGTGCCGCATGGTTCAGACCTGAACTTAAACAACTAAAAGTGACCTGCGCAAAAGTGAGTGCAAGTAGCGCTATACAAAATCTACAGAATGTCAATCACTATATATGGCCAAGCTAAAGCTCTACAGAAACACCCTAAACTCCATAAAGAAGGAATACTACTCCATCCTAGCAAAATTCCTCAACTACCCAAGAGAGCTTTTTGAAATTATAAAATCTCTCACTAGTAACACCTCAAACAAAAACACATGTGAACCTGTCATAGATACCCAAATTCTAGCTACCTTTTACAAGGATAAACTAAAACTCCAAAGTCGTACCTATAAATACTCATACCAGACCACACTTGTCTCCAAACGCCACCTGGTCAACATTCTCCCCTTCCTCAAAGGACGCACTTGGGAACATCATTTCTAAAATAAGAAACAACAACTTCCTACCTTGACCCTTGTCCAGTCAGCTGGATAAAAGCAACAAAAGTAGAACTTACTCCCCTCATCCTCCCAATTGTTAACCTCTCCCTCCAACACGGATACATTCCACCCCCCTTGAAACATGCCCTAATATGCCCTATTCTGAAAAACAATACCATGGATAAAAATGTTCCCACGTCATATAGACCCATATCCAGCCTGCCTTTCATAGCGAAACTAATAGAGAAGATAGTACAAATCCAACTTCGGGATCATATTGACACCTTCGCACCCCTAGATGAACACCAACATGGCTTCCGACCATACCACTGAGTTGAGACTCTCCTCACTGTTCTGTTTGATCATCTCATTCGTGGTACGGACAACCCAAAAAAATCATCCTCCTTCTATTTTTAGGCATCACTGCAGCATTAAATAGTATAAACCACCTCATTATGCTCTCCAGGTTACAACAAATAGGCATAAAAGACACTGTACTTCAATCACACATCTGATCCATACAACCAGGAACAAGGCCTTCCACAAGGCTCTGCCCTCATTTAACATTTATCTCCAGCCCATCTGCTCACTCTTCAATAAATTTCAAGTAAACTATCATATATACGCAGATGATATAATGTTATATCTCTAACACCTCAATTCAACAAATCACAGATTTCTTCACTGAAGTAGCAGAATGGCTATCTTCTCACAACCTCATAATCAATTTTAATAAAACCGAAGCTCTCTACATAACAAGGAACCAAAGTTTCACACACACACACATACCCCCCCCCCCCCCCACCTCTATCAGGATTCAAGACGCAAATGTCTCTATCAAAAACAAGGTAAAATACCTCGGAGTCTTTCTAGACTGCACACTCAACATGTCTTCATACATAAAACTAACAACTAATAAAATATTCTATAAATTCAGAATGTTAAAACAACTTTGCCCCCTACTTCACCCATCAGACTTTAAATCTGTCATCAATGCTATTATTACACCCCATTTCGATTTCTGCAACTCTGACCTACAAAGTCTACCTATGCAAACACTAAGACAGCTCCAAACAGCACATGTGCAGCCAGGATAACAATGAACACCATTTCAATAGAACACATCACCCCTATACTATACAATCTACATTGGCTCCCAATCCAGAGCCGCATACACTATAAAATACTCATAACCACATTTAAGTTGATCAAAGACATCGCCCTTTCATACCTCTCCACCCTCACTGCTAAGGAGGTAAACACGCGTAGTCAATGAGTCTGTAACAAAAATAAACTGGCAACACCATCAGAATTCAGGAAAACTAAAAAAATGACAAATAACAGAGCATTCTCCCACTTCTCCCCTACTCTATGGAATAAGCTCTCGGACAATCTAAGCGATATAAATGACCTTGCCACAATCCGCAAAAAAATTAAAACTCATCTATTTATACAACACTTTGGAAACCAAAACGGACCTAATAATTCTGACCTTACCCTTTCCATCACATAAGTAATCTCAAACATGCTCCCCCTCAAAAGGCTCCCCCTAAATGCACCCTAATGTGAGATTCAAGCTATTCACTGCATTGAACTTACATGTATATAGTTTTTCCTTTATTTGTTTTGACTGTGTATAATAATGGGAATGTATATAGTTATTAAATTGTTCCATGTAATTGAATATGTGCCGTATTCTGTACTATTCAAAAGTTGTAAACCGCATTTGATCTGCTGGAAAATGCAGTATAAAAATTTCTAATAAATAAATAAAATAAATAAACACCGATAGTATTAATTATTCTGTGAATAGAGGCTAACAAGGTTAGGGCTCTTCAACCTGGAAAAGAGATGGCTGAGGGAAGATATGATAGAGACCTATAAATTAATGATTGGAGTGGAACGGGTAAATGTAGATCGATTTTTTATGCCATCAAAATATCGAAAGACTAGGGGGCATGCAATGAAGCTACAGGGTAATCTATTTAAGACTAATAAGAGAAAATATTTTTTCACTCAACATGTAATCAAACTCTGGAATTTGCTACCGGAGGATGTAGTAAAACCTGTTAACATAGCTAGGTTTCAAAAAGGTTTGGACAAGTTCCTGGAGGAAAGGTCCATAAATCATTATTGAAGGGGACCCAGAATATCCACTGCTTGACCCAATACAAGCTTTGTGGAACCATTGGGGAAACTGCTAAGTACTTGTCACCTAGATTGACCACTGTTGGAAACAGGATACTGGGCTTGATGGACCTTAGTCTGACCCAGTGTGGCATATCCTATGTTCTTATTCTACTAACTCTCTGCTTTCCTCTCCATTTCTCCTCTTTTTATGGCTCCATGTCACTTTTTCCTCCTATTATTGACACTCCCTAACATTCTTCCCTCATACCAACATCTTCAGACCTTCTCTCCTTATCACCCTCTATCTTTGACATTTCCACTCCCATCCTGTCTTCCTCCCTAGCCTTAGCTCTTGAACTTCACCTTTTTCTTCCCCTCTTGTGTCTCTTGGGGAAACTGCTAGGTACATATGACCTAGATTGGCCACTGTTGGAAACAGGATACTGGGCTTGATGGACCTTGGTCTGACCCAGTATGGCATATCTTATGTTCTTATGTTCTCTCATTCACCTCTCTCTCTTCTCTCTTAAAAAACCTCATCCTCATTTCCGCCATTCTGTCTCCTCTCTGCTTCACATTCCTTCTTTCATCTGGTGACAGTAATCCTAACCCTGGTCGCCCTAGACTATTCTCTCATTCTCGCTCCTCTCTCAACCAATCTAATCTCATCCATATTCCTCTCGTTTCTCCCTCCTCTCTTATGTCTTATGGAATTATTCATTCCCTATCTAATAAACTTACCTTTACTCATGGTCTCTTCATTTCTAATTCTTTCCATCTTCTAACTCTTACTGAAACATGGCTTCTCCCTGATGACACTGCTTCAGTCACTGCCCTCTGTCTCGGCGGCTACCAGTTTTTCCACACTCCTCATGATACTGGCTGTGATGATGGTGTTGGGTTTCTGCTCTCTCCTTCCTGTCACTTCCAACCCCTCTTTCTACCTCCATCTCACTCCTTTTTTTCCTTTGAAGTCCATTCCATTCGCCTTTTTAATCCTTTACCTCTCTGTATAACTGCTATCTATAGACCCCCTGATAAATCCACCTCTACCTTTCTCACTAACTGACTCCTGGTTTTCCCTATTTCTCAATTTATCTTCCCTTTCCCTTATTCTTGGTGATTTTAACATTCATATTGATAACCCTGATGACCCCTATGCTTTAAACTCCTTTCTCTTACCTCCTCATTCAATCTTCAACTTTGCTCTTCTACTCCCACTCATTAGCACAGTCACTGCCTCGACCTGATTTTCTTCTCTAAAGGCCCAATTCCGTCCCAGACGTACAAGTCTTCTGTATGCCCAGTCTGAACCGGACGTACAGAGGGCGTCGCGATTCTGATCCTGCAGTACACGTCTAGCCCCACGGGATCAGAATCACGATCAGGCCTGTATGTGCAGACTGGGACTGCGATTCAGCCCGGCCTGCACATACAGGCCATGCCCGACTAACTCAGTCTGGGCTTTACAATGGAGTCATGGTGCCATGGCATCTGGTTGCCATGGCACCGCAGCTCCATTGTAAAGCCGCCATCCCGACCACTGGCTCCTGCACTTCATTCCCCGCAGCCTGACCCCTGATCCAGCCTCCTAAGGCCAGCGACAGGCTGCAGAGAATGCTCACTGTCCCCTCCTGTCACTTTCTGGCCACGGGCCCACCAACCCCTGGTGACTAGGGAAGTTATTCCACCTCGGAGGTGGAATAACTTCCCCGTGCAGGTCGCCGGCCCCAGACATACAGGGTTGATGACCGCCCACTGCCCGCCCGAACTCCACACCTTCCCCACCCCTGTCTAACTTCCCCATACAACTGACAGGAAGTTAGCAACCGGCGGGAAGGGGCACGAATAGTGGGGATGGACATCCCGTTGGGACATCCATCCCTGCTATTCGTGGGTCGGAGTGATCCCATAACTGTTTACCCTCTAATTTCCATACCTCAGTTCTTATCTGATTATCACCTCCTAAGCTTCACCCTTCATTACTCCCCTTCTCAATCTCATCCTCAGTCTCCTCCAACCTTTTTAGGAATCTTCATGCTATCAACTCATTGGCTCTTTCTATTATTGTCTCTTCATCTCTGTCTTCCACTTTATCTTCCAAATCTGTTGATGATGTTATAGCTTCCTATAATAATGCCCTCTCCTCTGCTCTAGATACTTTTGCTCCAGCCATCCCATGTCCTTTTAGATGCACCATACCTCAGCCTTGGTTGTCTTCAACCACCAACTATCTATACCCTTGCTCCCGCTCAGCTAAGTGCATTTGGCTCAAATCCCTCTCCCTTTCTTCATTTCAAATTCATGCTTACCTCCTTCCAATCAGCCTTAGCACTCACCAAGCAAAACTACTATGTCCATCTGACTAACTATCTTGCCTCTGACCCCACCAACTCTTTTCAACTCATAACTCTCTCCTCAAGAGTCGACCCCCCTTCTCTTTCTGCCCAAATCCTAGCTATTTCCATGGCAAAATCCACAAGATTACACTCCAATTCCCCTCTAGATCAGCTTCATCCCTTCTTCCCCCACCTCAACTTTTCCCTTCAATCTCTGTTTCCCTTTCATCCTTCTCGAAGATCTCTGAAGAGGAAACCTACTATATTCTTTCCTCCTCTAAACCTGTTCTTGCTCTTCTGGTCCTATCCCCACCTATCTCCTTAACTCCATTTCTTCTTCTTCCATCTCATATGTTCACAACCTCTTGCTCTCCATTGCTATTGTCAAGCATGCTGTGGTAACACCTCTCCATAAGAAACCTTCTCTTGACCCTAGTTGTCCTTCTAATTATCAACCCATCTCCCTTCTTCTCTTCATTTCCAAACTTCTTGAGTATGCAGTCCTCTGCCATTCTCTTGAATTTCTCTCCTCTCAATCCCTGCTGGATCCACTTCAATCTGGCTTTTGTTCCCTACATTCTACTGAGGCAGCACTTGCCAAAGTCTCCAGTGACTTGTTCCTGGCCAAATCCAAGGGCCTTTACTTAATCCTCATCCTTCTTGATCTTTCTGATGCTTTTGACACTATCAAACACCACCTTCTCCTCAATACCTTATCCTCGCTTGGTTTTAGGGACTCTGTGCTGTCCTGGTTCCCTTCTTATTTCTCTCATCACTCTTTCTGTATTTCTTCTGGTGGTTCCTCCTCTACTGCTATTCTACTCTCAGTTGGTGTACCCCAAGGTTCTTTTCTGGGCCCTTTCCTTCTTTCTCTCTGCAGCGAGTCCCTTGGTGCTCTCATCTCCTCCCATGGATTTCAATATCATTTTTATGCAGATGATTCTTAGATCTATCTTTCTACATCTGATATCTCTTTGACACTCCAGGCTCACATCTTTGCCTACCTGTCTGACATCGCCACCTGGATGTCATACCACTGTTTGAAATTAAACATGACCAAAACCACACTTCTTATTTTCCCCCCAAACCTTCTCTCCCCCTTTCTCCTTTCTCTGTCTCTGTAGAGAGCACTCTTCTACTTCCTGTTTCCTCAGCCCATAACCTTGGAGTTATATTTGACTCCTCCCTTTCCTTCTCCTCACATATCCAACAGATAGCTAAAACCTGTAATTTTTCTCCTTAACAAAATTTGCCCCTTCCTTTCTGAACACACTACTAAAACACTTGTCCACTTTCTAATTACTTCCCACCTTGACCACTGCAACCTTGCTGATCTCCCTCTGAGCCACCTCTCTCCCCTTCAATCTGTTCAGAACTCTGCTGTGGGGCTAATCTTTCACCAGACTCGATATACTCATAACACCCCTCTTCTTAAATCACTCCAATTCAAACTTCTCCTTCTGACCTATAAATGCATTCATTCTTCTGCTCCTCTCTACCTTTCCTCTCTCCCTACACCCCTCTTCATCAACTCCACTCTTCTACTGTCTACTGACTTGCTTCTCTCTTTGCCCTTTTCTTCTGCTGCTAACTCCAGACTTCAGTCCATTCATCTTGTCGCTCCTTATGCCTGGAATAAACTTCCTGAGTCTGTACATCAGGCTTTATCTCAGTCCCTTTTCAAATCCATGCTAAAGGCTCTCCTCTTTGAGGCTGCTTTTAGATCCTGATCCCTTGTTTCACTTGTGTCCCCTAACCCTTCCTAATCTACCCTTTTTCTTTTCTGTTGTCTTGTCTGTCTTGATTAGATTGTAAGCTTTGACAAGAGGGACCGTCTTTGTATGTATCTGTGCATTGCTGCATATGCCTTGTAGTGCTATATAAATGATTAGTTAGCAGTAGTGGTAGTAGTAGTAGTAAGGACTTCTGGGATGCATAGGCTGCATTTAGCAAAAAGAACAAATATTCATCACAGCATATAAAGAAACGCTTTCATGAGCATCATTAATGCCCTCCATTTCACCCATAAGCATGGCTACGGACAACCATACTCCGATAAATAATGTTAGAAAATATAGAAATATATCTTATTGAAAGTGGTCTGAATAAAGGAATTATGTAAAAATACCGAGCATTAGGAGAGCATAGGAGAGCTTCAGGTTTGCTGGTGCAAATGGGGCAGGATTGAATAGGGATCAATCTTGCATCAAAGAGCCTTCTGACTTCATGATCAGATAGGCAGGAATGAGAAGAAAAGACAGGGTATCAAGGAATTCAAAGATACAGGATTCTTGAAAAATCTTAAGAGTAGGGCACTGAAAAAGTCTCCAAGGACAATCTCCAGCTGGGAGGGTGTCGTTTGACAAAGATTGGACACTTGATTTTTTAAGAGAGGGGGAGGGGGGCCCTGGAGGATTCTTTCCTCACCCTAGAGCAGAGAGGGAACAGTCTTTCATTACTGTAGCCAGTAACTCTAATGCATTATAATTTTCATTAATGCAGCCAGTAGTGAGGTATGCATGTTGCTGGTCATGGTAAAACCACACCTTTTAGTAACTTTCGCATTAAGAAGAGTATTACTAAGTTGCTGTGGAATAATGCACTTTAGATTAGTTCCTGCCAGGGTAAATATAAATTTGTGTTGTTGCAGCTGGGAAAACTGTGGGTTTCTGGCTGCAATAACACAGATGTCAGGCCCTAAGTCAAGTAAGCTCTCTCTTAAAGGGGACATGTAAAAAGAATGTGCTACAATTCCACCTCATCCCCTTGATACCCCATCCATGCACATCCTTTCACTCTCCCCCCCCCCCTCCTCCCCGATACCGCATCTAAATATTCCCTCTCTCCCCTGGCATTCAGTCCAAACATTCCCTCCCACCTGACACTCCTGATTTTGTCCCCGAACCTACCAGTTGGTAAGGAGGAACAATCCCAAGTTGCTCCTGCTTCTTTGTGTGCTTGGGTTCAAAATAACACTTGTCTGCCCCTTGTGTTGTCTTGTGGTACTCTGAAGCTGCTCTTATTTGACATTTGGGATGACAAGAGTTAGGGTATGGTTTTGCTGATTTTTGTTACAGCCCCTTTAAGATGCTTCCCGGAAGTATCAGGCATTATCTTCCCATGGATAATGCAACTTGCCGTGTTAAATGCAAGCTGCATTATTCAATTTGCATCATAATGAGGAGCTTTGCGTGAATTAGCATGTAATTATTATTTTGCTCACATTATGGTAAACCTATGTGCATTATGGACAAATAATGCACACTTTTGGCATGTGTTATTTGGCCAAAAACATGCACTTTTTCCTTAATTTATTTATCAGGTTTTTTATACTGCTTTATCATGTCAGTCAAAGTCATTTACATTGTAATTTAAACTTGGTAATATAAATTAAACAGGACATTGATAGCTTGGATTTTTCTGAGGCAATAGAGGTCTGACTTGCCCAAGACCACAAGGAGTGCTAATGGGAATCAAACCCTGGTCTCTTGGTTCTCAGCCTACTACTCTAACCATTAGGCTGCATTTCCATTCTGTGTTAGCAACTAAAAATGCACATTAGTAACTAAAAATGGTCTGTATCACTGTGCTTTAGTGCATAGGCTCATATATTTATATTTGCTGTATATCTAGATGAAATGAGAGAAAGAGACAGTTACAAAAAAAGGCTTCCTATAAAATCCACATCAGCATTAGCATTTTAACCATGGATTATATTCTTAAACTGCAAATCAAATCCCAAGGAAAATAAACACTTTCACTTTTGCCCCCAGTCCTGAAGTGCAACACATTCCATTATTAGATTTTATACATTTGGAGTTGCAAGAAGTTCTTGCTGTGACTCTGATACAAGAGTGAGGCAAAAGGCTTCTAAATAGAAATTAACATCTCTTTTATTGCTAATTAAAAGCCCTTTGCTTTCACTCCACATGGCCGCTACAGCTGTTTCACATCCTCACATTGCTATAGTAACATATAAATTCAAAGAGAATATTGAAAACAGCACCTGGCACTTGCTGCACCTGCCGTGATAAAACTATATTTCATTCTGTCAGTAAATTAACATTCTCTGGGGCCAAAAAAAGGCAGATTCTTTTCTCATTCAGGTTCTCTCAATATCCCCAGTTGCAAAGAGACAGCAGCGTTCTTCCATTCTTGCTACTAAATATATCACATTGTATTTTGCTTCCCTGATGCAATGCCTTCCTCTTCCACTTTCAAAAGATTTCCCTGGGGTTCTACCTTCAAGCATTAGCTTGTAACAATGCTTAATGCCATGTCAAGATCTCTTAAGGAAGATGCAACTTGTCATGCCCTTTCAGCACTGAACCTTCATCTCCTGAAATTCCGAAAATGCGTTCTGAGTGTTTGAACCATGAGCAGACAAATAAAAGACTAAGAAGTCATTTGTAAAACTAATGACTGACAGCGTGCTTTTTCATTAAATGCAGATAAAAAGAGAAGCATGCCCTAAAGTGCACTGATCTTGTATGTATAAGACAATCTTCTCTACCATCCTCCCTTCACCCCGTTTTTCCCCTTATGTTTGATATTTCAGGAACATATTTGGACAATGATAAGTAACAAAAATCATTCACCCCTCCGTTCTCTCTCTGCATGGAACAGCTTTCCAGAGAAGACAAAAATGGTAGCCTCTCTCTTCTACTGCCAGCTGGAGAGACTGTTTCACCTTGCTGTGTCACATGCCTGAATTAGACTACCCGAGTCTGTTCATCAGGCCATCTCTGGTCCTATTCAAATTCAGGCTGCTTTTGGAACCTGACCCGCTTATTCTCCAGTTTAACATACTCGTGTTTTTTTATCATTTCCATTAAACGAATCTAAACCCCCTGTTTGTTTTGCTTGTCTGTCTTGAATAGATTGTAAGCTTTATTGAGCAGGGACGGACTTATGTGTTTATATACAGCGCTGCATATGCCTTGTTGCGCTACAGAAATGCTAAGTAGTAGCAGTCATAATAGTACTAGTAAAGAAAACATAGGAAAAGCACAGGATATACATATTTGAGAAGTGAAGGTAATGCACATGTCTTGCTTGGTCACCTAAACATTTTTGCCCGTGCTAATCACTCATACATGGCTACCTACAAATTAGTGTGCACACAATCAATCTGCATATGCAAAAAAAAAATCCTACTGCACACTCAAATGTGTGGAAAATTTTTAATACCACAAAAATCAGGAAAAAATCGAGGAAATCTGCAAACAGCATTTTTGGGGGGTCATGCACACTCTTAATGGGCATTTGCCGGTACATACAGTTGGTAACCTTTATGTGCAGAAAATGAGCTGCATCACTTGAGGCTTTACACATGTAAATGCCTGTATCTAAAAGTGCAGGCACCAATTACGCAACACAAACACATATACATATATATTTGTCGGTAGTTACACGCCTATGTGCTGGATTCTCAAGAAACGCTCATACAAGAGGAGCTGAGTGAAATACTGAACTCTTTTTATTGATTTTTTTGAGATGTCAGACACCACGGAGAGTAGCACAGTCGCCCCCTGAATCACTAGTGGAGGCCAAGGTCCAAACTATCGGGTACCTGTATCTCAAAAACATACATATAATTGTACAATGGGAACTACCCATGCATCACCCAATATTTACTGCAACAGTCAGCATTTTTTTAAAATGACAATTGCTGCAGTGAATTGAACTCTGGATATACAACATCAGCATTCAGATAGCAGCTGGCGTTGAATATCTTGATGCTGCAGTCAGTGCCAGAACTATCCAGATAGGGACAATTTGCAGCTGCTATTTCCACTTTTAAATGCTTCTAAAATAACCTCCTCAGAGGCCATTTTACTAAAGTATGGTAAGTATTTGCACTTACCATGTGTTATTTGTTAAAAATAAAGAGTGGTAATTGCAAAGCCTCTGGTAGATTGATCCCTAGTAGTAGTATTGTGACATTACTATTGGAAGTCATAGCCAACATTTTGAACTTTGTGACTCTGGGGCAGGAGCAGATAGGGACCATTTCTGCCCTGCTCCACTACATAGTAATATAGTAACATAGAAAATGACAGCAGATAAAGACCAGTATGGTCATCTAGTCTGCCCAGCAAGGTGGCAAGAGTAGGTGCACTTGCCACTCCGTGCAGGTCACCTCTCCCCATGCTTTGGTTTAGAGGTATAGCCACTGCTCCATGTAGGTCACCCCTGTTTGTTCAGATATCAGAGATAGATATGCTTATTTTTATTTTATCCTGTTGCTATAAAGGGATCCACTGTGTCTGTCCCATGCCATTTTGAATTCACTGTATTTGCCCCCACCACTTCCATTGGGAGAGCATTTCAAGCATCCACCACCCTTTTAGTGAAAAAGTATTTCCTGTCATTGCATTTCAGTTTACCCCCTTGCAGCTTTGTGTTATGCCCTCTAGCTTTACAGCTTCCCGATCTTTGGAAGAGGTTTGTTTCTCCATTAATACTCTTTAAGTATTTAAAGGTCTGAATCAAATCTCCCCTGTCTCTCCTCCAGAGTGTACATATTTAGGTCTTCAAGTCTCTTCTCATAAGTCTTCTGATGCAGACCCCAAATCATTTTGGTCACCTTACTCTGAACCGTCTCCAGTTTTTTATATCCTTTGTGAGA
This sequence comes from Ichthyophis bannanicus, assembly GCA_033557465.1. NCBI lineage: Eukaryota > Metazoa > Chordata > Amphibia > Gymnophiona > Ichthyophiidae > Ichthyophis > Ichthyophis bannanicus. The sequence continues at coordinate 394,864,178 of CM066035.1, forward strand.
TACGGTCTCCAAAACTGAACACAATATTCCAAGTGAGGCCTCACCAGCGACTTGTACAATGGCATTAGTACCTCTTCATTTCTGCTGGTAATTCCTCTCTGAATGCAACCCAGCATCCTTCTGGCTTTTGCCACCACCTTGTCACACTGTTTTGCCACCTTGAGATCATCAGAAACAATCACACCAAGGTCTTTCCTGGATACAAGAGATATCCCTGGGTGAGAGAGAGTCTGGGTATGTTGTTGGGGACTGCTCTTTAGGGAGGTTTCATTTCAAGAGACTTCTGGTCGGGTGCACTTATCTTGAGAGGGCAGCTTGTTGAGGAATGCTATTCTGGGGATATCACTGTTGGGAGGATCTAGATTGAGGGACGTCACCACCCTCTACAGTGTAACCTGTTTAAGATTAATAAGAGAAAATATTTTTTTCACTCAATGCATAATCAAACTCTGGATTTCGTTACCAGAGAATATAGAAAAAGCTGTTAGTGCAGCAGGGTTTAAGAAAGGTTTGGACATGTTCCTGGAGGAAAAGTCCATAAACCATTATTAAAGATGACCCAGGTAGTCCACTGCTTGCCCTAATACAAGCATTAAGGAATCTGTGTGTCTTTTTGGGAAACTACGAGGTACTTGCAACCTGGATTGGCCACTGTTGGAAACAGGATACTGGGCTTGATGGGCCTTGGTCTGACCCAGTATTGCATTTCTTATGTTCTTATGACCTTATGAGTTCATATATGTGACAAGGGTGCCAATTGGATGGGGGCAGAGGGAGCCATTGAGCCAATCATCTGCCATTTAAAGTAAAGGAGTGCAATTATTGCAGCAGCCCTTACCCAATATGTTGCCAGCTTTAAATGGCAGATGATCAACTCAATGGCACCCCAGCTGCAATTGCAGCAAAAGATCCTCTTCTCTCTGCCATGGGACATAGGATCCCCATGAGCAGAACATAAGAGCGCAGCTGAAATCTTTGCCTCATTTCAGGCTGTCTGCCCGGGAGGACCCTACCCCCTGCGAGCAGAAGAGAGGAGCACTGCTGCAATCGTGGCAAACTTAGGGGTCAGAACAGGGTGGGCCATACAGACCCTGGCCCCAGAAAAATTTTGAAACAGCGCAGTCCACCAGCAGGAAGTTGTAAGACCTATAACTTCCTGCCACCTGCTGATTACCATGGTGCATTCTGCTTTGGTTATGTTCAGTGTGCTGCAAGCTTGTGTGCTCACTGCTCCCCGTTACCATCCTGTGATCTTCACCTGTCGGCAGTAATATGGAGTCCAGCACCACCTTGACCTTCTGCTGAGCTTGCTGCAGCCCACATTACATGCAGCATCATGACTCAGCTTGTTTGCTTACTGGCCATCCTCACCGTGGGGAGATCATTGGCAAGTATGCGGATTGGTTACTGCTGCCACATTGGGCCTGTCTGCTTCTGACCACAGGGAGATCGTCAGCAGGACCAATTCATTGGTGCTGCCACCCCAGCCAGACCTGCAAATTCCCTGCTGCTCTGAGTGCCCCGTCTACCCCCTCCACAGAGAGTTCATTGGAAGACAAACAGACCAATGCAGAAAGGCGGTGCTGAAATTGCATTCTATCAACTTTTTATACCTATTTGCAACGCACCAATAGCGCACATCTTCAGTATGGGCATGCATAAGTAACATTGTATATGATGGCAGATAAAAAACAGTATTGTCCATCTAGTCTGCCCAGCAAGGTGGCAAGAGTAGGTGCATCTGCCGCTTCTGTGCAGGTCACTCCTCCCCATGCCTTTGTTTAGGGGTGTACCCACTGCTCCATGCAGGACACCCCTATTTTTTGAGATATAAGAGATAGTTATATTTATTTTGATTTTATCCTGTTGCTATAAAGGGATCCACTGTGTCTGTCCCATACCATTTTGAATTCCGTCACTATATTTGCCCCCACCACTTCCATTGGGAAGGCATTCCAAGCATTCACCATCCTTTCAGTGAAAAAGTATTTCCTGACGTTGCCTTTCAGTTTACCCCTTTGAAGCTTTATGTTATGTCCTCTACTTTTACAGCTTCCCCGTCTTTGGAAGAGGTTTGTTTGTTCATTAATGCCCTTTAGTATTTAAACATCTGTATCATATCTCCCCTATACCTCCTCTCCTCTAGCGTATACATATTTAGGTCTTCAAGTCTCTTCTCATATGTCTTTTAGAGTAGGCTCCAAGTCATTTTGTTCACCTTCCTCTGAAACATTTCAAGGATTTTTATATCCTTTGTGAGATACTGTCTCCAAAACAGAAAGCAATATTCCAAGTGAGGCCTCACCAGCGACTTGTACATTGGCATTAATACCTACTCCTTTCTGCTGGTAATTCCTCTTTGTAAGCAGTGTGACCCACACTGTTTTGCCACTTTGAGATTCTCAGAAACAATCACTCCGAGATCCTTCTTCTCGTCTGTGCACACCAATCTCTCGCCCTCTATCGCATACAATTCCCTTGGATTTCTGCATCCCAAGTGCATGATACTGCACTTCTTCACATTAAATCTCAACTGCCAAGCATTAGACCATTCTTCCATCTTTTGTAAATCTTTCCTCATGTTATCCACCCCCTCAGGGGAGTTCACTCTGTTGCAAATTTTTGTGTCATCTGCAAAAAGGCAGACTTTTCCATTCAGTCCTTCAGCAATATCACTCACAAATACATTTATTTATTTAACAGTACTTCTATACCGCGCTCTTTCTTATCAGTGCATTTCACAATTAACAATATGACTCTCGGACAGTAGAGATCTGTCCTGAGTTTACATATAACAAGGAAATTAACATGGATTTAAACCGGGGGAAACTATGTACATTTGAAGCAGAGATAGATGAAGGATGGTTTTCTTTTTACAAAGTTGGTATTCTATTACAATAGTGTACATCTGGAGTCGGTACAATTGATTACAAGTTCAATCTGGTCTGTATTACATGTTCTGTAAATTACATATTTTGTAAATCATATTAAGGGATTGGGTTGTGAGGGGGGAGGGGAGGCATTGTTGGGTTGTGAGAAGTGCTTAAGGAACTTAAGGTGCTTGAGGACTTTTCTGAATTGCATGAGGTCACAGTACCAGTCCCAGAACCGATCTTTCATCCGAGTAAGTTCCATTTTACCATCACCTTCTGTCATCCCCAACCAGCCCCCAACAGAAAGCGAATCCCTGGCCCAGTGTCCCCGATCCCCCCACCCATCCAAGTAAAAAGAATCAATGGTGGCCCAGCAGCCCTGAACCCCCAAGCTCCACCCATCCAAAAATAACCCTGGTGGCCCAGCAGCCTCAAACCCCCCACCTCCTCCTGGTACCTTTAGAAATGAGCAGAAGCATTGCCTACACACTCCTGCTCTTGCCCTGCCATCTTGAAAAATGGCAGCACCTAGCCCCAAACAGTGCACCTGAGATGCATCAGGCGGAGTCAGACTGCCATATAAGGCATATTCTATCCTATATGGTAGTCTGACCTCACCCGGTAGGGTGGATGAGGGCCGCTGGGCCACCAGAGATGGTTTTTGCTTGGGTGGGGAGGGGATCAAGGCCGTTGGGCTACCAGGAATTTAATTTCTGTCAGGGGCAGAAGCCCCCGACTGTATTTTGATGGCATCAGGGGCTTTTCCCGATGCCTGGAACAGCTTTGAGATTTCTCCTCAGATGATCCAGGCATTAGGGAAAGCTCCCGATGCCATCAAAATACTGTCAGAGGGGACACACTAGATGTTTAAACCACCTCAGACCCAGGCACAGAGATAATGCCGCTAAGGCTGGTTGAGAAATCCTCTACGCTTTTCTCTGCATCGGGCTCAGACAATATTTGCATACGAGTTTATTATGTGCAGCTCATTTGCCTATAATTGAAAGATATTTAAATACTCTTGGCATTAATTGTGCACTAGTTTTTCTGTCTCTGTTTTCACGCGTGTCCTGTCTCCTTTCTGCATTTGACAGTAGCAGTTAGTGTGCTTAAAAGTGACATTATCTATGCTTAAAGGCCACACTAGTCTTCTGCATCTGCCTGAAAGGCAGGTAATGACAGGAGGGAGTATAGAACAGTACCTGAGAGGGTTGATATTCCAGGCAGGAGGAAGTGGTGGGGAGGGCTGGAGAAATGTACTAAAGTCAACAATTAGTTAAAAGATAAGACTGTCAATAAACAAGCATTTCTTTTCTGGTATTTCCATTTATCTTATATGGGCTTTTTCAGAAATCTTAGCTATAAACTTTAAAATAAAATCTTAATAGTAGTAATATATATCTTTTACGAATAAGTTATTTATTTATTTAAACTTATGTCATTGATTTTTCATTGATTATTTATCATTTTTCATTCTCCTAGTCTGGATTGGCCCCCTTCAGTGTTGTATAGTATATGACGTTGGTTATAGCTGTTTGACATCTAATAGTTCCTTCACACCCCAGTTTTATGGTTTGGTTTTGCAATTGTTCCCTATGGGGTAGTTTGGTATATAAAGCTGTACTTTACAAATTTATTTTATGTTATGGTGCAAAGTAATATTTTGTACCAAAAATAGATAAAAGTTGTACACTGTACTCAGGCCATAGCTAATAGAACATTAGGTAATTCATATGTTTTAGTTCATAGATTTAGGATGTGCATGGACCTGATATTTTTGTAAAAAATGGTGATTCTTATACTTCCCGGCGACATCGCTCTTAAGTATATTCACACGTCAAGGCTCTGACGTCAGTGGATTTCTCCCGCTAAAATTTCACTTAGAGCGCAGAAGCGGGCATTTTTTAGATCATGGTTAGCTGCTTTGAAAGTCAGAACGGCTTGCTGCCTTGTCAAAAAATGTTTTTGATATTGCAAGCTGCTACAGTAGGCTCCTTTACTATTTTCAAGCTTAGAGGGAGTCCTATTAAGCCTTCTTTTACTGATCTAAAACTCGGGGTATATGTAATTTTTGGGAAACTGGTACATCGGACCTTGGTTAGGCAGTTTTTTTTATCATTCCTAAGCTCAGAGCGAGCAGCAGGAAGCTTTTTATCATCGTTTCAAAAAGTTTTCAAAAAGTTTTCTAAGGTGCATCATTATGGTCATTGTCACAGGGTGGATCTAGGGCAGCATGAGAGAATGCAGGGCAGTATGAATGATCAAGGAAAAAGTGACAGGATGAATGAAAGAATGCTTGACAGTTGCCAGGGACAACGAAAGCACACGTGCCCAGAGCCCAGAGAGACACACCCCGGGAGTAAGGCACGGGACTCTGCTTCACCTAATGAAGCGCAGCTGAAGAAAGGTGGAGTCAGAAAATACATAGATAAAACGGACTACCAAACATTCAGAGGTAGGCTACCTTGGAGTGAGAGGCTACCTTCGAGTGGGAAGCAAGCTTGGAGAGAGAGGCAAGCTTGGAGAGACAGGCTACCTTGGAGAGAGAGGCTACCTTGGAGTGACAGGCTACCTTCGAGTGGGAAGCAAGCTTGGAGAGAGAGGCAAGCTTGGAGAGAGAGACAGCCTTGGAGAGAGAGGCGTTCTTACAGGCAATCTTGGAGAGAGGAGCCGAGTAGGCAGTCCTGGAGAGAAGAATTGTGGAAAGAGTCCAGAGACCTGTGTGGCTCTGAGAAAAGGCAAGTGAAATATAAGAAAGCTGCAATAGCAGATACAGGGGAAAAGAAGGGACATTCAGAGGCTGATAGCAAGTTTTCTCCTGTTTATAAAAGTATTAAAAGAAGGGAATTTCACCTACCGAGAGAAGCAGAAGAAATCCCTTATTACAGTGAACTCTTAGCTCCAAGAGAAACACCGTTACTCAGTTTGCAATCGGGTACAGCTGAACCGGGAGAGCTGAGGCAGACCCAGCAGGGAGCGTATCACAATTACTCAGCTAGCAAGCTAAACAGAGACCTGAGCTATCCACTGAAGCACCAGCGGGGGCAGGGTTCTAGAAAACCACATACAGAGTTTGGTGACCTTCCCCAGGGAAGCAGTGCTACTCAGAGGAAGAGGAACTTCCTAACTAACGAGGCAAATCTGCCATACTTTCATTCTACATTAGAAGTGGGCAATGCAGATTCCTCCGGACCAGAATTGATGGAATATGAAGATTCTGGTGCATTAGAAGATACAGAATTAATGGAATGTTCTCTTACTACAAAAGAACCTGAATACTCCTTAAGGTAAAGGTTTGTGTAACCTTAATTCCATAGGCAAGTAGCAAAGGCTACAAACTCTCTCACTCTCTCCCTAGCCAAACAGACAAAGTAGGCTGTTTGTTCTTTTCTTTTGTTTGACGTTATATGCTGAAGAAAGCTATTTGTGTTATCCAGTTACTTTATGTTATAAGCCAAGTTAGGCTATTACTTTCTGTTGTTAAAGAAGAAAACCTCAAAGGGACGGGGAATAAAACCCTAAAAGAAGAGAAAGTCTTATGTGTGATTTGTATAGATACAAGCACGGCACAACTACCACCGTCATGAGCCAAACCATACCAGCAGTCAAGGCTGGGGCGGATGAGGTGTGACATCATGCATATTTTAAGGTGCTTTTATTTCGAATTTTGGTTTGCTGTGAACATTTTCGATTATGTATGCCGGGTAGGCAGGCTTTTTTGTCATTTCTAAGTTTATAGCAAGCAGTAGGAAGTATTCTTTTACCGTTCCAAAAGTTTTTTAAGATGCATCATTATGTCTATTTATTTATTTACATTCTCTTATATACTGTGCTATTCTGCATCAGTGCGGTTTACATTGAACAAACTGAAATTACATTGAACAGGGCATTATAACTTGGAGATAACTATTTTACAGGGAACATGGGCTATGGAGGGTTAAGTGGCTTGCCCAAGACCACAAGGAGCACCTGTGGGACTAGAAACCCCAGTCCTTCTGGCCCAAGGTTACTGTCCTCTAGTGGGATTTGAACCCCCTGACCTTCTGGCCTGAAGTACCTTGCCACAACCACTAGGCCACTGCATGTTCCAAGGTACCTTCACTTTGGACTTTGGTTTTCAACAAGGTCTGGTGAGATTTTTCAATGCCGTTTTTGATAATAATACACAGGCAACAATCGAAACAAGATATCCATAACCATTTGTTGGAATTTAGATATTTAGAGCAGGTCTTTCATTCCCCCCCCTCCTTTTTCATTCCTTTTTTAATATTTTTTATATTATTATGCATGGCAGCTCGCTTTCATACGCTTAATTTATTTTTATTTTTATCTTCCTTTGATCTTGACATGGTGATCAATAATCCCCCTTTCCTTTCATCTTTTTTCCTTAACTTCTCTTTATGCCCCGAAGGTTGGTGCGTTGGAAGAGTTCAAACCAAGCATTTGGTGTTTATTGTAATATTTAAAAATTGGATTAGAACACACACTAAGACAACAGCTTGTGGTTTCCTGTACCGGAATGTAAATATTTTATTCCAAATCTTCAATACATTTACATATTCATTTAAATAACTATTAAGTTTATTTATCATTAGAGTAAAGAGGTTGGGTTTTAACTTTGTTTCTTTGGAAGGACACTATGTAAGCATCCTTATCAAAATAAGATTTTATTCAGCATATCTTTTCATATTTCATTTGGGTCCTAGTCCCTGATAGACAGGTGTGTTCACATATTCCACCGTTGGTTTGTTTGTTTGTTTTTTAAATATTTTGTTTTTTATGGGTGGTTTGCTCCCCTTTTTCCCTCTTCTGTTTTTATCCTTTGTTTGTATCTTTTGTTTTTATCTTATGTTAACACAGATTGTTCCGGACATAGAATATACATATACACAGGTATGATGCTCTCAATTTTTTTGTCACACCCCTAGTGAGTCAGTTTCAAACATACTCCACAGAAAACATTTTATGTATGTGTATGATTATAATTTATGATGTTATTAAGTAGTTTATGTATTTTAAAGGTTTTTTATTGTTAATTTATTTATTTTGATGAGAGATATATTTTTATACACTTTGCATGTATAATTTTTATATTTTTATGGATTATATTCATTTGTTCCTCCGTTTCAAGTATGCATGTGTTAGGTGTAAGCTTGTATATGTTTGTATTAGTATATGTTTATTGATGTTTCTTAGTCTTATATATTTCTAGTTGAGCATTTTGTTCATTTATTTATTTTTTCATATTGTATATTATTCTTTTATAATGTATATGTTTTTATCATTGCATTTTTTAGCCATTTTAGCCCCTGAGGAAGGCTCCACGAAACACGGCCTGTGTCGGGCCAATGGCTGATATCGATTAACGGAATAAAATAAAATATATTCTTCCTTTGCAATCCACGCCTTGTACTGGTGAAAGGCAGGTAATGACAGGAGGGAGTCTAGAACAGTACCTGAGAGGGCTGATATTCCAGACAGGAGGGAGTGGTGGGGAAGGGCTGCAGAAATGTACTAAAGTCAACAATTATTTAAGTTAAAAGATAAGACTTTCAATAAACAAGCATTTCTTTTCTGGTATTTCCATTTTTCTTATATGGGCTTTTTCAGAAATCTTAGCTATAAACTTTAAAATAAAATCTTAAAATTACACAAAAGAAAATTTGCAAAAGAATACTTTGGCAGTAGCAGTTATTGCAATTTGTCTGATTCTTTGTAAAATCTTTGTTAGTGACATTGCAGAAGGGCTGTCTGTTAAGGTTTGCTTGTTTACGGATGATACCAAATTCTGCAATAGAGTAGACACCCAGGAAGGAGTAGATAACATGAGGAGGGATCTAGCTAAGCTTGAAGAAAGGTCTAGAAATGTAATGCTAAAAAATGCAGGGTCATGCATTTGGACTGCAAAAATCCAAAGGAGCAGTACAGTCTAGAGGATGAGGTACTTCTGTCCACAAAAGAAGAGCAGGACCTGGGCATAACTGTGTCTGATGATCTCAAAGTAGCTAAACAGGTTGAAAAGGTGACTGCGAAAGCCAGAAGGATGCTTGGGTATATAGGGAGAGGAATGGCCAGCAGAAAAAAGGAGGCAATAATGCCTATATATAAGTCTCTGGTACAATCTCATTTGGAGTATTGTGTTCAATTCTGGAGACCGCAGCTTCAAAAGGATATAAACAGGTTGGAATCGGTGCAGAAGGTGGCTGCTAAAATGGTTAGTGATCTTTGTTATGAGGACAGACTTAAAGATCTTAATATGTATACTTTAGAGGAAAGGCGGGATGGGACGATATGAGAAAGACATTTAAATACCTCTGTGGCTTAAATGCATAGGAGGGTCTCTTTCAATTGAAGGCAAGCTCTGCTACGAGTAGACATAGGATGAGAGTGAAAGGGGATAGACTGAGGAGTAATATGTGGAAATATTTCTTTATGGAAAGAGTGGTAGATGCATGGAATAGTCTCCCAGTGGAGGTAGTGGACACGAGGACAATATCCGAATTCAAAAAAGCATGGGCCAAACACAGAGGATCTCTAAAGGTAAAAAGGAGACTATTGTAATTGATATGGGAGGGCAGACTAGATAGGCCAAGTGGTCTTTTTCTGCCGTCATGTTTCTATGTTTCTATGTCCAACATGCAATAATAAAACCAATAACAAAAAGGGGCACAAACTCAGTTCCATCCTTTCTACCTTGTATCACTGATGACACCATCATAGTTTAAAAGTAAAAAGACCTTATGCAACCCCTACTGCTTAATAAAGTAAATGGGTCACACAACTAGATTCGTTCTTAAGTGTCATCAAGTTGATGTTGACTTTGGCGAACCTGTAGATAGTTGTCCATGTTACAAGATGTGGTTGGAAGTAGATTGCCAGACCTTTTTTCCACACGCAGTAGTAAGCCTACAGCACCTGGCTTTCTAATGTGGTGTCCCATCCAAATAGAAACAATGCATGACCTTGCTTAGCTTCTGAAATCAAACAAGATTGGGCACATGCAGGGTGATGTGGCTATAGTAGCAAATAAATTAGTCATCTGCTGTAGTACTAGCATGGTGTCAAGGAGAGCTTCCTTAAGAAGTACATAGGATGTTATTGGATAGTCAGCATATTAATGTGTGGTTGAAAATTGCTAACACCTTGAACCTTCTTTGCAAAAGTTGCCAATGAATGAGATGTGGCACATTATTCTGCATTTCTGTATAGGAATTTCTTTCCATTAGAACTTCACAGCCAGCTAGGATATGCGTTAATGTTTCCAGCTCTTTCTTACACAATCTACATAGGTCTGTTTAACCAGGGGGGGGGGGGTTAATGCTTGCTTGTGATGGGGTATCTAGGAAGTTATCCATCCCTCCCCCAAAGGGATTATCAGCAGCCCACCTTAAAAGGGTCTACAGCTCAGAACTCAGGGATAGGAGAGCATGATTCAGACAGAGGGATTAAGAGGCCAGCTGTGTGCACAAGGGAGGAGAAGAGGCCTGTGTGGACAGAATGCTCCTTCCAAGCAGGGCTGGGAGACGAGTCTGGCCGTAAGGTAGGTAATTCGTAGACATTGAAGTCCAAGTGACTGACTGGACTTTGTGCTGAACTGAATTCTGTGCTTTAAATTCTGGGTCAGGGGAAGGGCACTGAGAACCAGCCTTATGAAGGTAACAAATTGGAGTGATTGCTGGACCACTAAAGGGAAAAAAAGTGTTTTTTGTCTGGCCCAGAATTGTGTGTCCAATCTTTTAGAAGCCCCCTTGCCACCGCATGCCATGCTATACCACATTGCTGTAACCAGTTTTGTCCAAAGTCAAATGGACTGAGCCGTGCCTTTCAATCTCTCATCCATAGTTTAGAGTTCCACATTCCTTAAACATTCATGTGTCCAGTCTTGATTGATGTATGGTCCCTGGAGCAACAGTTGCATTTCCCACTACATTAGTGTAGTAGTTGCTGTATGGAAGAACAAATGGCATTAAAATCATCTATGCAAGCTTGGGGATAGAGCATGGGGATGGAGCTTGGCCCCACCAACCAAAGAGGCTTTCGGCTGCTCCTGGTGGCAAAGGTCCTCTTCCGTCTGCTGTGGGAGAGATTGGATTCCCATGGGCAGAAGGAAGAGGAAGGCCGGTGATCCCTGCAGCAACAAAAACAGAGCTGCCAAATTACCAGTTCCAGGAGTGAGATTCTTTGCCAGTTCCAGTTTTACATTTGCATTGCAATGCAGTATGGTACTTGTAGTACTTGATTTTTACCCATTAGAATCAGTGTTGCGGGTCCAATAATGTATCAGAATGAGAATGGCAGAAATCCAGGACTGGCTTAAAATCTCACTCCTGGAGCTGGATAACTTGGCAATTCTGCAAAAAGATGGGTGGGGGGAAGGAAGGAACTAAGGTAGAGAAGGCAGAACAAATTTAAAGGTGCGGTGGGCTTACAAAAAAAGAGGATGGGTGGGATTTTAGGACGGGATGAGAGTGCTAGGGGGTTTGTGAAGAAGGGAGAGTCTGGCAGGGTAACAGAGTAAGGGAGTCAGCAGGAGAGGGGTTGAAGAGGGGAAAGAGTACAAGATGTTGCTGAAAGGTGCATTCCCCTCCCCTTGGAACACACACCGGCACTCCACCTCCACATGACACACACACATCCCTAAAGCACCCCTTTTTGTGCAAGTGATTTTTTATATCAAGCACATATTTTGCTTGATATAAAAAATAAACCAGAATACCTTTGTTTTTTAGTCTTTTCTACTGGTCTGTTCTTTGACATTTTTAGAAGGATTTACTTCTATTGATGCCATCTAATAGTTACTCTACAGATGTGTCACAGCCAGGAAAGAAAGGAATCTGAAGAACAATTGTTAACACTAGAAGCCCCAAAAGGAATTTTACCTAGAAACCCCAAAAAGTGTCAATTAACGCATTATCACAACGACTGCATTTAACATGAAATGCAGATGTGAATTAATGTGAAGTTACTTATTGGTTAAATACGTGCAGTATGTGACATCATTACATGATGTCATCATGTGATTATTGTTTGTAATGTCGGAGTAAAACTGTAAACAGTGATTGAGATGCGCCACCTAGCGGGAACATGAATTTATACCTAGAAGCCCCAAAGTACGTCAATTGACGCATCCAAGACAATTGAGTGCGTCAATTGACGTACTTTGGAGCTTCTAGGTATAAATTCATTTTCCCGCTAGGTGATGCATCTGTCATTAATTTTCGATGCACATATTTTAATATCTTGACCTTGCTAACAAAGTCATGGAACATGACTGACATGGTTCTAGCAGTGGCGCTAGTATACAACTTTGAAGATACATTTGCGTCAATTGACACCCTTTGGAGCTTCTAGTGTTAAATCAATTTATAGTGAATAAATCAATAAATTGATTTATTCAACAGTGTTCCTCAGATTCCTCTTTCCTGGCTGCAACTCATCTGCAGAGTAAATATTATGAGATATCATCAACAGAAGTAAAGCTTTCTAAAAAAAGTTTGAGTTATCTTCTGAGAGTGAGAGGAAAACCCACAATGGTTTTTCAATGAATACTTGGTTTTGCCTGCAATAGGGATGAGGAAGAGAACAGATGTTTGCTGAGTGTGGACTTTAGGAGATGATGGACATAAGACAAGTGGCTGCATAAAGGGAATACATGGCAAACAGCACTATTTCAAAACATCCCAAGTTTGGTGAGTGGCAGAAAGGTGGGACATAGCCTACTTCAGTTCAAGCCCTTATCACCCCCCATTTTAACTACTGCAACAATCTGTTACAAAGTCTACCAGCCAAAAACCTCAACATTCTCCAAAGAGCACAAAACTTTACAGCAAGAATCATTAGCAAGGCCCCACTAACCAATCATATCACACCCACTCTATATGACCTCTACTGGCTCCCAATACTGAGTCGAATAAAGTTCAAGACTCTCATGACAACCTTTAAACTGATCAACAATAAAGCACCATCCGCTCTCTCGACACTCCTTCATACCCCATCGGTTACAAGATCTTGAAGGGAAAATGCACTACACTCCCTTAAGATCCCCAGCTCAATTCGCATAATGAAACAGACCATGAGCTCCAGAGCCTTCATCTTCACTGCCCCTAGTCTTTGGAACTCCCCACCACCATTAATCCGCTCTTTCAGATTTTCAGAAAAACCCTCAAAACCCACCTCTTCACTGCACACTACAGAGTTGGCGATACTAGCCTAAACTCACAAGTGTCTTAGCCACACATATAATGACCATACCCAGGCACCTAACCCCTTGCTGCACTGTACCTCACACACATAAGTCCATTTAATATGTGTTTATAGTTTTATGTATAGAGTTCTCCAGTTCAATTAAGTTTCTCGACTGTTAATATTATCATGTTAAAAGTTTCAACTTGATATATGTAACATGTTGGTTCCTTGTAAACCACCCCTGATCTCTAGAAGGGGTGGTATAGATATGTGTAAGAAAGAAAGAAAAAAAGAAAAGCACAGGGCCAAAATAATCACCGTATTGCTTCAGAGAATAAATACATATTGCAGCATTAACTAGGTATTATAATTAGATATATAATTTGCATCCTGTGAAGTTCTAGAAAGCAGGAACAGACGCTTTTTCCGCTAAGTAGTTACAGAATAAGACTAGGGGGAGGCATGTTTTCTGAAGTGGTTGTAACCTTTATAAAACCTTTTATTTGCTTAAATAAAATGATTGTATTTGCTGATCACTTTAGACCTTAGTAATGTATAAAGAGGCTATGATAGTCTAAGGGGCTTGTTTACAAAGCCGCGGTAGTGGTTCGCGATCGCGATCGCAGCCGCGGCCCCATTGAAATCAATGGGGCCGCGGCTCCGATTACGATCGCAAACCGCTACCGCGGCTTTGTAAACATGCCCCTAAGTGTTTACTGCTCAGTAATTATTTTTATTCCACCTATGCATTTGCACCTTCACTGCAATTTTTTTTTAAAACATTCAATTTGAAGTAGAAATACTAGCATTTGAATAGAGTTCACAAAGGAGTTTTGGAAAAAGGGGGGGGGGGTGAAAGGTATCACCATTAATAGTAATGAGGAAGGAAGGCACCAATGTATAGGTTGCAGGGGGGGCACCAGATATCCTAGCACTAATCTTGATGGGGGGGAGGGGATCAGATCTGGCAAGGGGTTTGAGCGGCACAGGGAGATCAGTGTAGGGAGGATTGGATTGGGTAGATTGAGTTAGAAAGGAGGTTTGGAGTAATCACAGCCACTAGAATTTTTTTTTTTAACCACCATCATGCTAGCTGAACGATGGCAGCAGGCTGAATTTAAACACCACCTCTTGAAGTGATGTTAAGTGCAGCCATGCTATGGGCAGTCATGACAGCTAGCACACAGTAACGTCTGTGTGCCCATCACTGGTAGCCATGCAACCTATTCAAATCCCATCCCATAATACAGCATACAGTTAGTACATGAATTAACCACCTGGCAGCCGATTGATGAGCACTGTGATAAATAAGTAAAGCACTGCAGAAGAGCTTTTTTTCTGGTTGTGTGATTATTCTTTTGATGTGTATTACTTTTGTATTTTTCTTTCTTGAGTTGTTTCTTTTTTTGTTATGATGAAAATCAATAAAGCAATGGAACAAAAATAAATAGTACATGAATTAACATGTGCTGTCAGGCCACCACATTAAATATTGCTGCAGGCATGTGTTAGCACACACCATCTGCTTATTGTTGTTGTTGTTGTTAAGTCCTGTCGAGTCAGTGTCGACTCATGGCAACCCTCTGGATAGTTGTCTAAATTGTGTTCGATCTTCAGTCAGGCGGCTCTTTGTTGACAGACTGGGTCCTGTAGCTGCTGTTATTGTATCGATCCTTCTCATTGCTGGCCTTCCTCTTTTGTGGCCAAGCTGTGAAATTACCCTGCTTTATCCAGTTTAAAACTACATGTGGTCTTCTATTGCACAAGTACTTTTAGTCCGGGGGAGGCATTCCCAGAAGTGAGCTTAGTTAGGGGAAGGAAAGTATCTGTACACTTGACATTTTCATGTGGATGTGCAGATTTTCAGCCCTCTCAGCAGTCTGTGCAAAGAGAGCAGGTACAAAGCATGTGACCACTTTTAATACATATGCAGTGTACCACTTTTTAAACAGAAGCCACCCACTTTGTTGCTTGTTGAAAATTAGAATAAAGTTCACATGCTTTACAACTACTTGAACTATTTGAAAAACAAATTGAGCAGACTATAGAGGCCTCTTGGTCCTTATCCTGCCATAAAGTTTATTCTTCTATTTCTTCATTTTCCATAGTGTGCTTAAGCTATAGATACGTTTTAATGGCCCAGATGATTAAATAATAATTGAATATGGGCACTAGGCTGTCGTTTAACACAATAGTATGTATTTTATAAATAGGAACTCTACTTTAAATACATTCTTCAGAAATAGGGTATCTAGTGGGAACATCGCTGTAGAAAAAGATAGAGTTAAAAATGATGTGTTTCATCTCAGCTCTTGTGGCATTCCTATAGCTTTGTATTCATTATTGGCTAGAGAGTAGGCTTACATTCATAAGGTGTTGTAGACCCAGATCCAGAGTATAGCTTGAGCTTTTCATTAAACCATGGCTGAACATCATTTTCCAACTCATCTTCTCTGATTTTTTTCTTCTGTACGTATCCATTTCCATAACAGTTATCATCTTATTTCCTTTTCAGCTCTTCTCTAACATCAATTCTTAACACTCGGCAGTACAGTTTTTAAACAATTCCTTTATTCTTGATCTGGCTAGTTCAGAAAAATAGGGCATCTTTAACGCAAAAGCTGGAACAATCTTTGGAGACTGGCACCATTATAGGAATCCTGTAGATTGCTTTTGTCCTAAATTAGCACATGGAGTGAATTCTGAGAGGTTTTGGTTTGGTTTGGTTTGGTTTTTGATTTTTCTAAGGCTTTTACAGGTTGTAGAATTCAGCTGTTTTTTGACATGTCAATAATATCCAAATAAAGAGGAAAGCTTATTAGGTGTATTTTATCGAAGAGGCAGTGCACCTGTCTCAATTCTTATGTGCACGTGTCATGTGAATGCATAGCTATGCATGTCACACAGCAATCAATTGGAGCATATGGACGAGGGATAAGGGGATAGTGCAAGAAGACAGAGAATCCAGAGGTGAAGGGAATAGGGAGCCAGCATGTGTGTCACCACAGCCCGATGTCTGGGAGCGAGTGAAAGTGAGCTTTGGAGTTCATAGGGATTTGCTGTTCATTGCAACACATGTAAGATCTTTCATGAAAACAACTTTTAGTAGGCAGCCAAACCTCAGCCTGTGTGATAATTGCATGGTCAGCTGCAGGCAGAGCTGGCAAAGGGTAGTAGTGTCTATTTCATCAGTGACATCTGGACTAGTCAGTAAGTTACATACGCCTACCTCTTCCTGACAGCACACTGGTGGTAGCTGGAGGAAGCAAAGACAGAGACAGACTATAGGTATAAGGGGAGGAGCAACAGGAAGAGTGTACCAGTGGGCTGTACCGCACACCCTGGTGATGGATGATAGCCATACCTGGATCCATATATTAGCAGAAATAAGGACAATACTGCAGGGATGGTAGATAGGGCACAGAGAGAGTCATGTCTTCTGGGCGGGAGTTACAACAGATAGTGAGACAAACACATTAAAGATAGTGAAGGAGTAGGGATTTCCAAGGCCGGCCCCAGAGTTGGTTCAAGGTGTTGGTCTCCTAGGCAGACCTTAATCCTTATTCCCTCCTTGGCTGTCAAAATCTATTGTTTAGCTTTGAATTCCCTATTCTTTGCTGCCTTCCCGAGGTTGCTGCCCTAGGGGACTGTCTAGTTGGCCTAGTGGTTGGGACAGCCCTGGGACTTTCAAGGGATCAGATGCTTTGCACACTTGCTACATCTGGTCATCAGAAATCCCCTAGGCTTGGAGAGCAAGGGAGTAGCAGGGCTGTTCTGAGACTACTGATCAAGAAATGCAGAAAAATAGCAGGATATTTTCACTGGAGTATGAAGGGTAGGCATGAGCTGTGTGAGAGCAGGAAGAAACAGGTGCACCTGTGCACCAGCGCAAGGAGGATGTTGGAAACAGGTGGAGTTCCACTTATCAGGTTAGTGGAGTGACGGGTAGCCCTACATCAGATAACACTGGAGAACGAGATCAGGATTCAAAACCAATAGGAAAACAGGATTGGACAAATATGATGTAGGCCATAGAAGCCCTAAAGCCGTTTCAGAATGCCACGGAGGGAATGAGTTCCAGAAGGGCTGCCATGATCCATCACATCTTAGTAGTGAAAATTCTACAGACGAAGTTAGAGGTTTTCAGCAGCAATAGGGTTTCACAGTAGACATTCTGATGATATTTATTTATTTAAAATGTCTTATATACCGCACTATTCGGTATCAGCGCGGTTTACATAGAACAGAAAAAAAAATCAGACAGGAAAACATGTGTCTGAGTTTACAATAAACTGGACAACAAACTTGGATAACAAGGAAGTATTACAAATAACAGGGCAGCAAAACTTGGATAACCAGGGTAACTATTTACATCTTAGAGTCATAGAGATACATAAAACATGCACTCCAATGGTCAAGGACACCTTGATAAATGTGTTCTCAAGGCTCGCTAGGTGTTTTGGTGTTGCTGTAACTATTGAGGAGGGGTTGTGATTCAGCGTTCTCTGGGAAGTATTTGAGGAAAAGGTAGTGTTTGAGGGCCTTTCTAAACTGGATAAGGTTAGTGATCACTCTGATGTTTGTTGGTAAGGTGTTCCAGAGTCTTGGTGCACAGAGACTGAAAGCCCTATTTGCTGTTGTTGTGGTGCAGCTTGTTAATTCTTGAGGAAACCTTAGCATATTTATTGCTGTGGATCTTCTTGATCTATTCGGGGTTATGGATTTGATGAGGTCAGTTAGAGAGGAGGAGGAGAGACTATTTACCGCCTTGAAAGTCAGTAAAATTGTCTTGAAGATGATCCTGGCGTGTATAGGAAGCCAGTGTAACTGCTTCAGAAGGGGCGTCACATGTTCTCTCCTAGAAGCTCCATGTAAAACCCTCGCTGCACTATTCATTGCGAGCTGAAGGGGGTTCAAAATGGATTGGGGGAGTCCTACTAAAATGACATTAGCATAGTCAAAATGGGGCATGATCAGAGCCTGGTAGATAGTACGGAAATCCTCTGGTTCAAGCAAGGGGCGTAGATGTCTGAGTGAACGGATCTTGTAGTAAATAGCTCTTACAGTGTTAGTTATATGAGCTTTCATGTTGAGGTTTTGATCCAGTGTAACACCAAGGTACCGTATTGTAGGTTTTGATTGTAGATCGGCTTCTTTCAACTTCAAGTACCGGTATTGTGGAGGGCTGAAGTTTGGGTTCCTTGATATGAAGAGCACCTCAGTCTTTTTATGTTGTATTCTGAGGTTTTGTGACAGGAGCCATTCAGAAATAGCATTGAAGCAATTGGTCAGAGGGGAAAGGTCGTAGTTATCTGTCGAATGGCATATAGAGCAAGATGTCGTCCGCATATACCATGCAACTTACATTAAAAGACCGGATGATATTACAAATAGGTTGCATGTATATGTTGAACAACAAGGCAGAGAGAGAGGATCCCTGTGGCACCCCCTGACCTTGATGAAATGGTTCCGACGTTGTTCCACCGGATCGCACGTGCTGCCATCTTCCGGACAAGTAAGAACTGCACCATTCAAGTGCTGTTCCACAGACACCTTTCTCTTTTAGCCGTACTATGAGAAGCTCGTGACTTACCGAGTCGAAGGCTGCAGCGATGTCTAGGAAAATGAGTGCGATGCCCTTTCAGATGTTGTCGACACCGGAAATTATATCATTGAGGAGTGTAGTAAGGAGAGTTTCCACACCATGCGACTCTCTGAATCCATGTTGACATGGATCCAGTGGGGCAACAGCATCAATGTGTTCTTGTAACTGTTGTTGTACCTCCTTTTCGATTAACTTTGTGAGAAAAGGTATACTTGAAATGGGTCTGTAAGATTCTACCTTTTGGGGATCCAACTTGCTATTTTTTAGGAGCGGTCTGATCGAAGTATGCTTGAGGGTAGAAGGGAAAGTACCGGTTGTGAATGACATGTTCATTATTCTGGTTATTAGTGTGCTGAAGTCACTGCGAAGTTCCTTTATCCAGAAAGCTGGGCAAGGATCAGTTTGTGCAGTAGTAGTATTGAGGGATATGATCAAGTCTTCGACATGCTTCTTGGAAGGAGTAGAGAAGGAAATTAGAGGTATTGAGCACTCTTGGTCTGTGGATGCAACTTCTATTGGATGTTTATTTGTCTGGGATAGCTTGGATTGTAGGTAATTTGCAAACTCCTGGGGATGGATTTCACAATGCTGTTCAGGAGCTGGTTCTTTAGAGAGAGACTTGACTAAATTGAACAAATCATTAGGTTTATTTAATGAGCGCTTCAGGGTGTCTGTGTGGTACTGTTTCATCTTAACTGTGATAGCATTGCGGTGGACGGATAGCTGGTGGATGTAAGCTGACTGGTCTTCCATGGAGCGTGATCGACGCCAGCGTTTCTCAAGCTTCCGTAGTTGGGCGAGTGATGATCTCAAATCCTCTGTGTACCATGGGGCTGTAGCTTTTTTCCTTAGGGGTCTGCTAGATGGTGGTCGAAGAGCTATCTCGTTGAGACTACTGTTCCAGTAAGAGATCAGATCTTCCAAATTTAGGGAGGTCTCATTACGGAGCGAGCAGGTTCCAGCAAGGATACGGTCTCTATTGAATGGAAAGAAGCTTCTAGCTGGTAATCTGGAGTTATTACTTGGCACATTGTTGATCTTTGATTGTCTATTGTGAATGGGCATGATGATAGCGGATTTCTTACATATTCAAGTGGATCATAGTTTGCAACTTCTTATGAAGGAGAATGCTTATATACTACCTAGTCTCTATGATCCATGGTTGAAAAGAACTATGGCTCTGCAGTTCAACACACTGAATTATTGGAAGAAGAAACTGGTAATTCAGGTGGAGGAAAGGGAGCACCAGTGAAGTAGTGGTGATACAATAACAAGGCCAGTGCAAGCGTAGTAGGTACCCTAGGTGATACTTCAGGTTTGCGCCCCTCTCACAATTAGATTTTAAATCTCTAGTGTTCTCCCTCCCCACGATTTTGAAGATTAAACTCAATTGTAATCATCTCAACACCATCTCTCCCAGAACAATTTTATAAAAAAGCATATTTGGACATCATGGGGGGTCATTTTAGTAGCCTTATTCGTGCTTTGGACAAAAACAGGCTTAGAGACGTCTCCAGAGCCATTTTAGATGCCGGCTCTGGGGACATCCAAGTCTGAACAGGGACATGGTGGAAGCATGGCTACGGTGTTCTCAGAATCCTGGATGTCCCACCCTGATCTCAGAAACATTATGGAGGTGGTATGGCCAGAGCATTCCCAGAATCATGGACACAGGGCTGGCCCATATACTAAGTGAACTAGGCAGTCACCTAGGGCAGCCAACCCTGTTGGCAGCCTGGCTTACCCCCCTAGTTAAACAGCAGTTCAGTGCCATGGCAGGCTTTAAAATGCCCATGCACGCAGTTATGGCCTACTGCCCCTTCGCCTGAAGTTGTGTCAGAAAGGGTGGCAGAAGCAGTAGGCCATGAGCATGCATGTGCATGGGAGCCCTTTAAGGTCCAGCACACTGATGGCTGAACTGCCACTTCAGTGCAAGAAGGGATGCCGTGCCACCTCCCCTAGTGAGAAATCCCATTTAGAAGGTAAATGAACTATTTGCATATTGCTCATTCTTCGTGCAGATAAAATTGTGCACTGATGACCGAATTTGTGTGGCTACCAGAACCCACCACTTTTCTTTGACTGTAGCTGCTCTTTGCTGCCTCACTCCTCTAAAAAAAAGAGCTGATGCCCTAGGCAACCATCTAGTTTACATAGTGGTTGGCCTAGCACTGTACAGTAGGAAAAAAACTGTAGACTGGCTGACAAGCAGTAATGGTAGCATGAACAGAACCCTGTCAGCTACCATGTCCCACCCCCTCACACACAAAGATCTTTATGTGCCAGTATCCCATGAGTCCCAGCACAGGAAAATCTTTGGTGATAGAAGCCCTAGCTACAATGAGAAGCAGCAGAGATCATTCTGCCCAGGAGATGGACTCCTGGACAAATTTTAGTGACCTGTTATCTTGGAGAACACATTTAAGCGATGGACAAAAATCCCATGGCATAAATCCCTTGGCATACTAAGCACACAGACCTGATCAAGGTTGCTCAACATTTCCTGTCCTGCCTTCTAAACAGTGCATTCAATGAACATATATTCCCTATAACAGAGTTGGTGGAAAAGCCAGTGTTTCTAAAAACAAATCTCCCCTTCTTTGGTTTTCCTTAATTTTCATGTGACTAGAAGGAGGAATCAGTGTAAAGCTCTACAAATAGACAGTGGCCCATACTCAGGGCTGGTGCAAGGGGTTGAGACACCCTAAGTGAACCTCATCCTTTCAGCCCCTGGCTAGCACCCCCCATTGCCACTGCTGCCACCCCTCTCCAGGGCCTATAGCAGCAGCAATGACCGTAAAGAGCCCTGTGGTGCTCACCTTACAACTTCGGCACCACAGGGCCGTTTGCTTCCATCCTCTCAGACTACCCAATGTCATTATTGGACACTCTTCAGCATCCTTCACTTTCTGAGAGACATCACCACTTCCTGCAATGGAACATAAGACTATATTGGAAGATGTAACTAATTATATCATGCAACAGGGGGGAGGATCGCCAAGCAGGATAGAGAGCCCTTATCAAAAAGCATCTGCCATCTTGAATGCCCTTGGTCTATTATTCATTTTTAAGCAGTTTTATTGGTCTTTGGATGGGGGAATGCCACTTTATGTTCTGACACTCTTGGTTGTGTCATTGTTGCTATTATACTGTTTTTTTTGTGTCATCTTTTGCTATTTTGTTTTTCTGTTATTGTATATTTGTATTTTCATACCTTCCTTATATGTTGTTTCCGTTTATCACTTTTATGCTTTTATTGTTTTATCATTTTACTTATCAATTTTTATTCATCAAGTTAGTTGAAGTTATTTATCCAGTTACTGTCTCCAAAATCCATATATCTATATAGTCTTGTGTTTTGTGTTCCGGTCTTTACATCATGAAAGTCTGAGTTATATTAGATTAGATACTGCAATTATCTCTATCATGGCCTTGCTAAATATTAATTGTGTAAGCTGCTGGTCTGGAAAAAGACAGTAACCATGTAACTTTGATTCTTCAGGCTCTACACTGGCTCCTGTTGGAACAAAAGATTTGGTTTTGTGTTCTGGTCTTTACATCATGAAAGTCTGAGCTATAGCAGAATATATTTGACCCCTTTTCACAACTCTGTGAGGACACTATATTCTTCCCAACAAAGACTGTTAAACATTACAACTTTACAGTCCATTAGGTTGTCTCAGGCTAGGCAAGTTTCATTAAGTTACTTCACCCCTAAATTTGTTCTGGAAAGAACAGGACATGGGGATACAGCTATGGAAACTGCCCTTCCACAACACTAAGGGGCTTGTTTACAAAGCCGCGGTAGTGGTTTCCGATCATCGGAGCCGCGGCCCTATTGAAGCTGGTTAATTATATCCATAACATTCCCTATTTCTTGAGATTTCTTCCTCTTAAATAACATATCGTCTGTGTATAAATATATATGTAATACAGTTTGTCTCACTTTTATCCCTTAAATTTTGAGGTCATTTCAAAGTCTAATTCTAAGGGGCTCAAGGACTATATAAACAGAGGTAACAGAAGAAGATAACCCTGTCTCATTCCTCGCAGAATGGTGAATCATTTACTATGAGCTGGACCACTGGATGATCATAAAGATTTGAATCCAATTTAGAAACTCTCCCTTTATCTGATATTGCTCCCAGTTCCCAAAACAGGTATTCTCTTAATGCTGTATCAAATGCTTTTTCTGTGTCATTCTTGACTTGCCTACATTGTTACCAAGGCTATCAGCAGATTAGCTGAAGTGTATTTACCCTGATCAGATCCCACCTGGTTGTCAAACCAGATAATTATTTTTTCAGCCTGCTAATCAGTATATGAGGCAGTTAACCGTGTAAATACCTGCTAACCGGATATTCCACGGCATACATACATGGGTAGTGCCATCAACTATCTCCAAGTCCCCTACGCGCCCCGATGCTAGTTGGCTAGCATTAGGGCATGCTGGGGGCATTCTGGGGCAGAGTGGAGGTGGGGGCTAGCATTAACCAGGCAGTACAGATATTGGAAGCTGCACGGTTAGCCCTCGGCGCCTGTAAGATAGGCGAGGAAAACCCTCGCCTATTTTATAGGTGCAGAGGCTAACCATGCAGGTTAGCCTTTGCGGCTTCTGGGCAGCGCAGCCAGACCCAGATATTCACTTCCGTTGCCGTGGAAGTGAATATTCTGGGTTTGGGGCTCGGCGGGCAGGGCTAAGTGGCTACAGTGCTTAGCCCTGCCCAGTTGAATATTGGGTCCTAAACGCATATCTGGCCTTTTAAAGCTTAATGTGTATTTCCAGCACTTGTATGGATAGTGGCCTCTGAAAATATGCAGAACTCTAAATGGTCAGCTATATGTTTAAATATTAAATGGCAGTTACCGTATGTTGCTGAATACTGAGCTCAGAGAATATACTCTGCCTTAGCTAGAAAAAGTGTCAATGCTGCAGAAACGGCAGAAGTGTTCAAACAGAAACTTGGTTTATTGAAGTCTAGACCACGAATTGTTTACATGAAGGCAATAAAAGGAAATGGGACATATTCAGAATTAGGATTATTTGAAGAATGTAGAGTTGAAGTCTTAGAAGGGATGCATGAAAGTGCCCAGTAATGAGTGCAGTTGTTTGTGTGGCATACAGAGAGACAGGGAGACGGAGGCTTACAAGTCATGCTCTACTATTACTACTTAGAAGACAATTTTCTAAACCATATCCTGGGAAAATAGCTATTTACCTAGGTAAAATGATTTTGATGAAATATTGCCCTTCTCAGCCCAGCTAAGAGTACATTGGCTTTCATGTAAACAGTACCTGTTGTCACAGGATCAAAGAAGTAGTTCCAGTGTGTATACTTGACAATTTCAAAAATACGCATCATTTAACTCCCCCCCCCCCCCCCCCACCTCCAGCCTGGAAATTTCCTCAAATAACAGATGTAAAAATACATGGTACATTTTTGCACGGATATATTTTATAGCTCCTAATTTACAAAGGGAATCAAGAAGCACTGTTTCCCTTTTAAAACTCATTCATATGTATATAGGCTCAAAATATTTCTGCATAGAGCAAATTGCATGGGCTATTTATATTTGCCTATATAACAGAATTATTACTAGGAAAATGAAAAGAGGACCATCGTAATGTATTTACCTGGAACTGGAATTGGTGTGTGAGCCTGCTGTTCCAAGAATGGTTCCTTATGATGCATAAGTTGAAATTTTGTCTTCTAAATCCCCTGGTCCACGTGCAGTTTACTCTTGGAAACAAAATATTGAAAGTCATTTAGTACATTGAAGCATAACTTAACTCACACCAAAGTCCCTGACCATCTTCCAGCATTACTTTTCTCATAACTTCCCCTCCTCCCAAATGATCACTTTTCTGTCTCCCCCTTTCAAAGCCTTCCTCCAGATTATCCTTCCCCTTATCGATTCCCCTTGGAACATCCTCCTGCCAAGGATCAGCCTCTACTTTAATATTTGGCCATCAAGTTTGCAGCAGGAGATGAAGGGAGAAGCAATGGAAATCCCCAATGGCATATGCACAACAGTTAGCTTTCCCCTGTCCCAGACATTATGCCCAGCTCTCCCGTTACTTCTTGACTGGTTCTGGATCTTATTGTGATGTTCAGCAACAGCATTAAGTGATAGTCAGTGTGAGGCACGTGATTTGGGTTATACTCACAAGTGATGCTGCAGTCTTACATCTTTCTCTATGGTCGTCCTACTAGCGGGACACTCACATAAGGGGGCAAGTCAGCTGAGAGCCGTCATCAGGTCTACAATGACTTTCCAATTGTGCTAGACTACTGCCAGCCTATGTCTGTCATTCAGCATCCTCCCAAAGATGACAGTAGGTACTCTGCAAAGACATGGATGCTTACTACTAAATATCCTCTGAATGCCCCTCTTGCTCCTATTGAGGGAAGGGGCAAAACAGGCACTTTTGGGCTAGGATCAACATAAGCAGCAGAGCCTTTTCTTTAACCAAAAAAATGTTCATCTGTGTGCAGAATGCCATTTTGCTGAATATTAAATGGTCATACATAGAGGGCATTCTAACACACAAGGTTTGGATGTCTATTGTGAGACTAAGCCGGTCTTAGGCGGTTGCCTAGACCTGGGCATAGCTTGAAGTTGTGGAATAAAGACTCTGTAGTCGTGTCCAGAGTGAAAATTAAGGTTAGGTTTTATTCCCTTTCCCTTGAGGATGGTCTTCAATTAAGGACAACATAAATTGAACGGTTGCTTCACCGGTGTAAAGGATTCTTACAAACAATAATTATGCTTCTTCTTCAGCAAAGAGAGTCCATCACATTCCATATGTGCAAAAACACCATTCCTTTCCTGCTCCTTTTTAACACAGAGATTCTATGTCATCTGCTACACACAAAGCACATTCCATGGGCTCTGGGATGTTTTCTGGGATAGAGCTTTCCCACTGCATAAGGTCGGGACCTGGTCCTGTATATGGGCACTGAGTACTTGTGAAACTGCTCTCAGAGCTTTGCCCTCGGGAGACCTCAGCTTCTGATAGTTGGAGCTGCCTTAGGGTGTCAAAGCTAGCAGGAGTTATGCTGGGGATTTCCTCCCACGTCCTATGCCAATAGGGATTATCTAGCTTGCTGTAAGCCCGGCTTCTCCTACAAGGACCCACTTCTTTCCCTTTACAAAAGACAGGGTACTTATCTCTCTTTGGGGAGAAGATGGTTTCCAGCCCTTCTTCTTCCAGCCAAGGTTTTCTCTCTGACTGGCTTCCTGTTTTCCTCTGTGAGCATCGGTTGCTGTGCCTGGCTGAACAGCACTCACTTCCTGTCTTCAGTGAGCTTCCCTGTACGTGACCTTTGCTCTCTGTTGGCTTGGCTGCTTGCCTCGGTACGAAGACCCCTCTGGCTGGGAAGACTTTGCCACTGTCCTTCCTAGCTCTCTCGAGTTTTCCAGCCTGCCTTTCTTCTGCCCTGATTCTCCAAGGCAACGTGTCTTTCTGAAACTGCTCTGGAGTTCTTGTCTCACCTTCTCTCTGAGACTGCCTTCTCAATCTCCTGGACTGCTTTTCCTCGAGCTCAAACTCCAACTCTGGCTGCAGCCCTGAATGCTGAACTCCAGCCTTTTCCTTTAGATGCTTGAACTCCCTGAGCCTGAGTTCCTCGGACCTGAGCTCCTCGGACCTGAGCTTCCCGGGCCTGGCCTCCTTCTGTGTGATTTCCCACCTGGTTTTATCTCTCTGCTCATCAGACGTAGAACGTGACTCTGGCTCCAGGTGAGCCTGATTGGGACCCTGAATTCTTACTTGCTTCACTAAGGCCATGAGGAAAGTTTGTTTCTCCTTTCTCTGCCTTTCTGCATTGTGTATGCTGCAACTGTACGTGTGGCTGTAAGGTAAGCTCTTCTTTTATTTTACTCTTTAATATCTCAAGGTCAGTGCTATCTAACTCATGACAGGTAAGCTCTTCTTTTATATTACTCTTTAATGTTTCAGGCTTAGTGCTGTCTAGCTCATGACAAGTAAGCTCTTCCTTTGCATTACTCTTTAATATTTCTGGCTTAGTGCTGTCTACCTCATGACACTATATCATCACGTCACTGGTTAACGCCAGTTCAGCAGGCTATTCCTCATCATCCCCCCAGTCCAG
Organism: Ichthyophis bannanicus; assembly: GCA_033557465.1. Lineage (NCBI taxonomy): Eukaryota > Metazoa > Chordata > Amphibia > Gymnophiona > Ichthyophiidae > Ichthyophis > Ichthyophis bannanicus. The sequence continues at coordinate 394,890,958 of CM066035.1, forward strand.
TCCATACATGTGTATTTATGCACTCCTATCAGCTGATGGAGTCTGAGAACCACTGGTTTAAGAACATAAGAACTTAAGATATGCCATACTGGGTCAGACCAAGGTCGATCAAGCCCAGTATCCTGTTTCCAACAGTGGCCAATCTAGGTCATACGTACCTAGCAATTTCCCCAAAAGACACAGGTTCCACAATGCTTGTATTGGGTCAAGCATTGATATCCTGGGTTCCTTCTTAATAATGGTTTATGGACCTTTCCTCCAGGAACTTGTCCAAACCTTTGATGATGTCACAGCATAAAGGTCCTATGTAGCCCTCATCTGACCAGTATTTCTCAATCTGCAGTAGATGGAGGTTATCTTAGTCCTGTGTAGTCTGGAACTGTTAGGCCTTCTGGTTCAGAAGTAGTATTTGTTTGGAGAGGTATTTTGCTTGAGGGCTCAGGAGGACTTGAATTGATGGGTCCAGTTCATTATACTCTAGGGTGCAAACCTGATGGCCCGAGTCCCTCCCCAGTCCCTTTACAAGTTGGCTTTTGGTGATCCTGTGGCTGCATTATCCTCAGTCAGCCTTGTGTGTTGCTCGAGAGGACCTGGAGAACTGGGGGAGAGCTACCCAGGATGTCCCTATGGTAGCAGTACCCTCTGTCCTCCTCCCTAATTTTTAGGAGAGGGCCCAAGGGGAAAGTTGGTGAGGAGTTTCCTGAGCATTGTCTGCAGTCCCTGTTAGCTACTCCCTTGCTTTTTCAGATGGTGGGCTACCTGTTCGGATGAAGCATTGAAAGGGCTGCAGTACCCAGGCTGTTCCCTCCCCTACAGGAAGGAGGCCTCAGGCAATGGAAGAGTGTTCTGAACTATGGTCTGCCGGACAGTACTCTTCACCCACCTCCCTCTGGCCTGTCAGTTTGCAGTCTGTGATCCTCTTTGCACCTCTTCTTGGGGGGGGGAGCAAGTTAAGAGGCCTGCATTAGGCAGAGCTACACAAGCAAGGTGCAAGGAGTTTTTTGCTCTTAGGGAATGTCTGATCTCTGGAGGCTAGAGTTGCAGACTTGGAGGACAAAGAGGTATATAGATGAGACCTACAGGGATGTAGTACTGAAGTCCCACATTCAGTCTGGCAACCTACCTGTTGCAATGGAGGAGAGAGATCACGTGACAGGACAGCATCACCCTGGTATGGCAGGAAATGATCCTGTAGCTAGGAACTGTCCTCCAGGTGATGTAAAATCCTCTCGCACAAAGGAAGTTTCTCCAGGGCCATGTGCCCATGAGGGAATGGTTAGGACATCCATTATAGTTGGTGATTTGATCATTAGGCATGTAGAAAGCTGGGTGCCTGGTGGACATGAGGATCGCCTGGTAACATGCTTGCTTGGTGCGAAGGTAGAGAACCTCACACACCACCTAGGCAAGGTTTTAGATAGCACTGGGGAGGAGTCTGCATGTTGGGACCAATGACATAGGAAAGTGAGGGGGGGAAGTTCTGGAGGCTAAATTTAGGCTTTTAGGTAGGAAGTGGAAATTCAGAACTTCCGGAGTAGCATTCTTAGAAATGCTTCCCGTTCCTTGCACAGGATCCAAAAGACAGGCAGAGCTCTGGAGTCTCAATGTGTTGATGAGACAATGGTGCAAGGAAGAGGGGTTTGGATTTGTTAGGAACTGGGCAACATTCTGGGGAAAGGAGGGGCTTTTCCAAAGGGATGGGCTCCACCTTAACCGGGATGGTACTAGGCTGCTGGCATTAACCTTTAAAAAGGAGATAGAACAGCTTTTAAATCTGATAATAGAGGAAAGCCAACAGTCACCCAAGAATGCATGGTTCAGAATGATATATCGTTGAAGGATACTAGCAAAAGATTGAAGTTAGGGCATATTGACAGAGGTTCCAATAAAGATAAAAGTCACCCAAATGCCCTTAAGTACAAAGCAGACAGAGCGTAAAGATTCCTAATTATCCCTGCTTACTGATAACCAGATTAATATGAATAAAATACACTCTCTAAAATGCTTGTTTGCAAATGCTAGAAGTCTAAAAATTAAGATAGGTTAGAATACATAGCATTAAATGAGAGGCTAGATATGATTGGTATCTCAGAGACCTGGTAGAAGGAGGACAACCAGTGAGACATTGTGATACCTGGGTACAAATTAAATCACAATGAGAGTAGATCAAATTAGTGGAGGGGTTGCACTCTGTTATAGAGAGCATTGAGTCACACAGGATTAAAGTCTTGCAGGAAACAAAATACACTGTAGAATCTTGATGGATTGAAATTCCATGTAAAAAGGGAAAGGCGATTGCAGTGGGGGTATATTACCGACTGCCTGGCCAGAATGAACAAATAGATGATGAAATGCTCAAAGAAATCAGGGAAGCTAACAAAAATTATAACACAGTAATAATAATGGGTGATTTCAGTTGACTGGGTCAATGTTATGGCAGGACATGTTAGGGAGATAAAGTTTCTAGATGCAGATGTCAGTTCATAGAGTAGCTGGTTCATGAACCGACAACAAGAGAAGCCATTTTGGACTTAGTCCTTAGTGGAACACAGGATCTGGAACAAGAGATAAGGATGTTGAGGATACTTGCCAATAGTGATCATAGTATGATCGCATTTGATTTAATAAATGGAGGAAGGATGGCAAGGAAATCCAGAGTAGTACCTTTTAACTTTCAAAAGGAAGACTATGATAAAATGAGGAAAATAGTTAAGAAAAAACTAAAAGGAACAGCTGCAAATGTTAAATATTTACATAAAAAAAACAAAGTCAAAACATAATACCCGTGAATTCGTTTACAGGAGAAACAATATTCTCACAGTTATCATTTTTCTGTCGGGATCCGCCGACCTGAGAAGGGGAGAGGAAAAACTCCCCTCTCTACGTCGGCGGAAACCTTTTCTTTATTTTCAAAAATATTGTAATAAAAGTTGAATAGTAGTGCTAGAAACACTTATCTGCGAAAGTAGGCGATATCCTTTCCGCAAAAGGGCATCAAAGTTCCAAGCAACACGGCATGCATGTTTCAAGTCCAAAAGGAGAGCCCTGTGTCAAGCGTACTCAGCAAATTATCACGCCCTTGAATAAAATGCCGAACTCAACGGATAATTTGTAACACCACAAAACAGCTGAATGGCTGCTGAGAGACCGCGTCACCAAAAAAAAGGGGGAGGAGCCAAAAAGCCCCTCACCGGGAAATCCCAAAAATACATGACAAGGCTTAAAACCACAGATCAAATTAAACTCCACCAGTCACATTCCAAATTCAAGCCCCTAGGCAGTACAGTTTTTAACCGAAATATCCAGCGTTGCTCACATCTTTGAAGTGCTTGTTCCCGGTCACCCCCCTGAGGATCAAGGGGGACCAAATCAATAACTCTCCAACGAAGGTCTCCAAACGTGTGATTATGTAGAAGACAGTGTTCCACCAGAGGAGCTGAAAGAGTCTTAGTAGTTAATCGCGAGGCATGTTCACCCAAGCAAATTCTAACAGGACGAATAGTCCTGCCTATATAAGACAGGTTGCAAGGACAGGTAATCATGTAAACCACAAATGATGTTAAACAAGTGGAATGACCTTTAAAAGAAAAAGACCTGCCCGAAAACAGATGCGTCCACTGAATGCCTTCCTCAGTAGAAGCACAGAATCTACAGTTTTGACAAGACCAATGGCCCTGACGGCAGTCATCAACCACAATGGGATTGGGTGGTAGAACTGCATGCACCAACCGGTCCCTAATGTTCCTGCCCCTAGTATAGGCCAAACGAAGGGGTTTTCGGAAACAGGAATGCACCTGTAGAACTCCCCAATGCTTCTTCAAAAGGGCAGTAACCTGTGGAGTATGTTGCGTAAAAGGAAGAACTCCCGTTATAATGTCCAGATCCTCCTTTTGGTAAATATCAGGAGGGGATCCAGAACTCCCCAGAAGCCACTCTCTATGAGAAAAACGGGCCCGTACATACGCCCATTGAATCACAGCCGCAGGGTAACCACGATCCATAAGACGGGCACGCAAAACCCGTGCCTGGCTCTTAAAGTCCGCCAAAGAGGAGCAAATTCGACGTAAATGCAAGAACTGGCCAAAAGGGAGGCCCCTCCGCAAAGAGGAAGGGTGATGACTATGATTGTTTCGTTGACTCGGCTTCCGAAACAGCGAAGTGGTCAAAGATCCTCCATGCTTTTGAACCAGAACATCCAAAAATTCTATTTTCTGGTCATCAACATGCACCGTAAACTGAATGTTAGGCTTGATGCCATTCAACCAACCCACAAAATGGGACAACTGGTCCCTAGTGGAAGACCAGAGTATAAAAATGTCGTCCAGAAACCGAAGCCATAAACGAACATATTGAAATGCCGGCGCCAAATAAATGAATCGTTCCTCCATATCAGCCAAATACAACGTGGCAATTGAGGGGGCCACAGTGGCCCCCATCGCAATGACATTGTTGATAGAATCGGTCCTGAAAAACAAAGTAATTCCTGGTCAACACTAATCTGGTAATGTCCAAAAGGAAAGACTTAGGAATCCGAGAAGGTGCTGTAGTGAAAGCTGAATCCAAAAGGGATAGAGCTTCCTCCTGATGGATATTAGTATACAGTGCTACCACATCCAATGTCAGTAAAAGATAATCATCCAATGGTTCAGTAACTTCAGACAAATGATTCAAAAAATATGATGTGTCCCACAAAAAAAACTTTACACAACGGGCCTCCTGTCTCAAAAAAACATCGCTAAATTGAGACAAAGGTTCAAGAATTGAACCTCTGCAGGACACTATAGGACGTCCCGGGGGAGCTGATAAAGATTTATGGACTTTAGGAACCGTGTAGAGGGCCGTAATTGTAGGATGTCGCTGCAATAGGAAGGATGCTTCACGCAACGTAATCCATCCGTGGAGTCGCGCGTCCCCCACCAAAGACTGAATCAACAGCTGCAACTGCGGTGTGGGATCAGCTGATAAAAGCTTGTAATATCTAGAGTCCAACAATTGGGACAAGATACCCTCCTGATATGTTGATCGTGCTTACACCATGACAGCTCCTCCTTTATCCGCTCCCCGTATGACCAAGTCCACATTAGTTGCCAACTCCTTAAGCGCGATTTTTCAGTTAAAAACTGTACTGCCTACGGGCTTGAATTTGAAATGTGACTGGTGGAGTTTAATTTGATCTGTGGTTCTTTGATGCCCTTTTGCTGAAAGGATATCACCGACTTTCGCAGATAAGTGTTTCTAGCACTACTATTCAACTTTTATTACAATATTTTTGAAAATAAAAGGCTTCCGCCGGCGTAGAGAGGGGAGTTTTTCCTCTCCCCTTCTCAGGTCGGCGGATCCCGACAGAAAAATGATAACTGTGAGAATATTGTTTCTCCTGTAAATGAATTCACGGGTATTATATTTTGACTTTGTTTTTTTGATTTATTGTGTGTCATTACATTTTTTGGGGGGGGTTTCTTTCAAAGATTTACATCAAGCATCAGTGTTGTTTAAAATACTATCTTGGATGCCCAGACAAGCTGTATTCCATGCTTTAAAAGTGGAAGAATGTCCAAAAAACTAGCAGCATGGTTTAAAGGTAAGGTCAAAGAGGCAGTTGTAGGGAAATGGAAAAAGGAGCCAAATGACAAAAACTGGAAACATAAGCAAGACATTGATAAGGCAGGCAAAGAGAATTTGAAAAAAAACTTGTGAAAGCAAAAACACATAATAAAAAAACCTTTTCAAGTACATTCGTAGCAAAAAGCCTGTGAGAGAGTCAGTTGGACTATTAGATGATGGGCACTAAGAGGGGACAAGGCCATAGTGGAGAGACTGAATGAATGGAGTGGAGGAGTGGCCTAGTGGTTGGGGCAAGGTACTTCAGGCCAGAAGGTCAGGGGTTCAAATCCCACTAAAGGACAGCAACCTTGGGCTGGAAGGACTGGGGTTTCTAGTCCCACAGGTGCTCCTTGTGGTCTTGGGCAAACCACTTAACCCTCCATAGCCCATGTTCCCTGTAAAATAGTTCTCTGTGTGCTGTGCTTTCCTGTCTAATCAATGTGCTTATACCTCAAAAGTTTCCTGTCATGATTTGACAATTTCCAATCTGTAATCAAACCACTGCTGATCAGCAGAAGTAGCAGTATACAAATGTATACTAAATAAATAAATTCTTTGCTTCGGTCTTTACCGAAGATGATGTTGGGAAGTTACCCATGCTTGAAATGGTATTTAAAAGTGATGCATCAGAAGAACTGAAAGAAATATCTATAAATCGGAAAGATGCATTACAACTATTTGATAAACTAAAGAGTAGCAAATCACCTTTCACCTTTCTTTCAACATCTGAGGGTATTGAAAGAACTGAAATATGAGACTGCAGACCTACTATTAGTAATCTGTGAACTATCACAGCTGGCAAGGTGCTTGTTTTTTAATCCACCAGTTCGAGACTTGTCTCCAGCTGTGAAAAGTTGAAATCCAGCAGGGTGAATTGTACTCTGTAGCAGTATTAGGTACCCAAATCTCTTGTGCTTTGATGATAAATAGGTAGTGCTTTGTACTTGTTGTGCCAGGACCCTTTCGGGTGTTAGAGCTCACACTTTAGTTAAGGATCTAGAGATCCTCCTTGGTAATGTGGTATGGTGTAGATTCTTCCCCGGGGGAGTGGAGCAGTAAGAGGTGGAGAGCCTTGCTCCTAGGCTAATTCTTCTAGTTTACAATAAGTATTGCTCATGACTTTGGTCTGCTACATTCTGTATCTTTAAGAAGATTAAAGATCGCCTTGGGATACTGGAAGTTGGTTGACCTCATTTTGCTGGACAGACTAGATGGACCATACTGGTCTTTATCTGCAATCATATACTATGATACTATGGATATTAGGAAAAAAAGAAAATCAAAGTTGTCTCATGATAACTACCTTCTGGTGAAGAAGGGTTACATACTGTGGGGGAGGAGTTGGGTTAGCTCATTCCTCTGGATTCCTGCATGCTGTCTCATGAGGTTAGTCTAAGACTGTATAATAAATAAATTTTAAGGAAAGAAGAACATTTTAATAATAAAATAGAGTGTAAAAAAAATAAGGGGCAGTTTGTTGATGAGTTTTCATCCTTGACTGCTTACTCCGCATATGATGAGATGGTCTTCCCGCCTGGTTCCTGGGTGGAGGTCATAGCAATGCTGTTCTCCTATGATTTCTTGGTGCCCCAGGATGTAACAGCAATGCAGGTTGGTTGATACCTGAGGACAGAGCTCAGAGACTGGGTCATTTCGGGTCTGATCACGAGCAATGTAAATTTTAGCTGGTTGGGTCATCATTCTCCATGGCAGCCAGCCTTCGCCCTCGTGATTGTTTTCAGCTTCAGGTAGTTTCAGTGTGTGTGCGAGGTATACTACACACTTCAGGAAATGGAGCTCCCATACAGGTTTATTTCTGATTTCCTGGAAATTGGTGGTTTGTATAGGCACAGTTTAGCCAGTCGAGAGTGACTCCATGTATCCGGAGAGGAACTCAATTAACCTCCCTTTGTTTTCATGCATGTCCTTACCCAGCTTTGCCAGAACACGGCAAGAAGAGGGTCTTAGCACTGTGGAAGTTCCTGGTACTACCCACAGTATTTTTTTTATTTATTTAAAAGGACTTGTATCCTGCCTTATGCTAAAATCAAGGCGGCTTTCACATCAAATGATTCAAGTTTGTGGTAGGGCGGGGGGAAGGCATGCAGTGGTTGGAAAGAAGTGTTTGAGAAGGGGTGGTACCTGAGTTGATTAGTTGATAGGTGCAATATATACAGTATGCGCTATTTACAATGTACTACTGTATATACAGTTGGGGGGGAGGGTAGGATAGGGGGGTTCTACTGTGCACAGCCATTTCAGTGTGCCATAGGCCTGTGATTGTAGATTCAGTAAGTCAACAGACCAGCCAGGTGTTTAGAGAGGTTAGCAGGTTCTGACATACTGGTTGATGTTTTGGGGAGATTGCCCTGGAAAGGAAGACTCCTCTAGTTAGTGGCCATTGCAATAGCTGTGTATGCTGTCAGTGGGTCAGGAGCAGCATCTCAACAACGTGGCCCTCCCAGTTGGCCCAGGTGTTTATTGTTTGGAAGTGCTGGGTTGTCGGGAACTGTCTGTTTAGGAGTCTTGAGGAGTCCACCATAAGTGATTTTCAGTCCTTCAGGGGCAGCTTTTTTGATATAACTGGTGTTGGGCCAGCTCTAGCCCATAGGTGTTTTTGTTCTCAAGTCACAGGCCATTCCTTGCCTCCCTTTGGGGGGGGTCTCTCATGACAGTTAGGCTCGGGTTGGGGAACACCCTTTCCTCAGGTCGTAGATGTTCTCTTCGAGCACAAGCATTATACTTAGTTATAGATCACATAGAAAACCCTAGTTCTTTTCATGTTTGTCCACCGTTTGCAGTGGCAGTGGTGTGGTATAGCTCTGATCACAGGCAGCAGCGCTGGCCTGGTTAGAGCCTTGATGCAGGAGATCTCTTTTCCCTACGCTTCTGTCTATGGATAATTTGTGGAAAAAGAGTTAGGATGCTGCACTGTCTCCCTTGCTGGGCCCCATCTAGGCGTGGTAAAAAGGAAAAGTCTTTATTTGAACAATCATACCCAGGGAAAAACTCTTGTAGGGAATTAACCAGCCAAACCTAACACAGGCCGTGTTTCAACTACACCTTCTTCAGGGGTTCATTGGCATGCTTATACTCAGGACCGTACCTAGCCCTGTGCAAGCGGTGCGGCCGTACAGGGCGCAAAGGCTTAAGGGGAGCATTTCAGCCACCACTTTTTCTTCTCTCAGCAGCAGCAGGCAATGGCAGATAGCTGAAATGCACCCCTTAAGCCTTCTTGTGGCACACTAAGCAGGTCTGGTCCCTCCCTCCTCTGATGCTGCGTCAGAGCAGGGAGGGACAGATCTGCTTAGCGTGCCTGCGACTTGCACATCGGGTACGCCTCTTCTCTCCCACCGCCGTCCAGAAAGTGGCTGGATGGAGGTGCGGGGGGGGGGGGTGCCTTGCGCGCCTGATGTGTAAGTCGCACAGGGTGCAATTCACGCTCAGTACAGCCCTGCTTATATCACTTGTGGGTATTAGCTCGTCTGTTCCAAACCCTTGTGCAATTTATAAAAACTCTGCAATATGCAAACCTTTCTTTGCAACAGGAAATAACCAGATATACTCGTATATTTTATTTATAATTTATTCAGAGGTCTTTATGCAGATTTAAAGCTCAACTGTGCACTGAAGTCTGAATGCCAAATATGCTGGCATTACTTTATATGGTAAGTTATCTGTATAAAGTTATCCTACTGTGACATAGAAGCCCACACAGAACCTAGGCAAATAGATAGAAAGGAGGAATTTACCTTTGAAACTGTTAGTCAGTCAGCATATACAGCTCATGAGAAACAGGGAAAGAGAGGAGCAGAGCGGACACACCCAAGCTCTGATGTAACAGCAAGCTCAGAGTTTGATTACACTCACCTGGGCAAGAAAGCCGAGCCAGCATGCAGGGAACAGAGAGATAAAAGCCAGAGGGTAGCTACAGCAAAGGTGTGCTGTGATTCCCCAGAGAGAAGGGAGTGCTGTGATTCCTCAGAGAGAAGCAGTGGGCATGTCAGAGAAGCAGGAAGCAGCAGAGGAGAAGCCTCAGAGAAACATGGCTGGAAAAGCACACAGACTACAGGCAGCTGGAGGTCCTGTGAGGAACCAGGTTGCAGCTCAGATAGAGAAGCCAGGGCAGCAGAAGGAAGGAAGGCAAACCCTGTGGCTAAGAATCTACCGGGACCAAGAGAGCAGGGAGTCTCCCAGACCTCACCGCCAGAGGAGAGGCTTCAGCATTCATACAGGTGGGAGCCTAGCCCTATAATAAGAAAGCCAGAAGTTCTGTTCGGAACAGAGGGCCAGGGCACTGCTCAACACAAGAAGTGTCAGCAGAAAGTTATAAAGGAGTTCCTGATAACTGGCGGGAACAAAAGGAGAGCCGGGGAAGAAACACTACAGCTACAGGTACTTTTAAACCTCACTGTATGAAACTGTGTTCTTATGAGATACCCGAGTTCTCAGCGAGGGGTTTTTCCAGAGACAGCAGTAAAGGTCTGAAGCCAAACCCCACACACACTGAATGTGAGGATATGCAATGGGAGTGTAGCCCTAGTGAACCTGAATATGCTCCTATGGATTGTACGCTATGCCTTGCAGACATTGAGTCTTTATGCTAAGTTTTGTATATAGCAAAGAAAAAGAAGATGTTTTTCTTTCAGAAGAAGCTGTTTGTTTTCCATGTTTTGTTTTGCACTTAAAAATCCTTTGGGAAGGGGAATAAATTCCTTGTTATGTTTTGCCTTGAACACTCGACTTACGACTATTATTTGCTAACAGAAGATATCAGGGTAACCCAACCTTCGCACCCTAGGCGAAGGCCTGGCACCCGTTTACACTACGTCCTTCTGTCTTTAGAGATCAATGGATAAGTTACATGGATAGCAGATGACTATCGCTGCTGTCTAGATAATTTATTATGCACACTCCTGGTGCCAAATCCCATCCCACATTAATAGCATAACTTTTAGCCGTATAGCAATGTATACAACTAAACATTATGGGGTCCTTTCACTAAAGGTTAATCAGCATTAAAGAAGTTAACAAGCATTAGGTGACATTGTGCCCATAAAAATAAAAGAGCTGTGAGCACTTAATGCACATTAATTTCATTAACATGTGTCAAAACCTTTAGTGAAAGGGCCCCTATATGTTGCCTATGTTTGGAAATTTTAAAAAAATTACTTAAGTGATTAACACCCAGTGTTGACTATATAAGTGGTTCTGAATATTGCCCTCACACTAATATGTAAAAAGATAGACCATTGGATTTCAGGACAATATACCAGGCGTTAATTCTACCACATTTTGACTATGTCAGCGCAATCCTACAAGGCCTCCCACAGTCTACCATTAACCCGCTACAACTCGCCATGAATACTGCAGCGAGAGTCCTTCAGGGCGCCGCTAGAAACGAGCACGTGACGCCTATCTTAAAGCAGCTTCACTGGCTCCTCATACATGGAAGGCTCGTTTTCAAGACCTTACTGTTAACCTTCAAGGCCATCAACGGTCTTTCATCCTCCTCACTAACTGTACTCATTCACGCCACTCCACCTAATAGATCCAGAAGACCGACAACAATAAACACACTAATAATTCCAAAAGCAGTAACAAAATGCGCCCAGACAACAGCAAACAGGGCATTCAGATTTTGCGCCCCAAGATGCTGGAATGCTCTACCATCGAACATTCGTGCTATCACCGACTTAACCCAGTTCAGGAAAGCACTTAAACATCACCTATTCCTCAAATACTACCCAGTCAACAATACCCCAATCCAACTCCACCAACAAAAATAGCCACACCTTCATTATCAAATAGCCTCATCAACTTCCTCAGTACAATATCTAGAATCACTGTGCATTGTCATGACACCAGTATATAATTGATACTTGTAAATAGTTACCCTATGTTGCCCAAGTTTTTACACCTGTTCTCTGTAAACACAGAATAGTTTGTTATTCTGTTGATTAGCGCGGTATAGAAAAGACTGTAATAAATAAATAAATATTAAAGCAAAGACATAGCAACATCACCAAATACATTAAACACTGATCCAACATATAAAGAATATTTCAAAATTTCCTCTTACTAGTCCATTGATAAATCATCAAGGCTTAAAAACATCAATAAAATTATTCACTTTCCTATACTATAGCTAAAAATCAACTAGTCAATATTCAGCATTCAAAAGCACTTACAAGATCAGTCCCAGGTGCTGACTGCATAAGTGCTTTTAAAAAAATAATGCTGGGTCACCAACCATGTAAATATGTAAATTTTGAATGGATGAGTAGATGCCTGTCCAAAGGTTTTCCACTTGAAGGGTAATTTTATAGCAGGGGCCTAGGTTAAGAGGGTAAGAAGGTGCTATTTATCCTATTTTATAAAGACAAGTAGGAACCTATGGGGATTATTTTCAAAGCATCACCATATGTAAATTGTAATACACATTTTAAATGTGATTTATACATGTAGATTGTAATACACATATAGAGGCAATTTTTAGAAAGCTGCTATATACTAGTAGTGATGCACATCACATTCAGATGTCATTAGGGCGTGGTTAAAGCATAGAGAGCAAGTGGTTTGTGCAGGCCTACGAAATAAAATGTGTATTCCCTGTTTTAAAAGAGGAATCTCCGTTGATAACAAAAAAAAAAAGTTAAGACATCTGCATTTACTGCTGCTCTGAACCACGAATAAATGCCCGCTTGAAAGGGCAGGTGAAAATGCTAAAACATCAGGCTCCCCAATCACCCCTCAATATCACTACCCCCACTGACCCCCATTCTGGTATCTGATCTCCCCCAACATCCCCGCTGCCATCTGACCCTGAGCCTACCCCACATCAAGTCCCCCACCTGATGACCCCCTGACATCCAGATTCCCCTACTCAACTCCCCTGGAGATACCCTAACAGATCCCCTCGCCCAATCTCCTTCCCCTGGCTCTTACTCTTACTGGAATCCATGGGTTCCTGATTTCTAGTGGGAGCAGGAGGGATCCCACAGTTGCTCTAGTTCTTCCATATCCCTGATTCAAAATGTCTTCTGTGACTCACAGTATTATCGCTATGGGCATGCTGCCATATAAGGGCAAAATGCCTTTAGTGGAGGGTTTCTTTATACCAGGGGGACTAGGGTGGGGGATCTGGATACAAGGAGAGTTGTCAGATGGGAGCTTGATATGGGATAACTAGATGCCTTGGGGTTGGGTGAGGATGGTCAGAAGCCTCATGAGGTGCATCAAGGGGTGATCGGGACGGGGGGACCTATGCTGCAGTATTGGGTGTACATTGCTTCTCAAACACATAGGGCCCGATTCTGACCCACACATACATCATTTTTGTACATCCGGTCTAAGCAGGACGTACAAAGGGGAGCGCAATTCTGATCCCGCAGGGCACGTCTAGCCCCACAGAATCAGAATCGTGACTAAGCATGTATGTGCAGGATGGGACTGTGATTCAGTCCTGGTCTGCACATACAGCCATAGCCCAGCTAACCCAGTCAGGACTGTTAAATGGAGCCGCGGCTCCATGGCATCATGTTGCCATGGCTCCGCGGCTCCATTTAAAAGCCGTGATGCCAGCTGCTGGGTTAAAGTGATTATTCCCTGCAGCCTGACCCCCAATCCAGCTTCCTAAGGCCAGGGTCAGGCTGCGGGGAATAATCCCTGCCCCCCCTCCCCCCAGCCCCATCCGTGCCCTGACATCGCTAAAAAGAAATGTCCCCTGGGGGTGGAATAACTTCCCCGGACATATCGCCAGCCCTGGATGTACAGGGCCAACATTAGAAATGGTTGCTCCAAGAATAAAGAAAGTAATATATTCCCAAGCTATAGGATTTTAAAAAATAATCTTTGCAACGCTGTTGATATGTAGCAAAAACTGTAGCAATTTAACTAGCATGCTGCACAAGCATGGTATTCTATGTAAATATATATTCTGCAAAAACAAAGGAGATGCAAGGGGATTACACATCAAGGAGCAAAATGAAAAAGCAAGAACCACGGGTAATTTTATTTTGGTTTTATAAATTGCGCTGTGATTCTCGTTTATTTTTGAACATATAATGGCATTTTAGAAAAGCCATTTATGTGGTTGCAGCGATGTTCAAGTGAAAACGTCTGCAAATCGGGAACTTGTAAGTCCAATGTAAAACTGACATCTTTCTGCCCCTCAGTGTGGATGCGTTTTAAACCAAAAGAGAGAAGGGCAAGAACACATGGCAAGGGGCATTCATGTGCAATGGGAAATACTATTTCGAAACGTACACATCGGAAAAATAGGGACAGGAACCCCAGCAACATATTCTTGTAAGTGCCATCTTTTCAGAAAGCGCACATGTACCTACTGGCACTTACACGTGTATTCTGGTGCTTTTGCAAAACTAGACATCCAGCTGCTCTTAATCACAGGGGACTCGATGTTTCTCCAGTCAACATGAGAAGGGGGAAAACAAACATTGGAGGATTAAAGGCAATACCCCCTTAATCCCTCCTGTAAAGGGCTGGCCACAAACAAGCACTTTTTTAAAACCTGAACATGGAAGGAAGCAGCTGTAAATATATTTGTGGACAATTTCCACCTTCCACATGCGTTCTATATATGAAACAGGGGATACACATGTAGCCTGTAAACAGGCCTGGCTCATAAGTAATCCTTACAGCAGTCTCTATGCTGTGCAGCAGACAGGGAGGGTCACACAGTTTCAGGAGCAATACAGTCACTAAGGGCTAACAGTTAACCTGTGCCATTTGTAATGATCCCATGTTATTTAATGGGACCTAGTTACAAATAGCATGAGTTAACCATTAGCCTGGCTTAGTAAATATACCCTTAAGACTCATAGTAACATAGAGCCCGACTTTCATTTAGGCAGGCTATGCACTGAGTCAACGCATACCCTGCCCGCCGACTCCCCTTAACTCAGATTTTCACTTCCCCAGCGACAGAAGTGAAAATCCAGGTTTGGTTGGATATGCTGGCAGCCACTGAGGCTAAGTAGATAGCAGCAATTTTTGATGCTACCTGCTTAGCCCTTGAACCTGAAAGATAGGTGAGAAAAAACCTTGCCTATCTCTAAGGCACAGAGGGCTAAGCAGGTAGTATCAAAAATCACTGCTACCGGCTTAGCCCTTTCCTCCACCCCAGAATGCCTCCAACATGCTTGATGCTAACCGCATAGCATCTGGGCGCATTAGGAATTTAATTGGGATTTTCCAAAGGCACTACCCATGTAGGTGCCTTTGGAAAATCTCGGTTAAGGCATTTACACAGGTAACATGGACAATTACCAGAGTAAATGCCTTTGAAAATGCCGCCCATAGTATATGACAGCAGATAAAGACCAGCATGGTCCATCTTGTCTGCCTAACAAAGTGACAAGAGTATTTGAACCTGCCTCTCTGTGAAGGTCACCCCTTCCCATGCGGTATACCCACCGCTCTGTGCAGGTCACCCCTAATTGTTGAGATATAAGACGTTTATTTTGATCTTATCCTGTTGCTATAAAGGGATCCACTGTGTCTGTCCCATGCCAATTTTGAATTCTGTCACTGTATTTGCCCCCACCACTTCCATCAACAGGGCATTCCAAGCATCCACCACCCATTCAGTGAAAAAGTATTTCCTGGTGCATAGGTGGCTCTATAATGAGGCCAAGTGAGGCGGTGGCCTCAGGTGGCAGCTTTTTGGGTTTTTTGGGGGCAGCAAAATTGCCCCCAAAAAGACCACCGTCACCGCCTCACTCGGCCTTCAAAATTAAAAAAAAACAAAATTCCAGCGTAAGAAGCAGCTGATGCTGCTGCTCCAGCAGCAGCAGCAGCAGAATGAGGAGCCCCGCGGCCGCCTGCCTCCCCCCCCCTGCCCGGAGAACCTGCTGGTTTCCCCCGATTTTGCCAGCTCCGCTTTGCAGAGCCACGGCGAAGGGACAGTGTTTCCCTTAACCGCGGCTCTGTTAAAGCTGAGCCCACGGCACTGATGGGATCAGCACCTCAGGCTCAGCTTTAACAGAGCCACGCGAAAGGGAAACCAGCAGGTTCTCTGGGGGGGGGGGCGGGCGGGTGGCCGCGGGGCTCCTCATTCTGCTGTTGCTGCCGCTGGAGCAGCAGTGGCAGTTGCTTCTTAGGCGGGAGGTTTATTATTTTTTCAATTTACCTGGATTGGGGGGGAGGGGTCTAGGACTGGAACTGGGCTGATGCGGGGGTAGGACAGGAACTGGGCTGATTGGAGGGTTTAGAACTGGAAATGGGCTGATGGGGGGGTGAGGGCTGGTAATGGGCTATGGGGGGTTAGAACTGGAAATGGGCTGATGGGGGTTAGTACTGGAAATGGGCTGATCAGGAGGGGGGCTAGGACTGGTAATGGTCTATGGAGGGATTAGAATTGGAAATGGGCTGATGGGGGGGTTAGGACTGGTAATTGGTTATGGCGGGTAGAACTGGAAATGGGCTGATGGGGGTTTAGAACTGGAAATGGGCTGATGGGGAGGTTAGGACTGATAATGGGCTATGGGGGGAGACTAGGACAGGAAATGAGCTGATTGGGGTGCTAGGACTGAAAATAGACTTATTGGAGGGTTACGACTGGTAATGGGCTGATTGGGGGGCTAGGACTGGGGTGGGCTGATAAAGGGGATAGGACTAGAAATGGGCTGGGACAGGAAATGGGCTAATAGGGGAGGGGAGGAGAGTGCTGCTGGCCCTGGAAGAAAACTAGGGGCTAGGGCTACAAATGGGCTGATGCAGGGGGATGGTAGAATAGGACTGGGGCAGGAAGGGAAGGAGGGGGCTGGAAAGAAGCTGACATCTGGAATGTACTGAAGTAGGACTGGAAGGGAGCTGACACTTGGGGATGGGAGTGGTAGGTAGCTGGGTAATAGGGAGGAGGCTGGAAGGGAGCTGACATGTGAATGGCACTGGAAGAGAGATGGACAGAGGGTAGGGTGGCTGGAAGGGAGCAGACTGGGGGGTGGCACTGAGAGTGAACCTGAGCTGATACCTGGGATGGTATTTGGACTAGAAGGGGCTGGATAGTGGGAAAGGAGGTGGACTGGAAGGGAATGGACACAAGTGGCAGTCATGGGAATGCAAGGTGGTTGACATTGGAAGGTACTGGGAGGGGAGGACTGGAAAGGGGACTGATACTGGGGAGGGTTACTGAAACTGGAAATGGGCTGATGGAAGGAAGTGAAGAAAACAAAAGAAGAGATAAGAAATGGCAGATGGACCATGGACCATAGACCACAGAAAGAGAGCTAAGAGAAGACAGGAAAGCAGAAGCCTCATATTGGGACCAGCATGATCAGAGAATAACATGGTCCGACAACAAAGGTAGAAAAAATAATTTTATTTAATTTTGGTGATTGGACTTTGTGCTATTTTTATATTTTACACAGTATTGGAGAACTGCATCTCTTATTTATCTGATGTTGCACTGCATGTGGACTCTGGCTTCTTGGGATTTCAGTTTAAATTTTGTATACATATTTTTATTTTTACTTTAGATTGTGGTTACTTATTCTGTACTTGGTGAGGGTCGATGTTGTGCGTGTGTGACTGAGGTCAGGTGTTCTGTTAACATGCAGTTTGTATATAAAGATCTATACTATACTGTAGTAATTTGACTTGTTCAGCTTTTCAAATAGGTGTATGGATGTTCCAGGGCCCATTGTAGTATTTACAATGACGCATTTTTTGGATGGGCTCCTTATGTGACTTTGGAAGTTTGTGCTGATATGGTATGGTATGGTAGGTTTGCTTTTTGTTGTAGGGTTTTTTATTAGTTCACAATATGCCTGGTACTGGAGAATAGTGGTTGTTGTTGTTAGTGAGATGATCAGAATCAGATTTTTTTTTTTTTTAAATATTGAGTCCTGTGGGTGAATGTCCTGGTTCTGCTCTGCACCTAGTGTGGATGCAAAATATATGTTGAAAAAGAAAAAGGGAGAACCATAACGCAGTTTATAACAAAATAAAAATGGCTTATAATTTAGTTTTATAAACTGTGCTATTGATTCTTGCTGTCTTTTAGTTCCTTGGTGTGCAAACAGGACCGTACCTAGCCCTGTGCAAGCAGTGCAACCGCACAGGGTGCAAAGGCTTGGGGGGCACATTTTGGCTCTCTGCTGTTGCCCTGCTGCCGCTGGCAGGACAACAGCAGGCAGTTAAAATGCGCCCAAAGCCTTTTCGCAGCACTTTAAGCAAGTCTGGTCCCTCCCTCCTCCGACACGATGTCAGAGCAGGGAGGGGCAGATCTGCTTAAAGTGCCGGCGCCTTTCAGATTGGGTGCATGCCCCCCTCCTCCTCCTCCCCATACCTCTGTCCAGTGCTGCCTGCTCTTTCCCTGCTGCCGGCGCCGCTGTGAAAAAAACAGAAGGCAGCAGCAACAGGGAAAGAGCAGGCAGCGCTGGATGGAAGTATGGGGGGAGAGGGGAGTATGCGCCCGAGTTGGAAGTTGCACAATGCGCGATTGCAGTTCGATACTGCCCTGTGTGCAAACATCTTGCATTTCCTCCATATAATCTAATCGGCTTTTTGATTTCGTTCAGTCTCTGATTGGATTTCTGAAAAAGCTCCGCCCCCCTCTAAAGTGGGGGGGCGCCATCTCATTCTTCGCCTCAGGCAGCAGACTGCCTTGAGCCGCCCCTGTCCTAGCATTGCCTTCTAGTTTACCCCCTTGCAATTTCATGTTATGCCCTCTAGTTTAACAGCTTTCCCGTCTTTAAGAAGGTTTAACTTGTGGAATTCATTTTATGATTCTTTGAATGGGGTTCAGCATATGTGGGAGGCCCTTGGCATTTTAAGTTCCTTTTATGCTTCTTCCCATTTCCAAATAAATAAGGCCAGTCCACAATCCATCTTCTGAACTAAGGGTTTACTTAAAACTTAGGGTCACTGATACAATATTTGTAACTACTGGCAAAACATCAATAAGAACTATGAGCCCGATATTCAATGGTGATGGCTAGCACTGCTAAAGAGGCTCTGAACATTAGATCCAGATAGTCAATGCTGGGTCCATATCTGGGTCCCCGCACTGAATATCCGAGTTGCTTGGATAGCAACTAAGCTAACTAGGCAGCGGAAATATTGAGCAGCTGCCCAATTAGCTTCAACAGCGAAAGGTATGCCAGCCTTTGCTGCGCTCGACTTTCACCACTTTGCGATAACCAGGTTGCGGTTCAATATCGCCGCTTCCCGGTTATCACCAGGTACTGCTCCCACTTCATTCCCAAAACGCTCCGATGCTAGCCAGCCAGCATTGGGGTATTCAGTGGTGGCACCTGTTAGTGCCACTGAATATCCTAGACAACCATGAATATCCTGTTAACCGTGTTAATCCCTTTGCTTCATTTGTTACAATGAGGTTATTTCTTTCTTCCCTTCACTTCTGAATAGTACAACATTATACTTTAAAATACTCTGTATCTGATGCTGGAAGTTAAACTCAAGTTTCTCCACTCCTGAACTTTTAATACTTATGTATTTTTCCCCTGAATGGAACTCCTTTTCTGCTTTATTACTCCTTATCAGTTTACCTGGAGCTGGTGATGCAGGTCTATTAATCGCATTGATCCTTTTGAATATGCCACCAAAAATAAAATTCACTTTACTACCTTTGCTATCTGGCCATTTAATGTCTAATCATGTTAATCCCAGTCTGATTTTCGCTTTTCTCTGTCTTCTCTTAACACTTCCACTGAGGTCTCCAGTCCATCTGCCACTTCTCTCCCCTCCTGTCTTCTTCACTTTCTTCTGTCTCCGACATTGATCTTTTCCTTTCTGCTTTATTCCATCTATTTATCTTTCAATTCAGATTTCATTTCTCCTTACCATCTGGTCCTCAATCTTCCTTTTTTACTGCATCTACTTACCACTTTCAACCTTTAATACAGTCCACTCACTCCCCCATCTCTTTATCCTTCCCAGCCACTTATTCCTCAGTCTATAACTAACACTTCCCTTTCTCTCTTCCCCCAGGCCGTGTCCAGTATTTCCTCTATCACTCTCTCTTGCTTCCCCATCCCATGTTCAGCATCTGTCCTCCACTCCCCACTTTGTGTCCAGCATCTGCCCTCCATGCCCTACCCCTTGTCCAACTTTGGTCTTCCATCTCCCTAAGCCCTGAACTCCATGTCCAGCATTTCCCTCTCCCCAATCTGATGTGCAGCATCTGCCCTCCACCTTCTTACTCGGTATCCAGTATCTTCCCTCTGCCCCACTCCGTGCCTCCGGTCTCCATTTCTCAATCCCATTTGTACTATCTGCCCTCTAGCCCCCACCTTATGTTTAGTGTGTACTTTCTACCCCCCCATGCCCCCTACCTCATGTCCAGCATCGGCCTTCCACCCCTCTATGACCAACTCCTATCCTATGTCTGGCATCTTCCCTCTGCCCCTCCACTCCATGTTCACAATTTTTTCTCCACTCCCCCACTCTGTATCCACCATCTGCCCTCCACTCCTCAACCCCTTATCTACCATCTGTCCTCCATTGCTTTATGCCACCTTCCTATGTCCAGCCTGAAACCATTATGTCCAGCATCTGCCTTCAACCCTTTACCCAATGTGCAGCATCAATCCTCCAACACCCCACACTGTGTCCTGTATTTGCTTTCCACCTCCCCTACTCCAAGCTCTCTGCCTTTCCCCTCCCCACTTCATGTCCAGCATCTTCCCTCTGTCCTCCCCTTCTCACTTTGCTTCCAGGATCTGCCCTCTTCCCCATCTCATATCTAGCATTTTTCTTTCACTCCCAAGCATATCTCCAGCATCTCCATTCCCACCATTCCCCCTCCCCAGTCTGCTGCCACTTCTTATCCTGGGTCTGGTGTGGCAGTAGCAGGCTGCCAGCACTAAAAAAAAAAAAGCATGAGTCTTTGCAACTCCTGTGAGCTTGGAAGGCCCTGCTAGTCCTGCTCCCCTCTGAATTGAAAGCGTGCATCAGAGGGGAGCCGGACCAGCCGAGCCTTCCAAGCTGTAGGAGTTGCAAAGACCCTGCATTTTTTGGGGGGTTTTTTTAATTTAAAGCTGGAGGCTTGTCACTTCCACCACTGCTGCAGAAATGGGTAAAGTAGCAGTGGTAACAGTGGCAGCAGAGAGAGATGCTGCCAGTCATTTTTTTAGGCAGCACCACTGGCATCTACTGGGGGCATGTTGTGCCACTCCCAAAACGTTTCTGCCTGAAGTGGCCACCTCACCCTGCCTAATGACAGAGTTGACCCTGGTTAGAAGTGCCAGCACCATTATGGCAAGGAGCAGGGCCGGTGCAAGGAGATGAGACGCCCTAGGTGAACTGCATTCCTTGCACTTCCCCTTGCCTCTGGTGCCCATTGCCACTGCTGCTGTCTCTCTCTGGGACCAACAGCAGTGCCAATTGCTGCAAACAGCCCCACGGAGCTTACATTCAAGTTTTGGCATCGCAGGGCTGTTTGCTTCCGCCACTCAATGCTGACTTCCTGTGCAAACAGGGCCATGTAAACATGCATAGGGCCAGCTCTGGTTTTACCTAAACACATAGGATCACTGAACACTGGACATAGAGATAAAAGGCGGCCATGCAAGTAGGATTCAGAAAAGGACAAGGAACAAGATACATCATCACATATGCGAGATGGGTACTGTCAGACGGCTGCCTAGGGTGAGAACTTACACAATCTTGACGATGCATATATTCATATGATTCTTGCAAGGTATTGTGGGTATTGTAGTTCATTCACTCCCAAACACAGCTGATGACAATAATTTGAGTTGTGAAACCAAGTGGTAAGATCAATAAAATACTTCTTTTATTGATGGGGTTTAATTCACCCAGCACATGTATGCTTGATAGCACTATAAATGAGGTTACTTGCTTGCAGTGTTTAAAATGGATAACAAAAAGTCACAAAGTAAACCAGAAACAACCTTCAGCTTGTCAGGCAATTAGCTAATGTTTTCTTAGCAAATAATTACCAAATACAAAGGAACAAAGAAAAGAATAAACTTTGCTGGTTAGGTTAACTTCTGCTTATTTTCCACGCAGATCTCAGCAGTGATTCTCCCTTGCTCACCCACACAATCAGGTGCAGCCCTAATTACTATCAATGGACCAGCTGAAAGCCTTTAACTGGCTGGCTGCTACTGTGTGAGCCCAAATCCTGCTTTAAGAGCTGTTTGCAGTGGAAATAAAGAACAAAGTTAGGTTTCTTTGTGATGGCTGATGTGTTTGCTCAGAGAAAGCTAGCAATAGCATTTAGATAGAGAACAGTCCATATAAACTGTACTTTCATCTGCTGTATCAATCAGCATAGGGTCATTATCATACATTGGCACAGACGAGTCTTTCATTAAGGCACTATCATGAGAATGCTCATTCCCTTGCTGCCATTCTCTATTATAGATAGGGTCTGGATCAGTGTTCATACCTGAGCCTCTCCTGCTATCATTATTCCTCTCTGTATAGCCTGGCCAATATGTAATCCAATTCTGATGTCCAGCCTTCCAATCTTGATCCCTGGACACTGGATCTCCTCTCACATACCTTCTGGCCTTGGTCTGAAAGTCCCTTCCACATGCAGTCTTCTCTCTTCCAGGTAGCCACTGGTGATTCCTATCTCTGCCACTCCATTCCTCTGGCTGAATCCAGTCCAATGGACTCTGCTGGCTTTGGAATACCTCCCAGTATGAGTACTGCCTTGGAATCTCCCAGACCTTCCAATGGCCTTTCTTCTCTTCCTTCCAGAGAGTTTCCTTCTCTCTCTATCTGCTTGGCTTGGCTTCTGTTTCTCCAGGTGATAATGGTGCTTGTAGCCGTTGCTGAAGCTCTCCCCTCTGTATCTCTTCCTGAAGCTGTTCTTGTAGCTCTCCCTGAAGCTGGGCTGGAGCTTGTAGTAACTGTTATCTGAAGAATAAGCTCTATTCTTATTCTGTCCTAATGTGTGCTGCTCCCTAACACAGCGCAGCTGTGTTTGAATCAGGCCCTGCCCTTTGAGATGAGTGCTTAGGGATTACCTCATAGCTCTCTTGATTGCACACACATTCTCTCACTTCAGCCCCTCTCATGGCTGCTGGAAACCTGGTGCATTCTGGGACTGGTAGTCTTTTATGTGAAAACTCTGTTTTCTTGCTTCTACCAGAACTGACAGGTTGCTTGTTCAGAGTCACATCATCTTTTCTATAGCTCCTACCTGAGCTATGATAAGCTTCCTTATCACATACCCCCCTGCTTAAGTTATTACGGACTGGTTTTACTGGTAAAACTTCTTCTCTACAGTCCGTAATACGGGAAAGTGCATCCGCATTCTTGTGTAACTTCCCGGCACGATGTTCAACCTGAAAATCAAACGCCTGTAAGGCCATGTACCAGCGTGTCAACCTGGCATTGTGGTTCTTCATTTGCTGCAACCACTTAAGTGGGGCATGGTCCGTGACCAACTGGAACTTTCTCCCTGTAAGGTAAAACCTTAACGCCTCCACTGACCACTTGATAGCCAAACACTCTTTTTCTATCGTGGAATACTTTTGTTCAGCCAGTGACAACTTCCTGCTCAGGTACATCACAGGATGCTCCTCTCCATCATGGCACTGGGATAGGACTGCTCCTAGCCCTACATCCGATGCATCGGTTTTGAACCAGAAAGGGTTTCTTGAAGTCTACTCCTTTCAGTACCGGTCCTGTACACAATTTTTTCTTTTAATACTGAAAACGCTTTTTCAGCTTCTGGTGTCCACTTTATCTGGTTTGGACAATTCTTTCGCAGCATATATCCGTGAAAATGGCACTTTTCTCTGCGAATTGCGGTATAAACCGGCGGTAGTATCCAATAAGTCCTAAGAAACTTCTTAGTTGTTTCTTGGTTGTTGGAGGAGGAAAATTCCTGATGCTATCTATTTTGCTTAATAGAGGTTTAATTTTTCCTCTTCCTACTAGGTGGCCTAGGTATTTTACCTCCCTATTTGCAAAGGCACACTTCTTCGGGTTTAAAGTGATTCCCGCTTGCTTCATAGAGCACAAGACTGCCCTGATCCTCTTCAAATGCTCCGTCCAGGTGTTACTATGGATTATCACATCATCCATGTATGCAAAAGCATAACTTTGGTGGGGTCGAAGTACCTGATCCACTAACCTTTGGCAGGTAGCCGCTGCTCCATGCAGTCCGAAAGGCATCCTCTTGAACTGGAAAAGGCCAACGGGGGTGCTGAACGCAGTTTTCGGCTTCGACTCCCTGGTGAGCGGGATTTGCCAATATCCTTTTGTCATATCAAGGGTGGTTAAGTATTGAGCCTGTCCCAGCTGGTCTAGCAGCTCCTCAATTCTTGGCATTGGATATGCATCAAAAACTGATATGGCGTTTACCTGCCGGAAGTCAATACAAAATCTTAAGGATCCATCAGGCTTCGGCACCAGGACTATGGGGCTATTCCAGGGACTCTTTGACTCCTCTATTACCCCCATGTCCAACATCTCCTGGACTTGTGCCACTACCTCCTGTCTTTTGGCTTCAGGCAAGCGGTATGGCCTTTGACGAACCAATTTCCCAGGTGGAGTTATTATTTCATGGGCCACCAAATGGGTCTCCCCAGGTATGGGTGTCAACACATCTGGGAATTCCTTAAGCAACTTCCTAATTTCTTCCTGTTGTACCATTGTCAGGTCCTCACCTATTTGGGGCTCTGATTTTTCTTTACAATCAGATACCTGGGGTCCCAAATCTTCCTCTTCACTCACCTCCCTCTCATGGGCACAGGTGGCAGCTAAGCTTTTAACCCCTTTGACATCAGTAGAACCAAAGCGTTTGGCTCCACGTTCAGAATTCTCTAGGGATGTGACCTCCTCCACAGGTGGAAAACCCAGCCTCTCACAGATCAATTGGGCAATTTTGTCTCCTGTCTTCACATGATACTCATTCTGTCCAAAGTTAAACAACAGAACTTTAATATTGCCCCTGTAATCGGGATCAATTACTCCCGCACCCACATCGATGAAATATTTAAGGGCTAATCCGGACCTTGGGGCTACTCTCCCATAACATCCAATTGGTATTTCCACTTGGAGACCGGTGTCAACCAGGGCTCTCCCTTGGCTAGGTACAATCACATTTTCTATGCTGCACAGGTCAAACCCAGCAGACTGAGGGGTTGCCCGCCTAGGAGCTTGGGCCTTCTCAGAGACCTTATGGTACTTTAGGACGAATATCTGCTTTGGGGTAGCTTGGTCTTCTGGACGCTTAACCATCTTTTTAGCTGGGGTCTGAGGACTTCCAAATAAAGGCCCGGGAGCTACTACCATTAAACCTTCTCCCTCCTTTTTTCCTAGTCCTTCCACTAGACCCTGCTTAAATCTTGGCCAGTCTCTTCCTAGAACCAAATCAAAGGGTAGCCTAGGCACCACTGCTAATAGGACTTCCTCTTGTTTCCCTAGGCACTTAACCTTTAGCCTATAGGTGGGATATGATGATGCAGCACCATGAATGCATCTGATGTGAACTTGGCTTTCAGGGGTTCTAGGCACAAATCTTTCTTGGGCCTCTATCCTCTTCCAAAGCCTTTTTGACATCATACTCTGGTCTGCCCCAGAGTCTAATAATGCATTTGTGGTAATTCCTTGCACATCAACCATCAAAAGAAATCCTTCCTTGGGTTGTTTTAAATCCAGACCCATTAAACTAGTGTGTGTCTGGCATCTCTTCTCTAAGTGTCCCACTTTTCCACACTTGAAACATTTCTTTCTATTCCACTGTGTCATCTGGTTTGATACAGTACATTCATTTTCAGAAACATTCTTAATTATTCCCTTTTCTGATACAGCCCATCTAGCCTCAGCATCCATCTTTAGAGGGCCACCCATTCTATGGCAAGCCTGCGTGGCTTCCAAGAATCTCTCTGCTAGCATGGTTGCCTCTCCAAGATTTTGGCAATTTTGCTGTATAAGAAAAACATTCAATCTTTAGGTACCCCAAGCATAAATTGTTCCAGCATTATAACATCTAATAACATTTCTACTGTCTTTTGCTCAGGCTCCAACCATTTTACAGCTAAACTTCTGATTCTCTGACTCAGAGCCCTGGGTGTCTCACCCACTTTCAATGTAACAGCTCTAAACATTCGCCTATACTCTGAAATAGACAACCCTAGGCGATCTCTAATAGCTGCCTTTACATCCTTATAAATCAAAGCCTGGGCTGCTGGCATTGCTCTGTAAGCTGCTAGTGCCTCACCAGTTAATGAGGCTGCCAGCCTTACTGCCCACTGGGTCTCTGGCCATGCTAAAGCCTGTGCCACTCTTTCAAAAGACTCTAGAAAATCATCAACATTATCTTCTGGAGTTAATTTCCCAAAATTAAATGCCCCAATCCCTTGATTGAGTCCCACAGTGTCCACATGTGGTGCACCAGTACTAACTGCTGTTTTGCATCTGTTCCACTTTGGCTCTGCAGCTGAACTAGAGCTTGCACCAGATCAAGCACTGGTTTCTGCTGTTCCATTAAGGCCTTCATAGCAGTGTCCTGGGCCTGCTGTGATAGCTCCTGCTGCTTGCTGAATTGGGCTGCCATCCACTGAGCCATCTCCGTCGGATCCATCTTGACCCCTGCAAGAAAAGAAAAAGAAAAACCCAAGAGCAGCACCTTCCAACCAGGTGTGTTTTTTTTTTTTTTTTTTTTTTCAATTACCCCCTGTGCTTACACACATCCACCACTAGACATGCCCAGGTACATATTACCTTGTCTCAGTGATGAATCCAGCTTTGCACAGGGTCTTTTCCTCTGGGACAGCTTCCTGGAACAACCACTTTTCCTCCAAAGTGCAGATGAGGGAAAGAAATCTTCTTACAGCTTTAAACTTGACTTTTATTTTGTAATCCACAACAAGTAAATCCTCTTGGTGCAAGAGCAATCCGAAAAACTACGCCATTTGTCAGACGGCTGCCTAGGGTGAGAACTTACACAATCTTGACGATGCATATATTCATATGATTCTTGCAAGGTATTGTGGGTATTGTAGTTCATTCACTCCCAAACACAGCTGATGACAATAATTTGAGTTGTGAAACCAAGTGGTAAGATCAATAAAATACTTCTTTTATTGATGGGGTTTAATTCACCCAGCACATGTATGCTTGATAGCACTATAAATGAGGTTACTTGCTTGCAGTGTTTAAAATGGATAACAAAAAGTCACAAAGTAAACCAGAAACAACCTTCAGCTTGTCAGGCAATTAGCTAATGTTTTCTTAGCAAATAATTACCAAATACAAAGGAACAAAGAAAAGAATAAACTTTGCTGGTTAGGTTAACTTCTGCTTATTTTCCACGCAGATCTCAGCAGTGATTCTCCCTTGCTCACCCACACAATCAGGTGCAGCCCTAATTACTATCAATGGACCAGCTGAAAGCCTTTAGCTGGCTGGCTGCTACTGTGTGAGCCCAAATCCTGCTTTAAGAGCTGTTTGCAGTGGAAATAAAGAACAAAGTTAGGTTTCTTTGTGATGGCTGATGTGTTTGCTCAGAGAAAGCTAGCAATAGCATTTAGATAGAGAACAGTCCATATAAACTGTACTTTCATCTGCTGTATCAATCAGCATAGGGTCATTATCATACATTGGCACGGACGAGTCTTTCATTAAGGCACTATCATGAGAATGCTCATTCCCTTGCTGCCATTCTCTATTATAGATAGGGTCTGGATCAGTGTTCATACCTGAGCCTCTCCTGCTATCATTATTCCTCTCTGTATAGCCTGGCCAATATGTAATCCAATTCTGATGTCCAGCCTTCCAATCTTGATCCCTGGACACTGGATCTCCTCTCACATACCTTCTGGCCTTGGTCTGAAAGTCCCTTCCACATGCAGTCTTCTCTCTTCCAGGTAGCCACTGGTGATTCCTATCTCTGCCACTCCATTCCTCTGGCTGAATCCAGTCCAATGGACTCTGCTGGCTTTTGGAATACCTCCCAGTATGAGTACTGCCTTGGAATCTCCCAGACCTTCCAATGGCCTTTCTTCTCTTCCTTCCAGAGAGTTTCCTTCTCTCTCTATCTGCTTGGCTTGGCTTCTGTTTCTCCAGGTGATACTGGTGCTTGTAGCCGTTGCTGAAGCTCTCCCCTCTGTATCTCTTCCTGAAGCTGTTCTTGTAGCTCTCCCTGAAGCTGGGCTGGAGCTTGTAGTAACCGTTATCTGAAGAATAAGCTCTATTCTTATTCTGTCCTAATGTGTGCTGCTCCCTAACACAGCGCAGCTGTGTTGAATCAGGCCCTGCCCTTTGAGATGAGTGCTTAGGGATTACCTCATAGCTCTCTTGATTGCACACACATTCTCTCACTTCAGCCCCTCTCATGGCTGCTGGAAACCTGGTGCATTCTGGGACTGGTAGTCTTTTATGTGAAAACTCTGTTTTCTTGCTTCTACCAGAACTGACAGGTTGCTTGTTCAGAGTCACATCATCTTTTCTATAGCTCCTACCTGAGCTATGATAAGCTTCCTTATCACAGTACAATGCCAAAAGAATATTTATAGGGGTTACTTTGGAAGCCCTATTCATGCTTTCGATATTTCTATTTGTGTTTTCAGACATCCAAAGCACAGGGAAGTCTCCTGAGCCATTTTATAAACCAGATCTGTGGATGTCTCCAGGGTGAGTATGTCCAAATTTGAATGGGGCATGGTGGAGAAGTGACCAGGGAATTCCTAGGAACCTGGACATCATATCTAAGTTTAGACTTGCTCTAGCCATGAATAAGCATTGGTAAAGTGCTCGTTTCAGATGAAAAACATACAGAAGGTTTAGAGAAGATAGCATTCCATCATCTCCAGTACACAGCACAATCACAATGATAGCACTAGTGGGATTTGAACCCTGGTCTTAGTCCACTACTCTAATCATTAGACTATTCCTAGATGTACAGGTTCTTAAATACTATTCTGGGGGCTTCTATGCAGAAACTCCGGCAGACATCTATATCAGGTACGTCTACGTTTGTGAAATGTGTCTGCACTTGGATGCGCCTACTTTTTTTCCAGATATTATGACTTAGACATCCTAGAGTGCACTTGGACATCCTTTCTAAAATGCCCCTCCACGTGCGTTTTATTGACCACTGCAAGGCCTTTGATTCTATTAATCATGACAAATTCTGGGCCATATTACGAAGCATAAGTACACCAGAACACCCGATAGGGTTCATGTTCAACCTTTACACTCATCAAAAAGCAACTGTTCATTTGGAACAAATAAAAACAGAATGGTTTAAAAATCAGCAAAGGAATATGATAAAGCTGCATACTTTACCTGTACCTGTTTAATTTATATGCAGAACAAATCAGAGAAGCAGGACTGTATGAAAACAACTGAAAGGAGAAGATTGGTGGAAGACTCATCAACAACTTTTACTATGCTGACGATACCACGTTACTGGCTGAAGGCGAAGATGACCTGAAACATTGACTTATCAAGAACATAAGGGGGCATTGTCAGAAGCAGCAGCCAACACTCTTAAAGCAGTTGGTCATCACTATTTTAAATTAAAACTGGATATTAAGAGCTGGTGTATATCCGGTGGCTGGCGCTGAATATCCCGTTTGCCCAGATTGCTTTCACCTCTCCTAACCTTATGTGGTTCAGCAAACCGATTGGCACTTGACTATCACTACTGACTGGCAAGCTAATGAAGCCGCCCCCAGTCTACCCTCGGAATGCCTCACTGCTAACCATTTAGCAACAGGGCATTTAACCAGGTTTGCAGGGGATGTTCCGTGGTACTAACTAGATCAATGCCACTGAATATCCTGGTCACTGGAATTTGTGGTTTGCAGGTATTCAAATTGCATAAATCCCTTTGAATATGGCTCCCATTGTCTTCAAATGGACCTGTACATTATCATAAAGAAGACGAAGACAAAACGAACGATTTCATCCTTGATGGAGAAGAAATAGAAATGGAAGACAACTTTTTAATGCTTGGCTCAATAATCAATAAGGAAACAAGCAGTCAAGAAATCTGATGATACATTGCTTTTGGCAAAATGGCTATGAAGCACCTAGACAAGATTCTCACAAAGAAAAAAACCTAAGCTTCCTTTAGAACCTCAAATGACAAGACTGACTTTCATACTTTGGACATATCATGCTTGAGAAGGTTGAAGGTCAATGCAAAAGACAAAGGCTAGTAATATTACAATTACATTTAAAATCACTCATTGCTTGCTAATTCACTCAATCCAAATTCAGCCCTAATATCAAGCTGAATCAGCCATTAAAAGCCAGCAAAAACTACCAAGTTTTCAACTTACTTTGGAAGAACAGCAAAGGCCTGAAATTCAAAGTAAGTTATTCATTTGCTGGCAGGTAGTAACTTCACCCACATACTGGGAGCTCAGAAGTCTATTTCTGCACATCATACTCTGTATTATCGGCAGAAATGCTTTTGAAAATTACTCTAACAAAAATCACTCTCTAGCAACTGTTTTGTCATGTTGACTGGACACCTTGTGATCTTCAGAGATGATGATCTTTGGATAGCTTTCTTGTTGAGAAACCTGTGTCCCAAATATGTGCTTTTGAACTCATGTGTGAGGGAATTAAAATGTACTACTGTTGCCCTGCCTTTGTCCATTTTTTTTTTTTAATTTTTAAGCCATGTCTTATTCCACCAGTAAGAATTTGTAGATCAGACAGGAAGAAGGTGTTCTGGGCTTGATAGTATTTTGCATTTGTAAATCAATTTAGGAAAGTAGGACTGGTCTTTATCTGCCATCGTATACTATGTTACTATGTATATTAGGCTTATTTTAGCAATAAATAACATCACGTATTGTACCTGAAATTATGTCTGAAAAAATATTCATTGGAAAAGACTAAAAGTGCTCCAGAAGTCCTTAACACCCCATATGGTGCAGGTTACAAGTGAAACACAGCTAAAATATGCAGCTCTCTCACAGGTTTGACTATCTTACTGTAAAATGCTTTATAGTATCTGTGAGGAAATGTTAACAGCTGATGTTAGGTTAACAATTTAAAACCATAGCTCAATGTTGTCATTATTCTCCCATGCAAATTAGTTATATACAATCTGCAAAGTAAATGAAAGAAACCTTGCTGGACATCTTAGTTAGTGATGACATAAAATGGAAATAAAAGCAATATTAGCCTTTCCAAATTTTACTTTATCTGTTGGCAAAAATAAAAAAAATTAAACGCTAGGTGAGGCCCATTTTCATGATTCCCGAGATGTACTAATTAGCACTAATTTCATTTCCCATGTGTACCATCATTCTGCAAAATATGACATACCTTATCTAACAGATTTCATCTTGGAACCTATGGAAACTGATGTCCATGACCTAACCTTATGTGGTTTAGCTAATCGATGAGCACCTCAATATCACTACTATGTAACCTATGTAAACTGTCCGTGTCCTCTCTCATGCCTCACATTTCGATCACATCACCCCCTTGCTAATACATTTTCACTGGCTCCCTGTTACCTTCCGTGTTCAGTTTAAAGTCCTTATCTATGTACACAGGGTACTCCACTCTGGTATCCCCCTGTATTTTGGAAATCAAGTTCACCTCCATACCCCGCATCGGTCCCTACGTTCCATCCATGCCAACTGTGTCTTTCTTCCCTTGCCCTCCCAGGCTCACTTAGAATCCACCCGATCTTCAGCTTTCTTTTTTCTTGGTCCGAAGCTTTGGAACTCACTTCCTCACTCCCTTCAGTTAGAAACTTCCTACCCGTCCTTTAAAGCTAAACTAAAAACTCATCTTTTCTGTTCTGCATTTAATCTCCCCCTTCCTGCTCCGTCCCCTTCTCCTTCCTAGTACTACCATGCCAGCTCCTTATCCCTTTCTTTCCTCCACCCTTCTGTATTGTCGATGTGTTTCCCCTCTCCCCTTATGTTGCCACCTTTGTTCCCCGACTGTTCTCTGTCCTCATCTCTTTTCTGTCTGATTTTATGGCGTTCTCTCTCTATTTCTCCTTTCGCAGCTCTCTTTTAATTTGATTTTATGTATTGTGAACCGCCCAGATGCTAACCGTATTGGGCGGTATATAAAGTTTTAATAAACATAAACATGTCAAAATGATTTTAAAACAGGAAAATAAAATGAAGAGATCGATATTTTGGGCCCAATTTTATAAGGGGCATGCACACAGGTCCCTATTTCAAAGGACATCCATGCGTGACTGGGTACTTATGCGCATGCTGTGGGCAGTTGCTATTCTGTAGGTTCGCATGTATGTACAATTGTGTGGACTTTCCATTGGGGTACACTAGTGGGGGGGGAAGTAATCCCTTTCATAGCAGGTCCATTCTTTTTGGGCCATTTAACATTGGGAGATTCCACTGCAGTAGACCTAGTAAAAGTTTAATACCTGTGTAAGCTTAGTGTTAAATTTTTGCGCTTTGCCAAACCCATGAAAAAAAACAGGTGCAAAGAGAATATCAGGATCTTTACCATGGTCCAACTAAAGCCTCAGATGCATATTATACTAATTTGTTAACAAGTGAGGATATATTAGTTTTAGCATTGAATTGGCCTCAAGGGACCATCCTAGTAAGTAAGCCCTTTGACTTCTTACAGTGTTCACAAAAAATACCTTAATGTGCATGGTAAATTTGTTGCATAAGGTTTTTAGTCTGAGCACTACAGTTTTTATGACATTTTGCTTCCAGTTACAAAGACTGCCTGCTTCAAGAAAATACAGTATGAAGTGCATGCAAATAAAACCATTTCTGCCAATTGGCATGCACTTTTCTATATTGAATTCTTTAAATATATGTCTGTGTTCTGTAGTCTCATGAATAATTTTTCCCTTCGAATAGTTTAATGAGTAAAGACACCACTCCCAGACTGTAAGGGTTTTTTTTTTTTTTCTTTTGCAGTGGTTATTGTCCTTAGCATTGCTAGTTCCACTACTAATTCTTTTAGCATGTGCAGTTATTTGGCTCATATATCAAGTCAATAATATCCAAATCACTTACATTTCTGTAAGAATTCTCATATCCTTAGAGGATATGAAGAGAGGAGATTTGCAGTCATTAGGAACGGAGGTCTATATATCTTTATTTGTAGTCTATGTGGATATCAGTCAGCATACCAGAGAGGCAAAGTAGTCATTGACTCCTAAATCAATTTGTTCAGTGCATGTTGCAGGGCAACAGCATGATATCAAATCAATTTCTAACACCACTCAAAAGGAATACTCACTAGATAAAAGCAACGTCATAGAAAATTAAATTTAAGATAACAGTAAGTTTTATACTATAGTGTTTTAATTCTCACACGGTCATTTCTTTAAACCATTTCTGTGTTTCTACTCCCTCAACAAAAATGGTTCTGCTTTTTAACACATAGGGGCTGATTTTATAAAGGATGTGCCAAAATGTATGTGCTAGTTATGCACACAAGTCCCTATTTTAAAGGCCTTATGTGCATGAATGAGCATTTATCCACATACATTAGGCAGTCGCCAGTCTGTAGGGGTGGAGCTTGGGTGTTTCTGAAGAAATCTCGATTTAATTCCTTTTAATGATTTTTTTGTACCAGTACCCAAGAGAAGAATATGAATCTTTTAAATAAAGAAATCTTGGTGCGGGCATTGTAGAGACTAGATTGAGGTACATCTTTACACCTCTATTTAATAACTTAAAATAACATACTTCACTTTATAAAACAGGCCCCAAATTCATGCGTGGCAACCTGCATTAACTGCACAGGTGTTTATAACATTACCTTCACAGGGTCTATACAATTTGGGGTAAATTTTCTTTGGGACACAAAGGATAATTTTGTAACATGCTTCCTAACTTGTGCTGAAGATATGTGCATTAGTTATGTCTATTTTATAAAGGGAACTTAAATGTCTTTTTATAAACATAGCTTTTGCAAAACTGAGGCTCAAGCCATACTTTTATCTGCATATAATCCACACATTTCTTTGAATTATTATTCATTTCTGCATTTAAATAACTGATTTACACACAGACATACACACACAGATTATAATAGGTACTAAAAGCAAAATAACTATTTGGGAACCTTGTTCATTTGTTTGGTTTGGAGGTATATGCACAAAAAAATGGCCTCATTTGTCATGGCATACCATTTCATCTGAAAACTAATGCACACATGTAGCATGGTGAAAAAATGGAGGTAAAAGGGGAAGTATCCTAGTAATATTTGTATGAATGACATCAAATGTGATTTAACTAATCGTGTTAGGAAAAATTGTCCTTTTCCAAACACAAAAGTCTAAATCAGGGTATTTGGGAATGCTATGTTGCTGGCTGTTATATCTCTGGCTAGAGTGGTTATATAGGAGAGTTGTGTCCCTATGAGGATTAGATATGGAAGAGTTCATATGACGAAAAAGAAACCTTAGTGACCACAGAGTCCTGGGTGAGGCTACCAAGAATATAGCTCATTGCTGTGTGACAGGGATGGGCTCAAGCTAAGTAGCTATCCTGAGGATCCGGTAAAAGGGTTACATCAGAAAACAACAAGACAGACAAATAGGGAAGGGGCAGATGTACAATGGCTGGAAACAAAATCTTCCTGCTATGTTGGTATCTCTAAGGACCAGGGATGGTATACTCCTGAGAATGGCAGAATAGCAGCGTAGTGTTGAAAAGAATCTCATGAATGTTGAAAGAATTTTATGGTGAGTTGCAGAAAACATAGCTGGGGAAATGGACCCTCAGCTAGAAAATCACTTGGAGCTTATGTGGAGAATTCTAAGGGATGAGTACCCTTAGAAAAGGGGAAGAAGCGTGAGCTTCCTGGGGACCTTCCCAAATGCCAAGGAGGCAAGAACAATGTCCACCAGGTAGTGCAGTACTCAGGAGATTCTTAGTGATATTAAATAAAGGCGCTGGTGAGGTGCAGGAAGGTAGCACTGCGAGTTTAGAGTTTCAGTTGGATGACACTGGTTATTGGCCTAGAAGCAATGTCATTGAAGGAAAAGGGGCAGGTAGTGATGCGGTCCTAGGAAAGCTGGGAGGTGCTTTGACTAACAAACAAGAAAAAGCCGAGTTTACAATCCTGAGAATGAAAGCAGTATCAAGATCAAAGGAAGTCAAAATTTAGAGGACTGTGAAAGTCTAAAGGTAGAGTTGGAGAGGAAAGGTGCCAATACAGAATCCTCGGTTAGGCAGATGAAGGAGTTCTTGAGTATGAGGGAGGTTTACAAGATACCAGAGGTATTAAGAATAGAGATATATACTTCTGTATCCTTTAAATGGTCTGAAGGTAGTACATTAATATATAAGAACATAAGAACATAAGATATGCCATACTGGGTCAGACCAAGGTCCATCAAGCCCAGTATCCTGTTTCCAACAGTGGCCAGTCTAGGTCATACGTACCTAGCAGTTTCCCCAAAAGACACAGGTTCCTCAGTGCTTGTACTGTGTCAAGCATTGATATCCTGGGTCCCTTCTTAATAATGGTTTATGGACCTTTCCTCCAGGAACTTGTCCAAACCTTTTTTAAACCCAGCTACACTAACAGCCTTTACTACATCCTTTACATACATGTATACTTCTAAATACTGTAAAATATTTGGGCTTGATCATTATATAAGATATTCTTGAGCATAATAAAGAACTCTTGCAGGTGCTGGCATAGGCAGCAGGTAATTCTAAGGCAGTCAATAAGAAAATAAGTAGGGTAATAACAGAGTTACAGGAGACTTGTCAAGGATGGAAGAAAAGCAGCAGGTAGAAAAGAAAGATACCAAGAAAGTTGGAATGGAGCATGCAAAGGTTCAGCACCAGAAATAGGTGGGTGACCAGATCATAAAAGCCTTGAAGATTGAATTGGCCAAGGCCTGCGCCTTGTTTGCTTAGGAAAAAGAGTGATAAGGAAGTGACCCAGCTGAAGAGGGCACTGGAGGAAAAAGTGAAAGTGCATGAAGCAGTGGTCCAGGAGTTAAAACAGATGAATGCAAAGGCTATAAACCAAGCCAAAGGGCTTATAGGTAGCTTAGAAAAAGACCAAGAAAGTCCTGGAAAGTGAATGTGAGGAACTGACCAGCAAGGTGGAAGAGCTCTTGCAGAGCAAGAAAGATGCTGAGCAGGCACAGGAGAAAGTAGAAACTAATTTGCAGAAACTCTAGGTTAAACCCAGAGACGGAGCAAATCTAGACAGAGAAGGTTGGAAGAGCCAATGCCCAAAGGTTGAACTAAATTTCAAGGGTCTCCAACTCCAGTCCAGGATGACCACAAACCAGTCAGGTTTTCAGGATATCTAATAAATATGCATGAGATTTTCATGCACTGCTCCCATTGTATTCAAATGTATGTCTTGAATATCCATTAGGGAAATCTTGAAAACCTGTCTGGTAAGCGGCCCTCTAGAACTGGAGTTGGAATGTTCAGTATGCTGGCCCAAGCAAGTGAATTCATTAAGGATGTTTTGGGATTAGAAGATCAATTGCAGGATACCCAAGAGTCACTGCAAGCAGAGATGCAACAGAAATTAAGACTAAGTGCAGAACCCAAACAGGTTAAAGATGAGAAGGCCAGCTTAAAGAAGCAACTCGACTGAAGGAGGAAGTGGAGACCCAGCTAGAGAAGCTGGAAAGTAAACTGCAGAAGGCTAGTGAGGCAGGCTTCCAAAGACAGTTTGAAGTGATAAGGCTAAGTAATGAAGCTATGGCCTTACAGCAGCTGTTAGATGGGGCCAAGAATCAAGTAAAGGAGGAAGAGCTCCAAAAGCTGAACTTATACAGTAGGGTCCACAAGTTCAAAGAGAAAAGTAAATTCTGAGAGCAACTCCATCTGTTGAAGGAAACATCTTTTTGAAATAAGGACATCCGGGTAGTTCATAGAAACTTTGCTAACAAATCTGAAACAATATAAAATATGATAATCAGAATGTTCTATGCAAATATAACGCAAATAACATCATAGGCCACAAAAGAAGGGTGGGGGGGGAGAAGCATGGCACAACAATGTAATCAGGTAGCATATAAGCAAAAGACACAATGCAAGGGAAAAGAAAATTAACCCAACCCTAAAGATACCAAGATAGAATCAACTAAATAAAATTATTTTATTGCCTTCTTGAATTTGGGCATAGAACTCTCAGAACGTAACTCAGCAGAGAGTGCATTCCACAAAACGGTGCCAAAAAGCTGAAACAGCAAAGTGTCATTTTGAGTCTGAAACTGGAAAGTGAGGGTTTGGCCAATAAATTTTGCTGGGAGGAATGTAATGTGCATTTCAGACAATAAGGAACAACAAGTAAATAAAGATAGAACTTTTATGTGGGCATTCCACTCTAAGCTAATAATAACATTTTATATTTGATTCTGCTTGCCATTGGTAGCCACTTAGAAATTAGTAGCTGGAAGAAGTAGTAAAAAAGGAGCCAGCCTTAACTAATACTATGAGAACGAAAACTAAGAACTACTTGTACTAGGAACTGTATATGTTGCAGGAAGAATTATCCCAGAAGCACTAGACAATTGGAGGCCTTCAAAGGGGCTATGTGCTAGAGAAAAGGATACTTCAGAGGAAAATGTTGGCGAGTCAGACCATAAAATAGAAGCCCAGGAAAAAGGGGACAAGAAAATGTCCTTTATCCGAACCCTGGTTAGAACAGGAAAATCCAAGGATGTGCTAAGGAAACAGCATAACAGTTGCAAGTTGAAGATGGAGGTCCTAGAAATTGGTCTTATGAGGAAAGGAAAGCCTATAATTATATAAACGCAGGCCAAGGTTATTTTTTCATCCAAAAGACATGGAAGGAAAGGCAGCCAGAGAGCTGGATATGAACCATCCAGAAAAGGTCAGCTTTGGGAACAGGGCCTAAGTGAGAGGTTTAAGCACATAAAGAAAGAGAAATGGAAAGGATGAGCATAGGACTCAGCCCAGGAATGGTTAAGATGCATTTGGAAAAGTTGACTATAGACCCCAAGCAGTCAAGGTAGGGAGGCCAGTGAGATTGAGCAGAAAGGAAATTATGAAGCTATAGACCCAAAGTAAAGTTTAAAAAGAAGGCAATGTAGTGCCCAGGATGAGAAGAAGAATGAGAACCCAAAGAAAAGTGGACCAGAGAACGATCAGACAACCACTAGTTATAGAACCTCTCTCAAATACTAGTAGAAATGAATTAACTGGGGAACCAGGCCGATAGATTCAACCCCATTAAGTTAATGGGAAGCACAATGGATATTCGGTTACCGCAGAAGTATGCAACTAGCCTAGGTAAGAGAGAAATCCCTGGTGTTCTGGATAGTACACCCCTATTTTTATATTGGATGAACACTAGAGATTCTAGAACATGTAGTAGAGCTCTAAAAGAAAGCTAGCTAACATGAGCATTGGCAGTCTTGGGTTGACAGGAAGTGAGCTCGCACAGGCAATCAGCCTCAGCCCCAAGGTATCTGTGTTAGGCAGTTTGTTGGTGAATAAAAAAAAAAGTCAGACTGTTTGCAGAGAAATAGGCAGACAGGCAAGTGAAGCTCAGCCCAGAGAGTTTCAAGACAGGTGGACAGTTTTAGATGAAAAATCCTTGATGTTTAATTGTCAAGAATCTGTAATAAAGGAAGAATGCTGCGTTTAAAAAAAATTAAGGACAGAGACAGAGGAATAATAAGTCTGTGAAATCTTCTGACTATAATCCATAGAGAAGCAATTAGCTGGTATTTTAACAGACAGACAAGCTGAGATGGATCACTATAGTATCATTGGAAATGTGCTTTGGTTTAGAATCTTTCCAGCTATGAGAGGACTGGGCATTGCTGACCAGACAACACAGGTGAAGTAGTCTCCTAATGAGAATAAACACTGTGGCTCATAGCAGTGCAAGTAAAAGGCATATAAGCTAAAGGGAAGCTATAATAGAAATGTTATAGCCTGTCTGGAAAATGTAATTAGACAAGTTAACTGTAAGTTAAATTGCAGACTGAACTGGAAGTGAATTTGCTATAGCAAGCTACATGTTTGGAGTTGCTGTTTAAAGCCATAGGCTGAAACTGGAGCAGAGAGGGTCAAATGTTATGATTTGAGGAAAGCAAGATGGATTAAGTTGTGCAAGTGGCTATATGTTAATATGAAAATTGTTAATAAGTCTATGGAGAAGCTGCACATTTAAACTTGCAAGGTTTTTTTGTTGTTAAATGCCATCAAGTCAATGCTGACAACCTAGCAAACCCCTGGGTTTTCTTGGCAAGGGATGACCAGAAGTAGATTGCCAGACCTTTTCTTCCAAGGCAAAGGGGGGTAGCATGACTTCCCAAGGTGCACCAGTGGGAATTAAATCCCAGTCTTCTGAGTGCTAGGTTGATGCTCAAACCACTAGGCTACTCCTCTAATCTGTAAGTAAAGCATGTAAATAGTACCCTACTGTTCTGCTCATTCATGGTAAAGTAGTTTAGAGCTGGGTTGCTTTCCCAGAGAGCTAAGCCAAAAGGGGCCTTTACTACAATATTAGAACACATTTTTATTGTAAAGCACTGATATATACAACATTTTTGTTTTTACAATTATAATTTACCACTTTGCAACTCTTGAGTATTTGAACACACTATATAAACTTGTCCACGAGAAAAGCAAGGAGTCACTATTTAATACCTGCTACTTTAAGGTGGTACTCCTTGCAAGAGTGGAGGAGTAGCCCATTGGTTACAGCAACTGCCTAGCACCCAGAAAATCAAGGGTTTGATTCCCATTGCCACTCCTTGTGTAAGTCCCTTTACCCTCCATTGCCTCTGAAGAAAAAGCCTGGCAATCTACTTCTGGTAATATATTGCCAAGAAAACCTAGAGGCAGCAACTATTACACAAGACTAGGTGGTCACCTAGGGCAGGAGCTTCTGGGGTGTTGGCAAAAAGCAGCTGTGATCAAAGCAAAACGATAGATCCTGAAGGGCAAAAAACTCAAAGAACTATCTGCGCTTCTTGCCTGCAGGCATGCATACTTTTGAATATTAAATTCTGTGTGTGTGTATGATGTCCAATTATATATTTTTACAGGATTGTTTTGGGAGAGGTAGGGTTGGGCTGACCATGACAAGTTTACATATCAGAATCTCAGGGGGGTGCCTAAGGGTGAAGGTTCACCTAGGGTGCTTAATATGTACTACTACTACTACTATTGATCATTTGTATAGCACTATATGGCTTACACAGCACTGTACAAAGATATGTAAGAGAGGGTCCCTGCTCATCAGAGTTTACAATCTAGGCAAGACAGACAGCAGAATATTTGGGGACTAGGATATATTTAGAGAAATGGTAAGAAGATACATAGCTGGAGAGCAGAAGACTACTCACTAACCTCAAGTTGTGTGCATGTTGCTCAAAAGGAGGGAGTGGATTTATCAGAAAAAAAGCATATGTATTTCTCAGAGAGTCAGAGTGTGTGAGCATGTTTCTTAGAGACAGAATCTCAGTTTGAAGAAAAGAGATGTAATTCATGTCTGTTTTAGTAGTAAGTGAAGGCAAGTTATATTTAGGTACCTTCCTGATCCTGGAGTGCTTACAGTCTAAATTAGTACCTGAGGCAATAGAGAGTTAAGTGACTTCCCTAAGATCACAAAGAACATCAATGGGATTTGACTCCTGACTTCCCTGGTTCTTAGCCTATTGTTCTAACCATTAGGATACTTCTCCACTAGCCTTTAGTTAAAAGAAGGCTGGATGTTTCAGGATGAAACTTAGCCCATGACTTTCCTCTTAGAGAAGCTAGCAAAGTAGTCAGGACAGCAAAGATTCAAAAAGAAGAATAAATAGCCAATGCAATAAAATGTGGAGATAAGACATTTTTCAGATATGTTAGTGAAATGAGGAAGGGCAAACGTGGTATTCTCAGACTCAAGAGTGCAGCAGAGGAATATGCAGAAACTCTGGCCATCTGGTTTTCACGTGACGGTACCCCTCCCCTGGTTTCCCCCTCCTTTTCTGGCTCCCCCATTCCCTTAGTCTCCTCCTTCCGTTACTTGGGTGTCCTTTTTGACCCTGGCCTCACCTTTCGGGATCACATTGCTCACATCTCTAAGACCTCATTCTACTTTCTACGTCAGATCCGTGCTATTCGTCCCTTTCTCTCTCCACAGGCTCTTTCTACCCTCCTTCTCTCCCTGGTTATATCTCGCATCGATTTTTGCAATTCCGTCATGTCTGGTCTCCCTGCCTCCCAACTACAACACCTCCAACGCATCCAAAACACAGCTGCCCGGCTCATCTTTCATGCATCTATCCGTGATCATATCACTCCTCTCCTCATCCGTCTCCACTGGCTCCCTGTCAAGTTCCGCAGTCATTTCAAGATTCTGTTCCTTCTCCACAATGTCCTCCACACACCCACTCCCCTCAGTATCTAGCCGACCTGGTTCACTTCCATAACCTAACCCGTTCCCTACGCTCCTTTCACCTAAATCGTCTGCATCTCCCCTCACCCACTTGTGCTCGCCTCCAATCCACCCGTTCCTCTGCGTTCTTCTTCATTGTGTAACCCGAAGGGTTAGAATGTATTTTGTTAAAGAAATGTGTTAACCCTTCCCTTGGGAAGTGATAGAGACCTTTTGATTGGTGGAAGCGTAGAGAGCTTCTAATTGGCTGCAAGGGCTATAGCAGGCCAAGGGAGAAGCCGGGGCCTAGATTTGAGGGTACCCAGGCGAGAGTTCCAGGGGTTTAGATAGAAAGTTACCCGGAAAGTTGTGAGACCCAGGAAGATTTGGAGATCCTGTGAACTCAGAAAAAGGGTCTACTTTATGTAAAGGGGATCTGAAAACATCAATTGTGGGGTTAGAATTAGGAAATGTTATTGTTTAAGGGTTTAATTTTGCAGGGTTAGGCATTGAAGGGGTTAAAATTATTAGAAGGATACAAATTTGGGCTCAAATTAAATTGGGGATTATAAATAAAATAAGTAAGTGGGTTTTTAGTTGTTAAAAGTACATTTAGTATGGAATTTTAGAGTAAATGAACTTTGTGTTTGGGGGGACTACCAAAATTGAATATTGAATTACATTCGATGTGAAGGATACCTGGAAGTATAAACTAATTTTTGAAATAGTTTGGGATAGGTTAGGAAATTTACTTTGTTTCATATTTAAGAGAAATCTGCAGCATATTTGTCCATAGCCCAATTTAAATTCTAAAACCACTGTGAGGTAGCTGCTGAGTTCCTGATTAAGGGGATGTTAATGTTTTGATGATACTGAAATATATTGATACAGTTTAGGGAAGGAAAAGGGAATTCCCATAGAAAGTAATGTAAAAAGAGTAGTTTAAAATGGAGATCAAGGGAACATTCTGATAGTAAACAACCTGTAGAATTCCTAGAACACAGCACATGATAGGTTAAAGTCAGTCATATGAACTGAATGGAATCCCTGTTTCCAAGGAAACCAGAAGCTTTTCTGTTAAACAGAAGAAAAAGAAAGAAAGAGGGTTTTACCTGGAGAAGATGTACTTTACTGCTTGTCCAGTGCAGAGTTAGAGAAAAGCAGTTAAAAACCAGAGTTAAAGGGCTGAGATAAGTAAAGTAACTGAGTAGTGCCTATTGATAACTCATGGAAGAATTTAAAGATAATTTATAAGAATAAGCCAGTCCTTGTTAGTGTGGCAGATAAATTGAATCTGGCTAATTGAGTAAAGAGAAGTTTTACTCTGGTAGTTTCTCTGAAAGGTACAATTGCAGATGAATGAAAGGAAACTTACTAAGGTCAGAGAAGTGTTTGCCTGAAGTTGAGATTATTCTTAACTGGTTTCTGTTTTAGCAAAACAGCTGTGTCAGATCAGAGAATTCTGATGTTCTGTGCTTGTTAAATGTTGCTGCTTTCTTTGAAAAGATGCACAGTATTTCTGTAATATTATTCTTGTGACAAAAGAAAGTTATATGCTGATCCTGACTTAGGTCAGAAACAAGGTGCTTATAAGAAAAGTGCTATTTCAAGGTGAGATACCAGCATTAAAGGCTCAGTAGGTATAAGTGCATGAATTCCTCAAAATAGAGTGTGACTGAAGCAAATGAAAATTAACTTTTGCAACTGAAGATGCTAAAGCAGTAAGGCTTTACAAGAGATAAGAGTTGTTCTGGACAGTCAAAAGAACCAAGCTCTCATAGTGTGCTATAAATGCATATAGGAAAAAAAGACTGAGCAAAGGAAAATTAGCAGGGAACTTGAATTATCCTTTTATTTTACCCTGAAGTTAGTGCCCACAAGTACACCAAAGTTGTCCCAGAAAAATACCTTTGAAGATACCCAGGGAGAGACAAGGTTTTCCTTCCTTTTGATTTTTTTAAGATAGGTGAGGGAGAAGAAAAACCAAGAACTACTCAACAAGGGCCCCAACTGCGCACACAGAAGGAGCACAGTGCTGAATACTCACCTACCAACCGGGAAGAGGATTCAGCTAAGTATAGACTGCCGCAGTGGACTTTGTGTCTTTGTGCCAGAAATAAAGAATAAGTTTAAAGTGAATGATTTTATAAATGTTTTAATGTTGAATTGAATAAATGTGTTTTCTCTTACTTCGCAACCGACTTGAGTGCCTTAAGTTACACAAATGTGTATGCTAAAGTAGCGCTGTGTCAGAATCGTACAAACCCCGACTTTTATGCGCCCTGCTGTGAATACTAGGGGGGATGTGTGGCCCGGCTCTTGGGGAATAACAACTGGCCCGCTACCGTGATCGGCAGCCGACAGCCCCTGTCGGCCGCTGCCAAGTCAGAGCCCGGGGCCAGCGCGGAACCCCGAGGGGGGTCACAGGAGGCGCGGTTTGGCGTCACGGACAGGATTTTTCATTTTTTTTAAAGGGGTTATTCCACGATTCTTGTTGTAAGTAGCTACAGCGGCTACACAATATTGTTGTTTCTAAGTTACACTTCTGTTGGCTGGAGGAGATTGAGTGCATTAGTGTCATGGAAGACTGGGCTGCGGAGCTCAGAGATGAATGGCGAGCATACAAAACCAGGATGGAACTGCAGGAGGAAGAATTGAGGAGGAGAGAAGAAGCTGTAGTGAGAATGCAGGAGGAGCAATGGAAAGAACGGCAGATTTAATTTTAATTTAATTAATTAACAGATTATTTATATACCGCTCCTTCCATTGATCAGGTGCGGTTTCCATATAACAACAATAAACAGAGTGGTCTGTTTTTACATATAACATTTGTAGCTAGATAAATACAGTTAACAATTAACAATTAACAATTAGTAAACTATGTACAGTTGAACATAATTAAACTATATACAATGTTTTGTTTTTCATTTACTTATTCGCTTTGTTTTTGGGTGTATCACTTCGTTCTTTTGATGAGTTGTGTATTACTCGGGGTGGGATTATCCTTTATCCAGTTGGGGGTGTGTGGTGTGCTGGTCAAAGATCCATAATGCTTTGTGAATAAGTGTGTTTTGAGTTTTTTTCTGAACTCCATTATGTCGGGTAATTGTCTTAGTTCTATTGGGATTGTGTTCCACAAGATAGGTGCTGCATGGGAGAAGGCTTTTTTGTTAGTGGATTTATTGGCCTAATGAATTCTTTTGGAGTGGTTAGTTATTGAGCTGGTCTCTCCTTTGTAGATTGTTTGTAGGAACTAT
The DNA here is from genome assembly GCA_033557465.1 of Ichthyophis bannanicus. Taxonomy (NCBI): domain Eukaryota; kingdom Metazoa; phylum Chordata; class Amphibia; order Gymnophiona; family Ichthyophiidae; genus Ichthyophis; species Ichthyophis bannanicus. The sequence continues at coordinate 394,935,090 of CM066035.1, forward strand.
TTTGATAAGGTTAAATATGGGCAGGGGAGCAGTTTTTTTTATGGCTTTGTAGGTGTTTAATATAGTTTTATATTCTATGCGGCTTTGAATCGGTAGCCAGTCTAGATATTCTAAGATTGGGGTTATATGTTGGAAAGGTGGGGCTTTCGTTATGGTCCTTGCTGCTGCGTTTTGTGCTAATTGGAGTTTTTTATGGCTTCCTTGTTTACGCCAAGTAAGGTTAGGTTTGCGAAGTCGAAATGTGGGGTTATGATTGCTTGTATGACGCGTTGGAAGTCTTGTAAGTGCATTAGTGGGCGGAGTTGCTTTAATATTTTTAGTTTAAAGTAAACTTTTTTTGCTATATTTCTTACATGTGTGTCCATGCTGAGATGTTTATCCAGTATCACACCTAAGTAGCGTATTTCAGTTTTCAGTATGATATTATTATTTTGCAATGTTATATGCGAGGGGGGAATAAATGTTGTGCATTTGGTTACTATTAGGGCTTCTGTTTTTGAGTGATTGATGTGCAGATTGTTTTCATTTAGCCAGGTGTTGATTTCAGTGAGGCAGTCGTTAATGAGTTGTGTAGGGATATTTGGGATTTTGAATGGGACATACATCATTATGTCGTCCGCATATAGGTGATAGAGGCGTTGAATTTTTTAAATATTGTACAGGTGTGTTTTAGGTATATGTTAAAAAGCAACGCTGATAGAGCTGAGCCTTGTGGGAGGCCTAGTTCTTGTTTGTATGTTTTTGATGAGAGATTCCGATTTGTACCGTTTGTGATCGTTCTGTTAGATAAGAAGTAAACCATTTTAGGACAGTGGATGTAATACCTATTTGTTTAAGTTTATTGATCATGATTGAGTGGTGAACACTGTCGAAGGCTGCAGACACGTCTATGAATATGATTAAGTTTGATTGTTTAGGTTTGTCTATTCCTCTCACAAGTGTATTGATTAGCACTGTTAGTAGTGATTCAACTCCGTGTCTGGGGCGAAATCCATATTGCTGGTCGTCAAGTGGGGCTGAGCTATCAATGAATTCTTGTGTTTGAATTTGTACAGTTTTTTCGATTAATTTGGCCATGAATGGAATACTCGATATGGGTCTGTAAGAATTAGGTGATGATTTGTCAAGGGTAGTATTTTTTAGAATTGGGCGGATCTGTGCGTGTTTTAGAGTAGCGGGTAGGTATCCACTTTTTAGGGAGAGGTTTATTATTGGTAGGATGAACTGAGAGAGTACAGGTAGGGAGTTCTTTATCCAGGTTACTGGACAGGGGTCAAGTAGAGATGTAGTAGTATTAATGTTTGTGATGATGGATTTGAGTTCAACTTTGGTTAAGGGTTGAAATACAGACCATTCATCTGTGTTAAGTATTTGTGAAGTGTCTACTGGCTTAGGTGGTCTGGTATGGTACTTTGTCTTGTTCATGTAATAATTTGCCAGTGTTTGTGGGGTAAATGTCTGTGATTTCATTACTGGAGTTGTGATTATTATTAGTCAGCTTTTGGACAATTGAGAAAAAGTTCTCTAGGTCTATTTATTGCGTTGTTTAAGATAGAGGCGTGGTAGTTTTTCTTGGCATTGTTTATTGCGTCTTTATACTTGTTGAGTTGCGTGAGGTATGAGTCTTTTGTAATTGTGTTTTTATTTTTCCGCCATTTATATTCGGCTTTTCTTAAGTTCTTTTTCATTAGCTTTAAATCTTTATTGTACCAGGGGGTTTGATCTTTTTTAGGGTGTGTGTTTTTCTTAGTTATTTGTTTATTAGCTGCAGCATTTTTGATGGTTTTGTGCCAGTTCGTTACTGCTGCATCTAGGTTTATTGGTGATGTAGATAAATTAGGGATTATTATGTCGAGGAATTCTTCTTCATTGTATTTTTTAAATCTTGATGTATGTGCATTAGTTGTTGTTCGTTTAACTGATGTGTTTATTGTGATATTAAAGTTGATAAGGTAGTGATCTGACCATGGGGTCCGTGTGCAATTGAGGGATGTTGGGTTATAGAGTGGTAGAGTTCGTTTGGTAGGAATACCATGTCAAGGATACCACCTTTTTCATGTGTGCTAGTGTTTATTATTTGGTGAAAATCCATGTCTATTGTTGATTCCATAAAGAGGGAGGCATATGATGCTGGTAGTGATGGAGTGTTGAAGTCTCCAAGCATAATAATTGGATTTTGTTCAGTGGAGGAACTTAAAAAGTCAATTAGTGGGTCTAGATTTTCTGATTGTTTGTCTGGTGGCCTGTACATTAGGCAGATTGTTATGTTGCCAATTTTCACAATAAGGGTATCTATGTTGGTGTGTAGGTTCGATGTTAGTTTTTTGGCTTTTAGTTGCTTTTTTTGACATTATTAGTACTCCACCACCTTTTTTGTGAGTTCTATGTGTGTAGACTGTGTCGTAGTTATTGTTGCTTAGTTGATTTAGGTAAACGTTGTCTGTGTCTGATAGCCATGTCTCGGTTATACATAGTATATCTGGTTTTTGGTTGTCTAGAATGTCTGTGAATATAGGTAGCTTATTTTTCATTGACCTGGCATTGATTAATATTGTTGATAATGATTCTAAGTTTTTACATATCATAGTGTTTGTTGACTGAGGGGATGAGGAGTATTTTATGTGGATTAATCTATGGTTTTTTGTTTTGGGATGATTATTCTATGTGTGGGTGCCATGATTGGGGGTTGTTTTGTGCAAAACTGTTTATGATAGGGATATTTTTCACATTATTGTTGTGTAGGCTCTGAGCAATAGTTATTAGTATCGCTAGTGTGATACTAATTAGTATTATTTTACATTTGTCAGAGTTGATTAGTTGCATTTTGGGTGATATGTTATACCGGTGCTAGTTAAAATTAATATTAATGTGGGTGCAATTGCTGTTATAGGTACTGGTAACAGTAAGAGGTTGGTATCAATGTGAGGCAATATTGAATGCAGTTATTCAAAGTGAGTTACTGTCAACAGTAAGTCCAGATAAGTTACTGACGACAGTAAATCCAGTGTAAATACTGACAACAGTAAAACCAAAGTACTTCACTATCTACACTAGATCAACAGTAAGTTACTTACAACAGTAAAATCAAAGTAAGTTACTAACAACATTAGATCAGGGCAGGATATTGGTAGCAGTAAAGAGTCTGTGAATTACTGACAACAGTACTATGAAGTGAATTACTGGCAACAGTACATTCAAGGTAAAATTACTGACAACAGTAAGTCAAAGTGAGTTATTGGGTAATGGTTATGAATCTACAGTGCCTAAATGGCAATATGACATCTGAAATTAAGTTAGCCAACAATTAATCTGGGTTGAAATACTGACAACAGTAATGATTCAGAGGTAGATCAGGGACAATAGCAAAAGATCTGGTGTGAATTAACACCAAAAATACTGGATTGCTAATAATGCTCAACAATATAAGTTCAGGTTGGGTATTATCACAGCTTAAGTGTGATAATGTTAGCAGTAGATGCACCTTTATAAGTAAAGCTTACTACTATAGTCTAGTAAAACAGTATAATATGACTTAAAGCTTCTATACAGATAGGGATTGATTGTTGGCCATAGCCTGTTAATCTGGTACCAGAATGAAGAATTAAAACATAATAATTAGTGTAGTCCATCAATTTTAGCTGTTCAAGATAGGATTGTTGAGAAATTAGAGTTATTTTGGTAGCGTATACTTGCTGCGATTCTTTGGTGTGTCAGCTCTGTGGTTCCACGCGAGCTCGACCTTGAGGGAGCTCAGCGGTGCGTTGAGTCGGCTGTTGGTCTCTGCGATGGAGAGCTGTTGCGTTTTCGTGATGATCCTTGATGATGCACCTTTGCCTAAGGGCCGTGCCAAAAGGGCCCTCTTGCGCGGCCCTCAGGCGGCGGGCCCACAAGGCGCGGGCGCACTTGGCGCGCTCTCTATTTAAAGCAGAGAGTGGAGCCCCGATTGGGTGGTGGAGCTGTGTGACGTCGTGTGGAGGGTGGAGCCAGCGATCAGCACTCCGGGTCTCCTTCGAAGCTCTTTTGTGATGCAGCAAGGCTTGCTCTTTTAGCCGCTGGTCACAGTCAGGCTGCAGGCTCGTACTCCGCTGAAGGCTTCAGTCCAGGTATACGTCTTCAGCTCCTCCTGGAGGCACAGTGGGAAAGGATCTCTCGCTCCTGGCGCTCTCTCTATTTAAAGCAGAGAGTGGAGCCCCGATTGGGTGGTGGAGCTGTGTGACCTCGTGTGGAGGGTGGAGCCAGCGATCAGCACTCCGGGTCTCCTTCGAAGCTCTTTTGTGATGCAGCAAGGCTTGCTCTTTAAGCCGCTGGTCACAGGCAGGCTGCAGGCTCGTTCTCCGCTGCAGGCTTCAGTCCCAGGTAGACTGCTTCTTCAGCTCCTCCTGGAGCACAGTGGGAAAGGAAAGATTCTGGAGAGATTCATAGAAGGCCCTAGGATGCCGACAGCCATGTATATTCCCAGGGATAAAAAGATACCTGATTTCGCAGGTATGCCAAAGAAACATGGAGATTATACGGTGGAAGAATGGATAGAAAGGACAAAAGCAGCACTAAAAGTTCTCAGAATACCTCCGGAAGATCAACTGGAAATTGTTAAAGACCATTTAATTGGACAAGCTAAAGACACAGCTCGTTTTGTTCCACCGGATACGCAAAATAAGGTTAGAAGGAATTGTTTGATGTACTAAAAATCGTTTATGGTGATAAAGTTCCTGTGAGTATACGAATCAAGGAATTTTATGACAGAAGACAGGAACTGGGTGAAGATATGCGCACTTATGCATATACGCTACAAGAAAAGTTAAGTAGGATTGAAGCTATTGATCCTGATTGTTTTAGGTATCCTCAGAAAGATACTAAAAGAAAGATTTGTATTAGGAATAAGAGAAGAAAGTTTGTGAAGAGAAATGAAGAAAAGATTGGAGAGAGTTCCAGAAATAACTTTTGCATCGCTTATTGCAAGAAGCGGTATTCAGTGGTCTGAAGAAGATGTGTCATGTGATTGGAGAGAGGGAAATGTGAAAATTCTGTCGAGAGGTCGTAATGAAGCTACAGTAAGAGGAGCTATCTGTGGAAACAAATTATGAAATGGAAATTAATGAATTGAAACCATGATGACTGAGTTACTTCAAGAGAAAAGACAGCGACAGGAACCAAGTTATTACTCACGACGTATCTGGAATGGTAATAATCCGTGTATGGATCTGACTATGAGAGAACTGCATACAGGGCAGTGGGTCAGAGACGGCCAGAATATGTTGAAAGATACCCAAACACGAAGGGCACCACTAAGAAACGAGAGAGGAGACCTAGTGTGTTATCGATGCTTCGAATCGGGACATGTGGCAAGACAATGTATGGAGTGAGCGAGTATGGACTCCAGAAGTGACTCAGACTGATGTTCCTGGTGATTCATCTGATACCTGCACTAGACCCCTCAAGAATAAAAGTTAACGCTAGAATAAATATGGAGTGGTACAGTGCCAGTTTAATCTGGATAGTAATCAACGGAAACAGGTTAAGCCTCCAGTTCAGACTCCAGTGAGAGCAGATCTTACCCAGTTACCCTCCTCATCTACTATTCGAGCATTGCGAGTAAGTTCCCTTGGAGAGGAGGATGAAAACCAGAAAATAGTTGGAAAAGTCCCGATATTAGAAGTTACAATGGCTGGAGTACCAGTAAGGTGTTGTATAGACACGTGGGTCAGGAAGTAACGACCTTAGCAGAAAGGTACTTCCAACAACATCTGAAGGACTGTAACCAAATGCAAGAAGCAAGTCTAATAAAGTTATCCGCTGTGAATGGTGTAAACATTCCAATAGTGGGATGTGTGGAAGTGGTTATGACGTGCCTTGGACAAGAAATAAAGCATTGTGGAGTAGCTCATAGTAAAAGATGACATGGCCTACAGAAAAGTTAACATGACACCCGGAATTTTGGGCATGAACGTACTGCAAGAATTGAATTGGGATGCAGTATCCAATAGCTGGCTTAAGGGAGGAGAGATTTACAAAATATGGAGACAAGTTCAGAATAACAAAAATGAAAAAATTGGATTTGTCAAGCTGATTGGAAGAAAAACGGTGACACTTCCTCCACTTTCTGAGACTATGTTACTAGGAAGCTGTACTAAGTTGAGAGAAGATATGCAGCACCGCAACAGCCAGTGGTAGTGTCAAGCCAGAAACAGCTATTTTACCTACTGATTTATGTGTAGCCAATACATTGGTTATACCGAACAAAGACAAGATAATAGTACATATGTTAAATGCTGGCCAAAAACCTGTTAGCTTGCCTTCCAGATATTCACTTAATCAGGAAGAGGTAGTGGAAGGAGGAATAAGATCTGAGGATTCCTTACTCAAGATTAAAGAGGTGCGGGAAAGGCTGTGGCCTAATGCAGGAAAATGCGATAGAACCTCGTGAAATAATGTGTGCTAGACAAATTCGAAGTTGTTCCAGATTAGAGTTACAACCAGAGACAGAGTGAAGACTCGGACTTACAAAAAGTCCTGTCCCATCTTGAAAAAGACCCCTGTGATATCCGCAGCTGGACCTGTAATCAAAAGAAGCTATGGAGAGAGCGAAGCCGATTACACTGCGAAAGAAGTTTGTGGTATCGGAAACTGATTGATCCCCGAGATAATCTTGAAATCATGCAATTCATAACTCCGGAAAAGTTACGCAAAGAAACCTTTCAGCGAAGCATGATAATGCGGGACATCCAAATGAAGAAAATTACGCTATAAAAAATATACGAAAAGACTATTATTGGGCAAACATGAACCGAGATATAAAGATATGGATCAGACAGTGTTCACGATGTATTTTTGCTCAAAGATTTGTTTCCTAAAGAGAGAGCTCAATATAAAAACTTTCAAGCAAGTTACCCGCTGGAAATTTTGGCTATAGACTATATCACTTTAGAAGCTAGTACTAATGGGATGGAACATGTGCTAGTATTAACAGACATGTTTACTCGATATGCAGTGGCTGTGCCTACGAGGAATCAAACGGCTCAGACAACGGCCAAAGCAATAGTGCATCACTGGATAAATTATTATGGGTTTCCAGCGCAAATACACTCGGATCAAGGTAGAAACTTTGAGTCTGCTACTATCCGTGAACTTTGCAACGTTTATAATATGAGGAAAAGTCATACCACTCCTTATCACCCACAAGGTAACGCACAATGTGAGAGATTTAACCGCACTTTGTTGAACATGCTAAGAACCCTGACAGGTGAAAAAAAGAAGAGATGGGCTGAATATGTACCGGAATTAGTATTGGCCTACAACAGCAGCATACATAGCTCGACTGGATATTCACCCTTTTATTTGTTGTTTGGTAGAGATTCCAGATTGCCGTACGATCTACAAACAAAGACTTCGGAAAAACAGAGCGGAAAAACTTGATGATTGGGTTGAACAGCATCATCAAAGACTCCGGAAAACTTTCCTGGTGGCACAACAAGAATCTGCAACGAAGGGCAGCAGTTAGGAAGCGACGCTTCGACCGTTATTCGAGAGGTGCACTCATCTCGGAAGGGGATAGAGTGTTACTTAGAAACAACAAGAGTATGGGAAAGCGCAAACTCAAAGACAAATGGGAGATTTCACCTTATGAAGTGTAATACGTGTTTGAACCAGGGGAAAGCACATATAAAATTAAAGATAAGTTTGGGAATTGTAAAGTAGTACATAGAAATAATTATTAGGTTACTGCCAAATCCATTATGGAGTACCTGTATAGTTCCAGAGATGTCTGAAGTAAATGTGGCAGCAGGAGAAGCTGCAGAGCAAAATTGTGTGACGCCAGAGCCCACAAGAAACTGTTTGGTTTCTGGAAGCCAGACCTGAAGGTAATCCTGATTCTGACCAAATAGGAGAGAACACTAATGAATGCATAGAACCTGAGGTAGAGGTAATGGAAGAGAGTGAGGTACCATGTTTGAGACGCTCTGTAAGACCCAATAAAGGACAAAAGCCTACTTATTTAAAAGAGTTTGTGGTGTTTTAGGTTTTTTTTTTGTTAAAAAATGGGATAGGTGTTGCAAATGTCAGGTCGACATTTCACTTAGCAAGGGTGAATGTAACCCGAAGGGTTAGAATGTATTTTGTTAAAGAAATGTGTTAACCCTTCCCTTGGGAAGTGATAGAGACCTTTTGATTGGTGGAAGCGTAGAGAGCTTCTAATTGGCTGCAAGGGCTATAGCAGGCCAAGGGAGAAGCCGGGGCCTAGATTTGAGGGTACCCAGGCAAGAGTTCCAGGGGTTTAGATAGAAAGTTACCCGGAAAGTTGTGAGACCCAGGAAGATTTGGAGATCCTGTGAACTCAGAAAAAGGGTTCTACTTTATGTAAAGGGGATCTGAAAACATCAATTGTGGGGTTAGAATTAGGAAATGTTGTTGTTTAAGGGTTTAATTTTGCAGGGTTAGGCATTGAAGGGGTTAAAATTATTAGAAGGATACAAATTTGGGCTCAAATTAAATTGGGGATTATAAATAAAATAAGTAAGTGGGTTTTTAGTGGTTAAAAGTACATTTAGTATGGAATTTTAGAGTAAATAAAATTTGTGTTGTGGGGGGGCTACCAAAATTGAATATTGAATTACATTCGATTTGAAGGATACCTGGAAGTATAAACTAATTTTGAAATAGTGTGGGATAGGATAGGAAATTTACTTTGTTTCATATTTAAGAGAAATCTGCAGCATATTTGTCCATAGCCCAATTTAAATTCTAAAACCACTGTGAGGTAGCTGCTGAGTTCCTGATTAAGGGGATGTTAATGTTTTGATGATACTGAAATATATTGATACAGTTTAGGGAAGGAAAAGGGAATTCCCATAGAGAAGATGTACTTTACTGCTTGTCCAGTGCAAGTTAGAGAAAAGCAGTTAAAAACCAGAGTTAAAGGGCTGAGATAAGTAAAGTAACTGAGTAGTGCCTATTGATAACCTCAGGGAAGAATTTAAAGATAATTTATAAGAATAAGCCAGTCCTTGTTAGTGTGCCCTGTGGAACTCTCTCCCCTCTTCTATCCGCCTCGAACAGGACCATGCCACCTTTAAGACCCGCCTTAAAACTCACCTCTTTACCCTTGCCTTCGACCTTCCTGAACCTCCCACATGATTTGTCTTCCCCTCCCCCTCCCCTTCCCCTCACTTTCCTTTCTACTGTCCTGTTGTATGAATCTGCCTAGTTTGCTTTCCTATCAATTGATGTAACTTCTTTTCCTTTCGCTTCCCACCTTTTGGTGACTGTTTCGATTTGAACTCTGTAAACCGCTATGATGTACATTGCGTTTAGCGGTATATTAAGTTAATAAACCTTAAACCTTAAACTGATAAGAATAAAGCAGAATTGCTTAACAAATATTTTTGTTCTGTGTTCACAGATGAAAGGCCAGGAGCAGGACCTCAGAAAACACCCACAAATAGGAACAGAAGCTAGGGGGATCTCGAATGATTTTCAGAAGACTGTGTCCGTGAGGAACTAGCTAAACTAAAAGTAAACAAAGCCATGGATCTGGAAGGGATACATCCAAGAATACTGAGGGAATGTTGAGACATTCTAGTGGCTCCACTATCTGGTCTTTTCCATGCCTCTTTGGAGTTGGGAATGGTGCCAGAGGACTGGAGAAAGGCACATGTGGTCCCTTAACACAAAAGGGGATATAAGGATGATATTGAGAACTACAGCCAGTTAGTCTAACCTCTGGTTAGTAAATTATTGGAAAGGCTACTAAAAGAGAGGAGAATAGTGAGGTTTCTGAAGTTCAATGGATTGCAGGATCCGAGGCAGTAAGGATTTACTAGAGGCAGGCCTTGTCAGCCAAATCTGATTGATTTCTTTGACTGGGTGACCAGGGAGTTGGACCAAGGGAAAGTCCTAGATGTAATGTATTTGATTTTAGTAAAGCCTTTGATATCCTTCCACACAGGCAACTTAGCAATAAATTGAGCACCCTAGGGATAGACTCTAGAATTACTGATTGGGTTAGAAATTGGTTGAGTGGGAGGCGACAAAGGGTACAAGTAAATTAGCTGACTCTGAGGAGTGGAAGGGCTTTCGGGTAAGGTTTGCTTGTTTGCGGATGATACCAAAATCTGAAAAAGACTAGACACCCAAGAAGGAGTAGATAACATGAGGAGGGATCTAGCTAAGCTTGAAGAATGGTCTAGAATTTGATAGCTGAAATTAGATGCTAAAAAATGCAGGGTCATGCATTTGGGCTGCAAAAATCCAAAGGAGTGATACAGTGTAGGGGATGAGGTACTTCAGTCCACAAAAGAAGATCAGGACCTGGGCGTAATTGTGTCTGATGATCTTAAAGTAGCTAAACAGGTAGAAAAGACAACTGCAAAAGCCAGAAGGATGATTGGGTGTATAGGGAGAAGAATGGCCAGCAGAAAATAGGAGGTGATAATGCCTCTGTATAAGTTTCAGATGCGACCTCATTTGGAGTATTGAGTGCAATTCTGGAGACCGTATTTTCAAAAGGATATAAGCCAGTTGGAGTCAGTGCAGAGAGTGGCTACTAAAATGGTTAGTGGTCTTCGTTATTTAGCATATGAGGAGAGACTTAAAGATCTTGATACATATATTTTAGAGGGAAGGCGGGATAGGGGCAATATGATAGAGACATTTAAATATCTCCATGGCATAAATGCACAGGAGGATCTCTTTCAATTGAAGACAAGGTCTGTTATGAGAGGACAAAGGATGATAGTGAAAGGGGATAGACTCAGGAGTAATATGCGGAAATATTTCTTTATGGAAAGAGTGGTAGATGTGTGGCATAGTCTCCCAATCGAGGTGGTGAACATGAGGACAGTATCTAAATTCAAAAAAGCATGGAAGAAACTCAGAGGATTTCTAAAGGCAAAAAGGTGACTATTGTAGTTGATCTGGAAGGGCAGACTAGATAGGCCATGTGGTCTTTTTCTGCCGTCATGTTTCTGTTTCTATGCCTGAAAGGCATCTCTTGCCAAGTATGTTTGCATTTACTCGATTGGTATCCAAAATACATAAAGGTCAAAGGACCAAGAAAAGTCTTAAAAATGTGTATATAGAAATATATTTGCGATAGAAGAGTCAAGAAAATGAGTACATAAGTCTCATAGTACATGAGTCTGATAGTTATTTGAAAGTTTGTAAACTTACGAAATAGCACCTTTTTATAGGAGTATACATTTGGGGAAAAAACAGTATTCATAAATACTTATGTTAGTAAGGCTGAAAATGTTGATATCAACTCCATTACTTTAGGACCCTTTTTATTAAAACCCATTAGCTGGATAACAATCATATTAATGCATGGAAACTAGCAGCCAAGAACACGAAGGTACTCTAAAATGCACATTTAAATTGTCAATCATGGGACGGGGTGGGGAATAGGCAGAGAAACGGTGTAGAGAGTACATTACTGCTAGCTCCAGGATTATTGCTGTGTACTCAGTGGCAATACAGCTCTAAATGTGGGTTTACCTAACGATTCCTCTATGGGAGTCGTTACATGAACTCACCTTGGTGGAACACACATTACAAGAACCTATCACATATTAGCTGCCGGGAACATGATGGCCATGCCCCCTGACAGCTAACACAGAGGATTTGCAATTATGTTAATTGCAAATCCTCGGTGGGCTTTAGTAAAAGGGGCCCTTAAAGTCACTAGAGTACAATACATATTGATACTTTAATAGGAGCTAGCAAACATTGGAGTGGAGGAGCAGCCTAGTGGTGACAGCAATAAGCTAAGAACCAGACAAGCCCAATTTGACTCCTACTATCACAACTTCTGACTTTCATCAAGTCATTTAATTCTTTATTCCTCAGGCACACACTTGAATTGTAAGATTTCTGGGGATAGGAAAATTCCTGAATGTAATTCACCCTGAAAGAATGAACTAAATTCAATATGTTTCTTTATGTGTTCATCATTTATAAATGTAGATATTTACCTTTTAGAAATGTAAGATAAATAGTGGGCTATGCTTTATAGTTTAGTATGCATTTGAAGGCAATTTAGTGTGCACTAAAATAGCATCACTCAGAGCTTTGTATACACGCTAAACTGGTCTGAAAAACATTAGGGTTTATGTGTTAACTTAATAAAGACAAAGGCACCTGCTTGCCTTTACAAAATACTAGGATAAATCCTGCATAATTCCAGGCATGGACATTATGCTGAAGAGCAAGTGTAAATGCTCAAACCTAGAGTATGGAAGTATGCACATAAATTAGGAATTTTAGAATCTCGCAACTCGGTCCATGCGCCATGAAGACCACATCCCTGGCAACAGCTAAAAGTACTGTATGTATGTGCATGCCATTGTAGGAAATAGTAGGGAATAGTATAAAAACTGGGACATTGCCAGGACATGATTATTACAAACCTGCAAAAGGATAAATCTGTGCCCTAAACAATCATCTAAAATTTAAAGAATTTGCCTTGAATCAACTGTCCGTACAATGTTTGGTTACCACATGACCCTATTGGACTGATAAAAGGAAGGGATAACATAATGACGCTTCTGCTATGCAATGAGCTTGAAGAAGGGCTGGGAGGTTCAGAGGCCTGAAATGCAACGTTGTGTCGCGCTGTGTTATAAGAATTATTCTAGCCATGCCAGCGGTTGTTCCGACTAAACGAAATCAACAAATTATGAATAGTGAGTTGAGCACTTGAAGATCATGCTTTGTATGAATTGAAAGGGACTTTTTAAAGCATTGGAGTTGTAAAGTTGCTCCTTGACGTGGGAGTCCTACTCTTGAGAGCTAACGTTTGATGGTGGAGTTGAAAAGCAGCAGTTCCGAACACCTCTTGTCAGTTAAGTACTGGGAGAATATTCTTATTGAAGTACAACAATTCAGATTATGTTTTGATAATTGAATAACACGGGGGGACATTATCTATTTTTCCTTGGTATGTGGTAAGGGTTGATTCCATTTTAAATAGAAAAAAAGGAGGATTTGCCACGAGAAAGAGGAATTTCTTTCAAGGCAAATGATCCGCCAAAAAATTCTTTAAATTTTAGATGATTGTTTAGGGCACAGATTTATCCTTTTGCAGGTTTGTAATAATTAGGCGGGGATAAGAAGTGTTTTTATGGAATTTGATAGGACATGATTATTGGCACCCTTATAAACAATTCAAAGCAGTTTGAACAGAAGAACCACATTCCTATTGCAGTAAAGTTAGATGCACCTGTGATCAATTGTCAGCACTCACATGACTTGAATCAACCAATGAATGGTGGCTCTAATGTTTAAAATGGCCACATTAACTCCCTGTTCAATTTTCACAATGCTGAAGACATGAGAGCTGCCTGAGACTGTCAAAAAAGCCTTTATCACCAAACATCAATCCTCAAAGGGGTACAAGACCATCTCCAAAGACCTTGAGATTCCTTTATCTACAGTTTGCTGCTCATGAAACTGGCAAGAACTTCCCAGGATGTGGTGGGAAGAAGAAAATTAATCCATTAAATCTCAAAGGTTAGAGCAAACTGTTAGAAAAACACTACATACAACATCCAAAGAGTTTAAGGCTGACCTGGAGCAATCTGGAGTGGTCGTTTCAATCTGCGCCATATGCCATGCAATTAAAAAAGAAGGACTTTATGGGTGAAGGCCAAGAAGGACCCCACTGCTCAAAGATGGACATAAGAAAGCACTCCTGATCTTTGCTCAAACAGACCTTGAGAAACCATAATCCTTCTGGGAAAATGTTGTGTGGACAGATGAAACCAAACTTTAGCTCTTTGGTAATGCAGACCAACAATACATTTACAGGTGAAGAAAGGAAATTTATAAGGGAAAAAAAAACACCCTTCCTACAGTTAAATATTGTGGAGGTTCCATAATGTTGTGGGGCTGTTTCGCTACCTCAGGAACTGGAGGTCTGAAATGTATTAAAGGAATCATCAAGTTGGAGGACTACCAAGGTATTTTGGACTGAAATGTACTACCTAGTGTCAGAAGGCTAGGTCTGGGTTGAAGGTCATGGGTCCTCCAGCAGGACAATGACCCAAAACATACATCCAAAAGTACAAAAGAATGATTAAAAAGGAACAAATTGACTGTTTTAAACTGGCCAGCAATTAGTCCTGATTTCAATCCAAATGAGAACCTTTGGAAAGAGCTGAAATCTGCCATTGGTACAAGGAATCCTGGAAACATTCATGAGCTGGAATAAATCGCAGTTGAAGAGTGGGAGAAACCACCAGCAGACAAATATATGAAACTTAGATGGCTACAAGAAATGTTTGGAGGCTGTCATTACTGCCAAGTGTTGTGCAACCAAATATAAGTGAAGGGTGCCATTAATCCTGTCCAGGTCATGTTTTGTTTTTTTCTCAAATTACTTTGTATAAGTTGCGCAGACATCATTTTTTTTGTTATATTCCTTTGAACTTACTATTAAAATATTATGATGACATACAGTTGGAATATTTCCATTTCTTTCTGAAAATATTGTACACAACATACCTAAAATGCAAGGGTGACAATGCTGACCACAACTGTATGTAAAATGCCTTCACCTTGTACAAAAATATGCTATATAGACCTGAATACTTAATTTTAAATTTTAAGTTATTTTTCATTTTGATCTCAAACGTTTTTGAGCCGCTCATCACTATTAAGTGGAAGGAAAAAGCAGACGTTTTATACAAGATGAAGACATTTTGCATATATTCTTTGAGGATTTTATAAGAGCCATTTTAAGTCTGCATATTGCCACATACACATGAAAATGGCTTTATAAAATGAGTTACCTCCAATGGAAGTCATTTTATAAAATCATTAGAACATGTATGTAGCAGTTCACACATGTTAATGGCCTCATTAAATACCAACTGGTGTAAAATGTTTTGTATATTGACATGAATGGGTGAACTATTTTAGTAGGCATAGCAAGGGACATAGTCTAGGCAGAGGGTGTATAGAGTTCATAAGTGCATGCACTAATCATAATATCTTAATTTATGCACGTACTTGGATATTTAATGCAGCGATGTGCATTCATTTCATGTCCTTTTCAATCGGAAACAGAAGTAAAAAAAAGAAAAATCCTAAAATGCTGTCACTTCCCATCTGTTGTAATTAATGCACACTATTGACTAGTAGCATGCACTATAGTGGCGTAATAGTGCATGAATGCATAAATGGTGTGAGAACAAAAGAACAGATACCAAGACTGGCAGGCATTTCAGGTTTGAAAAAACCCTTTTATTGTCCCCTATGCATTTTGGCCTCCCGGCCTTCTTCAGGGGGATATATATTGAGGGAGCAAATCTCAAGAAAACATAATCATAACTATTGCTGTGCTCACACAACTTCGGAAATGCAGTAAGACAGACTTATTTAAGATATTTAAAACTGTTGGCAAGAAGCATACAATATGTTCCGATGGCGGAAAAAGTTGTTATATGCAACGAATGTAGATATAATTTTCCCCGTTACAAGTGCTATGTATGCACAGCTATGGAAATGCAACAAGATAGGTATTCTTTCTTCTTCTTTTCTCTTTTTGAAATAGATTCATTAATTCTCATATATAATTTGTTGACCATGCTAAATTGTGCTTTTTGACTAATATATAATTTGTTCCGATGGCGTCCTAATTAGATGAGACATTGTTCCCCCTTTTTTTGTATAAGTCCCATAGTTCTCTCACTGGGACGATTTTCTAGCCAATACAAGTTTTTTTAAATTTTCCTTTTGTGTAGCGAACAAAAAGAGATACATATACATTTTGTTCATTTAAATCGGCAGCAAACGCTTGACACAGCATAAGATTACACGTTTCTTTAGGAAGGTGTTTTTAAGATTGACATCTGAACAATACTACACTGTTCAATCTCCTTGACAGCGTTCCTTTCTTTACATTGTATGAGAGCGTTGCTCTCTATCTTATCCTTTTATAATTGCTATACTTGCACAAACATGGAAACGCGGTAATGCAGTTCTTTTCCCCTTTTTTTGAAAAAGACTTTAAGACTATTAGCAAGTCTTTTATTTTACATTAAAGTTCGTTTTCTCATTGGGACGATTTTTTAGTAATACAGATGGTTCCGTTTTTTACGGGCACTTTAAACAACAGTATGGGATAAACGTTTTATTTGACAAAAAAGATTTTTCCAAAAGGGACTCTTAAAACCAATGCTGTAAAAACTGTAGGGAACAAAAAGATGTATATATTTTTTTTTAACTCAAATCGGCAGGCAAACGCTGTTAATATGAAGTTTGTTACCTTGACTCAACATCAATTTAGGAAGGTGTTTTTTATGATTGACATCTGAACAATGTTAGCACTACACAGTTTAATCTCCTTGAGATGTAGCAATATAGTCACAGTTTTTTTATTGGTTTAATTCCTTTTGGCAGCACATGAGAGTGTTCCTTTCTATACAATCATTGCATTATACGAAAGTGTTGCTCTTCATACAAATTTTACACTGTCATGATGATTTAGACTAAGGGGTATGTTTACTAAAACCCCGGTAATGTGCGTGGCGCGCTAGTGTGCGGATGCCATATAAGGAGTGGGCGTTTCAGTCAGAAAAAAGCAAAACCGGGATTAATCATGCGCTAATGTGCGCTGCGCTCATGTGCGCCCCGCACATTAGCGCAAGAGAAAGCTGCGCGGGAAGCATAAGTGGCGCGCTGATGTGCAAGCACAGGAACAGAGCCACAGTACAATGGTTAAGACACTGACCAATGATGCAGGGCTCATGGGTTCAATCCCCCACTGTGCACAATGAAAAAGGCTGGCTGAGGCATTACCTATTATGGGGAAGATTGCTTTAGGAGGCATTTTATTTTTATTTTAATTATCACTACTAGCAAACGCACTCTCAAAGCGTTTTAACATAAGGCACCCCATAAGGCACATTTTAAAGTGCACTGTCCGCCAAGGCACCCTAGAATGTTGCTTATAGGGCGCTTTATAGGGTGCCGTATGAGTTACCGCAAGGTCACAGCACTGTTTTTGATGGCAGCACTGTGCAGTTTAAGAAATGAAAATCATAAGTAGGTGTGCTGACATGCAAGGAGGAGCAGCAGTGGAACACAATGGTTAAGACACTGACCAATCATGCAGGAGTCATGGGTTCAATCCCCCACTGTGCCTAATAAAGAAGGCTGGCTGAGGCATTACCTGTTATAGGTAATATTGCTGTAGGGGGCATTTTATTTTTATTTTAATTAGTGCTGCCAGCAAACACACCCTCAAAGTATTGTAACATAAGGTGCTGCATAAGGCGCCTCATAGGGTACCCCAGAGGGCACATTTTAAAGTGCACTGTCCGCCACGGCACCCTACAATGTTGCTGAAAGGGCGGCCTATAGGGCGCCATATAGGGTGCCCTATGAGGCACAGCAAGGTCATAGCACTGTGTTTGATGGCAGCACTCTGCATTTAAACGCATGGAAATCTTAAGTAGGTGCGCTGACATAAAAGAAGGAGCAGCAGTGTAGCACAATGGTTAAGGCACTGACTGCTGATACAGGGGTCATGAGTTTGCTCCCCAGTGTGCCTAATATGTAAGGCTGGCTGAGGCATCAGCTTTGCAATGTATGTATTGTTTCCTGCAGCATTTTATTTGTATTTTATCAATTGCTGCCAGCAAACACGCCCTCACGTGCCGTAATTGAAGGTGCCGCATAAGGCACACTATAAGGCACTCCATAGGGCACATTATAAAGTGCACTGTCTGCCACGGCACCCTAAAATGTCCCCTATAGGGCACCCTATAAGTTGTTCCACAGGATAACGTATAGTGCACCTTATATGGACGGTAACCATAAGGTGACCTATAGGGCGCCCTATAAAGCGCCCTCTGAGGCACCTTATGGGTACAGTACAATGAGGGTGTTTTTGCTGGCAGCAATAATGTACATTAAAAATAGATAATGCTTTGGGCAGCCCTATCAAATAACCCTACTGTGGGTTTGAACCCACTACCTCTGGCTCCATAGACAGGGAAGTAACCATGGTGCTACAGCTCTATAGCTGCTAGCAAGCCCCTGGCTGGCTGCAGAGGGAGTGCATGTCACCACACAGACAGTCTGCTGTGGTCACCAGGATAGGGTTAGCACACCCGTACCCATGGTGCACTGCACATGCAAATCAGCTGTCCACAGATAAACACAAGATGGGGTATGCACCCCCACAGCACCTCGGCCTGGTAGGGGGAACTGACCATGTGCACCCTCACAGCACCTCGGCCTGGTAGGGGGTACTGACCGTGTGTTTTACTGGCACAGAGTAGCTACACACTGTCACATTGTGCGGTTACTGTGCTCACCCTGAGGGTGCGGTGAGGCGCCCAGCACCAGGTCCACAGCACCTTCCATGATAGAAATAGGCCATACTGGAGGTCCAAAGCAGTGTTAATGTGTGAGATAGGTAGTTTCTTCAGAAACACCTTGGATATATCTGTCTGTCTGTGTCAGTCAGGTGTAGCCCCTATGAACCCCTAGGAGGATTATGTACCACCACCCTTCTCCTCCAGGGCTGAGGGTGGCAAACAGGTTCTCCCATCAACAGATCCATTTTCTACCTTTCTGCAATGGTGGCAGTAGAGGGGACCATCAACCCCAGTCCTGCTTAGGAACAGACACCCTACAGCGCAGTCAATGCAGCTCTGTACACATCCATAACACAATAGCAGACAGACATTAGGCCTGGATATGCTAAGCTGCACCCCACCACTATCTGATATTCTCCTGCAGCAAGCCTTCAGCCACTACACCCTGCAAGGAGCTCCATCAAGACACATACCAGCTGCAAACAGTCTGCTAGCTAGTCCATAGTGCATGTTCCTGGTGGAAATGCATGCACCCAGAACTGGGATGTCAGCATACACAACAAGCAGATAAATCAGTGACTGGATCCCAAAAAGAAACCCATAAATATCACATGACAGAAATGCTATATAGCACTATGTGGGTGCCTAGCCATGCTGTCGTCACTGCACAGTCAGGGTGAGAGTGATCTCCCAGCAGGGCATACTGAGGTCACCCTGTCTGTGTAGGTGGTGGCCGGGCACTAAAATGTCCCAGCCAGTGCCCTATGCCCTGTGCAGATGCATCCTGGCTAGGCCACCCTGTCCGGGCTATACCCATGGTACCTTGCTCCTCATTATGCACATTGGCAGGCCAATACTGGCAACAGTGCTGGCAGTGTGGGCTGTGGAAGGTGTTTTGCAGCCACCACACACTGTATAGACAGACACACACTCCCACACCTATGCCAGCATTGTGCTACTATAGAGGAGTTTAGCAGCCCTGCCCACCACACCAGTCCTGGGCACAGTACAGGCATGGATATAGTACGCAATACTGTTGGGGATCATTCTCCAGGGTGGTAAACACTGTCAGAGACCAGACCTGAAGCACACACCGCAGACATCAGAAAGATTGTTATGATGGAGCTCAATGAGCAAACTGTGCTTAACGTAGGACTTGCTATCTGCCAGTAATCATAGGAAACGTTTGATAGCTGTGTACCGTATACCCAGGTGTAGGGTGGCATTGCTAAGGTATGCAAGTGCTAGTATTGGGAGATGCACGCAGGGCCCAATGTCCTGCCTCTCCAGGAGGCATTGGCCAATGGGGCCTGTGGGTGTGGGTGTGGGTGTGGGTGTGTCTGCCCCTGTTGGCTGCTGCTTTACAGCAGAGGTTCCCAAATCCAGTCCTGGTGTGCCAAACACTGTTCGGGTTTTCATGCTGTCCCTCATGAATATGCATGAGATACATCTGCATACCATGGGGGTGGTGCATAGATATGCAGCACAGGCATCTTTATTAGAGGCAGCATGGAACCTGAATGGTGTGGGGCCCTCCAGGACTGCATTTGGGAGACTCTGCTCTAGGTAATGTGCCTGTTTATGGTGTCTGTGCTCGGTGGGGTAAAATATAGGCGTATTAACCATGCGTATGTTCTCAGCAATAAACGTTTGTCCTTACTATCACGGTTTAGTTGTGGGAAAAATATGTGGACTGGATTGACAGGAGCCCCAGCTGGGCTTTGAACCTGTGACCTTCTGTTCTTGTACACACTGTCTGTGTGCACTGCACCACCGTGTTGCCACATATATGCTGTGTTCCATGGGGAGTCCATGACTGTACATCCGACAGGGACTGTTTGTTGCAGTGCACGGCACCCACCTGGACAGGGCTAGGCCATGGTCTGCTGTGGCCACCAGCTGCTGCCACCTCCACCACCAGTACCGCTCCATCCTTAGATTGGAGACAGCATAAACCCTGAAGGATTTGTGGTCCTCCAGGACTGCATTTGGGGTAATCTGCTCTAGGTAATGTGCATGTTTCTGGTGTCTGTGCTCTGTAGGGTAAAATAGAAGTGTTTGAGCCATGCTTATGTTCTCTGCAATAAAGGTTCGTCTTTACTATCACGATATAGTTGTGGGTAAAATATGGGGACTGGATTGGCATGAGCCCCAGCTGGGGCTTGAACCTGTGACCTTTGGTCTCCAAACACACTGCTTGTGTGCACTGCACCACCGTGTTGCTACAGAGACAGTGCATTCCCTGATGATACCATGACTGTTTGTCCGGCAGGGCCTGTCTGTTGCAGTGCATTGCACCCACCTACACAGGGCTAGGCCATGGTCTGCTCTGGGCAGCTGCCACTGCCCCCCTCCACCTCCAGTACCCCTGTGCCACCATGCTGACATGCCCTTCTGCTGCTGGTGCTGGTGGTATGCAGTCTCAGGCCATCCTGTGTGCAGGTAGGCGGCTGCCTATGGTGCAGGTTCTGGGGTAGGGGTGCCTGCATATCTGTCCGCACGTCCCCCAATCACCACCTGCCAATGTTCCGTGCCCTTGGGGGTACCTGCTGGGTACTATCCCCTGTGACACTGTGCTAAACACTCTCGTGCCCATGTTGGGCACTCATTAGTTGCTGTCTGGCTGCTGTTCAGTTTCAGCATTCCTAGGTGCCATCTAGGCATCTGCCTAGTCTGCACTGTGCCCCAGCTGCACCACAGCATGTGCCGCCTGCAGCCCTCTGTATCCCCTTTCCCAGCATCTGTCCAATTGCCCATTCCGACCTGCCCGCCCTGCTGTTGTGTAAATGTGCATGCCATAGGTAACCTGTCCAATGGAGAGGGAAACCCTGATCAGTGCTATTTCACTGTGGGATCATTCACCTTGTATGGGGACGGAGCGTAGACCCTTCTAAAATTCATATTTATTTTTTGGGGCTTTTTTGGGAGTGTTTTTTGATGTTCCCCATTACTACCACTATTGCCCAGCTTGATTATAATTTTTTAATATTTTGTTGGGGTCATTTTTACTGTTTATTTGCCCTTTTGTTCCGTGCACATGTATCACACTGCTCACTTTTTATAGGTTTCCCTGGTTTTGCTGTACATTGCTGACAGAAATGGTTTCTCTTCCCTTTAAATCGGCTCTACCGCGAGGTTTTCACTAGCGGTATTTTTTTACCTGAATTTCAGCCCCGCTCCTGTGTGGGGAGCCTTTCCCCTCCCACTCTACACCCATTGACCCCTTCCCTCCGCCCCTGGGGAGCCTTCCTCCGCCTTTCCACGCCTCTATCGCACAGTAGCGCGCTGCGCACATGAGCGGGCCCGTTAGTGCGGCGCGCAGGTGTATGGGGCACAAAAACGCATCATTAGCATGCGCTAAGGTACCTTAGTGCGTGCTATTGTGCGCCGCGCACTTGTGCGCCGTTTAGTAAACATACCCCTAAGTTAAAATAACATTGGCATCTTTTTTAAAAAAACAAAAATGGGAATCCTTTTGAGACTTGGGGGCTTGTTTACAAAGCCGCGGTAGTGGCTTCCGCCCGACCTTGGTCTAGTTTTTATATATATTTCTTATATGTTTACGGTTTTTAATACACATGAACATTTTTATGGTTTTAACACATATGAACAGTCTTATCTTGTGTGTTTTTTAATTAGCCCACGTCTTCATTTATCTTGGAAATAATTATCAGTATTGTTTTGTGTGTTATTCATTTATTTAACTATTTATTAATTGGTATTAGTCATTAACAACACTATGTTAAATTTACTTTTTAAACATTTATTTCAGTGGCAAATGCCTCTCATTTGACAGAAGGTTTTTACAAAAGGTATCGGTTGATGTATTTATATGTTTTATGTATGTTCTCCTCACCTTACTCCTGTCTATATGTTTCATTTAACACTAAAAAGGCAATAGAAGATATACTATTTATATGTTTTATATATGTCCTCCTCATCTCATTCTTATTTATATGTCTAATTTTTAATATATTTTAGTATATATATATATATATAACTTTATGATCTTATTTGTATTTATTATGTTATTGGCAGCTTTAGTTATAACTCTTTTATGTATGATTTTATATTTATCGATTTTACCTATTATTTGGGTTTATTGATTTCATTGTTTTAATTTTATTGTATTCATTCTTACAATCCGGATTATGATTTCTCAAGGTTTGCTCCCTCAATATATATCAAATGCACGCCATCTAGCTGAAATGGGGAGGCATAACCTAGCTCAGGGTGTAATCCAGTGGGTATACCTCCTTAACACTGTCATGTGTCCTACACACACTATTACCACATAACTGAAATAACAGGCGGTCATAACACATCTGTGATCCCTGAGGATTGCGCAGGTTATGTGACCAACAAAACTACAAATGCAAGTACATAGGGAATGTACCTCAGTTGCCCCACAGGCTGGAATGGGCTCCCTCCCCAGATCACACAGATGGCTACAGCTATGTTCTCAGCCACCAATCATCACGTAGGTCCCACGGGGTCTGCTATCAGGTAGGGTACTATCACTACAAAGTTCTCCCCCAACGCCTAAGCTCAGCCCCCCGAGCATGCACAAAGTGCATGGCTGTGGGTGCTGCTGTTTCCCGTACCAGGGAAACCTGTGTCTAACAACACCTGGACGAGTGAACCATGTGGACACAGTCACAGTCACATGACCAGGCCTCCCTCCCACTCACACACTCGTTGTACTCCAATATGTATGCCGTCACAGATAACCCAGAGAATCCTCCAGACTACCACGCGATTGATGGAGTACACACAAGCAAGGCACAATAGCACACTGAATCCCACCTATCTGCTGCAGCCGCCCTCAACCTGCATTGTGCAATATCTGTCATGAACACTGCAACCAACACACCTCTTGGACAGAGTGATTCCCCAGCAGATGGGCACATGTCAGCTACGGTGCATGTAGTCACCCATACACGTCCGCACATGGAAGTGCACCAATGGTGCGTCACCACCCAGTGGACTCATGTAACAGTCTATCACTCAGATCGGAGAATGTTCTCAGACTGTCCCACCCAGTCCATCGGCTGCTGGCGGTCAACACCATAATGGTAGGAGGTGCAAGCTGTCCTGCAAACCTCACCTCTGATCACCTTGACAGCAGAGGCTGTCAAAGTGGGGGGGGGTGCTCATCCACTGCACAACTCAGCCCCAGCCACCTGGAGGGTCAGGGGTGTCAATCACGCACAAATATGTAGGAGCCAACAGCAATGTGGCGGGCCCCCTAGGTATGCCATCCCCCTTGAAAGGGCAACACCCGACTAGGTCATGCAGACAATCAGGTACCCATGTTATAGTTGTAGAAAATATTTGAACCACCCTCTTGGTCACCTTGCAACAAAACTCGTAATATGCGGCCATTTGTCAGAGAGGGGCATACCCACCTCCGTGTGGTCAATCACCCTGGCAATATGAACTAATGTTCAGACAGCATCATTAGTGATGTGCATAGGCAACACTGGTGCCGACACAAGGTGCACCTCCCCTGAATATCTGGACCTTGTTGAACCTCATATATATATATATTGCTCTGCAGCTTAATCTAATGCCACAGGTACACAGTTAATTCCACAAATCCTCATTCATGGCTGCATAACAAGGGATGCCTCCATAACACCTGGGGCCAACACTCCCTATATGCGCTGTCTGACATTCCCTGGATTGATTAGACACCAGGCAAGGTGCAGGGGGACAGAGACAACAGTATCCACATAGCCCCATGCTGGCAACGCTAGGTGTGCTGCCCTATGCAATCCATGTCTGTCACAAGTAGCACATCTGGACAGTGGTTCTGCCAGGGACCTAATGTTGCATGGGGTGGGGCCACTATGGCATAACAATCCCCAGTCAACACACCCCAGAGCCTGCTAATGGATGACTGAAACGTGTATGCCCCACCACACTAACCATGATGTGTGATATGTCCCTAATGTTTCCACGACACATGCCACAAAGCGCGTCCATGCGTTAACGTGAGAGAGAGTCAACAGATGTTGGCAACCAGAGGGCGTAGACACCCGTGCCATCCCTCACACATCATTGTAGGGGTCACACTGTAACCCATCAAACACTGGTGCACAGCAGAGGTCATTCCAAGACCTTTGAAAGGCCATTGCTGCAACATCTCCACCCATCAATGGCCTAATATTTACCTCCCATCAGCAAAAACCGTGGGTTGTGGAGGGTATGCCCCCAAAAACACCTCCCCTGGAACCAACCACAGTGGCATGGGTTCCCAATCATGTTGTGGGCTTGGCTATGCAGGGGCTCACATAGTTCCCAGGCACTACATCCCTAATGTTTCTGTCCTTGATTGGAACACTCATTATAGCAATCAGATCTACAAGGTGTATCAGTGAACTGCAAGCTCTAATGACTGATCCAACATACACCGGGTCCAAACATGATACGTTTGTCCTACGGACACAGACACATGTCATGCCTATGTTGTCCCATACATTCATTAGGACACAGAGCTTCAGCTATCTGTATCCGTCCATCAGCCCCATGCGCCAGATGCAAGGATGAATCACTATACTGTGCAATGTGGGGGAGCCCTGGCTATCTATCTGCAGGGGACCCAGCAACACATACGTTCCCCTTAGCCATCCCCACACTCTGATCCATCCATGTGAGTACAGACGTTGAAAAGAGAGCAGAAACCTACTGGTCTGTGAATGGTCCCACATGCATCTGTCATGGCAATACACCTGCACTGCATGCCGATGTCACCGCTCACAATTTGGGAGCCATGGCAGCCTCTAGGGCCACACACCACACCACATGTGTGAAAGACATCTGACGAGCAGAGCCATGGTGCTCAGTTTACACCCTCATGGCCCACTACTGCTCAGATAGAGTCTCCCAGAGGGTTGCAATGTATGTTAAGGCCACTTGAGCACACCTCTCCCATAACCACCTAACTTGGAAATAAAACCCATAGTGGATGCCAAAGATCCATGGTAGTTGGTGTAAACCCTACACAGGGCCCCAACTCTTCGTGGACACGTACCTGCCATGTACAACTGTGGGGTACCCACCAGTGATGACTATGACCTGCTTTTTTATGGGGATTGCATAGATACCCACCTGTATCAGTTGATGTCAGCCAATAGCAGGGATGGGACCACACAAACAACCAACTCACCTAGGGAATGGTTGAAACCCCCTCACCCTCTCTGACTCTCACACTCCCCCTCTCACTCCCTATCCCTCTCTCTCTCTGTCTGTGTCTCTTTGACCCACCATTTCACTCATGTGTAGAGCATAATAGGTTATGTGTGGCAGGGAGCATGCAGGCACTGTGCAATGCTGCTACCTGATGTCTTCTTGGGCGATGGCTGTCATACCAACACAGGCCCCGTTGTTCCCGGCCACACACAGATGTGCAGAACTATCACCGCATCTTGCAGAGACCAACTGTTTTAGGTGGTTACCTATGCTCCTCATACCACACACAGCAGCGGAGAGGGAGAAGTATGATACGTCGCACACAGGGGTAAGGTTATGTTGTCCACACACCTGAATGAACCCCTCATTGATGAACACACCCATTGTTTGCATATCCACAGGTGGAGGATCTGAGAAAGAAGGGCCGTGAGTTGCGCCAGCACCATGGGTCCTTTCTGGAGCGATATGCCAGAGGGTCACAGCATCAACATGACAGTGAGTCCTGACAGACATGCTTCACAGGTTCTAATGTTATATTGGCCCACCAGCCTGTGTGTCGCCTGCATATGTACATGTGTTATGTGACACACATGATATTGTCCTAATGTGTGTCTTTTTCAACAGAGAGTGATGAGGATGTGGAGGGCCCACACACTTCCGCATACTCTTTGCGGAGGCCCACCACCCACCGTGGAAGGGCGGAGGTGGAGGAGGTGGTGGTGATTGTTGAGGAGGAGGAGGACGACGAAGAGGAGGAGGAGGAGGACATGGAGGAGGTGCCAGAGGCCCAGGATGAGGATGATGAGGAGGAGGGGTTGAAGGGCTGATTCGAATCGGATGAGGACAGCAGCGCAACAAGGGGGGCGGGGGGGCGCGGTTGGGTTGGGGGGTCAGGGCTGTGGGGGCCTGTGGGCCATGTGGGTGTGTTGCCTGGCGCTGGGGAGGGGAGGGCGATGGAAGGGTTGGGGGGGAGGGTAGCAGGGTGGGTAGAGGGTAGTGCCGAACACAGCCCAGCACAGGGCAGTGTGGTCTGCCGTCAGACCCGGCAGGTGTCATCAGGGGATGGCCGCCGTCCCCGTAGTGCACCATCCACTGCCGCACACGTCAGACGTGCACATGCCAGCACACAAACAATGGCTAGTGTTTGTTTGTGTCCTGGCATGTGCATACATGATTTGATGGAGGCAGTGGATGGTGTGCACAGGGACATGCGTCTGATGCTGCACAGCTGCCGGTGTCTGACAGCAGTCGTTCAGCAGGTGAGTGAAGAGATGGAACAGCTGTCCCATCGTTTTCCACCTGTTGAACGTCGGCACAGGAGTCGGTGATGGCTCCTGTGTCGACCACATGTGCCCTGTGCTGGTCTGTGTTCCAGCCACAACCAGGGCCAAGGGGTTCCCAGGCATGTTGCCAGTTTTTTTTGGTTATAAAATAAAGTTGTGTTTCGTATGACACAATAGTCACGTGGTTCCCTTCACCACTCACTATGGATGCAAGCATGGGACATGTGTGTGGACCTGCATAAGCAGCAAAAGTAGACATGGGTTTGATATGTGGACTAGGTACCCATTAAGTAATGGTGGCTAAACATGTGTGTGGGAGCGTGGGTCAAAGGTAGACTCATGTGATGTTGCATTGTAAGGGTGGCTCGGTAACATCCATGTCATAGGGATGGCTGTCGTGTAACCATATGTTGTTGCCGCCATCAGCTGGCCACATACGCATGACACCCATGCCTGTGTGTGGCACATGGATGGCTAAGGTGGTGACCACATATAATCTGTGTTACTGACAGGGAACATGGTCCCACATATGCACCCAATGTCGGGTGTATGAGGGGGTCGAAACGGTGATGTTTCCAAATAATGTCCATGCCACCTCGGAGCACTCTCCTTGTCGCAACATGGTTGTCTGTGTAAACCACCCCGCTGTAGGCAAGGGTCACTGAACACACACTGTGCAGGTCGCACATGCCATGTGCTTGCATGTGTGTTGTAATAACTTCCACAGCAAACAACCCACCAGTGAGGGACAACGGTAAAGGTCATATGGCCACGGCGCACACATGCATGTGCACACTACCTAGGACATCACAGGGACACATATTTGAAACACACATTGCATGTACGATATCTCATATGTTTAATACCATATTCATTGACGGCGTGGACGCCCACGTCTGCCACGTCTAATAACCCCACCCCCCCATGATGCACCCTCCTCCTGGGCTGGTGGTGGTGGTGGTGTTGGTGGTGGTTGTGCCGGTGCCGGTACCAGTGCCGGGACTGCTTGCCTCAGCACAGCTACAATGGCCTCCAGTGCGTCACACATCCTATTGATGGGCAGGGCCCTGACCTCCTCCATCAGCTGGCAGAGTTGTCGTGTGTTAGCATCTACAGCTCGGCATATATCTTGCAGGCCTTGACGATTTGCTGTGGGAGGAACACAGGGTGGGTTGTCAGATACCTCACTAGTGATCAACCGGCACACACAAACATGTCACACACATTCCACATGCAATTCATTGAGATATGGAAGCCTGTCGTAGACACATGGATAGGGTTACTTAGTATAATTGACACAGTAGTATACGTCCAAACCACACACTGAATATGGTGCATTACTATGATGTGGATGGAAAACACAGGGATCCACAGGCTGGGCCAAAACATCCACATAGTGCAGATCTACCAAAAGCCTCTAGGACATATAGCACACACATGTCCATTGTGAATGGGTGCTGGAGCCTTGATGACTGACAACAACCACACCTGGTGAGACACATTGGTGAACATAGGTAGCTCAACAAAAACCATGCCATGTGGGGACACATTTGGATGCATAAACTCAGCTGAGACAGCTTACAGGTGCTGCGCTAGTGACTCAGAGGGATGTAGTGGTGACACCAGGATAAAGTATCTTACGTGGCCAATAGCATTGCTGCCTCACGTGTTTTATGGCAGAGGGGTTTACATACACCTTGTGGCCTAAGAGGTAGCAGTCAGATAACAGTGCATGTACACCTTGATAAACACAGCATGGGGGGTACAGAGGGTGCAGTGGAGGAGGGTGGTCCCCAAAAATGCATAGCAAAGGTAATGTTGTGGATTCAACAGCAGATGGTGACCCCTAGTGAAGGGCGGTGATCCCCAGAGGTTTGGGGGGGGCCGTGATGATGCTGGCATCAGGGGTGTCAGTTGTGAGGTGTGGAGTCGGTACAAACAGAACACGAGTCAAAAGCAGACCTCTGTGATCCTGTGAGTGAGTCTTAAACCATGCAATTAGGGGATGCATTTACAGACATACACGTAGGGGACATGTTGATGGTCGTGTCTGTATGTCAGCCAGGCAATCCTAGTCATGGACATACAGACAGTCTCAAGGTACCTATACCTCTCCCACAACATATGAACATGCATTTTGACCCTGTCATCTCTGTTAATCCTGGTTTATGGGTGTTCGAGCACATTGTGACAGGCAACCTCATGTGTCATGTTTGTAATACAGCTGGAGATGCAGACTGGTGAAACCGGGGTCTGTGTGATGTTTGCTGACATACCATCCTTAGGCGTGTGTATGTCCGCTGGGACAGTACAAGCTGTTTGGGGCAGGTGGCAACCTATTTTTCTGTGAGACGTCTGGGCGTCTGCAATGAGGCAGACTATTGCAAGTGCTCTGCACCTCAACATTTAATGTCTGAGAACATGCTGTTCCTGAAACAACATACCTCTTATCTCTGCATCTATAGGTGTCAGCTGACCCTGGGCTGTTCACCTGTGTCTCACAGTAACATCATCTAGCAAACACCATACCCTTTTTTTTCAACAATATATAACGTCTATGAGATTTATACATATCACAGCTGTGGAGGAATGTTGCCACATCCACCACACCCTCCCCTTAACAGACACTACTGGTTTGTCCGTTGCGGGTGTGACAGTCTGTTGTCACCACTATTACCTCTCTGCTGTGTGCGTGTGTGCGTACACACCTTGCTGACCAAACGCACAGACGTTATGACTGAGTGCACCTCAATTATGTGTCAGATCCTGATAGACAACAAGAAATATGTCTCTGACTTGAAAGGTTATTGTGGTTTTTATTGTTTTCACATGGAAAACAATATTTTCAAGGTGCAATCAATGTGGTGTACCTACTGTATGCAGACGTGTAATCTAGTTTGAATGTATAAAACCTAGAGTGTTGTTCTGTGGAGTTCACACATATAACATACCTGCATATGTTACACAGCTGATTGTATCTCGGGGATGGAGCAGGAAAGAGCCCTGACCTATGGGTATGTTGTTAGCAATGTAGTCTGCGCAGGACTGCTCATCAGCTTCCCAAGGTATTAGAGATTTTGGAGGTATTCCACAGCGCCTACGCGCTGCCCTCCCACCTTTCCAGCCGGCCCTCTCCAGTTCATCTTTTCCACAGAGTCAGCAGGCCGTGTCCTTCTCACCACTAAAGAGGTTCTTTGTGCTAACGTTTTCTTTTGTATCGCATGTCAGCATTCTTTGGCCTTTGAACGGTACCGCCGGTCTTTCCGGGCTTGTCATTACAGCATACAAATATTGTATTAAATCTTGGGACATTTACGGTGCATTCCCTATTTTGGGCCTTAGACCTCTCAGGAACATTCACACAAGTTCATTGAAGTCTCCAAGTGTAGGAAATGCACTAAGTGCAGCGGTACTCTTTCAATTCCAGACACACATGCCTGGTGTCTCACTTGTTTGGGGCCTGGCAACGTCATTTTGTATTTGTCATCCTACTCCTTGATGTCTACACGCGGCTTACAGACGCGAGCAGACAAACTCAATGACCTGTTTCCCTCTGATGCAACTACAGTAGCTTTGACATCTCTCATGGCTTTGTCTGCCTCCCATGGATCACAGTTAACCAAACATAACTCCACACAGTCCTCAAAGGTTACATATATGTCACACCAACAAGATGGCTCCAACATTGGCCTTGAGGATCCTGCACCAGCCAAAGTACCCCGGTGTGAGGTTGCGTCGTCCAAAGCTCCACTTATGGGGTCACATGTTGACATTGTTGGCACGGCCTCCACTGTTCAGCTGTCAGACTGCTCTGGGGTTCTGGTACAACCATCTGGAACAAAGTCCTAGACATTCATGGAATGGATGCATCAGATTTTTTTGTGCATGTGGCAAGCCATCACAGCCTTTCTACAGGCTGACACAACACTGATAGGGTAACAAATGCCATTATCTGTGCCGTCCAACGGATAAACACCAGGGCCGGGAATGGGAAATATGGCATCCACATTGTCCATGGTGTAGAATGCATTGGCTCCCTGTTGAGGAATGCCATTTCTTATCCAAACAGTAACATTAGCTGACACTGTCAATACAGACCCATACACGTAGCAAGCTCTAAAGGAGCATCCTGTCAGTTGATACTTTTAATCCGCAGAGGGATCTGATGCATGGGAGGCGTCTGCTGATGTATCAATAGCCCTTCCAGGAGAGCCTTCATCCCCATAAATATATGAGCCTCCTCCCGAAGGGCTGTCCTAACAATATGTCATGAGGGAAGTAGCTGTGAGCTCCCTATTTCATTAGCCTTTGAAACAGAGCCTAGGCCTATGGAACTACATATTGTAGGTTATCCCAAGGCTCACAAGGAGGCAGTAGCCTTGGCAATTAATGTGATTTGTCATAATGACTTGTGTGACCTCTGGGAGACCCCTCTCACCATCTCCCGTCATTGTCATAGGTGAAACACCATGTACCGTGTCCCTGCTTATCCTGGAATGTTTAAAGGAAGACACCCTCCTCCACAGTCTCTTGTGGGTGCGTCTGCTCTGACAAATATACAGAGTACAAAGAGTTACTCCTGTGCTCCCCCAGGTAAAGGGGCAGTACCTTGGTTGTGTTTGGTAGGTAAATTGTCACAGTAAGGATGTTCTGTGGCAGAATTACCTCCTGTATTGTCGATATGGGTATGTTAGGTAGGGTCGTTGCCAAAAGACTGCACACTTCACACCCTTTGCTTCCACAGGACAAAAGGCAGGACTTTCTTATCTGCCTCAGGCATACGCAAGATATTTCACGATTCACAAACCGTCCAGCCTTTGACTCCTGTGAGGGTGCCAGCAGGGCTTCAGCCATTGGCATAGTTGCATGTATAATTGCTGGCCTTTAAACCTTTGATTTCTAATTGTTTGACCGGATTGGTTGGGCTATTCCTCCTTGTACATGAGAAAACCTGTTTGCCAAAGACTGGAAATTAAAAGCCACAGAAATGCATGCAGAAAATGTGCTTGCCCTTTATCTTCAAAGTCCAACTTATTTCCAGACAAAACAAGACCCTTTTCCAGATTTTCTTTTCCTCAGGAAAGGAAGATGGTGTGCATGTAGCCAGCAATCTACTACATGTCTTTCTGCTGTTCAGCGTCAGCAACCTAAGCAGTCCTCAACGACGTCTATAGGAGCTGGTATATCTCAGCAGCCTCAACCTTCTCAGGGCTTTGGACCTACTGTTTGATAACTTGTTTTATCAGTCTCAGGAACAACCAAAGCCTATCACCATCCCAGGCATGTGAGGTCACTTTGCTCCCAGGTGTGAGCAGATCACAACAGAGGAATGGAGCCTATCCATCACAAAGGAGGGCTACAAACCTCATTTCCCAAACCTGCCAACATACACCATGATGATATGTTTCACATGTCCAGCACCTCTCCTAGAGCCTCATGGTCAGGGGGAGGCTACCCTTCTTGGCCAAGGGCCAACATAATAGCTGCCCTAACCTCAACAAGGGTCAGGGGTGTAGTCCCCATATTTTCATATCACACATAACACAGGGGGCTGCATACCCATTTCAGATATCTGAGATGTGACCACATTCCTTTGCATGGCAATATGCAAAATGATGTGTCTGGGTACTCTGATACCATACGGTCACAATCAGGATTGGCTTTCAGCTCAAAATGTAATGCATGGCTACACTCATGGGCTCATCCATGCATCTCACAGAAGGTTCCACCATTTCCTTTACAAAGGGAGCCACTACCAATACAGGGTGCTTCCTTTGTGTCTGGCTTCTGGACAAATAGAGTTTACCAAATGCATGGGTTTTGTAGCTGCATTTGTACGCAGTCTGGGTATATTTCCATGCACATACACGGATGTCTGGCTCATCAGAGCTCCATTGCGATCAGAGGGCCATACGTCCCAGGACTGCACACTGTGCCCTCTACAGTATCTGGTACTTGTGTAAAACCTTCCTAGGTCCCAATTTACCCTTACTCAATCCGTGCATTTCCTAGGGGCCATGCTAGATGTTACCATTGTAAGGGCCTATCTTCCTCAGGGCCGTTGCCTATGCCTGGTGCAGTTAGCATACAAGCTTCTGACACATAACCAGTTTACTGGCAGGGAGATGTTACAAGTACTAGGCCAACTTCCATCCACAGTGCAGGTGGTGTCCTATGCTTGCCTTCACATGACAGCAGCTCAAGGGGCTATGTCCACCCAGTGGACTGAAGCATCAGGGTCTGTGTCACACCACAAAACAACCTCAAAACGTGTAGTTTGGATTCTGCAGTGGTGGGAAGCCACCCGCAAAGTGTTGCTGGGGTCCCCTTTCCAACAGTAGTTTCCCCACACAACCCTCACAACAGATGCCTCTGCAAGGGTTTGTGGAGGTCATCTCCAAGACCTCTATACTCAGGGCATTTGGTCTCCACAGGTGACTTCTGCACATATCACACAGGTGGAGCTCCAAGCACATGTACTAGCTCCCAAGGTCCTCCATACCCTGCTCAGTAACAGGGCATTGCCTATTCATACCGACAATCTGGTAGCCATATTTTCCCAAAACAAGCAAGGAGGAGCTAGCTTTATGTTGCTTTGCAACAAAGTTCTAAAATAGTGGGCCCCACCAGAGAGCATCAGATCCATCTCCTGGACGTGTACCTTCCTGGAATCCAAAACTCAGGAACTGACAGAGTCTGCTTGGTTTTGCTTACACACAACAGGTTCTTACACATGGATCAAGTACTCAGACTCCTTCAGGAATGTGTTACCCCGGACATAGATCTCATTGCCAGTCCATGGAATGGCTACAGTTCCCAGATCGTTTGCATAATTCCATGTCAGCGAGTTCAGGACAGGTATGGCTTTCACCTTCACTGTGGTCATGCCTTCCAGGATGCGTTCCAAAATATTCCCCTAATCTGCCAGACTCTTCTCAAGATCCAGAGAGATCACGCATCCATAATCCTCATAGCTCCACGCTACCAACGCCACGTGTGGTAACCTCTACTTCAGCATCTCTCGCAAACTTCCCCACCAGAATGTGAGGTGGGTCAAGACCTCCACGTCCAGGAGCAGGAAACGTTGTGGTAGCCAAGCCACCAAGCACATCACCTCAGGACTGGTTTGCTCAGGGCCTAGATCTACAAGATTGCAATATATCAGCATGTGGAGAATATCCTCCATGCTTCTAGAAAGCCATCTACTAGACATTGCTATGCATTGAGCTGGAAAGGTTTTTCGAATAGGTGTGATGAGAAGGGTCCTGACCCTCTAGCAGTACCCTTGCATTCCCTATTGGAATATCTCCTGCATCTCACCAATGCAGGCCTTAAAACAAAGGTTTTACGAGTCCACTTGAGCGATATTGCAGCAGGCTTTAAGCCTCTCATTGGACAGCCTATTTCCTGTCAGTCTCTTATTGCATGATTCATGACAGGCCTACTGCTAACTCAACCTCCCATTGGTGTTTCATGTGTGGCATGGGACGTGAATCTGGTTTACTGGTCAGCTTAGGTGGCCACCCTTTTAGCCCTTAGCTACCATTTCCTTTACATCACTTTTATAGAGGGTTATTTTCCATATTGCAGTCACCTCTGCTTGTTGCTTCAGTGAGATGCAGGCCTCATTGCCAGATCCACCTTATACAAGGTCACATCGTGCGAAGGGAGTCCTCAGGAGCAATACACACTTTTTGGTTACTGTGGTTGCACCCTTTCATTTGTATCAGGATGTGTATTTACGTGTCTGCTGTTCATGTCCTCATGTATCACGAGCAACATCGAGTCTTCATACCCTGGATTGTATACGGACTATTGCCTATGACTTACAAGGGACTCAGCAACATTGAGGATCCTACCAACTGTATTGTTGTTTGGATTCTTCTTTGTTTTGACATTGAGTATGTAGGGAAACATTGGCCAGTTGGATTTGAAAGTGTGTTTATTTTGCAGAACAAAGCAAAAACCTTTCTTTGGAGGGCCATGTTACAGCTCACAATGTGAGGGTCATGGCAACCTCTATGGCTCTTCCGAGGTCTGTGTCCATCAACAACAACTGTCACGCAGCCACATGTGCAGCTGTTCATACCTTAACGGCCCATTATTCTTTGGAAACAGATTTCGTCAGGGATGCCATGTTTGGTGAGGCTCCTTTCAAGTACCTGTTCCATACGTAAGCAACTCCTGCCCTCCAGCCCTGTTTGGATGCCTGTGATCCAAGGGGGAGGTACAGGCCTTCCAGGGTCTCTCAACCATGGGAATCTCCCAGGCATCTCTAGTTGGGGAGTCCCTATATGTGGAGACTCATTCCTGCTTGATTCTGGGAATAACGCAGTTACTTACATATAACAGCTGATATGTGGGAACATCAAATCAAAGGTATACACAACACACCCACCTACCCAAGGAGTTGTATCTTACTTTTTCTCTGGCTCTATCTTTCTCTATTGCGCTCTCTCTCTTTTTGTCTCACCTCTGAAACTCTAACTCTGGAGAGGCCGTGGGGAGGGTGGAAAGGCAGCACACAACCGCTGAGGACTGCTCCCAACAGCATGCAATTCTTTGGAATCTGGGGAACGTTCACCCACTGCCTCTGATGAGACAAACATACCCATACCTGAAAACGTAATTTAGCTGTTGACACAAATCACGTGTTACAAGTACGTAAATGTGTCTTATGCACACACAGCCTACAGAACATTTGATGTACCATTGTTTGTCACCCACCTTCTGCATCTTGCCGTGATGCTGCAGCGTGTGATCTTAGCTCCGCAATTAGCTAATCTTCTGTCACAGCTCCGTGTCCTGTTTGTGGTATGTCCCCCATTGGTATGTCCCCCAGTGTTGGCCGGCTGCTAATGCTTGTCTCCAGGGGCTCGTCTTCAGAACATGCACTGCCCCCTGATACAGCAGGCTGGGCCTCCTCAGTGATGTGTGGGACACACACTTCCTCCTCCTCTTGCCCCTCCTCCTCCTCCTCCTCCTCCTCTTGCTCATGGGTCCCCATGGTACTGTAATCACCTGCATTGTGAACAGAGACAGGACACATATGTTTACACACTCAAGCTATGTATCCGTGTGTGCTACAGACAACACAGACACGATGGGGGGCATCCATGCCTGTGTGCTGCAAGCACAATCCCCTACACCCTTCCATACCTGTCTGTCCCAGGCATGTACCTATACCTTGGGTCCAGGTGTGTGTTGTACCCCTGCACACCTTGTTTGGTTGCCATAGTTCTGCTGCTGGTATGATTGGGCATGTTGCCGCCATTCTAACCCTCCCCCCATCTTGGCCATATATGTCCATGCATGTCTGTTCATAACCTACCCTCACATCTGTTATTGCTATCCCCTGTGTGACTGTGCAGGTCTTTGATCACGGCATATTTTATGAGGACATAATATCCTCACAGTGCTACATGTGCTTGGCACTGACCCACTATGCAGTGGACTGCAACTGCTCAGCACCTCGGGCCCACTGCCAAACACATGCTCTAATGTGTGGATAGTATGTCACAAACATGCCATGATCACAGGGCCACACAATATTACAGGGGAAAACAATCACTGGTGTGGGTGTAGGGTGGGCATGGACATGTTTGTAGCAGGTGTGGAGAGGGATGGGATGAGGGTCACATGTTGAATGTGGCACAGCAACATGGCAACACAACAGGGTGTGCAGGGGTAACACACACACATGTGACACATGGATAGGTACCTGTTGCGATTTTCAGAAAGATATGGGCGGGTGTTTGCGGATGTCTGCTATCTACACCATGGTTCTTTCAGGCATATATTGGGAGAGCATAGGTGTCCAGAGCATACTCACCAGCATGTGGATGTGCTGTGTCGAGGGCTGCAGGCAGCCCAGAGACGTAAATTGGCCCCAGTCGTTCAGCAAGTTCCTGTTCCAGGGGCGTCAGCATTGGTGGGAGGGGGCCCCCGCCACCAGTGCCCCTAGCATGTTGCTCCTCCCGAGCCATGTGCTGGCGCACCCCTCTTTTTATATCCGAATATCTTTTTTTTAGACTTTCAATATCTCGCTGAGGGCCCCCTGTCTCCGCTACTGCGACACGGACCTCCTCCCACACAGCATTCCGTGCTGCTACAGTGGTGCGGCTACTGAGCCGCCCATAAAGAACCTCATAATTTTCTAACACCAGCGCCAGGAGGTTGTGGTTTTCCGCATCAGTGAAACGTATAGCCCTTCTCCTTTGTGCTGCTGGCACTGGTATCCTTTTTCTCTTCCCTGTGTGGCTGCTTTGGCCAGCCTGAGGCCTTCCGGATGGGCCTGGCGCTGGTCAGGCCCCATAGACCCTTCCTCCCCATCAACAGGTGTTCCCACCTCCTCCACCCCCTCAGCCTCACCCTCACCATCACACTCCCTCTCCCTCACCCTCTCCCTCTCCATCACCTCCTCTCCTTTCCCCCACACCTCACCTCACCCTCTCCTCTCCACTCCCCACACCTCACCTCACCTCACCTCACCCTCTCCTCCCCTCACACCTCACCTCACCCTTTCTCCCTCACTAACACAGATCACGGCTCAGACCACAGACGTAGGAACACACTACAAACTTAAATACAAACAGACCCAGGGGAATACAATACAAGACAGGACAAACTACAACACAACCTCCCCACTACCTCCAACACCTACACGTACCTCCACTACCTCCACACCAGCTGCACAACTCTCTTCTCACACCTCACTATCTAGCACTTCTCAAACAACCCTCAATGTGGACCAGCTGTGCAGGGTCTTTTATAGTTTTTTTCACGTTACGTGTGGCGCGTATGTGCAACTGCGCATGTGCGGGTGTGCACTGCGCGCATGGCAAACCTATTGTGCATGGGTGTATACCTGTGCGAGGCGTAAAACATTTGGACATGCGCGCCGCCGACAGACAAACGCCCATGCGCAAAAACAGTAGCACATGCGCGATGCATACAGACAGACGCCCATGCGCAAACTGTTGCACATGCGCGCCACGTACATACACGCGCATGCGCAAACAGTTTCACATGCATGCTGCCTACAGACAAACGCCCATGCGCAAAATCTAGCACATGCGCAACGCGTACAGACAGATGCCCATGCGCAAACTGTTGCACATGCGCGCCACGTACATACACGCGCATGCGCAAACAGTTGCACATGCGCGCCGCCTAGAGACGCCCATGCACAAACTGTTGCACATGCGCGCCGTGTAAAGACACACATGCGCGCCGCGTAAAGACGCGCATGCGCTGTGGCACATACGCGTCACACGCGCAACATTAGGCATGCGCCAGGTACACAACATCACAAATATCTATAAAACGGCCTGCACACCTGGTCCACATTGAGGGTTGTTTTGTAGGCGAGCTGTGTGTTTGGCGTGAGAAACATAGAGAGCAAGACAGGTGTTGGTGTGGAGTGCATTGTGAGTGTTGGTTGTATTGGTTATTGTATTGTCTCTTCTACTGTATTGTATTATCGTCTGTGTTGTCTTTGTGTGGTTTGTAAGGTGTCCACTGTTTAGTGCGGGGTGTGTGTGTGTGTGTGTGTGTTTGAGTGTGTGTGTGTGTGTGTGTGTTTGTGTGTGTGTGTTTGAGTGTGTTTGTGTGTGTGTGTGTGTGTGTGTGTGTTTGTTTGAGTGTGTTTGTATAGTTGGACGGGAGGAGGTTATGGAGGCTATTTATATTACTGCATGTGTCCTGAGACGTGGGCAGATGCCGCGGTTGCAGGACAGGGGAGATGGTGTCCACGGGGCTGAGGCACAGGGCATGGGTGTAGTCCCGCAGCAAAACAGACCTGCAGCTCTGGAGGTGGTCCAGGCAGGTGCTGTTCGTGCACAGAGCAGAAGGCGTGCTGAGGTGCAGGCTTGGCAGCCTTGCCTCTACAGGCCCAGGGCCCAGCTCCAGGGCATGCGTGAGGACCAGGTCATCTC
The DNA here is from genome assembly GCA_033557465.1 of Ichthyophis bannanicus. Classification (NCBI taxonomy): domain Eukaryota; kingdom Metazoa; phylum Chordata; class Amphibia; order Gymnophiona; family Ichthyophiidae; genus Ichthyophis; species Ichthyophis bannanicus. The sequence continues at coordinate 394,973,823 of CM066035.1, forward strand.
CCTGTACCGACTGAGCATAAGGGCTATTAGGGAGCTCTATGAGGATCTAAGACCTGACCTCGAGCCACTGACTGATCGGTCACATGCCATACCAGGTTTAGTCAAGCTCCTTGCTGCCTTACATTTCTTTGCCTCTGGCTGTTTCCAGTCATCTGTGGCCGCAGTGGGTGGCATGAGCCGGCCCACCTTCTCACGATGTCTCCACCAAGTACTGCGTGCCATGGTCAGCCGGGTGAGGAATTACATAGCCCTTCCCCATAATAGGCAACGATGGGGGACCCTGAACCAGGCCTTTGAGGCATTAGCCGGGATACCACACGTGATGGGAGCTATTGATTGCACACATGTTGCCCTGGTCCCGCCTAGAGACAGGGAGGTAGTGTTCCGCAACCGCAAACACTACCATTCCCTGAATGTTCAGGTTGTATGTGATGCTAATCTGCATATTCTGAATGTGGACCCTAGGTTTGCAGGGTCCACCCATGACTCCTATATCCTGCATCACTCGGCATTATTCAGCCAATTTGAGGCCGGACAATATGACGATTGTATTTTGCTGAGTGAGTATTTGCAGATTAGTTTTTTAGTTAGGCAGGTATTTATCTTTTTCAGTAACATCTGCTATGTTGCGAGGGGTTTGTTATCAGTGTGGTTCACAATGTAGTACACGTTTAACTGACAGATGTCAGTTTAAATATGACATTGTTAGAGGGGTTTACACGTGGAGTATGTGGGGACAGGATCCAATATGTTACATCAGGATTGTGACAATATCTGATTATGACCTGCTCATGCTGTTCATGTGATTACGCACGTGTACATATGTGTGTCCTTGTGATGGATTGCTACTAGGGTGGGTGGGTGTGTGGCACCTGGCCGCATGGGGGGTTAGGGGGAGGTGGTGCCCTTCACATCCACATGTGATGTGTCTTATTTCTCAGCTAGTTTGTGTATGTTATGTGACATTCATGTTATTTGACATCCATACACATAACTCTTGTCATGTGTGTGTTAGGACCACACACTCACTCAGTACTGGAGGAGTCACCCATGATGCAGTAGTTGACATGGGGAGGGGTCTAGCTAAGTCTGATGGATGTTCATGATCTTTGCTAATAGCAGTACATGTTTACCTATGTATGGTCATGCATTTGGCCTGTGTCACTGCTGCGGATAAAGAAAATATAGGGTGTGCCGTCACTGGGGCCACTGCAGATGTGCTGGACCTAGGCAAAGTTGACTGTGCTGATCCTAATGTTGGTGATCATTATGGAAAGGTGACAGTGTAAGCAAGGGTGCAACTTGTGTGCATATTGAAAAGGTATTAGTAGCACATACATAGGAATGTTGTCTGCCTCTGTATATTTGATTGCTGCAACCTCATGTGGGCTATAGTGTGTAATTCTGTGGAGCACAGCTTGAAAAGGCTTTGAACAGGTTGCCGACAGCGCAGACGATGGCTACGTGAATTCTGGCTGGTCAGCATTATGCAGCATATGGACACTGACTGCTGAATCTTCAGATGGGGACCTTGGGGGACATGGGAAATAGAGGTGCGATAGTTTTGACATTGACAGACCTTCATGGCATACATGATTTGGGTGTGAGGCTCCTTAGCATGATTTTTGTTTTAAATGGTTTCTACTTTGCTGACATATACTTTGAACATGTGATTAGTGCATCTGTAGTATAGTCTAACGTTGGAGGTGGTAGAGATGAGGACAGTAACTACAGTAGAATACACAAGTGCCCCACAAAGAGGATCTGTAGAGGTATAAATGGGACTGTTTTGTTTTGCCATGGATGTGCACTCTCCATAGGCCATGTGTTCCTTTTCTGTCAGCATATGTGTAATTGTGTCAAATGCATAGTTGTGCTGTCATATGTTTTTGTCAGGATGTGGTCGGCAATTGGTTTTCACATCTATACCTGTGTCAGGTTGTGTGAACATGAGCTCATGCATTCACATGCAACATATCTTTCTGCAGGTGATGCAGGATATGGGTGTCGGCCCTGGCTGCTGACCCCTGTGCGTCAACCACGAACACGTGCAGAGCAGAGGTACAATGAGGCCCATGCCTCCAGCCGCTCTGTCATAGAGCGCACCTTTTGGCGTGTTGAAAAGTCGCTTCAGGTGTCTGGATAGGACAGGCGGGGCCTTACAATACAAGCCAATGACTGTGGCAGAGATAATCATAGCCTGTTGCATCCTGCACAACATTGCTCTCAGGCACGATATTCCTGCAGAGATTAATGAGTATCTGGAGGATGATCCAACGTGCCCCCCTGTACGTGCTAGTGGTGACACACGAGAGGGCACAGCAGTCAGGCGGAGGGTGATTGCACAGATCTTCTCTGGTACGTATTGCATATATTCCCACATACATGTGTTGTTATATATGTGTTTTGGTTATAGAGGTTGAGGTTTATGTCAATATAGCATTTGGATAACGCACTGAATTGTAATTTAACTGAACATCCCACCGTCACATATAGGCATGCGTGTGTGATCAACAATGTTGACATGCCACAACAGTAGGTGTTGGTGGATTATGTGGGTGGGTGTTCCCACGCCTGTGAGATGTTTTATGGGGGTCACATTCCCAGTAAGTGGCTGGTTAGGATAGCAGCTACTTTGCAAACACAGTTAGTTGTTCAGATGGTATGGGTGGAGTACAGTGACAGGTATAGGATGCGGTATTCACAGTGCGTGGGAGGACCATGTTTGGGGTCAGGTGGCCTGTGGGATATGTGGTTATATTGTACAATTTGTACCTGCTTGGGTGGGTGTTAAGCTCCTGTCAGCTGGCTCTGTGTGTATGTGTCTTACGTGAGGAGCCACATGTCATACATAGCACTATACACATGCTCAGTACTACTTTTCCATGATTGTATTACCTGTTTGTGATTGGTGTTGATGTGTTGGAGTGACTTAATGTATAGTTAATCACGTAGTTCTGACATAGATATGGTGAGGGAAGGGGACCTGGGCAGTGTTCAGCCAGGGAGGCGTCTCATTGATACATTTTGATTTTGAAGAACAGCCATTGTGTGCAGTGTTGCAGATGAACACACATACAGAGGTGAAACGAGTCAGATCAGCAAAGGGTGGTTTACAGTTGCCAAGTGGTACGCTGCATGTGTGCATGGAATGTTTTTTTAGATGTTTCGCAAGCAGGACATGGCATATATTGGTGATGCTATCACAACTGATGCCACATGCATCAGCTAGATGCTGTATATGTTTGTGGGGCAGGAGAGTACAGTCCACAGGAAAAATAATATCTTGCAAATCGTAGCAAGGGATGTTATGTCCACATATACACAAAGACTTAAGTGATAAATAATTTTTTCAGGTGCACATGTAGGCTATCGAGACTTTAATATTCTCACTGTCACACGGTGTGATGACACACAGCCATCATGGTGAGGTGACAAGCAGACATGGTGTGGTGTTTTAGCATACGTGCCGCTGACATAGCTATAGATTTGGGAACATCATCAGCACACAGCTGTCAATATTTTTTTTTTGTGTGTGATGTACACTGCAGGACATTTCTTTGGCCAGTGGAAACAGGAGGTGTACCTGGATATTTCCATGTGTTACAGCAATCTACAGTGGCGTCACAGACACAATTGGGACAACAGTACACACGTAGAGGTGGTATTGTTGGTAATATGTGGTAACTGGCCCAATATTGAGACGTTGCGATGAAGCAAATACATGGTGGGGGCATACACCTCTATTGACCAGTGTTTGCAGCAACAGAGGGAAGTAAGGGAGGCGATAGAGGGATTAAGGACAGCTGTAGTTAGCGTCTGACACCTCTGTGCAACCTCTCTCATGTGAGAGATATGTACAGTGTGATAGTGAACAGTCAGTCAGTAGGTGATGTTGTGGTGTCTGACAACTGTGGATAGGAAGGTGAAGTGTGTGTTGCACAGCTACAACATGACATATGTTTGTTTATTTTGTGCTTCACACTGCACAGGACATAGTTTGTGAGGATGCTGTTGCTGTGGTGCAGTGGCAGGTGACCATACATCTGCCAATATGCTATGGTCGTGGGTATGTAGATCTACAGATACATTGTCTGTGCCTGCAGTCATGAGGAATACATGTCCTCATTGATATCTAATATTGGCCACATGTTGTGGGTAATCGTTTTTTCCTCACACTTGCCTCAACCATATCTTGATGGTGTTGCACATATCCCCATGTATTTGTGTCCATTATGTCCTCGGTAACAATTTCTCTGGGACATGTACAACAGAGCTGCATGTGTGTGGAGGGTGTATTTTTCTTTGGTGGTGGCCTACACTTGCTCCCTAAGGGAACATTGCATCGTCATCCAACACCAGGGTACCACTGAATGTCACTGGGCTTCAATGTCTACACCTCTCCATTTGTGCACATACAGGCCATGTGGTTAATTTGGCACGCTGACCTAAGCATACTGTGTGGGTGTGTCTTTATGGGTTGGCTGTGGGATGATGCAGTGGTCAGCTATAGGACACTATCATGTACTGTAACGGATTGGTGCACCTGGGGGGCGGTGGTGTGTGTGCTACCTCTGCTGTCATGGTGTTTACCGTGTGAACTATTTCTACATGTGGTGTTTGTTGTGAGCAGACCTGTGTAATGTGTTTTGAGGGACCACTGTTTAGCTGCGTTTATTTTTTTCAGATATTGCCATAATGTGGACATGCATCAGCAGTGGCTTGACATGGTGATTGTACACGTTTTCCTGACATTGTCTCCCTTCACTGTGACCTGATATGGCTGTTGAGTGGCTCCAGGGATCGGTGACGTACACCTGAAGCACACACACGGTTTGTTGCACTTTTGTAAAGTTTTGGTTTACATCTGCCTTTACCTGTGGATGATTTACTATTTGTATCATGTACATGTTATGTTGCGTCTCTGTTCACATAAAAAGATGCATATAGTGTGTAGGTGTGCGACGCCTGTGTGACATGAACATGGACATGACCATATCCATGTGACACCCGTGTCTGCGTTTACAATTCCTGATATCTCCAATCTGCAGTGTGTTTTGTGTTGTTTTAATGTCATGCCTGCCTTTGCATCCACTTCGTCTGTATTTCCTATGGTGTAATTCTCTTCAATGTGTGTTGGTTTTGCAAGGTGTCTAACAATACAATACTTATCCTCTCCTGACACAGGGCAGAGAACATACCGGAAACATCTCTTACAGTGCATCTGGCATCACCATCACCCACCTGCTGGTGGACACAGCACCATGGACCTTACTGTGGATGATGATGCTATTGAATGTTGGACCTCTGAGAGTGGGACACATGCCAGGGATAGACATTATTACCCTTGCAGTGCTGCTTTGCCAATGACAGAGCTGTCCAACACACTTTTGCTGTCATGCTTTTGCTAGGCGTCCTGCTCATTTCAGGGGACACACATGAACTGTCAAGGAATGTGTCATATTGAAATGTGACACGTGACTATGCATGGGCACGGTTGTAAGGACATATTTGCCATTACCTTTTGGATTGCTGATACACTTTGGCCTTTGGACGATGTGTCCTGATCCACACCTGTGCAGCAGGGACTGAAATTTACAATGTATGTTGTACATTCCTCCCCAGTTGTTTTGTTGTTGTGTTTTTGACATGTGTGCGACATGGCACACAGGATACGCTCATCTGTTTGTCTAAACATAAACATACAGCCATGTTTGTGGCATACAAGCAACGATGGAGCAGTACTGTTGTCTATGTCCACCTGCCCCCCACCTCGACAGGATACATTTTTGCCCACACCACAGCGTTCATGCACACCAACATCCTCGATTGATGTTTGCCATGGGCAAGGGGGGTGACGGGAATGTGTGCCATCACTGTATCATGTTGGTATGTGTATGGTGCTTGTGAAAATGACTGACTATGTTTGGGAACCACAGCATGTGGACCTTTGAGTTCTGTGGGGGTCACTGTAAGATGTTTGCACATCATTCCCATCTTCACATGCTGGTTCTAGTGTGTGTTAACTGTGCAGACATGACACTGGGCAAGTATGTACACACCTTGCATTGTACGTCTGTACAGTCCTGTTGCCCCATTATATTGGGAGTGTGGCAGTGTTGGTGTCCGTTGTCCTCCTTCAATCGTGCACTCTATGTACTGTGCTATATGTGCCCAAACATTGTATACGCAAACAACAGGGGGGGGGGATCTCCTGCATGGTGTTTTCTTTTGCAGGTTTTTGAAGGTAGTTTAGTTTGTATCCTCTCTGTGTTCATGAGACTCTGCTACCTGTTTGCATATGCTAATTGTGCTTTTGATGATTGTTTGGGTCTACATTGTTGCAACTTTGATTCCTTGATCAGCCATTAGCTGTGAGCTGCAACATTACTCTCAGAATGCGTTTCTCTCATTAAAGCATTGCTACAACATATGCTGTTTTCATTTGTGTGTCTCGTGTGTTGCCAGACGGATATGTTTGGAGGGACTGGTGATGTGAGTTGGGGCCTCATCATGCAGCACGTACTGTCTACATGCACTGATATGTACCTTACACATTTGAGGCATGCAGCAGCTGGAGGGGGATGGGGGCCTGCTGGCCTGTGCAAAGCATGCACTTGCTGTACGTTATATCTCGTGCCCTTCAGGTGTGGTCTCGCCAGTGACCTTTCTGTAGGATGTGGGTTGCTGCCTTGCAACATGTACTTCCACTTTTCACCAGGGATGTACTCACCTTGATATTATGATGGTACTGTCTACACTATCTTTGATGAATAAACAAAATAAAGATATGTTTTTTACAGACATTTGTCTATTTTTCTGCTTGATCATGGTGACAAACATGCAAGGGAATGTGTGACTTTCATTCAGTCCTTACTCCTTATGATCCAGAGACACCAGGGTATTTTTGTTAATGTCACTAGATGTAGATTGTCATGTCTTTCTTCCAAGGTAATGGAGGGTTACGTGACTTGAACAAGGACACATGGCGTGTTAATGTGAATTTTACCCTGGCTGCTTGGGTTTCCAAGAGGTTTTCTAACCACTGAACTACTAACCCACTCTTTCAGCACATTGACACTTGTATCTCTGGATTTGGTTGGGATGTAGATGGCCCACCTGTGCACACATCCTTATAAGGTGGCAGCTGTGTATCTGACAGCCATTTGTGACATCACTGGCTATTACAGATTCCCATAGACACTCTCCCTTTGTGGTATTTGTTTTGCATTGTGCTCAGTGTGCTGTTTGTGGGAGTGGCTAGATCCATGTGTTGTACCTCTGTAGTTTGCAGGTTTGACACCCACAGGTGGGTTATATGTTTATTGTATGTTGTGCTAACATGAGCATTAGCTAACATGAGGTTCATTAACACTACACACACCCATCCCTCTCTTCATTGTACACCAAGGTGTACCCTGTGCACTGCAGAGCCATCAGATCTTATCTGATACATGGGTCTCTTTCTTTATGCTGTTTACATGACAGTGCACCTGGGGGTTTGGTATTGGTGTGGTTCAGCTGGTGTCTGGTACACGTGTTTGCATGTTGAGCTCTCTCCAGTCCTGATCCAGATTATTACACAGCTCCACAGAGGATCCTCTGCTGCATTTGTGGTTTAGTTTTGTTAATCCTTTGCTTGCTGTATCCACTGCATAACATATCAGTGTGTGCGCATGTGTCCCTGGTCATAATTACAGCCTGGGATGTGATCTTTAAACAGCAGATCTGCATGTGCTTTTGGACATGATTGCTGCTTGGGGTTGGTTTGCCCGGACAGCCAACAGGCATCTTGTGTGATGTCCTGCAATATTTTTGTATGTATGTTTTGCTAATGAGCTCACGTTGGTGGTGTGGGCTACAGGTTTGTGCATTGCCATTTATGGTATTGGGCGTGGGTGTGAGTCCTCTCTATTCTCTTTGATTTGTGTGCTTGTCCTGCAGAAGTGGTTTTCAGTAGGCTAAGAACATAAGAACATAAGACATGCCATACTGGGTCAGACCGAGGTCCATCAAGCCCAGTATCCTGTTTCCAACAGGGGCCAATCTAGGTCCTACGCACCTAGCAATATCCCCAAAAGACCACAGGTTCCACAATGCTTGTACTGGGTCAAGCATTGATATCCTGGGTCCCTTTTTAATAGTGGTTTATGGACCTTTCCTCCAGGAACTTGTCCAAACCTTTTTTAAACCCAGCTATACTAACAGCCCTTACTACATCCTCCGGTAACAGATTCCAGAGTTTGATTACACGTTGAGTGAAAAAATATTTTCTCTTATTTGTCTTAAATAGTTTTGTAGCAGCAAAGCGCAGACAAACCAATGATACCAGGAGTCTGTTCAGAAGGTCCAAATCATTTATTTGTGCACAAGTCTCAAGCAAGTCAAATTCAAAATGGCTGAGCAAAGTTTTCAAGCATTACAACAACTTTTATAGACTTTTGTTCCATTCTAGGTATAGAAAAACATTTCATTGGTCCCGGTAACCTCCCGTACCTCCCGTACCTCTTCTGTTGGTCCCGGTACTGATAAGTTTATCCAATTATGTCCCTTCTGTGGGCATGACACCTGCCTGCCCCCCTTCTAGTCCCAATTACAATGGTCAGTTCATCAACTTGTTACTTTCACACTCTCAAGGTTATAGGACCAATTTGTGCGTGCAGAAGAGCAAGGTTCTGTAACTCATCTGTCAGCACTCCTCATTATTTCTTTGCAGATGTACTTTTTCTTATCAGTAACTTTTAAACATGTCTTTTCTGTATTTTTCCATTTCTCAGTTCTGCAGTTCTGCTTACCTAAGCTAATTCAATACTTCTACTGAGTTCTATCTTACAATAGCAGCATATTGGGGGATGTGCAATCCTATATGCCTCTCCACAGGCCTCATTTACAGGTCAAGCTAGCCATGCTGGCCTGCCTATGTCAGACACCGTGGGTCACAGGCCTGCACCTGCCACATTCCCCCCTTTGATTAATCTCACCCTATTACTTAATAAGGTGTGAGAATTAAATCACTTTTAGAAGAATCACATCATGATTGAAGGATTTCTACTAGGACTAGCTTTGTATAAAGCCATTATTTTAGTTGCGGTCTTTCGCTCTACTGTGGTATCAATAGCACTATGAATGGAACGCATACAACATGGGACTAAACATGGTAATAAAAAGATAACAGCAACAAGGATTAGTACTAAGACAATGAAAGTCTTAAATCCTCCCAGCCAAGAGAAAAGGTTAGCAAACCAGTTAGGAAATTTCAATGCGTGCCAAGTCTGTACTGGCACATAAGCATGTCTTTGCATATCTTTAGCAATTTCTTCAACTACTTGACCTTTATCATCTATTTTCAAACAGCAATTAGTTAAATTCAGTTTACCACATACTCCTCCTTCAGCTGCTAGCAAATAATCAAGTGCTAAGCGATTCTGGTATATGGCAGTGCGCATCTGAGTACTTTGTCTAGCTAAGAGCGTAAGAGCATGACTAGTTTCATTGGTTATTATTTCAACTACTGCTTGTAAGCGAATAATACGATTAATCATATAAATTGGGGTACGATAACCATACATACTATCATCATTCCAAGTGGCAGGTCCATAATACTCAATAATTCTTTCTGGTGGCCAATCATCACCTTGCCACTTCTCCCACTTGCCTATCTGTAAGGCTTCTCTTTTCTGTCTTGATGCTCTTTTGTGTCTGTGGGTTGTGTATACAGGGTATCCTAATTGTTCTCCATGTTCAGTGTTTAACAGGAAGAAAGAAGGTCTGATGGTTCCTAAGACACATGCTCCTCCCCAGTGTGGCGGGAGTTGCGCATATGCTCGGTTTCCACAGATCCAATATAGGCCAGGTGGGGCTTGCCAGGCTTGGACTTTGGCAAGGTTAGTCCATAGACCTGCAAGTTCAGGAAATCTAGCTAATGGGTTAGGAGGTTCAGGATGTCTGATTCCTGACCACCATGCTGTCTTTTTAGTCATGGCATTATAGTATTTCTGGCTAAGACAGACCAGCTGTCCTACCTTTTGGGTGAACTGGGGTCCAGTTCTGGCAAAGCAAAGACGTCCAACGATTGAGTGCGCTAACACCCATTCACTGGTAGTCTTGTGTAATTCAGTTTGGTTGTAAATCATGGAATAATTCAATTCTTGGGCTTCCCAGGGCCATTGGTCTCCCATTTGGGTTCCGCCACAGAAATAACAATCTGTGATCTTAAGACTAGATACTACTGCTCCGGCTAATTCTAGAAACAAATTCTGTGAAGGGTGAGGGATCTCAAACTTATTTACATGCATAGCTTCATAAAAGGTATTATGAATATGATATTTAGATGACTTGTGGGCTTGAGTATTCAATCTGATATACACAATGGTCCCTGGATCTATCGCTCCTCCAGCAATACGTAAACCAAACTTGTATCCTTGTTTCCATGCATGGGGATTATGTACACGCAAGTGTAAGGGGTTGCAAGCATCTTTCTGACATTTATCATTTGTGGTTGGCTTGGTTAGAGTAGCCATCCGCTTATCTATTTTCTCATCAGTTATACCAGTGTTCCAGGTAGCATAAAAAACACATCCCCAATACGGGCAATAGTAATCTGCCGCTGTAGCAGTACTATAGCCTGATCCCGTTTTACCTGTACACTTCCACCAATTTGTGGCACCTTCTGGACACATATACTTATGGTCATTTCGATACGCTTTCTCCCATGTACCACAGGTGGACTGACTATCTCTATTAATGGCATTACATGCATCAAAATTCAAAACAGCAGGTTTAGTAATGTCCTTAAGTGGTGGTGTAGCAGCTAATATAGGTCCATCTGCATCCTTCCATCTTATTTCCAACGTGTAATAGGATGGATTCTGATGCGGATTATAGCATGCTTTGATTTTGCCATGAGTGCAAACGTTTAGTTCAGTGGTGTTATAAATACACCGAGTTATTGTTCCCTTGCAGGTATAGTAAGAATGGTAAAGCAAAGTCTGAGTTACTTTCAGTCCAGTTCTAGTAGAAGTAATGCAAGCAGTGCATGGAGGTAAAGCATAAGTCAGTTCAAAACCTCCAAAGAAGGCAACCAAGGCAAAGCAGAAACAAAGATACATGTTGATGTTGATTGGAGTTCTTCTGAATCCTCAGCTTGCTGATCTTGATCACGACGGTCTATTATTCTTCGTCCCGTTTGCTAATGAAGCAATTTAACGGGTGCTGAGTGTTGATTGAAGATCCTCAAGATGTCCAGTACACATTAACCAACTTAGCAATTCAGTTGGCTTGTGAAGTCTGGCTTAGTCAATGTAGTCTCAAAGTAGTGTGTCAAATCACACACAAATTGGGTTCGTTGAAACAAAACTGTTGCTGCATAGAAAACAGCAATCCTCTTCGAAAGACTTGGCTACTGCAAAGCACTTGTGATGAAGTGTCTATGCTGCTGGTGCCGTCTCAAAGTAACTCGCAAGGGTACATCAGGGTGCTGCTCTGCTGTCCACCGCTCTGGTTCAGGATCGGCGGCGGGCTTGACTCTGCTGTGGTGGATCCAGGCGTCGATCTCGGCTACCTTTACTGCAGTTGGGGTAGACAGGATGACGGTGTACGGTCCCTTCCAATGGGGTTCCAACGGTATCTTCTTCCAATCTTTGATCCACACCGAAGTTCCAGGCTGGTAGGGATGCAAGGGTTCCGTCAGGTTGATAGGCAACTGGTCTTGGATCCACGTATGGAGAGTCTGCAGAACAAAACTAAGAGCTAGGAGTTCTTGTCTGGTTACTTCTGAACCAATCTGGGCTAAACTTCCTTTGACTCCCTGCACTATTGGTGGGGGTTTACCATACAAAACTTCAAAAGGGGAAAATCCTGTTGACTTTACAGGGGCTGAGCGTATTCTGAGTAAAGCTATGGGGAGCACTTGAGGCCATTTCAAGTGTGTCTCCTGACAAAGCTTGGACATTTGGGCTTTCAACGTACGATTCATTCGCTCAACTTTCCCTGAACTCTGGGGTCTGTATGCAGTGTGGAGCTTCCACTGTATCTGCAAAGCCTTTGCTAACTGCTGAGTAACTTGGGAGACAAATGAGGGTCCATTGTCTGACCCTATTACTGCTGGGATTCCAAATCTGGGAACAATCTCTCTCATTAAGACTTTGGTAACTTCTCGGGCTTTCTCAGTTCTGGTTGGGAATGCTTCTACCCACCCAGAGAAAGTACAAACTAATACTAGTAGATAATGGTATCCATTGGCTTTTGGCATTTCGGTAAAATCAACTTGGAGGTTGTGCATGGGGGTGACACCTCCTGACTGAACTCGGGGTGCTGTAATAAGGCCTTGCTTGGCATTATTTTTGGCACAAGTTACACATTGTCGTGCTACTGAGGCTGATATGGTTGTCATCAGAGGGATGTAGAAATGTGGTCTGAGTGCTTTCTCCATAGCACTCTTCCCATAGTGGGTGGCTTCGTGGAAAGCTTTGACAAAGGATGGTCCTAACAGTTCAGGAATTACTATTCGTCCTGGAGGTTGACTGCCCTCTTCTGGTGGCAGCTCAATCCATCCGTCTTTCAATACTCCATTTTCTTTGTCACAATAGTAATCCAATTCTTTGGTGGTATATCGTGGGGTCCATAGATTCAAGGGTACTGGAAACAATGCTGCTTGCATTGGCATAGCTTGTGGGGCAATCTGTCCTGTCATAGCTGCTTGTCGTGCTGAGGCATCTGCAAATCTATTTCCTCGGGCAACTTCTCCTTTTCCTGCTTGATGTCCTCTGCAATGCATGACAGCTACACGTGTTGGGGCCCAGACTGCATCAAGTAACATCAATATCTCGGGACCATATTTGACTGATTTTCCTCCGGATGTGATGAGTCCTCTTTCTTTATAGAGAGCTCCATGGGCATGCAAGGTAGTGAAGGCATATTTGGAATCTGTATATACATTTAGCACAAGTTTTTCTCCTAACAACAATGCTCTGGTAAGTGCTATCAATTCGGCTTTCTGGGCTGATGTGCCTGAGGCTAGAGCTGATGATTTAACTACTTCGTGTTGAGTGACGACTGCATATCCGGCACAGCGTCGTCCGTCAAGGATGAGACTGCTCCCATCAACATAATAGATCTGGTCGGGATTGTCTATGGGCACATCTGTTAAGTCAGGTCGACTGGAGAACACAGTTTCCATGACTTCGATACAGTCATGTTCTGGGAGTTCTTCACTGATGGGTATCAAGGTGGCTGGGTTCAAGGCATGGCTCACTTCAAGTTGTATCTGTGGGTTTTCACATAACATGCTCTGGTACTTCAACATTCGGGAATTGGTGAGCCAATAATTTGCTTTTTGTTCCATAAGAGCAAGGACTGCATGTGGCACAGTGACTCATATGTTCTGTCCTAGTGTGAGTTTGTCTGCTTCACTCACTAGTAGTACTGTAGCTGCAACTGCTCTCAAACAAGGTGGCCATCCTTTGGCCACAGGGTCCAATTGTTTCGATAGGTAGGCTACAGGTCGCTCCCAATTTCCTAATTTCTGAGTCAACATGCCTAGGGCATTTCCCTGTGCTTCATGTACAAACAAGTGGAAAGGTTTGTGGACATCTGGTAGTCCAAGTGCTGGTGATGACATCAATTCTTCTTTTAACTTCTGGAAGGCTGTATCCTGCTCAAGTCCCCACTCCAGTGGTGACTTCTCTTCTCCTTTTGTGGCTTCATACAGTGGTTTGGCAATTTGGGCAAAATTGGGTATCCAGATTCGGCAATATCCTGCCGCTCCCAGAAAGGCTCTGACCTGCTTTCTGGTAGTTGGAGTTGGAATTCTGCATACTGCTTCTTTTCTTTCTCTGCCTAATCTTCTGCTTCCTTGGGTAATACGAAAACCCAAGTATTTCACTTCTTTTTGACATAGCTGTGCTTTGGCTCTGGAAACCTTGTATCCAGCTTCATCTAGTAACTGCAAGAGATCTTTGGTGGCTAATATACATTCTTTTTCTGATACGGCAGCTATCAACAGATCATCCACGTACTGGAGAAGCACTCTCTTCCCCGGGGCTACTGGATAGCTTGAAAGGTCTTGATTTAGTGCAGCACTAAAGATGGTAGGTGAATTCTTGAATCCTTGGGGTAATCTTGTCCAGGTGAGTTGGCCCCCTCTTCCAGAGATGGGGTCCTGCCATTCAAATGCAAACAATATTTGGCTTACAGGGGCTAATCTTATGCAAAAGAATGCATCTTTCAAATCCAGTACAGTGAAATGGGTAGCTTCAGCAGGTATCAGTCCTAGAAGAGTGTAAGGATTGGGCACAACTGGATGTATGGTTTCAGCTGCATCATTCACTCTTCTCAAATCTTGCACTGGGCGATAATCATCTGTCCCAGGTTTCTTTACTGGCAAAAGTGGGGTGTTCCATGGGGATTGACATACTTTTAGTAGGCCATACTCGAGCAATCTTTGTAGGTGGCGATGGATGCCTTCAATTGCGGCTCTTGGGAGAGGGTACTGTTTGACGTGCACTGGTGTAGCACTAGGCTTGAGGGTTACAATCACTGGAGCTATATGCTTGGCTAGGCCTGGGGGACTGCCTTCTGCCCATACTCCAGGTGGTGCATGAATGTTCTTTAAAGTTTGTTCAAAATAGGTATCTTGGATAGAATCATCAATGTAATATCTCCATTCTTCTTCTCGGGGAACTGTCAGCAGCATTACTCCTGCTGGTTTGGCTTGGGAATTTACGGTCATTTGCATTTCTCCTTGCTCAGAGAAAGATATTTGTGCTTGAAGCTTGGCTAGCATATCTCGTCCCAGTAGTGGTACTGGACATTCGGGCATGTAAAGGAATTGATGAGTTACATGCTGTCCTCCTAGACTGCATATTCGGTTTTGAAGAAAAGACTTTGTGGCTTTGGCACCAGTTGCTCCTATAATGGTGACTGCTTTTGTAGTGAATGGGGCTATCTTTTTGTCTATTACTGAATGCTCTGCTCCAGTATCAACCATAAAGTTCATAATTTGGTCTCCTATTTGTATTCCGACCATAGGCTCCTGGAGACCTAAAGCAAACTTGGAGCCCGGTCTGTCCTAATCCACGTCATCCTCATCATGGGCTTGTGTGGCCAATGCTTGAATGGCTCCTCCTCCTCTCTCTCGCTGGAATTGTTCTCGATTGGCTCCTCCTCGGCCTCGGGGATGGCCTCGTCTTTCTTCTCGCCACTGATGATCGTTGTCGTCATCTTGCTGGGCGTCTTCGAGTTGCGGGCACGTATCTCTCCAATGTCCTTCCTCTCTGCAATAGGCGCATTGATTCACGCCTAGTCTCTGGGTCCGGCCTCCGCCTTGACCCCGCCCTCTTCCTCTGCTCCTTCGACTAGGGACACCTCCCCTTTTCTTTTCAACTATGGCCGCAGCCAAAAAATCAGCTTTCTTCTTCATCTTTCTATCACATTCTCTCTGTCTTTCAGTATCACGATTCACATACACGTTATGAGCGACTTCCAGTAACTGTGTTGCATTCATGCCCGCAAACCCTTCTAATTTCTGTAATTTACGTCTAATGTCTGGTTGAGACTGGTTTACAAAAGCAGAATTCACCATGCATAAACTTCCTGGTGCCTCGGGATCATAGGGAGTATACATTCTGTAGGCTTCAGTTAATCTTTCATAAAAATCTGCTGGGCTCTCATCTATCCCTTGGATAACTCCCGTAACTTTGGAAAGGTTCATAGCTTTTTGGCCCCCCCTTCTCAGGCCTTGTAAAAAGCCTTGGCGAAAGCGGGCTAGGGCTGTGGATCCTTCATCTGTATTTGGATCCCATTGGGGGTCTTCATTCGGGAATTCTCTCTGAGCTGCTTCCCTACGGTCTATTATATTCTGCCCCTGCGCCGAAGCTGCAGGGTTTTCTGCCATCCATTCAATAGCTGCTTTTCTAATTCTCGCTCGTTCTTCTGTAGTGAATAGGGTGGTCAGGAGCTGACGGCAATCTGGCCAAGTGGGTTGGTGAGTTTCCATAATACTAGTTACTAATTCTGTCAGCTCCTGGGGCTTACTAGTATAGGAGGCATAGTGCGACCTCCAATTTAATAAATCAGTTGTAGAGAAAGGGATATACACATAAGTTAGGGGTCCCGCTACCACTTCATCATTATCATTCTTTACGGGCACTCCCGGGACTTGCCTTAAGGGAAACAGTTTGGCTGTCCCAGGCGTCTTTTGGGATCTAAGGGTTATTGTCGTTGCCTTTGCAGGAGTCGCTTTCTTTTTCTCAACAGGTTTTGCTTTGGGTTTCTCTTTCACTGGCGTGCTAGTGCTAGCGCTGGCTTTCTCGATTATTTGTACACTGTCCTCCTCCTCTTCTGGGGAATTCTCTCTTTCTCCTTCTTCTATCTCCGCTTCTGACTCACTTTTTACGTCCTCCACTTCTCTTTCCACTAATTCTTCCTCTTTCTCTTCTCCAGGAGGGGGATCAGGGGTTGGGTCCCGCCTCGGCTCTGGCCGTCTCTGGGGTTCTGGGGCAGGACGCCGGGCTACTCTTACTGGACCTGGGGTTCGGGGCTGCCTGAGGACTATTTCTGGGGAATCAGGATCTACCAAGATGGGTTTCTTCTTGGCTTTCTTATCCTGCTCTTTCATTCTAGGCTGTTCCGTTTTCTGTCTAGAATCTGTTTTAGCTAACATTATTCTGCACTGTTCCTCATAACAGCGCTGCGCCCAGGAGGGCGGATCTTCACAAATACTTAACCAGGAATCTATATAGGGGTACTGATCGGGGTGCGCTACCCGCACTCTACGATGTATTGACTGAATAATCTCTACAGTGAATGTTCCCTCTCGGGGCCAGATGGGGTCTAGATCGGGCCACTCCCTAGTACACAAAATCTGCAAACGGGCTGCTGTCATTTTAATACCATAATCTCCTGAATATCCCTCTTTAAAATGTGCGATCATACATTCTAATGGAGTGTTTCTAGTAGACCCCGCCCCTCCCATTTCGATGTGTGCGCGCAACAACAGACAGAAGGGAAAAGGAGGGCGGACCGTGGGTAAGGGGTCCTCACGGCCCTGGAAACGTATAGGGAATACAAATAACAAGACAAGACGACAACCGCTTCCCCCTTTTCGCGACCTGAACGCGGTCGCCCGGTCAGGAAATGCGCTAATCAGGGGTCCGCCTTCACTTGGTCCGTGCTGCCAGACCTCTCATTCACACTTCGTTCACACAATCATGCTAGCAACGTATCCCAGAATGCATTCGTTTCTATCTGTTCTGACTAGTCTTTTTCCCAATTACAAAAAGGATGAGGGTTTCACCCAGCGAATTCCCATGCCAGGCTACTCGGCTCTTCCTTGAGAGTTGATCATGCTCTCTTACCAATTCCCAATATCTCGAGATTACAAATTCCAAATTCCAATGGCAGTACTGCTCTTTCTATTTCTGTCTAGACCCAAAATCAAAACTATACTCACCGGATCCGGTCCTCAAACTTCCCAAGCAGGCGCATGAGTTGGACCTCGGACTCCCCTCACTCGGGTTCGAGGCGTTGGCTCCAACCGGGCCCGGCACCCGCCGAGGTCCGACCAGCTCCCTCCGATACAAGGGACCGGTGGCGCCAGGGAGCAGCCCTTGTCGGAAGGGCGCGATCCCGGCAGGACCAAGCCTATAGAGGCGGAAAGTCGTGGTATATTGCCCTATATACACTTTGATTCCACAACGTCCCGGCCAACGCACCAAGGAATATGTAGCAGCAAAGCGCAGACAAACCAATGATACCAGGAGTCTGTTCAGAAGATCCAAATCATTTATTTGTGCACAAGTCTCAAGCAAGTCAAATTCAAAATGGCTGAGCAAAGTTTTCAAGCATTACAACAACTTTTATAGACTTTTGTTCCATTCTAGGTATAGAAAAACATTTCATTGGTCCCGGTAACCTCCCGTACCTCCCGTACCTCTTCTGTTGGTCCCGGTACTGATAAGTTTATCCAATTATGTCCCTTCTGTGGGCATGACACCTGCCTGCCCCCCTTCTAGTCCCAATTACAATGGTCAGTTCATCAACTTGTTACTTTCACACTCTCAAGGTTATAGGACCAATTTGTGCGTGCAGAAGAGCAAGGTTCTGTAACTCATCTGTCAGCACTCCTCATTATTTCTTTGCAGATGTACTTTTTCTTATCAGTAACTTTTAAACATGTCTTTTCTGTATTTTTCCATTTCTCAGTTCTGCAGTTCTGCTTACCTAAGCTAATTCAATACTTCTACTGAGTTCTATCTTACAATAGCAGCATATTGGGGGATGTGCAATCCTATATGCCTCTCCACAGGCCTCATTTACAGGTCAAGCTAGCCATGCTGGCCTGCCTATGTCAGACACCGTGGGTCACAGGCCTGCACCTGCCACAGTTTACCCTGTAGCTTCATTACATGTCCCCTAGTCTTTCTATATTCTGATAGCATAAACAATTGATCCACGTTTATCCGTTCCACTCCATTCATTAATTTATAGACCTCTATCATATCTCCCCTCAGCCGTCTCTTTTCCAGGTTAAAGAGCCCTAACCTTTTTAGCCTCTCTTCATAGGAGTAGCCTTCCATCCCCTTCACCAATTTGGTGGCTCTTCTCTGTACTTTTTCTAATAACGCTATGTCCTTTTTAAGATACGGTGACCAGAATTGCACACAATATTCAAGGTGCGGTCGTACCATGGAGCGATACAGAGGCATTATAATATCCTTTGTTTTATTCTCCATCCCTTTCTTTATGATACCTAGCATTCTATTTGCTTTCTTGGCCGCCGCTGCACACTGGGCGGAGGGTTTTAACATGTTATCCACGATGACTCCTAAGTCCTTTTCCTGGGTGGTGGTTTCTAATGTGGAGCCTTGCATCGTGTAACTATAGTGTGGGTTGTTCTTTCCTAGGTGCATAACTTTGCATTTGTCCACATTAAATTTCATCTGCCATTTGGATGCCCAGTCCTCCAATTTATCCAGATCCTCTTGCAGTTTTCCACAATCCTCTTGGGTTTTAACAACTTTAAACAGTTTTGTGTCATCTGCAAATTTGATAACCTGACTAGTTATTCCCTTTTCCAGGTCATTTATGAATATGTCAAAAAGTAGCGGACCCAGTACAGATCCCTGGGGTACTCCACTATTCACTTTTTTCCATTGGGAATATTGGCCATTTAGCCCTACCCTCTGCTTTCTATCTTTTAACCAGTTCCCGATCCACAATAGTACACTGCCTCCTGTCCCATGACTTTTTAGCTTCGCCAAAAGTCTCTGATGGGGGACCTTGTCAAAAGCTTTCTGGAAGTCCAGATACACTATATCAACCGACTCACCTTTGTCTACCTGTTTATGCACACCTTCAAAGAAACATATCAGATTAGTAAGACAAGATCTTCCTTGTCTAAAGCCATGTTGGCTGTCTCCCATTAGGCCATGACTATCTACATGTTGTGTAATTTTGTTCTTTATGATGGTTTCTACCATTTTCCCTGGTACTGATGTCAGGCTCACCGGTCTGTAATTTCCCGGGTCACCCCTGGAACCCTTTTTTAAAAATTGGTGTTACGTTGGCGACCCTCCAATCTTCAGGTATTACAGATGATTTTAATGAAAGTTCACAGATTACCAATAGCAGGTCTGCAATCTCATATTTCAGTTCTTTCAACACTCTGGGATGTATACCATCCGGTCCAGGTGATTTGCTACTATTCAGTTTATCAAATAGTTGTAATATATCTTCCCGGTGTAGTGATATTTCTCTCAATTCCTCTGCAGTATCACCTTTAAATACCACTTCAGTCATGGGTAACATACCTACATCTTCCTCAGTAAAAACCGAAGCAAAGAATTCATTCAGTCTCTCTGCTATTGCCTTGTCTCCTCTTACTGCCCCTTTTACCCCTCTATCATCTAACGGTCCAATTGACTCTCTCACAGGCCTTTTGCTACGAATGTACTTGAAAAAGTCTTTATTTCGTGTTTTTGCTTCCGTAGCAAGTTTCTTCTCAAATTCCCGCTTTGCCTGCCTTATCAATGCTTTGCATTTAACTTGCCAGTGCTTGTGTTGTTTCCAGTTTTCATCATTTGGCTCTTTTTTCCATTTCCTGAAGGTTGCTTTTTTGGCAGCAACAGCCTCTCTGACCTCACCTTTAAACCATGCTGGCAGTTTTTTGGACTTTCTTCCACTCTTCTTAATGCGTGGAATACAGCTGGTCTGGGCTTCGAGGATAGTATTTTTAAATAACACCCAAGCTTGCTGTAAGTCTTTAACCTTTGGAACCGCTCCATTTAGTTTTTTCCTAACTATATTCCTCATTCTATCATAGTCTCCCTTTTGAAAGTTAAAAGGTAATACTGTGGATTCCTTTACTATCTGTCCTCCACTAATTAAATCAAACATGATCATACTATGATCACTATTGCCAAGTGGTCCCAACACCCTTATTTCTTGCACCAGATCTGGCATTCCACTAAGGATTAGGTCCAGTATGACTTCCCCTCTGGTCGGTTCATGAACCAGCTGCTCCAAGAAGCAGTCATTTATTCCATCTAGAAACTTTATCTCTTTAGCTTGTCCTGCCGTGACACTGACCCAGTCGATACCGGGGTAATTGAAATCACCCATTATTGCTACTCTGTTGTGACTTTTGTTAGCTTCCTTGATTTCTTTGAGCATTTCATCATTCCTTTGTTCATTCTGGCCAGGCGGTCGATAGTATACTCCCACTGCCATCGCCTTCCCCTTCATAAATGGGATTTCAATCCATAGAGATTCTACAGCAAATTTTGTTCCCTGCAAAACTTTAATCCTTTCTGACTCAATGCCCTCTCTAACATAGAGCGCAACCCCTCCACCAATTTGATCAGCTCTATCATTACGATATAGTTTGTATCCAGGTATCACAGTGTCCCACTGGTTATCCTCCTTCCACCATGTCTCTGAGAGTGCAATCATATCTAACCTCTCATTTAGTGCTATATATTCTAACTCTCCCATCTTATTGTTTAGACTTCTAGCATTGGCATACAAGCATTTTAGAGACTGTATTTTATTCATATTAATCTGGCTATTGGTAGGCAGGGGTAATTGCAGGGGTATTGGTAGGCAGGGCTGACACTGATATATATCTGTGTTGTGAGCACATTGTGCCCTCATCAGAGTTGTGGACCATCCTTCTGTCCATTTTCTGTCTACCAGCTGTTGTGTCATCCTACCCTGATGTGCATGCTGCTACCCCACGTCGTGCACTACTACACATTCCTGCATTGCAGCTCTCCCTGGTGACCTCTCTTGTGTGTGCTCTGCATAGCAGTGCTACTCCACTGTCATCCTGACATTTCACCTATCCTGCCATTTCAGCATCCTCTGCTGTGCACATCTTCCCATCCACTGTCACACACTGTCATTATAGCATCACTCTGTACATAGCTACATCTGTCCACGATGTCTTTGTCCATTTCTCTAGCTGACACATGGGCTGGGGCTGATTTGTGTGGTCCAGCAGCTGTCATCTACATCCTTCTTTTACATATGCATTGTCTTTCCTTTTACCTCTGTGCTGTGTTTGGGTTACATGTGTGTTTGACACATATCTCTCTTGACCTTCATATTGGGTGATCATAGTGCTCTTGGAAAACGTATTTTAGTTCACCTCTACATCCTTGGTGAAAGTTATGTAACACCTTTGACACTGGCAGCTTATGGTGTGTCTACAATGGTGCCCTGGGAGATGACAACCTTTAAACATGGACTATGTGAAAAGTTCTAAGTTGCCTTTGCTGATGTGTATGTTTAGGATGTGCCTTCTAGTGCACCCTAAAAGGTGCATTTGTTTATGGAACTAGGGTGGGGTTCTTGTTAGATGGCAGCACATTTTGGTGTACAGTTGCACATTGAAAAAGGACATACCTCTGGCAAACCTATTCAGTGGTGATTTGAAAGCATGACCCTTGCACCATCAGTCAGTGTCTTCACCATTGTGGTACACTGCTATTCCGTCTTGCATTTCAGCACACCCACTTAAGATTTCCATGCATTACAATGCACAGTGCTGCCAGCAAAAAAGAGTGCTCTGACCTTGTCCCGCCTCATACAGCCCCCTGAAAGCAACATTGTAGTGTGGCTTGGTGGAGCATGCACTTTACAATGTGCCCTCTAGGGTACCTTATGGGGCACCTTATGCTACAGTGCTTTGTGAGTGCATTTGCTAGCACTATTAATTACAATGTAAAATGCTTTGTAGAGCAATATTCCACGTAACAGGTAATTCCTCATCTAGCCTTATTCATTGGCCACAGTAGGGGATTGAACCCATGATCCCTACACCATTGGTCAGTGTTTTAACCATTGTGTTGTGGCTCTGTTGCTGTGATTGATCATCAGTGCACCGCCTTATGCCTTCCAAAGTTTACAACGCCCCGCCTTCTGCAGACCCGAATTAACATGCCCCCTTCTGCCAGGCAACATTAGCAGCGCACCATCTGCTGCCGTGCGCAACTCACAGCGCACCGCCTTATGACATCGCAACCGCCCACACTTAACATCGCACAGCCTTATGCCCAAAAAACAGACATCGCACCACCTTATGACGCCCAACCTTAACAGCGCAGCGCCTTATGCCGGCCAAAAACAATATGCCTCCTGCAGCACTCTTATCCATAATGAGTGATGCTTCAGCCAGCCTTTTCCATTACGCACAGTAGGGGATTGAACCCATAAACCCTGCACCATTGGTCATTGTCCTAACCATTGTGCTGTGGCTCTGTTGCTGTGCTGGACCATCAGTGCACCGCCTTATGCCTCCCAAAGTTTACAGCGCACCGCCTTATGCCCCACGGAATTAACATGCCGCCTTATGATGCCCAACATTAACAGCGCAACGTCTTCTGCCGTCCGCACCTCACAGCGCACCGCCTTATGCCGCCCAAACCACCCACACAACATCACACGACCTTATGCCGAAAAAAATATAACCTGCCTTATGCCGCACAACCTTAACAGCGCGACGCCTTATGCCGCCCAAAATCAATATGCCTCCTACAGCACTCTAATCCATAACATATGATGCCTCAACCAGCCTATTCCGTTAACCACAGTAGGGGATTGAACCCATGATCCCTGCACCATTGGTCAGTGTCTTGACCATTGTGCTGTGGCTCTGTTTGTGTGCTTGCACATCTGCAAGATGCCTTATGACTCCCCATATTAATAGTAGCCTACTACATCACTAGCGTGCCGCCTAATGCCCATCAGCGTGCTGCCCTATGCTGCCCCATATTAGACTGGCTCCTAAAGTAACGCCTCAGCCAGCCTTGGTCATTGGGCACTGTGGGGGATCGAACCCCTGATCCCTGCAACATTGGTATGTGCCTTAACCATTGTGCTGTGGCTCTGCTGTTCTGTTTGCTCATCAGCGCCCCACTTCATGCCACCCCATATTGAGATGCCTCCTAAAACATTAGCACCCACCCTTATGCCCATCAGCGCGCCGCCTTATGGCGCCCAGTATTAGACTGCCTCCAAAATGTTAGCGCGCCGCCTTCTGCCGCCCATTATTTCTCTGCCTCATAAATTAACGCCTCAGCCAGCCATCTTTATTGGGCTCTGTGGGGGATCAAACTCCTGCTTCTTCTACCATTGGTATGTGCCTTAACCATCGTGCTGTGGCTCTGCTCTTCTACTGGCCTATCAGCGTGACACATATGCCACCCGCACAGCTGTCTGATGCGCTAAGGTGCACCCCGCACAAGGGCGCCACGCACCTTAGCGCATATGTAAATTCCAGCGTTTCGTCTTCAGCGGGGAACGCCCACTCCTTATATGGCACCCGCACACTACCGCGGCCCGCACATTACAGGGGTTTTAGTAAACATGCCCCTTGGTATCTGTTCTTTTGTTCTCTCGTATACTACAGATACTATTGTTGCTTTGTTTGGTCTTGCATAAATGGTGTGTGCATGCACATGCATGAACATGAATGCATGCACTATTAATGCATGCACATCTATCACACAATTGTGCATGTTATTGCTCAGTACTGCACACTGTTCACCCACAGCATGCACTTTTGAGTAATAGTATTCACTATCCGCCAATAGTGTACACTACTGAATGTTAGTATGCTCTATTAACATTTATCCTCACAACCAAATTAAAAAAAAAAAAGAAACAAAGCTAAATGAAAAATCTTGCAAAAACCACAAGAAACTAAAAAAAGAATTTTGGGTCTGCAGACCCCTAGTAAACATCCAAACCCAAATTTAAGGCACACTCTCTGCTACTTCTGATAGTACTTTATAAAGACAAGTAGGCACCTATTTGTCTTTATAAAATAGGCTTAACACAGCTACATTTTGGTTGCCTTAATCTAGGTGCCCTGTTAAAAAATTACCCTCTCTATATATGCACATTTTATAAAGAGCGCCTAGTTTAAGGCAATGCAAATGCACCTATTTTAAGCCTAATTTTATGAAGAAAATTAGGCGCCTACTTTTCTTTATAAAATATTAGCATAAATGGCAGAGAGTAATGACCATGCCTATATTTTGCATTTTATGTCCCACGCATGTTCTTGTTCATTTATAAACTACATGTGTACATGTATAGTTTAATTTCCAGCTGTACATAACCTAACACCAATGAAGGTCAATAATGTCATCACATTCACTTTGTACATAGTTTACTTTGTTTCAAGCTAGCTTATATACATTCTCCTGCATGTCCCCATCGTGCACAATTTGCACTGTAAACCGCTTTGATTTTAGGATAAGGCGGTATAGAAATCCTTTTAAATATATAAATAAATAAATACATTTTATAAGCAACATGCACGTACTCACTTTCTGCCCAAACTGCAAACCAGAACATGCCTATATGTGGGTCACATGTGCTTTTTGCATGCATAATCTTTGCATGTGAAAAACCCTCTAAAAAAATTACCCTTAATTTTATAAAAGGGTGTCATGAGTACATACTTACAGAGAGAGCACTGGCATAGACACTATTTTATAAATATAGGTAGCGTACTTTTACAAAAGGTCATCCATCTGTCCCAGAAAGGTCAACGCATCTTTGGTAGTAGACTGGCTAATCTACTGAAGAGGGCTTTAAACTAGATTCGTTGGGGATGGGTGAAGAAAGCCCCCAGGTAAGTGAAAGCCCCCAGGTAGGTGATACATTAAATACCTTTATGGAAATGGGTAACAGGGGTAACATATGGAAAGCAGTGTGTATTAATGCCCGTAGCATGGGAAATAAGATCCCTGAAGTTGAAGCTTTGGTGGGAGTGGCTGACTTGGATTTAGTGGCAGTTACAGAAACATGGTTCACAGAAAACCATGACTGGGATGTAACTATACCTGGCTATACTTTATTCAGAAAGGACAGGGTAGGAAGAAGGGGAGGAGGAGTGGCACTATATGTAAAAACTACTATTAAAGCTTTGGAATTACAGAGCTTAAAAGGGAGAGAGGAGGCATTGTGGGTTAAACTAGAAAGAGGGAAAGAGAAATCTATTTGCATTGGTGTGATATACAGACCTCCCTCACAAGAGGAAGAGGTGTACAGAGAGTTAATTGAAGACATATGCAGCATTGCTAGGAAAGGGGAAGTGCTACTGCTAGGAGATTTCAATATGCCAGATGTTGATTGGCACATTCCTGCTGCAGTATCATCTAGAAGTAAGGAGATCCTGGATTCTCTACAGGGAGAACTATTCAGGCAATTGGTAACAGACCCCACACGTGAAGGGGCCATACTGGACTTGGTGCTTACCAATGGTGAAAGTGTTTCTGATGTTGTAGTGGGAGATCATTTTGCATCCAGTGATCACCAGATGGTGTGGTTCAGTATTAGGACTAGGGCTGTTAGAATCCATTCCAAGGTGAAGATCTTAGACTTTAGGAAGACTAACTTTGCGAAGATGGGCCAATACCTCAGGGAGTCGTTAGTGGGATGGGAACAGCTGGGGGATGTAGAAAAACAGTGGGCAAAACTGAAAGGTGGTATTTTAAAGGCAACCAACCTTTTTGTTAAAATGGTAAATAAAGGCAAAAGGAACAGGAGACCGCTATGGTTTTCGAAGGAAGTAGCTGAAAAAGTGAAGAAAAAGAGGGAGGCCTTCATGAAATACAAGAGATCACAGAGAGAGGAAGACAGGCATCTGTATTTGGAAAAACTTAGAAAAGCTAGCAAAGTAGTCAAGAAGGCAAAGATTCAAAAGGAGGAGGAAATAGCCAATGCAATAAAATGGGGGGATAAGACATTTTTCAGATATATTAGTGAGAAGAGGAAGGGCAAAAGTGGTATTGTCAGACTCAAGGGTGCAGGGGGGGAATATGTAGAAGCTGATAAGGATAAAGCGGAATTGCTTAACAAATATTTTTGTTCTGTGTTCACAGATGAAGAACCAGGAGCAGGACCTCAGAAAACACCCACAAATAAGAACAGAAGCGAGGGACATCTTGAACAATTTTCAGAAGACTGTGTTCGTGAGAAACTAGCTCAACTTAAAGTAGACAAAGCGATGGGACCGGATGGGATACACCCTAGAATACTGAGGGAACTTGGGGACGTTCTAGCAACTCCACTGACTGACCTTTTCAATGCCTCGTTGGAGTCGGGAGTGGTGCCAAAGGACTGGAGAGAGGCTCATGTGGTGCCTTTACACAAAAGCGGAAGTAAGGATGTGGTTCAAAACTACAGGCCGGTTAGTTTAACTTCAGTGGTGAGTAAATTATTGGAAACGCTGCTGAAAGAGAAAATAGTGAGGTTTCTGGAATCTGGCGGATTACAGGATCCGAGGCAGCATGGATTCACCAGAGGCAGGTCTTGTCAGACAAATCTGATTGATTTCTTTGACTGGGTGACCAGGGAGTTGGACCGAGGGAGAGCTCTAGATGTGGTGTATTTAGATTTCAGTAAAGCCTTTGACACTGTTCCTCACAGGCGACTTATAAACAAACTGAGCACCCTAGGGATGGACCCTAAAGTTACTGCTTGGGTTAGAAATTGGTTGGGTGGGAGGCGACAAAGAGTACAAGTAAATGGAGCTCACTCTGAGGAGAAGGATGCTACCAGTGGTGTGCCCCAGGGATCTGTCCTTGGTCCGATTCTTTTTAACATCTTTGTTAGTGATATAGCGGAAGGGCTGTCGGGTAAGGTTTGCCTCTTTGCGGATGATACCAAAATCTGCAATAGAGTAGACACCCAGGAAGGTGTAGATAACATGAGGAGGGATCTAGCTAAGCTTGAAGAATGGTCTAGAATTTGGCAGCTTGGATTTAATGTTAAAAAATGTAAGGTCATGCATTTGGGCTGCAGCAATCCAAGGGAGCAATACAGTCTAGGAGGTGAAGTACTTTTGTTCACTAAAGAAGAGCGGGACCTAGGCGTGGTTGTGTCTGATGATCTTAAAGTAGCTAAACAGGTAGAAAAGGCAACGGCAAAAGCTAGAAAGATGCTTGGGTGCATACGGAGAGGAATGGCTAGCAGAAAAAAGGAGGAGGTGATACTGCCTCTGTATAAGTCTTTGGTGCGACCTCATTTGGAGTATGGTGTGCAATTCTGGAGACTGCACCTTCAAAAGGATGTGAACAGGATGGAGTCGGTGCAGAGGGTTGCTACTAAAATGATTAATGGGCTTCATTATAAAGCATATGAGGACAGACTTAAGGATCTTAATATGTACACCTTAGAGGAAAGGCGGGATAGAGGTGATATGATTGAGATGTTTAAATACCTCCATGGCATAAATGTTCAGGGAGAGAGCCTCTTTCAATTGAAAGCAAGTTCTGCTACGAGGGGACATGGGATGAGGGTGAAGGGAGATAGATTCAGGAGTGATATGCGGAAATATTTCTTTACGGAAAGAGTAGTGGATCCGTGGAATAGTCTCCCAGTGGAGGTGGTAGAGATGAGGACAGTAACTGAATTCAAAAAAGCATGGGACCAACACAGAGGATCTCTAAAGGTAAAAAGTGGACTGTTGTAGTTGTTGTTATGGAAGGACAGACTAGATGGGCCTTGTGGTCTTTTTCTGTCATCATGTTTCTATGTTTCTATGTTTCTATCAGTGCATTTATGTGGCTATGTTGTTGAGTGCCTGTATGCATAAGAAAATGATTTTATAAAGTGCCAATTTTCAGGGCTTCTACATATAAGTTATACACCTGGCTCAGATGCAGAAAATACAGGTAGGAAATGTTGCCTTCAAGCTAGATGTATACTTCTGTGTGTAACAACATTCGGTGCTTACTGTAAATGCATTTATTTCACACATTTAGGGCCCAATTCAGCAAGGCAACTTGCAGTCCCACAAGCCATCCTGCCCATAGTCTCCCACAGACTCTCCCTGCACAGTCAGAACAGCAGTACAGGGATGGGGCAGAGCGGGGATGGGCCAAGGCGGTGGGGTAACAGGGGGTTGGCGCTGCAGCAGTCAGAAGGGCATGCAAGTAGGAAGTCCCCACATGTATGCAGGGGCACACAGGGTCATCTCAGGGCCCGATCCTGCACCCACGGGAACATCTGGCAGAATCGGATTTTAATGGGTCCGTCCTGCTCAGGGGCATCCAGATGGCCTGGACGTGCCTCTTCTAGAATCAGACTCTTATTGTCTGCGCTATCTCAAAAATCTAGGCAGATTACATAAAAAAACATTACTCCTGGGGAATTCTGCGCAGGCACCTGCATTAGTGACCAGTGAAGCAGACTTGGAGCGCCCAAGCTTTCAGAGTTAGGTGAAATAAGGCTAATCTTCCGCCAACCCTGATACACTCATATAACCCCTCTTCTTAAATCACTTCATTGGCTCCCCTTCCATATCAGATTCAAATTTCTCCTTCTGACCTATAACTGCATTCCTCCTACTGCCCCTCACTACCTTTCCTCTCTTCTCTCTCCCTACATCCCTCTTCGTGAACTCCACTCTTCCTCTGGCTTTCTTCTCTCTATGCCCTTTCCTTCCACTGCCAATTCTAGACTTTGATCTTTTCACATTGCTGCTCCTAATACCTGGAACAAACTTCCTGAATCTATACGTCAGGTCTCATCTTTCCCCCTTTTCAAATCCATGCAAAAATCTCACCTCTTTGAGGCTGCTTTTGGATCCAAATCGCTTTTCTCCTTGTGTCTCCTTTCCCTATTTAAACCCCTTGTTTCTCATTCCTGTCTGCTGAGGATTCATGTCATGTCAGGGGGGGGTGACTGGGGCTGGAAAGGATTGATGGTGAGTTGGGGGGGGTGACTGGGGGCTGAAGAGGACTAATGGTGTGTCTAGGGGTGACTGGGGGCTGGAAAAGATTGATAGTGAGTTGGGATCTTCCTAGAAGTTAGAGGAATAGAAAAGGGATGGGCAGGAAAGGCTTGGATGTTAGAGAGACCCAAATTTAAAATTCTGTTCAAAAGAACTTAGAAAAAAAAACTATGCACACAGTATTTTAAAATTCTGCATGTTTTATTAGTACAATTCTGCTCAGAATTTTTTTTTTGGTGCAGAATCCATCCAGGTGTAAAACATACATAAAATTGGCATACAATTATGTACAATAAAACATTCAAATTAACCCTCAGCGTCCGATATTCAATAAAATGCTGAGCTCCTAAATTTGCACCCTATTTTTAGTCACACAAGTTTCCAGCTGAAAATTTCTCCTAATTTAGGAGCTTAAAATGTATGCTCCAGAATTTAGGCATGCCATTCATTTGCTTAAATTTGAGCCTAATTTAGGTGCCTAGTGCGAAAATCATTGCTAAGAATCTAACATTTTCCCCCAGAGGGGGCAGAGGGAGAGCACCGCGTTCGCGATGCCCCGGTTAATGTCTGTGAATACAGGTATATTGTGAAGTATATTCAGTGGGGTATACAAAAAAACAGGAGGTATATATACCACACAAACAAATTGCAGCACAAAATCAGCAGTGATAAAAACAGATAAAAGGTACACATAAATATATTAAATAAAAAAGTAATTCATAAATAATCATAAGACCATACAAAGGCATCACAATAACTCAAGTGGGTATATTCTTGAGCATGCTATTTTTGATTATGTAGTGACTTTTTTTGGCTAGATTAGGGGTATCTCCCAAATGTGGATGCTGCAGCAGTAGGGTTCCCCGCTATGGAGGTGGGGCTTGCTATATTTTATATTTTGAGTGTTTGCCAGTGCATCTGTTTTTAATGCCTGGTATTGCCAAGAAAACCTAGGGGTTGCTGGTTTGCCTCTATATAGCACTAAATAAGAGGTTAGATATGATTGGTATCTCAGAGACATGGTGGAAGGAGGACAACCAGTGGAACACTGTGATACCTGAGTACAAACTATAACATAATGATAGAGCTGATCTAATTGATGGAGGGGTTGCGCTTCTATGTTAGAGAGGGCATTGAGTCACAAAGGATTACATTTCTACAGGAAACAAAATTTGCTGTAGAATCTCTATGGATTGAAATTCCATGTAAAAAGGGGAAAGCAATGGCAGTGGGGGTGTACTATCGACCGCCTGGCCAGAATGAACAAATGGATGATGAAATGCTCAAAGAAATCAGGGAAGCTAACAAAAGTTACAGTAATAATTGGTGATTTCAATTACCCCGGTATTGACTGGGTCAATGTCACGGCAGAACATGCTAGGAAGATAAAGTTTCTTAGAGCAGCTGGTTCATGAACTGACCAGAGGCGAAGCCATTTTGGACCTAGTCCTTAGTGGAACACAAGATTTGGTGCAAGAGATAAGGGTGTTGGGGCCACTTGGTAATAGTGATCATAGCATGATTGCATTTGATATTAATGGAG
This sequence comes from Ichthyophis bannanicus, assembly GCA_033557465.1. Classification (NCBI taxonomy): domain Eukaryota; kingdom Metazoa; phylum Chordata; class Amphibia; order Gymnophiona; family Ichthyophiidae; genus Ichthyophis; species Ichthyophis bannanicus. The sequence goes on from CM066035.1 coordinate 395,004,614, forward strand.
GAGGGATGGTAAGGAAATCCACAGTACTACCTTTTAACTTTCGAAAGGGAGACTATGATAAAATGAGGAAAATAGTTAAGAAAAAACTAAAAGGATCAAATGCAAAGGTTCAAGACTTACATCAAGCTTGGGTGTTGTTTAAAAATACTATCTTGGAAGCCCAGTCCAGCTGTATTCCACGCTTTAACAAAAGTGGAAGGAAGTCCAAAAAACTACCAGCATGGTTTAAAAGTGAGGTCAGAGAGGCTGTTGTTGCCAAAAAACATCTTCCAGGAAATGGAAAAAAGGAGCCAAATGATGAAAACTGGAAACAGCACAAGCACTGGCAAGTTAGATGCAAGGCATTGATAAGGCAGGCAAAGAGAGAAGTTGAGAAGAAGCTTTCTGTGGAAGCAAAAATGTGTAATAAAGACTTTTTCAAGTACATTTGTAGCAAAAAACTTGTGAGAGAGTCAGTTGGCAATTAGATCATAGAAGGGTAAAAGGGGCAATAGGAGGGGACAAGGCCATAGCGGAGAGACTGAATCAATTCTTTGCTTTGGTCTCTACTAAGGAAGATGTAGGGATGTTACTCATGACTGAGGTGGTATTTAAAGGTGATACTGGGGAAGAATTGAAAGAAATATTGATACACCAGGAAGATGTATTACAACTATTTGATAAACTGAAGAGTAGCAAATCACCTGGACCAGAAGGTATACTTCCAAGGGTGTTGAAATAACTGAAATATTAGATTGCAGACCTGCTATTAGTAATCTGTGAATAATCATTAAAATCATCTGTAATACCTGAAGACTGGCCAATGTAACACCAATTTTTAAAAAGGGTTCCAGGGGTGATCTGGGAAACTACAGACCAGTGAGCCTGACATCAGTACCAGGAAAAATGGTAGAAACCATCATAAAGAACAAAATTACTGAACATGTAGGTAGTTGTGGCTTAATAGGAGACAGCCAACATAGCTTTAGACAAAGAAGATCTTGTCTTACTAATCTGTTATGCTTTTTTGAAGGTGTGAATAAACAGGTAGACAAAGGTGAGTTGGTTGATATAGTGTATCTGGACTTTCAGAAAGCCTTTGACAAGGTCCCTCATCAGAGACTTTCGGCAAAAATAAAAAGTCATGGGATAGGAGGCAGTGTACTATTGTGGATCAGGAACTGGTTAAAAGACAGAAAGCAGAGGGTAGAGCTAAAAGGCCAATTTTCCCAATGGAGAAAAATGAATAATGGATACGCTAGGGATCTGTGCTGGGTCCACTGCTTTTTAACATATTTCTAAATTACTTGGAAATGGTAATAACGAGAGAGGTAATCAAATTTGCAGATGACGCAAATTTATTCAAAGTTGTTAAAACCCACGAGGATTGTGAAAAATTGCAAGAGTACCTTGATAAATTGGAAGACTGGGCAGCCAAATGGCAGATGAGATTTAATATGGACAAATGCAAAGTTATGCACCTAGGAAAGAACAACCCAAACTATGATTACACGATTCAAGGTTCCACATTAGGAACCACCACCCAGGAAAAAGATTTAGGCATCATTGTGGATAACATGTTTAAAAACCTCCGCCCAGTGTGCAGCGGCAGCCAAGAGAGCAAATAGAATCCTAGGTATCATAAAGAAAGGAATGGAAAATAAAAACAAAGGATATTATATTGCCTTCTGTATCGTTCCATGGTGCGACCGCACCTTGAATATTATGTGCAATTCTGGTCGCCGTATTTTAAAAAGGATATAGCGTTATTAGAAAAGGTACAGAGAAGAGCCACCAAAATGGTAAAGGGGATGGAAGGATACCCCTATGAAGAAAGGTTAAAATGGTTAGGGCTCTTCAACCTTGAAAAGAGACAGCTGAGGGGAGATATGATAGAGGTCTATAAATTAATGAATGAAGTGGAACGGGTAAATGTAGATCGATTGTTTACATTATCAAAATATAGAAAGACTAGGGGATATGCAATGAAGCTACAGGGTAACCTATTAAGACTAATAAGAGAAAATATTTTTTCATTCAACATGTAACCAAACTCTGGAATTTGTTACCAGAGGATATAGTAAAAGCTGTTAGTGTAGCTGGGTTTAAAAAAGGTTTGCACAAGTTCCTGGAGGAAAGATCCATAAACAGTTATTAAAAGGGACCAGGGATATCACTGCTTGACCCAATACAAGCATTGTGGAACCTGCGTCTTTTGGGGAAACTGTTAGGTAGTTATGACCTAGATTGGCCACTGTTGGAAACAGGATACTGGCCTTGATGGACCTTGGTCTGACCCAATATGGCATATCTTATGTTCTTACGAGTCAGCACTGACTCATAGGCACACAATGCATTTTGCATTTCAAGTTTTTATTAGTGTTTCCTTCTTTTGCTGTTTAAGCTTCATTTAAGTATTTTATTTACCCATTAGGGCCATGATTCTGCAAGGTGACTTGCGGGCTGCACATCCCATCAAGACATGTAGCCCTGCAAGTCGTCCTCTCAATATTCCCTCTCCAACTCTTCCTACATGGCCAGAGTTGCAGTATGGGGAGACAGGAGGGGACGAAGCAGGGACAGGTCGAGGCAGCAAGATGTACAGGGTCCATTCAGACCACGGCCCTGTATGTCCTGTGGGTGAGGGGGAACATGCTGCTTATTCCACCTCGGAGTTGGAATAAGCATCTTGGACTGGGGCAATCAGGGCTGGAGCCCTCCCCCCATAGGCTGGGGTCGGGGGCATCTATGTCCCCACCTCCCGATCCTGGCCCCGGCTGCCCAACCCTGGGTCAGGCAGGGGAAAACAGGGGGGGTTGGGGTGGTGCTGCGAGAATCAGGGGGGCAGGAGGGATGGATGTCTCCGTGGATATGCAGGGGTATGATGAGCCATCTCAGGGCCTGATCCCGCACCTGCAGGGATATCTAACTCCTGTAGTGCAGATTCGGGTCCTAATGGGCCCATCCTGCTCAGGACCATCCAGACAGCCCGGACATGCCCCTAAGGGAATCGGGCTCCACATATTAGTTACTAGCCACATTTACAGACTTTTGGGATGTCATGCAAGCTCACCTTTGGGTTTCTCCTGTGTGCTGCTTTCTAGTGGTTGCTGCACATGTGAAGGCTTTGCTGGTTGTATCCCCTAAGAAGTGCTGCATTGGTTAACCAGCAGTCTTTGCACATTTGTGTACTTGGGCATCACAGCTCTCAGGTGGGGTTTTCCTTTTTATATGGCACTATTTGTTACATGACGTTTGGTACACGGGTGGCTACCGTTTTAAGTATTGCTTTTTTTATTTTGCTTTTAAATTTTGTTTTTATGAAGTGATCTTCCTGATACTATTTTTAGTTCCCAATAGGTTTGTACCTGTTTCTTTTTTTTACACCCACCTCCGATGGATTGATTTACCTCCATCGTGGCTGTTTTTATTTTTGTTTTGTCTTTATGTTTTAGCTACTAACCTTCTTCTTGGTTCTCTGTTTGTTTTTACCTAGTAGGGGTCTTCACCTTTTAGTGTTCACAGAGCATTTGCCATACTAATGCTGTTCTATTTGAGGGTCATTCATTCATAACCCTTGAGGCAGGCTGCAGCTGAAACATGTTGGGTTTTATGGTCATTTTATTGTGATTTCTTTGCATGGCCTTATGATTATTTCTGAATTACATTCTTTTATGTGATAGATTTATTTGTACTTTTATCTGTTTTTATCATCACTGAGTTTTGTGCTGGTGAAGTATATTCAGTGGCACTCACGATGGGGGTTATTTTAGAAGCTTTAATTGGTTTTATACATGGATGTTGCGGCAGAACACATGTAAGCCACGTTCACATGTAAAATGCAATTTTAGAAAGACCACGATTTACATGTGCCTGCCATAGTGTAGACTGGGAGGAACTAAAAGTGTATCCTCCAGTTTATATAGAGGATGCAAGTGGCAGCAGAAATTGTCCACATGGGGATTTACACCTGCTCATGCTATGAAGAGATTTTTGAAATGTGCTTCTTTCCACCAGTCCTTTACAGAAGGGATTAAGGGACATATCCTTCTTAATCCACCAATGTTTATTTTCCTTCTAAAATGAAATGAGATGAGATAAACTGTGCATCCTTTGTTGGATTAAGAGGAGCTGCATGTCTAGCTTTGCAAAATGGTCAGGATATAGGTGTACAGTAAGTGCCAACAGTTGTACTTGGAAGTTCTGTCTTTCAGAATATGCATGTGCAAATTGCTGGGTTCCCAGGCCCATTTTTCCATTTGTATGTTTGTGAAATAGCATCTCCCACTCTGCTCTGATGTCCATCCTGAAGCATTCTTGCACTTATTTGATTTACAAAAATGTGTCTATGGTGAGGGATGAATTTACATCAGACTTACATGTGTTCACCTTCTCTTCTAAGATTAATGTAGATTTGCAGACGTTTTCACTTGGATGTCTCTTAAACTACATAAACGGCCTTTCTAAAATGTGCCTTCACATATAGCATCACTGAATTTATGAATAACTTCAAATGTCTATATTAGATATTTCAAATTATTTTATACATATCCTGCTCAAAACTGGGCTTATTGGGTTTAAGTAAGGGGCAGGGGTACCGTATGAAACCAATTTGAAGTGTGCATATGTACAGTAAGGGGGATGCATATTAACTTTACATTTCAGAGCAAATCACAGCAAATAAATTTCCTTATATAGTTTGAATGAGAATTATGAGTGACTAAAAACAATTTAAAAGAATAAATGTTACATATAAGAGAAGCTGAGGAGCTAAGAGTAGAGTATAAATGGGAAGATTAACGTCTAATCTGTCTGAAAACCTTGGTGGGACTTGATCTGGACTCAAAGTAACAAACTGAAAGTTTGTTTATAAGCTACAAAGATAGAGAGGGGCCAGAAAAATCAGGCTGTTTGGAAGAGAGTTATCTAGTCAGGGACTCCCTAATTTTAACTTCTTAGGGATCTGTTTACTAAAGTACAAAAGCAGTTATTGAATGAATTAGCGCATGGTAACAGTTACTGCAAGACTATGCAGCATCTCATGCAAAAATTCACACACTAACTGCTTTCGGACTTGGTGGGCAGGAAAGGAATGGAGAATTGTGGGTTATGAGTGTGGGCAGTGCTTACAGTTGGCACACTAGAAGTTATTGGGTGCCAACTGCCTTGGCTGCAGATAGTGCGAGTACACTTAATTAGAGGCAGCTCTAGGCAATCTGCTGCCTGAAGTGAGGAATGACATAGCAGCCACCCCCCTCCCCACAGCTGGGGAGGGGCTTCCTCAAAACTCTAGTCAGGGACTGATCCAAACCCAAAAGCCAATTATTTAATATGGAGGAAATGCAAGATGTTTGCACACCAAGGAATTAAAAAGAGCAAGAACCGCAGCACACTTTATAACACCTAATTATAACTCATTTTTATTATGTTATAAGATTCTTGCTTTTTTTTTTTATTTTATATTTAAACATTATTCAATACAACAATTGAAAAATATAAAGGAAAAATATGGGTTACATTCCACAAAAGAAAAAATGCCCTCTCCTGTATCCGCTCTCTATTCGCAGCTTCAGTCACACGCGCCGGCTTTCAGAGCGCGAGGGGAGAGTTTCTCCCTTGCTGCTCTGTTAAGCCCGCGGGGGCTGATGGGAAGTTCCCATCAGCCCCCGCGGGCTTAACAGAGCCGCGAAAGGGAAACTAGTCCCTTCGCGCTCTGAAAGCCGGCGCGTGTGACTGAAGCTGCGAAGAGAGAGCGGATACAGGGGAGGGCAGGCTCTGCTGGGCAGGGGCGGCCCCGGCAGCGGGAGAAGACAGCTTTTTTTAAAAAAAATTTTCCCTAGGCTGGGCTGGGCTGGGGGGGGGGATTAGGAGTGCTGATGGGGTGGGGGGGTTAGGTGTGGTGATGGGCTATGGGGGGCGGGGGGGGTTAGGAGTGGTGATGGGCTATGGGGGGGCTGGGTGTGGATAGTAGTTGTGATGGGCTATGGGCGAGCTAAGTCTGTATATGTGCTGATGGGATTAGGACTGGAAGTGGGTTGATGGGGGGTTAGGACGTAATGGGCTATGGGGGGGCTTAAACTAAAAATTGGGTGATGGGGGATTAGGACTGGAAATGGGCTGGTGGGATTAGGACTGGGAGTGGGCTGATGGGGAGGTTAGGACTGGTAATGGGGTATGGGGGGGCTTAAACTGAAAATTGGGTGATGGGGATTCGGACTGGAAATGGGCTGATGGGGGGGTTAACGCGCGGTGGGCTGAGGGGATTAGGACTGGTAATGGGCTGGGGGCTGTGGGGGGGTTAGAACGGGTAATGGGCTATGGGGGGGGTTAGGACTGATAATGGGCTATGGGGGGCTAGGACAGGAAATGGGCTGATGGGGGAGGGATAGGACTTGAGGTGGGCTGATGGGGTTAGGACTGGTAATGGGCTGTGGGCTGTTGGGGGGTTAGAACTGGTAATGGGCTATGGGGGGTTAATACTGGTAATGGGCTGTTGTGGGCTTTATGGTAATGGGCTATGGGGGGGTTAGGACTGATAATGGGCTATGGGGGGGCTAGGACAGGAAATGGGCTGATGGGGAGGGGTTAGGACTTTAGGTGGGCTGATGGAGTTAGGACTGGTAATGGGCTGTGGGATGATGGGGGGTTTAGGACTGGAAATGGGCTATGGGGGGCTGACTGGAAATGGGTTGATGGGGTTAGGACTGGAAGTGGGCTGATGGGGGGTTAGGACTGGAAGTGGGTTGATGGGGGGGGCTAGGACTGGTATTGGGTTGGGGGGTTGCTAGGACTGGAAATGGGCTGATGGGGGGCTAGGACTGGAAATGGGCTGATGCAGGGACTAGAAGGGAGTGGGATGCTGGGTGAGGCTGGAACTAGAAGGGAGCTGATGTTGGGGGAGGATTAGAATGGGATGGGGCTGGGAGAGTAAAATGGAGAGGGGAAAAATATTTTGTGTGGGAGGGATAAAAATCTACAATTGGCCGGGTATTGGGAGAGTAAGTGGGGATTGAGGATGGAGGGGTAAAATTTGAGTGGATGAAATAGGAATGAGGAAAGAGCAAAAGGAGAAAGATTAGTATGTTAAAGCAGATGTAGAGAGAGGAGAATGGAAAAAAAAAAAAACTAGAAGAGAGAAGAAAGGACAAATGGACAGCAGATGATGGAGAGTTAGCAGAAACATGAAGAAACCAGAAGAAAGTGGCTGGAGCAATTGCAACTGAAAAAAAAATGCACAAAAGGTAGAAAGATAGCTCTTTATTTTGAATTTATTAACTGGAATATTGAAAGCTCTGGGAAATGTGCATCATTAACGTCTGCGCTTTGTTTGGTACAAGAGGAAATTAATTTATAGTTTTATTTCTACAGTGTTTGTTGTAACATTCCAAGTTTGGCTTTTGGGGTTCCCAGTTTAATTATTGCCTTCCTGTTTCTAAATTGTGATTCCTTGTTTGGTGATGGTCTATGTTCTGCATGTGTAAACTGAGCTGAGGTATTCTATTTATGTAATTCCTATTTGACATTGCCACTTGTTCTCTTTCCCCAGTAGGTCATGTATTGTTGTTCTCTGAAATGTATTGGTTTTAATATTTGCAGTGTTGCCTTTTGATAGGTAGGGTATGGTGCTTTGTGAGTCCTGGTAGTGGCGTTAGGATACGGCGGGGTTTGCTATGGGTTCTAAATGGGCAGGGTTTGTAGTAGTTCCTAATGTGCCTGCGGTTGGCACTGGATTATAGTAATGTAGAAATCTTTTAGTCTGTCTTTATTCCATACACTCATTAAGAGACATGTTTACTAAAAGTTAGTGTATGTTAGCATTATGCAAATATTTATGCAAATATTTATGCAAATAAGGCCACTTATGCAAATGAGGCCCCGCACCGAGTCTCCGCACATGGCCCCGCACCCCCCTTGGGCCGCCCCTGCCTAGAACTTATTGGGAGCTTCCCTGATTGGTTAGTGGCATGGCAGGAGCAATTCCCAGACAATCCTGCCCTGTTGCTGCTCAGATTCAAGATGGTGGTTTTGTCCTCCTAGTGGTAATCTTACAGTAATTCCACTAGAAAAAAAGTTGCCACATAATGGTGATTTAGCAACTGGATCACTAAAGGTAGTATCATGAGATTACCATTAGGAAGGACAGAGCTACCAATTTGAATTTGAGGAGCAACAAGGCAGAAGCATCCAGGGATTGCTCCCAACTCATCACTAATCCACTAGGGTAGTCCCCAGTAAGTGTTGGAGGAGCTTGGTGGATGGGGAGGATAAGGTGCTTCCTTAGGGGTGGGGATGTGATGGCCAGGGATGTAGTTATGCTCTTCAGGGAAATTAGGAGAGGGGGTCGAGATAGTTATTAGATGCAGCTATGCTCTTCAAGGAGAGGGGCGGGAAGAAGTCAGGATGATTAATGGATGCAGTTATTCTCTTTGGAGGCAATGGGGAGTGGGAGTTGATGCTCAGGGATGGGCATTTTTCAAGGCATGAGGCAGCCGGAACTTACCATATTTAAATACCTCTATGGTATGCATGCATAGGAGATAGGCCTTTAGCAATTGAAAGGAAACTCTGGAATGAAAAGTCATAGGACAAAGGTGAAAGGCGATAGACTCATGAGTAATCTAAGGCAATGTTTCTTTATGAAAAGGGTGGTGGTTGTGTAGAATAGCCTCTCAGTGGAGATGTGCAGATGAGAATTGTATCTGAATTCAAGAAAGCATGGGACAAGTACAGAGGATTTCTGAGGGAGAGGAAGGAATTGTAGAGCTCAGTAGTTCATATAAATAAGTAGACTGGAAAGACCATGTATCTGCTGTCATTTTTCTATATATAAAACTAGAATTAGTTTAGACTACAACTGTTCCAGACCTCCAACGCCAAGGGAAACCTAGATATTGCAAAATGTATCACAATACTGAGGAACAGTGTAATTAACGTGGGCACAGTAAACAGGAATATCATTATACTTTACTCCAAAAACAATGATAGAAAGGGGAACTAGATCACAGCACCTCATAGTGGAAGAGTCTTTATAAAGACTTATAGAATCTATGGCTAATTTTTGTTGCTGAATGCATAAGGTTTTGTCTCTCCTTCAACCCACCCCAAATCACTCGCCTTTTCTGGATATATCACTTTGTCCATTTTGTGCCACTGTCCCATATCCCATAAATGCATTTCATTATTGACCTGTTCATTTCTAATGGTCTATGCTATTAATTGCATAGTTGACCTTATAAATGAAATGAAAAATATGCTTTTCAGATTTTTCTCCAGATTCATTGGTAATACATAAGCTGCAAGATATTTCTGGAATTCAAAATGTCATTTGCTTGAAGAGGCTTATGAAATACCACAAAAACAGATTTAGTTCTTGTAGAGTATGCAATGCAAGGAAATTAATTGCCAGAAAATTGGCATAGTTTCTCTTCTGTACCATAGCTTGATCCACAGAAACAATGTGGCTATAGAGGGCCTGAACATGCTAGATGATAACAAAATCTGCAATAGAGTAGACACCCAGGAAGGTGTAGATAACATGAGGAGGGATCTAGCTAAGCTTGAAGAATGGTCTAGAATTTGGCAGCTGGGATTTAATGTTCAAAAATGTAAGGTCATGCATTTGGGCTGCAGCAATCCAAGGGAGCAATACAGTACAGGAGGTGAAGTACTTTTGTCCACTAAAGAAAAGCGGGACCTAGGCGTGGTTGTGTCTGATGATCTTAAAGTAGCTAAACAGGTAGAAAAGGCGACGGCAAAAGCTAGAAGGATGCTTGGATGCATACGGAGAGGAATGGGCTAGCAGAAAAAAGGAGGTGATAATGACTCTGTATAAGTCTTTGGTGCGACCTCATTTGGAGTATGGTGTGCAATTCTGGAGACCGCACCTTCAAAAGGATGTGAACAGGATGGAGTCGGTGCAGAGGGTTGCTACTAAAATGATTAATGGGCTTCATTATAAAGCATATGAGGACAGACTTAAGGATCTTAATATGTACAACTTAGAGGAAAGGCAGGATAGAGGTGATATGATTGAGATGTTTAAATACCTCCGTTGCATAAATGTTCAGGGAGAGAGCCTCTTTCAATTGAAAGCAAGTTCTGCTACGAGGGGACATGGGATGAGGGTGAAGGGAGATAGATTCAGGAGTGATATGCGGAAACATTTCTTTACAGAAAGAGTAGTGGATCCATGGAATAGTCTCCCAGTGGAGGTGGTAGAGATGAAGGACAGTAACTGAATTCAAAAAAGCATGGGACCAACACAGAGGATCTCTAAAGGTAAAAAGTGGACTGTTGTAGCTGTTGTTATGGAAGGACAGACTAGATAGGCCATGTGGTCTTTTTCTGTCATCATGTTTCTATGTTTCTATCCTAGATGCTAACCAGGCTTAGAGACTAATATCTAAATGGGAATACACGGTATTGTGTAATGCAAAAGGGAAAGGCAAACCTCTACAGTATTTTGCCAAGATACCCAGAAACCCCAGCTACTCAGAAATTAGTAGAAAGAGGTTAGGAAAGCCAAGCTGTAAAGCGCATGTGAACAGCTACATTTTACAGAATGGGAAGGCAGGGTGTGTATATGGAAGTCTGCATGTGTAGTAACTTGATGAAGATAAGTGTGTAAGTGGGGGTGGGATGCATGTGTTATTTGTACAAGCATGTGTATATAATTGTGTGAGTGAAAGGGCGTATGCATGAGCGAGTGGGTGGTTAGGTGTATGTGGGTGGTGGAGGGAGGTGATACAATTCTTTACACGTCAATTCTCTCCTTGGTATGATCTCTGGTTCCCCTATAGCCCGTCCTCTTCTTAACACCTTCCCCCTCCCCCTTGTATTCACCCGCCACTCCCTTCCCTTCCATTCATTCCCCTCTTCACTGCTTGCTCCCTCCCCATTTCTCTCCCCCGCTCTCGCTCCTTTCCCCGTTGCAGTCACTCCCCATCCCTTCCCCCTTCTTCTCACTCCCTCCCCCTCCCCCGAGCAGCATCCCTCTCACCTTCTTTGTGCCATCCAGCTCCTCCATTACTGTGAGAGCGATTTCTTTTCAGCTGCCAGGAACTGAGTCTCTAGCAGCCCACTAAAGAGTGTGTCTCTGGGAGAGCTGTCTCCTCTCCAGCCAGTGAGTGTTGGGTCCCTCTCAGCACACCCAAGACTGTGCCAATAATCTACGGTGGCAGCAGTGGTTTCTTCTCTTTTTGTGCCACAGGGGTGTTAGGGTCCCCATGCCAATCTTTTAGCTGTTGCCCTGAATAATCTTTGGGTGATGGAATGCGATCTCCCACCAGCCCACTGCTTCCAGCTCTGGGGCTCACTTCATCTTATCCATATACATGGATTTGCTTTTGCATGTATGGAAGGACTGACAGACTGATGCACAGATCCTCCCTAAATAGGCACTCTGATGAAATACAAAAACAAAACTTGGGTCTAAAAAAAACAACTTTCCTCCATCAGCATATATATGCACAAAGAATATGATATATATAGGGTTGCCAACCGGCCGGTTTTCAGCCGGCCTGGCCGGTTTTTCCATGGCCAGGCCGGCTGCCGGCACAGTTGTAAAACCGGCCATTGAAAAGCCTGTTTTTTGCTCTGGCCGCAAGATCGGGAGCGGCCAGAGCAAAAAACCGGCTTTTGTGCCGAAGTCCGCGGCGCGAACGCAATCGCGATTCCCTATAGCAGTGCAGCTGCTGCTTCTGCTTTGTACAGAGCAGCGGCTGCACTTCACTTACATTGAAAAGTAAAGAGAAACTGTGTCAGGAGCCCTCCGATCATCGCAGAGCCCAGGAAGTGATGTCATGGGGGCGGGCTCCTCACTGGCTGTCTTTCCTTTTCAAATTAACTTTAGCTGCATAAAGTTAATTTGAAAAGGAAAGACAGCCTGTGAGGAGCCTGCCCCATGACATCACTTCCTCGGGCTCTGCGATGACCGGAGGGCTCCTGACACAGTTTCTCTTTACTTTTCAATATAAGTGTAGTGCAGCCGCTGCTCTGTACAAAGCAGAAGCAGAGGCTTGGGCAGAGGGGGGTGTGTGTGTGTGTGTGTGAGTGAACCAGCAAGGGGGGGGGGGGGGGGTGATGTGGTGGAGTGAACCAGCAGTGGGGGGGGGGTAGTGATGGTGTGAGTGAACCAGCAAAGGGGGGGGGAGGTGTGAGTGAACCAGCAAGGGGGGGGGGGTGATGGTGGAGTGAAACCAGCAAGGGGGGGGAGTGTGAGTGAACCAGCAGTGGAGGGGGGGGTGGTGTGAGTGAACCAGCAAGGGGGGGGGGGGGTGATGGTGTGAGTGAACCAGCAAGGGGGGGTGTGACGTGAACGAGCAGTGGAGGGGGGGGGGGTGTGGTGGTGTGAGTGAACCAGCAAAGGGGGGGAGGTTGTGAAGTGAACCAGCAAAAGGGGGGGGGGTGGGTGATGGTGTGAGTGAACCAGCAAGGGGGGGGCGATGGTGTGAGTGAACCAGCAGGGGGGGGGGGTAAGTGAGTGAGTGACCCAGCAGGAGGGGTGAGTAAGTGACAGGGGGGTGGGTGAGTGGAGGGGGGGGGTGGTGGGAGTGGAGGGGGGGTGGGTTGAGTGGAGGGGGGGGTGGTGTGAGAGAACCAGCAGGGGAGGGGGTTGGTTGGTGTGAACCAGCAGGGGAGGGGGGGGTTGGTGTGAGTGAACAAGCAGGGGAGGGGGTGAGTGAGTGACAGGGGGGTGGGTGAGTGAACCAGCAGGGAGGGGAGGGGAGGGGAGGGGTGGTGTGAGTTAACCAGCAGGGGAAGAGGGTGAGTGAGTCAGAAGGGGGGGTGAGTGAGTGAACCAGCACTGAGGGGAGGGGAGTGAGTGAACCAGCACTGAGGGGGGGTGTGACTGAATCCTCGGTAATTTTTGTGGGTGGGGCTGGGGGCGGGGCAGGGGTGGGACTGGGGGCGGAGAATGGGTGGAGCATGGCGAGCCACAGGTGTCGGGTTTTTTTCGGTGAAAAAGTTGGCAACCCTAGATATATATTATTACCTCCAAAACTCCTGCACCCAGAACAAACAAAATGAGCAGGCCGGAACATTAGAACTCAAAAGTAAATCAAGCTAAGATTGTGAAGGGACATGCTGTATGCTGTCATAATGCATATGTGGATCATTCACTTGAATGACTCCTTTCTGTCTGAAAGAGCTTTGTTATAAACTTTCAGAAAAAGTACATGAAGCATAGTTTAGGATTTAGATGTAAAATATCCATAGCTTTTTGTTTTCTCTTTCAAATAAGATCCTCTTGTCCTGAGAAATTAGATTTCCGTAGACATTCACTGTAAACACCCAGCTCCTAAATACAGTTGGTAGCAATTACTTATCTTTAAAATGAGTTTTAGTCAACAAAATATTGTCTGCTTGTTATGCACCCCATCCTGGAGAATTCAATTTAGACAAAAATTGTGCAGCTGGGGCCTGAAACCCAAACTACAATTTAAAGAACTGCTGCCAAATCACCATAATAATCGGAGTCATTTAAAACAGCAATCTGTAAGTCAGTATGGAGCTCAGAAGATTATTGCTCTGGTCTGTCAGACACAATCTGTTCATGAAGACTTTAGTTTAAGTGCTGGCACCATTCATCAGTCTATATTTTAGTCCTTGGTTTTGAGCCATGAGTTTCAAGATTTTTATATTTGCTCTGCGAGGTAGAATCAAGTGCTCAGAGCTAATCTTGAGCCAAAGTATGGAAGGTAGGCATTTCAAACAATGGGAATCTAATTTTGAAAGCTTTCTATATGGGTAAAGAGTTTACTCTTAGCACCCCATACCCATAGCAGGTAAATGTCCATGTGGCGTTCACAGCACACATACTTTCACAGAGCCACAAAACACAGCAGGGGCAGGTTGATGGAAATGCATGTGTAGAGCTTTCATACTGCAAGTCACAGACTTACGTTCACTGCAAACTTTTTCACCTGATTCAAAGCAGGTGCAAATGCATGTGGAGAAAATGGGTTTGCAGGCTTAGGCTCCATCTCAAAAAATAGCCCCCCTTGGAGGTAATTTATAAAGAGCCACATAAAGTTACATGCCATCAATGAGCGCAAGACATATTTTCTGATTTCTGCATGTGATTGAGCCTTTATGCATCTGCTTTAGACAGACACTATTCTGCAAGTATGCGCATCAGCCTAATGTCATGTACTTTGGATGTAGGAGTGGCCAAGGGTGGAGCTTGGGCAAGTGCAAATTTACACACGTTCTCTATAAATCTAAGTGCAGGCTTTACACCATCCTGAGGGCAGGTGTAAGTTCTTGCACCTTTATCTTTTATCTTTATTAGCTCATTTAATATACCGCTCTTTACCGAGGGCACCAGAGCGGTTTACAATAACAAAAACATTTAGGCTGCTGAAAAGGAAAAGGAACGCCAAAAAATTAAAAGATAAGATAGATCTGCCCTGCCTATGTTACCACTTATGCCTCTGTTTTATAAAGAAAAGTAGACGTGTTTTAGAGGCCTAATATTAGATGATAAAATTAACCTCAGAAAGTTTAGTATCTGATAAAGACCTAGCTCACCTTCAGAAAAGTAGAGATGATAAAAAGAAAAGGGCTAGTTTGAGAAAGGGCTTCTTTTAAATAGTTTCATTAATATGCTAGAAAGTGTTTAACACCAATCTTTACATGCTTCTACCACTGCTGCCACCGCAGGGAAGGTAATTTTCAAAGCCTTTTCCATGGATAAAGCAGTGTTTTATTTGCAAAAATGAGATATGTGAAAATTGTTTGGTCTGCTTGCATATTAAAGTACATGTTTTTTTATTTATTTATCTGCATTTATATCCTGCTTTTCACCGGGTCAAAGCGGTTGGGGGATACATTTAACATGAGGGGATATGAGACACACACACTAATACTTACAGGGAACATGGGCTATGGAGGGTTAAGTGACTTGCCCAAGACCACAAGGAGCACCTGTGGGACTAGAAACCCCAGTCCTTCTGGCCCAAGGTTGCTGTCCTCTAGTGGGATTTGAACCACTGACCTTCTGGCCTGTAGTACCTTGCCCCAACCACTAGGCCACTCCTCCTTGTGTTGTGGATCATCATGTGTGTTTTTACCTGCATTGTCACAGAACTGTTTCTAGGCGAGGTGAGGTCAAGGGAGAAAACAGATTTAGATTTTCAAGACTATGCAGGTTGTTTGGTAAGACAAGCTACTTACAGGAAAAGCTGGTGCAAGTGTCTCAGAAATGCCAATGGTGGTCTATCCCAGAGTGAGATTTACCACTCCAGTGAGTGAGACTGAAGGCCAATGAGTGAGGTTTTTCTCAAGGTGCATTTGTGGTATAAATTTGGAAAGACATGAATGTTGTCTTGCTTTGTAAATGAAGGGAATATCACAAAATATTTAGCTTCCTAGGGTTTTATTTCAACTTCTAGGATGCTTCCCTGTAGAATTTGCCATATAAAAAAAAAAACCAGACTGTAATAACGTGAACCTTCTTCAGTGCCAAGAGTATTGTGAAGTAAGACAAAACCCTACAAAAGTTAGTCTGGATAGAACAAATCTAACATTCCATAAAAGCACCTGTGGCCAATCTAGGTCACAAGTACCTAGCAGTTTCCCCAAAAGACACAGGTTCCACAATGCTTGTAATGAGGCAACCTTTCCTCCAGGAACTTGTCCAAACTTTTTTTAAACCTTGCTGCACTAACAGCTTCTACTACAATCTCCAGTAACCAATTCCAGAGTTAAATTAAACGTTATTTTTTTCACTCATTTTCTCTTATTAATCTTAAGTCTTAGTGGAGGAATAGTCTAGTGGTTAGAGCAACTGTCTAATACCCAGACAATCAAGGGTTTAATTCTCACTTGCACTCTTTGTGAGCTTGGGCAAGTCAGTCACTTTACCCTCTATTGCCTCGGAAGAAACGGCTGGCAATCTACTTTTGGTGATACATTGCCAAGAAAACCCAGAGCCAGCACTGACTCGACAGCATTAAAAAAAACCAAAAAAACAAAAAAAGCCTTAAATATTGTAGGTTATACTGTAGCTTCATTGCATGTCCCCTAATCTTTCTGTATCTTGATGGTGTAAACAATTGATCTAGGTTTACCCGTTCCACTCTATTCATTAATTTATAGACCTCTATCATATCTCCCCTCAGCTGTCTCTTTTCCAGATTGAAAAGCCCTAACCTTTTTAGCCTCTCTTCATAGGGGTATCCTTCCATCCCCTCTACCATTTTGATGGCTCTTCTCTGTACCTTTTCGTATAACACTATATCCTTTTTAAGATACAGCGACCAGAATTGCATACAATATTTGAGGTGTGTTCGCACCATGGAATGATACAGAGGCATTATAATATCCTTTGTTTTATTCTCCATTCCTTTCCTTATGATTCCTAGCATTTTATTTGCTTTCTAGGCACTGCTGCACACTGGGCGGAAGGTTACAACATGTTATCCACTATGGCGCCTAAATCTTTTTCCTGGGTGGTGGTTCCTAATGTGGAACCTTGCATCGTATAACCATAGTTTGGGTTGTTTTTACCTAAGTGCATAACTTTGCACTTGTCCACATTATTTTTCATTTGCCGTTTGAACATCCAGTCTTCAAATTTATCAAGATCCTCTTGCAATTTTTGATAAATTTGAAGACTGGATGTTATGGGGAGTTCCGTGGGATATAGACAGGAGGATGTTTCTAAATTTAATTCTGCCTACACAGATATTCAGTCCCTGATGTTTCTGAGATTGAATGGGAATGTCTAAGCTCATTGAACCTCCACCACAACCCCTGCCTACTAGGACATCCCCACACCAGAGACAATTAAAAGTCATTTAAAAATTGGCTCTAGAGATGTCTCCGATTTCGACATCTACGTGCATGTCAGACATCTAAGTCACGACCAAGACTTTTAAAATAACCCCCTTTATCAACAATTGATGCAACAGTTCAAAGGCATTAACTGACAATGATTGGTATGTGTTGTATTGTACTAAGATCTTTAGAGTCATTTTTAGAGAACAGACATTTTAGACTAAATTGGTCGAATACAAAGATTCAATCTTTTATACTTGGCCTTGTGGTATTACGCCAGATTTGGTCTTCTTGCCCTTACTGCTTTGGCATGACTGGGGAAGACTATAACTGAGTATATCCGTGTATGTGTGACCCTACATATCAATTTTCAACTGCTTTGATATAAAGGAGACAACCAGGGGGAAATGAAGGAGCACATGAATGATCGATTGTCTCATGAAATTTTAGTGTGGCTATCCAAAAGATATTTGAAATTGACAGAAGCCATTTGATTTAACTGAAAAGGGGCACCTAACCCCTTGGCCAATTATTGCAGATTGTGAAATAAAACTGATGGATAGTGTCAAGAGCTTGGATGTGAAGCTGGATCAGGGATTAATGCTTACAGCACAAACAGTGGAAGTGAAGGCTGCTTTTGTAGTCTACAATGGATTCATTGCATTCACTCCTAATTAGAACAGAAAGATTTAATGCCAGGTATATAAAAGGATGTATATATGAGAAGTCCAAAAATGCTGGAACCATATCCCCTGCCCAAAGCTCCCCACTGGTACATAGGAGATGTATGGGGAGCTCTGGATGGGGAGCGGAAGGGGGCAGGCCAAGGGAAAAGCGAGGTCGGGTGGTGGGCGGAGATGCAACCCCAGACATACAGGGCTTATCCTGGATGTCAGGAGACGGTGGCGCAGGACCAGGTTAGTGGGGCGAGGGGGTGCAGGAGCTTCCCCACAGTCCAACCCTGCCTTTGGATGCCACATCGGGGGTCAGGCTACAGGGAATGAACTTTGTGGTGGCGGCCAGGGATCGTGGCTCCTTAATGGAGCCATGGTGCCTTGGCAACAGGAGGCCATGGCACCACAGCTCCATATAGGAGCCGGGGCAGGCCTATGCAGGGAAACTATTGGATGACAGAATCGGGGGATGACCTGCCCGTCCAGGCATGGGCCGGCTATCTAGACTTGATTCTGATCCTGCAGGAATATCTAGTTCCTGTGGGCTCAGAATTGAGGACTAGACCAGCTCGTCCAGATCCTGGACGTCCGGGCGGTAGGGTTTGCCATCTTTTTCACCGAGAAAAACCCAACACCTGTGGCTCGCCATGCTCCACCCATTCTCCGCCCCTAGTCCCACCCCTGCCCTGCCCCCAGCCCCACACATGCTGCACCCCAGCCCCACCCACAAAAATTACAGAGGATAAGTGTAGGCTAACTCCCTTGGTCAGATAATAATTAAACTGGGAACCCCAAAAGCCAAACATGAAATGTACAACACTGGAGAAATAAAACTATAATGTAATTTCCTCTTGCACTAAACAAAAACGCAAAGATGTTAGCAATACACACTTCCCAGACCAGACATATTCCAGTTAATAAATTCAAAATAAAAAGTATTTTCTACCTTCTGTTTGGGCATTTTATTTTTCAGTTGCAATTGCTCCAATCACTTTCTTCTGGTTTCTTCGTGTCTTCTGCGAGTTATCCATTTGCCTTTCTTCTCTTTTAGATGTTTTCCATTCTCTCTATATATCTGCTTTAACATACTGATCGTTTCCCTTTTGCTCTTTCCCCCATTTCTTTCCTTAGTCCTTTATCATCCACTCAAAATTCACCCTTCCATTCTCAATCTCCTCTTACTCTCCCAATACCCGGCCCATCGTAGACTTTTCTTCCACACAAAATATCTTTTCCCCTCTCCATTCTCATTCCCCATCCCTTCTAGTCCTCCGCCAAAATCAGCTCCCTTATAGTTCTAGACCAGGGATGGGCAAACTACGGCCCAGCGGACCTTTAAATCCGGCTCCCTCTGCCCGGCTGAACTCTCCCGGCGCGGCTGAAGCCCTCTGTCCGGCTTGCAGATACACGAAGGGAGAGTGTCTCCCTCGCGTCTCTGTTAAGCCCGCAGGGGCAGATGGGAAATTTCCCATCAGCCCCTGCTTCCCATCAGCCCCTGCGGGCTTAACAGAGACGCGAGGGAGACACTCTCCCTTCGCGTATCTGCAAGCCGGAGCAGAGGGCTTCAGCCGCGCCGGGAGAGTTCAGCTGGGCAGAGGGGGCCCTGCGGGACATTCCAT
Source organism: Ichthyophis bannanicus (assembly GCA_033557465.1). Lineage (NCBI taxonomy): Eukaryota > Metazoa > Chordata > Amphibia > Gymnophiona > Ichthyophiidae > Ichthyophis > Ichthyophis bannanicus. The sequence continues at coordinate 395,023,668 of CM066035.1, forward strand.
GCTGCCGCCACGGCAGCGGCCAGCTTTTTTTTTAAATTTCCATGAGCCGATGGGGGGGGGGGTTAGGACTGGCAGTGGGCTGTGAGCCGATGGGGGGGGGGGGGTTAGGACTGGCAATGGGCTGTGGGCTGATGGGGGGGGTTAGGACTGGTAATGGGCTATGGGGGGGGGTTAAGAATGGCAATATGCTGTGGGCTGATGGGGGCTGTCTGGAAATGGGGTGATGGGGGTTAGGACTGGTAATGGGCTATGGGGGGGGTTAAGACTGGCAATGGGCTGTGGGCTGATGGGGGCTGTCTGGAAATGGGGTGATGGGGGTTAGGACTGGTAATGGGCTATGGGGGGGGATGATACTGGCAATGGGAGGTGGGCTGATGGGGGGTTTAGGAAAGGTAAATGGCTATGGGTGCGTTAACACTCGCAAAGGGCTGTGGGCTGATGGGGGCTGTCTGGAAATGGGGTGATGGGGGTTAGGACTGGTAATGGGCTATGGGGGGGGCTTAAGACTGGCAATGGGCTGTGGGCTGATGGGGGGGTTAGGACTGGTAATGGGCTATGGGGAGGGTTAAGGCTGGAAATGGGCTGTGGGCTGATGGGGGGTTAGGACTGGTCATGGGCTATGGAGGGGTTAAGACTGGCAATGGGCTGTGGGCTGAGGGGGCTGTCTGGAAATGGGGTGATGGGGGGTTAGGACTGGTAATGGGCTATGGGGGGGTTAGGACTGATAATGGGCTATGGGGGGGCTAGGACAGGAAATGGGCTGGTCACTTGGGAGGATCTGGATATCCCACTTCCTGACGCTTTGGCACGCAATAACTGCAGAGTCATGTGAGGTGATTCAGAATCTTAAATCTCGCTCATATCTTGCCCACCCCATCTTTTCGGATGAAGCTGGTGGGACAGCCCCCACTTTGGCTACCATGCTTCAGAAACCAAAAGACCCACCCACAGAAGGAAGTAGGGAGGCATGGTCTAGTGCAGGGATGGGCAAACTACGGCCACTAAAATTGAAGGTACTATTTTATGAAAGAAATACATTGCATAAAGGTTTTGTAAAATAACTCTTTTAATGCTTTTCTACCTTAAATTAATCTAAACATTTAATGTTACAAATTTAAATTTAATTTATATTAATTCACACATACACACCGTCCATCTACTCTTGGTCCAGCCCCCGGGTCCAATATATGAACCCATTGCGGCCCTCGAGTCAAAATGTTTGCCCACCCCTGTTCTAGACCCACCCAGCATCCGCCCCCTTCTAGTCCCATTCTCCCATGCCCAAACATCAGCTCATTTCCAGTACTATTCTAGCCCATCACCCATTTGCAGCCCAAGCTCCTCCCATCAGCCCATTTCTAGTCCTATTCCAGCTCCTCTCAGCCCATTTCCAGTCCTAGCCCTACATATGCTCTTTTCCAATTCCATTCCAGCCCCCCACTTTCCATTCCAAGCTCCCCCATCAGCCAATTTCCAATTCTAGCCCCCTCATCAGCCCACTTCCAGTCCTATTCCAGCCCCCATCAACCCATTTCCAGTCCTATTCCAGCTCTTCATCAGCCCATTTCCAGTGCTAGCCCTCCCATCACAGGCCATTTCCAGTCCAAGTCCACCCATCACAGCCTCTTTCCAGTCCTAGCCCCCCCCACCATCACAACCCATTTGCAGTCCTAGTCCCCCCCCCCATCACAGCCCATTTCCAGCAAGTTCCCCCCCCCCCCCATAGCCCATTTCCAGTCCAGGCCCCCCCATCACAGCCCATTTGTAGTCCTAGCCCCCCCCATCACAGCCCATTCAGTCCTTGGCCTCCCCACCCCCAACCAGCCCCACGGCTGTGTTAGGGGCTTCAGAGGGAGCCGGGGAAGCCCACGCGAGGCCCGGCTCCCTCTGTAGAACCGCCAGCGTGAAGATCCTTTTCCCCTCATGCTGGCGGCTGTTTGTGTGAAGCCATGATTGCTGGGGCTCCTGGGAGAGGTTAAAGGCAATGCCCTTTAACCTTTCCCAGCATTCGTGACTTCACACAAACAGCCACCAGCGCAAGGGAAAAGGATCTTCACACTGGCGGTTCTACAGAGGGAGCCACAGGCTTCCCCGGCTCCCTCCCCCGCAGACTTCAGGAGTCGGGAGAAAAGCCGTTTTTTTGCTCTGGCCGCTCCCGATCTTGCGGGCTTTTCAAGGGCCGGTTTTACATCTGTGCCGGCAGCTGGCCTGGCCATGGAAAAACAGGCCAGGCCGGCTGAAAACCGGCCGGTTGGCAACCCTACCGGGCAGGCAGGACGTTCCCCTTCGGAATCGGGTGCCAGGTGTATAAGTATGAGCCATCTTGTCACCACATATACTTCTATTCATGTATAGGGTAACACAATGCTATGAAAGGCCTTTTCCTCATATTAAACAGGCCTTACATGTGAAAAAGGTTTTATAATTTGAGGGAGGGGCTAATTTTACATTGATGTATTCATTGATAAGGAAAATTGACTATTGCAGTGTTTCATATCACAGGGTCTCATGTGTAGATATAACATATTTTCAACTATTACAAAATACCATGGGACTCTACTTGTGGAGGCAGATTTGCTGGCAGAACTGAATTTAAACCACTGATGCTGATTTATATATGAGTGAGAACTGATCACCCTACTTATTTGGCAAAATCAGGAGTTGGCAAAAGGCTGACAGCATAAGAACATAAGATATGCCATACTGGGTCAGACCAAGGTCCATCAAGCCCAATATCCTATTTCCAACAGTGGCCAATCCAGGTCACAGGTACCTAGCAGGTTCCCGAAAGATCATACAGGTTCCACAATGCTTGTATTGGGAGCAAGCAGTGGATTTCCCAGGTCCTCTTTAATAATGGTTTATGGATCTTTCCTCCAGGAACTTGTCCAAACCTTTTTAAAACCCTCTTACACTAACATTTTTTACTCGGGTATGTAGTGCCGGAAGATATCTGGATTCCAGCACCAAATATCTGGTTTCACTTCTTCCCACGGTGGTCAGGTGCTTTAAAAATGTTGATTACCACAGGCTAAGTATCGGGCCTATTAAATCCAAAGACAGACATATTTCAATCATTACGTTAAAAATAAAATTAATTTTTCTACCTTTGCTGTCTGGCTATTTTATGCTCTAATCCTGCTGATCCCAGCCTCTAGTTTGTTTTCCTTGATCTTCTTTTAACTCACCTTCAAGGGTCCCTAGTCCATCTGTCACTTCTCTCCTCTCTTATAATGACTCTCTATCGTTCCATGGTGCGACCTGTGATAAGGAAGCTTATCATAGCTCAGGAAGGGGCTATAGAAAAGGTGAAGTGTCTCTGAACAAGCAACCTGTCAGTTCTGGTAGAAATATGAAAACAGAATTTTGCCATAAAAGACTACCAGTCCCAGAATGCACCAGGTTTCCAACAGCCATTAGAGGAGCTGAAGTGGAGAAACGTGTGTTCAATCAGGAGGGCTATGAGGTAATCCCTAAGCACTCATCTCAAAGGGCAGGGCCTGATTCAGCACAGCTGCGCTGTGTTAGGGAAGAGCACTCATCCAAGCAGAATAAGAGTAGAGTTTATTCTACAGATGACCATCTTCATGATCACCTTGGATATTCAGAGAATTGTCCTCAGTATCCTGAGAATCAGCTTGAGATTGATCATCAGCTTCATCTGAAGGATCATCAGAAGCAGAAGCCAAACCGGACGGACAGAGAGGGAAAGAGACCCTTTGGAAGAAGGAAGAGAAAAGCCTTTGAGAGGTCTAGAAGAGTCCAAAGCAGTACGTATACTGGGAGGTATTCCAAGGGCCAGCATACACCATTGGACTGGGGAAAGCCAGAGGAATGGTGCTGCAGAGCTAGGAATCACCAGAGGCTACCTGTGAGGGAGACGGCTGCACGTGGAAGGGACCCTAAGACCTGTGCCAGAAGGTATGTGAAGAGAGATCCAGGGATCTGGATTGGAAGGCTGGACATAAGAACTGGACTACATACTGGCCAGGCTATATAGAGAGGAACTCTAGCAGCAATGGAAGCTCAGGTATGAACACTGATCTATGCCCTAGCTATAACCTTGAAAGACAGCAGGGAAACAAGTATTCTCCTGAAAATGCTCCATTGAGAGATTCATCTGTGCCAATCCATGATATTGAACCCATGCTTGTTGAACAAGGGGGAATAATAGCAGACGAGGATCCTGTTTATATGGACTGCTCTCTATCTAAACTCCGTTGGTAACTTTCTGTTATAAAGTACATCACAAAGAAATACAAATTTGTTCTTTAATCTACTCAGAAAAGCTCCTGAAGCAGGATTTGACCCACACAGTGGAAGGCAAGCCAGCTAAGGGGTTTCAGCTGGTAACTGCTAGCAATTAAGCCTTACCTAACTGCTTGTGAGCTAGGAGAGAATCACTTCTGTATCTATGTGGGAAGTAATCAGAAGTTAACCTGAAAAGAACAGTTTGTTTCTTGCTTTGTGGCTTTCATTTGTTGTTTTCCTGATTTTGACTTTGTTTTTCCAAGTTAACACTGAAAGCAAGTAACCTAATTTATGTGCTACCAAGCATATCTGTGTTGGGAGAAATAACCCCATAAATAAATATCTTATTGGCTTTACCCAAGAGCACAACTAAATTATTGTCAGCAGCTGTGTCTGGTGTGAATGAACTACATTGCACACAATACCTTGCAAATCATATAGAAATATGCACTTGCCAAGAGTGTGAAGATTCTCACCCAGGCAGCCGTCTGACAGACCGCACCTTGAATATTGTGTGTAGTTCTGGTCGCCGTATCTTAAAAAGGATATAGCATTATTAGAAAAGGTACAGAGAAGAGCCACCAAAATGGTAAAGGGGATGGAAGGATACCCCTAAGAAGAGAGGCTATAAAGGTTAGGGCTCTTCAACCTGGAAAAGAGACGACTGAGGGAGATATGATAGAGGTCTATAAATTAATGAATGGAGTGGAACGGGTAAACGTAGATCGATTGTTTACATGAGAATATAGAAAGAATAGGGGACATGCAATGAAGCTACAGGGTAACCTATTTAAGACTAATAAGAGAAAATATTTTTTTACTCAACTTGTAATCAAACTCTGGAATTTGCTACTGGAGGATGTAGCAAAAGCTGTTAGTGTAGCCGGATTTAAAAAAGGTTTGAACAAGTTCCTGGAGGAAAGATCCATAAACCATCATTAAAGTGGACCCGGGATATGCACTGCTTGCCCCAATACAAGCATTGTGGAACCTGTGTGTTTTGGGGAAACTGCTAGGTACTTGTGACCTAGATTGGCCACTGTTGGAAACAGGATACTGGGCTTGATGGACCTTGGTCTGACTCAGTATGGCATATCTTATGTTCTTATGTTTTTATGTTTTTTTCTTTCACCTTTCTTCGAATTAATTTTTCTGTATCATTTCAGATTCACGTCCCCCTTCTTACCATCCAATGCTCAATCTACCATTTTTCAACCTTTAACACAGTCCTCTTACTCCTCATCTCTCTATCCTTTCCCTGCCACTTATTCTCTTCTCTTTAACCGGCTCTTCCCTTTCTCCTTTCTTTCACCCTCCCCGTGTCCAGCATCTCTCACACCATCAGCACTTCCCCTCATTTTCTCATCTTATTCTCCCACTATGTCCAGCATCCCAAACATTTCCTCTTCCTATGTCAAGCATCCTCCCATCCCGTGTCCAGCATCTCCTCTCTCTCACCCCATGTCCATTATGTGCCCTCTGCTTACTCCCCCCCCCCACTTTGTGTCCATTCTCTGCTCTCCATCCCAACCCTGTATCCATCCTCTGCCCTCCATACCCTATGACCCAGCTCATCCAGCATCTGCCCTTCATCCCTCTATGCCCCCACCCCATGTCCAGCATGTGCCCTCAAATCCCCATGACTCCTACCCTTTGTCCAGCATCTGCCCTCCATATGCTACCCCCTGTCCAGCATCCATCCACTACCCTGTATCCACCATCAGCTTTTCATCCCTTTATGCCCCCCCACTTGCAGCTTGTGTCCTTATCTTCCCTCTACCCTTCTCATTTGTGTCCAATATCTGCCGTTCCCCCCCCCCCCCCACACACACACATTGTGTCTATCTTCTGCCCTCTGCCTCCCCATTTATGTCCATCTGCCCTTGGCCCCCCAAATTGTGTCCATATCTGTCCTCCCCTTCCATACCTGTCTACCCTTTCAGCCCCAGCCCCTACCATCATTCGCTGTCGCTTCCCCTGTGTCAGCAGCAGCGGTAGCAGCAGGTCTCAGAGACTGGAAAAAACCCACCCGGGGCCGTGCACCATTCCACTCCTGAGCATGGGCCAGCCAGTCCCACTCCCTTGTCATAACAAAGGTGGTGAGACCAGCCAGGAAGCACACAGGAGCAGAATGAAGCACCAACCCGAGTCCTTTTTTCCACTGTCTGAACTTCGGGGCCTGCCGCTGCTTTTGCTGCTGCTGAAACAGGAAAAGCAATAGCATGCAGGAGATGCCACCAAATACATGATCTTCAAGCGGTTTTTTGGCAGTCACTGGTGGCATGATTCAGGGGCATTGTTTTGTTGCCCTAAAAAAATCTGCTGCTTGAGGCCGCTGCCTCACCTTGCCTAATAACAGAACTGCCCCCGTCCACAGATGACCACATTCAGTGATCCCAGATCCCAGGACTGGCAGCAGCATGTGGGGAGTCTGGACCCAGCACAAATTTATATCCTTGTTGCACCATTAACATGTAACAGACTACCCAAGTCAATATATCAGGCGCCATCTCTGGTCCATTTCAAATCTAGGATAAAAACCCACTTCTTCAAGGCTGATCTTGGATCCAGACTCTTTATTCTTCTATTCAGAATCTATGCATGTCATAATCATTTCCCTTTAATTTTAGCCTAGCCCCACTTATTTAGATTGTAAGCTTTATAAGTAGGCCCTGTCTCTTGCATATACGTATGTGTACAGAGCTGTATATGCCTTGTAGTGCTATAAAAATGATAAGTGGCAGCCTGTATTTTAAGAATGATTTGTCAATGTTTAGTTAAAAATCACACATCTTTATTTGTTATTTCTCATTTTACTACCTTCAATTAGTCCATATCTATACTGCTGTTAAACATCGTCACTGCCATGGAGAAATCTTGAACAGCCAGATGCTCAAGCTAATCTTTTATGACATGCTACTCTTAAGGGGGTTGGTCCATAACAGGCCACCAAGCTGAGTGTACCACAGATTTTCTCACACTTTCTCCAACTGCAAAAACAAGACCAACGGTATCAGTTTTAGTCACACCCAGTTACAGCTCATCATATACATATGAACTAAAGGTACATTATAGTTATGAAATAGGATAGACAAATATGAAACTGAACATAAACTGAAAATAAATATGCTATGAATTGACATGCTTAAGTTTCCTCCGATAAGGGCCCAGTGGTTGGGGAAGAGCGAGTGTAGGAAAAGGGTTCTTGTGGGTAGGGCATTGTATAGATATTGGGTCTTGTCAAGCGGGAGAGGGCTAATCGACCTGGAGGGGTCCTGTTTGAGTGAGGCAACAGAGCAGGAAGGAGATCGGAGTGAAGGGGATCAATGAAGCCACTGCAGCAGTTTTTTGGCCTCCCTTTCTCACGCCCGGGACAAGTTCCTTGCCTCAGCAGGTAGCAAGGGTGCTCTCATGCTATCTGCCAAGGCAGGGAATGCGGCTCCTACTTGCAATAAATTCAGGGCAGATGCTGGGCATGCACCCAACAGTTACCACCTGGGCTTTGCGTGTACCGCACTTTAACTTTCTGTTCCTAGGAATCCTTAGCTGGGCCCTGGCCGCCAGTTGAAGAGTATTTGTATGAGTATGGTTGACTCTCCTTCTCCCCCTATGGAGGTCATTCCCAAATGCGGTTTGCAGGGCTACATGTCCCGGCAGGACATGCAGCCCCGCAAGATGTCCGGGGCTGATTCCCCCACCAGCTCTCCCTGTAAGTGCAGAGCATCAGGATGGGAAGAGCCAGTGGAGGGCAGGAGAGGATGGGCCAGCCCAGCAGGACATACAGGGCCGATTGAGGTCATGGCCATGATACGTCCTGCCGGGCCTGCTACTTATACCACCTCAGAGGTGGTATAAGCAGCACAAGTTGGCAGATCATGGTAGGTGAGTCACCCCCCCCCCCCCCCGGGCTGGGGCCCGGTTCAGGAGGGTCCCCACCGCCTGATCCAGGCCACGGGAGGCCAGCTGTAGGTCAGGTAGCAGCATTTTGGGGGCCATAGCCATGGATGTTGGGGTCACCTGCAGGGAGGACATCCCTGCAGGCAGAGGGGGCATGCCGAGCCGTCGTCAGGCTCGATTCTGGCTTCAGCAGGAATGTTTTGCTCTCACAGACCAGAATCAGGTCCTAACAGCCCTGTCTTTTTCGGGGACATCTGGACAGCCTCCTCCCAGAATGGGGATCCACGTTTCTCCTATCTGATGATTTTGGCTAGGTATCAGAATCTGAATTAGTGTAAGCCCCCATGTGGCAATCTTTTGTATGAGTTTGGACGTCGCTTATGGGTTTGTTTGTTTTTTGTTCTGGATTGTACGAATGCAAATCACCTTTTTCTGGTTACAGAAGGCCATACAGAAAATTAATAAGCATAAACATCAAAAGCACAAATGCTTACTGCACTTTAGTAAGCAGACCACCCCCCCCCTCCCCCCGTGTATATTCAACACTGTTACCTACCTGGACAGCCACGCTGAATATATAGAATAAATTAAATGCCATGACTGGCGTTTAACATATTCCAGTCATCATACCGGCTGCATATCAGTCCCATTGTTTTTTTGAAACCTTGTATATGAACAATAGGTTCGGTTTAGCTTAAAATATTAGGCACATTTAGGACTGTAATGTTTTCAAAAATGAATTTTCAACTATAATTTGTTTCTTTTAGGAGTGCATTGTATATTGTAGAACTGAAATGTCACCAAGAACATGAGTTGGAATGCATTTGTCCTAAGCATGGTCACATCTGACAGTGTTCTATGGCAGTGTTTAGAAGTCGAGACACCATAATTAATTATCCTTCTGCTTAGGATTTATTTTCTAGCCACTTTTCTTTCATTCCCCATCTCCAATGAATAACCTCTTGGACTTGAATTATTAAATTGTGGCATTTTAAGCTGAAGGAAAAGTTATTTATCAGTCGTCAAGTTCAAATGTTCCTCACATTTATCTTGTGTGGTGGTCTGATTTATAAGCAGAACTGACATACTAAAATAGAACCAGCAAACCTCTGTTGCTGAAGGGTCTTACATTTCCCATGTGTGGTTTCATGCCTGTAGTTTACTTTGTTGTGAGGTGCTAATGACAGCTGTCAAGAACAGGTTTGCAGAAAATACTGTATATACACTGACCTTTAGAAATCCACTGCAACAGCTTTTTGTAAGATCAGCAAAACTGTTTTTTGTTTTACAACTTGCCCATTCTTCAGCCTGCTAACCACGCTGGAGTTTGTGAGATATAATAAAAATGTATGTTTTTTCTTGTCTTTTACAAAATTTCAGAAATAATCCTTGCTTAAGAGCTGTAGGAATTTCCCAAATACTACCAATAATCTAGCACAATTTAATTCCTCATTATACCACAAGTTTCAAACCTTTGAGGCATTACAGTGCTTCAAAACTGTGTTCATAAGAAACTAGCTCAATTTAAAGTAGACAAAGCGATGGGACCAGATGAGATACACCCTAGAATACTTAGGGAACTTGGGGACATTCTAGCAGCTCCACTGACTGACGTTTTCAATGCCTCATTGGAGTTGGGAGTGGTGCCAATGGATTGGAGAGAGGCTCATGTGGTGCCTTTACACAAAAGCGGAAGTAAGGATGTGGTTGAAAACTACAGGCCAGTTAGTTTAACTTCGGTGGTGAGTAAATTTTTGGAAACGCTGCTGAAAGAGAAAATAGTGAAGTTTCTGGAGTCCAGCGGATTACAGGATCTGAGGCAGCATGGATTCACCAGAGGCAGGTCTTGTCAGACAAATCTGATTGATTTCTTTGATGGGGTGACCAGGGAGTTGGACCGAGGGAGAGCCCTAGATGTGGTGTATTTAGATTTCAGTAAAGCCTTTGACACCGTTCCTCACAGGCGACTTATAAACAAACTGAGCATCCTAGGGATGGACCCTAAAGTTACTGCTTGGGTTAGAAATTGGTTGGGTGGGAGGCGACAAAGAGTACAAGTAAATGGAGCTCACTCTGAGGAGAAGGATGTTACCAGTGGTGTGCCCCAAGAATCTGTCCTTGGCCCGATTCTTTTTAACATCTTTGTTAGTGATATTGCGGAAGGGCTGTCGGGTAAGGTTTGCCTCTTTGCGCATGATACCAAAATCTGCAATCGAGTAGACACCCAGGAAGGTGTAGATAACATGAGGAGGGATCTAGCTAAGCTTGAAGAATGGTCTAGAATTTGGCAGCTGGGATTTAATATTAAAAAATGTAAGGTCATGTATTTGGGCTTCAGCAATCCAAGGGAGCAAAATAGTATAGGGGGTGAAGTACTTTTGTCCACTAAAGAAGAGCGGGACCTAGGCGTGGTTTTGTCTGATGATCTTAAAGTAGCCAAACAGATAGAAAAAGTGACAGCAAAAGCTAGAAGGATGCTTGGGTGCATACGGAGAGGAATGGCTAGCAGAAAAAAGGAGGTGATAGTGCCTCTGTATATGTCTTTGGTGCGACCTCATTTGGAGTATAGTGTGCAATTCTGGAGACCACACCTTCAAAAGGATATAAACAGGACAGAGTCAGTACAGAGGATGGCTACTAAAATGGTTAGTGGTCTTCATTATAAACCATATGAGGACAGACTTAAGGATCTTAATTTGTACACCTTAGAGGAAAGACGTGATAGAAGTGATATGACTGAGACGTTTAAATACCTCCATGGCATAAATGCACAGCGGGAGAGCCTCTTTCGATTGAAAGCAAGTTCTGCTATGAGGGAACATGGGATGAGGGTAAAAGGGGGTAGATTCAGGAGTGATATGCAGAAATATTTCTTTACGGAAAGAGTGGTGGATCCATGGAATAGTTTCCCAGTGGAGGTGGTAGAGATGAGGACAGTATCTGAATTCAAAAAAGCATGGGACAAACACAGAGTATCTCTAAAGGAAAAAAGGGAACTGTTGTAGTTGTTGATATGGAAGGACAGACTAGATAGGCCATGTGGTCTTTTTCTGTCATCATTTTTCTATATTTCCTCTTTTGCTTTGATTTTCTATATTGCTAAACATTATGTCTATCTTTAACAATCTCTCTCTTTGAATGATGTGTCCAAAAGTATGAAAGTCGAAGACTTATCATCTGAGCTTCTAAGGAAAACTTAGGTTTGATCTACTCTAGTACTGACTGGTTTGTTCTTTGGGCAGTCCATGATGTATACAGTATTCATCGCCAGCACCATAATTCAAAGGCATCAATTTTCTTTCTGTCTATCTTTTTCACTGTCCAACTTTCATATCCATATATAATATTATTGAAAATACCATGGTTTGGACAAGTGAAATCTTTGTATGGAGAGAGATCTCTGCTCTTGAGAATCTTGTCTAGGTCCTTCATAGCCATTCTGCCAAGAGCAATGCATTGTCTGATTTTTTGACTGCTAGTCCTTTCTTTGATTGTCGATCCAAGTAGGTTAAAGTTGTCAACAATGATGAACTTGTTGATTTTGCTAGTTATCAGGATCTTTGACTTCTTAATGTTAAGGTGCAGGCCTATTTTAACACTATGTTCCTTGATCTTAAGAAGCAAACGTTTCAGATCATCTTCACTTTAAGCCAGTAATGTGATATCATCAGCAGAGCGAAGGTTGTTGATGAGTCTTCCACCAATCTTCACACCTCAGTTGTCTTCATACAGTCCTGCTTCTCTGATGATTTGTTCTGCATATAAATTAAAGAGGTAGGGGGAAAGAATGCAGCCTTGTGATACACCTTTGCTGATTTTAAACCATTCTGCTTCTCCTAGTTCTCTTCAAACTGTTGCTTCTTGATCAATGTAAAGGTTGTGCAAGAGAACTATCAGCTGTTATGGTATACCCATGCTTCTTAATGTGACCCAGAGATTCTCATGGTTAACACAATCAAAAGCCTTGCTGTAGTCAATAAAACAGATATGGATATCCTTTTGATATTCTTTAGTCTTTTCAAGTATCCATCTCACATCTGTGATGTCATCTTTCGTTCCTCGCCCTTTCCTGAGCCCTGCTTACTCTTCAGAATGTTCTTGTTCCAGGTATGGTTGTAGTCTCTGCTGAATGATTCTAAGTAGAATCTTGCTGGCATTTGGGATCAGAGCAATTGAATGAAAATTTCCAGTCAGTCAGATCACCTTTCTTCAGTATTGGTATAAACAGATCTTTTCCAGTCAGTTGGCCATGAATTTCTCTTCCCAATTTCCTGGCAGAGTCTTGTAAGTATGGTATCAGCTTCATCAGATTGCTGTAATACTTCCATGGGAATGTCATCAATGCCCAGTGCTTTGTTATTTGATAAGGCTTTCAATGTTGCTTTGACTTCTTCTTTCATCACCATTGGTTCCTCATTATAAGGTACAGGTCAAAACAGCTGTTGGTCCACTTGATCTTTATGGTATAATGACTCTTTATATTCTTCCCATCTTTTCTTGATCTTCTCAGCATCATCCAACATGGATCCATGAGCATCTTATAGCATTCTAATTTGAGGTTGGAATTTTTTATTTAACTCTTGTAGTTTTAGGAAAGCTGATCTTGTTCTTCCTCTGATAGGTTCTTCCTCTAATAGGTTCTGAATCTATTTCCTTGCATGCGTCATTGTAGTACTTCCATGTTGGAAATCTGTTGAGTTCTGCGATTGCCTCTCTCTTTCTCCTATGGCTTTAGCTTCTCTATGTTTCTGGGCAATTTTCAGAGTTTCTTCAATATCCATTTTGGCGGTTTTTGCTTTTTCACCTTTTGTAGAGACTTTTCACTTTCTTCCAACACAACCTTCTTGATGTCATCTCATAACTCTTCTGGAACTCTGTCGTCATTTGTATCTAAAGCAGCAAATCAATTTTGCAGGCAGTCTTTAAATTCCAGTGGTATATTCTTGAGATCATATTTTCCTACATTAATGAGTGGTTTGCTCTCTTTCAGCTTTAGTTTGAGCTTACGTACTAGTAGTTGATGAACTGTACCACAGTCAGCTCCAGGTTTTATCATTGTTGATGTTATAGTGCTTTTCCATCATTGTCTTCCACAGATGTAGTCAGTCAATTTGATTTTTATACAACCCATTGCGTGAAGTCAACGTGTACAGTCAGTGCTTGTATTGCTGGAAGAAGAATAGATCATTAGTCTTGTGAATTTTATCAATCTATCTTTCTCCAGCTGCATTTCTGTTGCTAAGCCCATATTTTCCAACCACTTTGCCTTCTTCTTTGTTGGCAACTTTTGCATTCCAGTCACCCATGACTATCAGGATATCCTGTTGGCAAGGTTCTGTTAATTTCAGTTGTACTTGTCCACAGAACTCATCTACTTCATCTTCTGCAGCTGTTGTTGGGGCATATACCTAAATTATAGTTGTGTTGATGGCCATTCCTCATAGGCTAATAGAAATTAAGCATTCATTACAGTTCTTGCAAGTTTCTTGTTAATTATAAATGCAACATCACATCTTCTTTGTCTTTCATTTCCAGCATAGTAGACCATGCGATCATCAGATACAGAGTGCCGCATGCCAGTCCATTTCAGTTCACTGACACCCAACAGATTGAGACGAACACGTTCCATTTCATTCTTGACCACTTCCAACTTCCCTTTGTTCATGCTTTGTATGTTCTATGTTTCAATATGTAAGACAACTTTGCAGCTTCTGACTCATTTCATGTGCAGCTACATCAACAGCCAGACATCTTGAGGGCTTTGATCCAACCACATCATAAATTCTGGCTTTACCCTAAGTCTTCATCTCATCCCCAGTAGCCAGTTGAGTTACTTCAGACCTGGGGGTCTCATCTTCCAGCCCTATATTACAATTTTTTTGACTATACATTGGGTTTTCATGGCAAGATACAGAAGTAGATTTGCCAGGTCTTTTTTCTGCCAAGGTAATTCTAGTATTATTGCAGTTGCCACAGATATGTGATCCTCTGCTGCCAACACCGTCTCATTCTGCTGCTGCCCAGATGGGTGGTTTGTCTTGGTCTGACACCTTGGCTGAGACCTGTCTATCTTGGGAGACCCTACCAGTAGTTAAGCTACTGATAGCTTGTCATGCTGTTAGGGCTTGTGTGCATTAGTGATACTGAGATATAAGCTAATTCTCCAATTTTGTTTCTTCCAATGGCTTGCCCTCATAATTCATCAGACCCATCTGGAGAGAGCTGCCTCAGCCACCTCTTGGTCTTATAATGAACTAAATACAAAAATGGAAAGAGCGAAGAACTTGTCAGCTGTGTACTGCAACGGCCCCTTTAGTTGCATCTTTCTGCAGAGCAAGACCCATGTTTCTCTTGCTGAGAATTTTTTTTTTCATGTTTAGTGCATAATAAAGTTTCACTTCACCTTTGGTGCATCATTGAATTCTAGAGGTATATGTGATTTTTCTTTATTTCAAGAACAATTTAAATTAGTGTACACTAAAGTGCAGGAAGATAAAGATAGAGAAGTACTACAATGATGCATGCAAGGAAATTGAATATATTAGAGGAAGAACAAGATCTGCTTTCCTAAAGCTACAAGACTTAGAGAATTCCAGCCTTGAATTGGATTGCTAAGACCCTTAAGGATCCATATTGAATGATGCTAAGAAGATCAGGGAGAGGTGGAAAAAAAGTTGTCATGCTATAAAGATCAAGTGGATCAACAGTTGTCTCATCCTGACCTCATGGACTAGGAAACATTGGTGATGAAAAGTTGTGGAAGCAGCACTGAAAGCATTAGCAAAAGAACAAAACACCAGATATTAATGGCATTCCTATTAAACTATTATAACATTCAAATGCAACTGTTCCAATTGGAATAAGGACTGGCCTGCAGTCCTTATTCTGATTGGACCCTAGATGCAATTCTGATCCTGTGTGGGCTAGACGTGCCCCGCAAGATCAGAATTGTGTCTCTGTGTGTCTGGTTTAGACCAGACACACAGAGATCAGGCCATATATTACAGAATGTGCCTCTATATCAACTGGCTCACCTTTACATATTTATTCACACCTTCAAAGAAATATAACAGATTGGTAAGGCAAGACTTCCCTTGGCAAAATACATGTTGGCTTTTTCTCATTAAACCATGACTATCTACATGTTCAGTAATTTTGTTCTTAATAATGGTATCTACCATTTTGTCTGGCATTGACATTAGGCTCATTGGTCTTTAGTTTCCCTAGTCACACCAAGAACCCTTTTTAAAAATTGGTTGTTCTCCAGATATGATAGATGATTTTTATGTTTACAAAAGCCTAATTGTAGTCTGCAATATTATTTGAGTTCTTTCAGCACCCTGGGATATAAACCATCTGGTCCAGGTGGTTTGCTCCTCTTTAGTTTGTTCAGTTGCCCTATTATACTGTATCTTCTAGGTTCAAAGAGATTTGCTTTAATTCCTCCAATTCATCACCTTTAAATATATGCTTGCATGCATCTCCCCCCTACACATTCATTAAAGACCAAAGCAAAGAATGCATTTAGGAATCTAGTTACTACAGTGTGCCAATGTTAATATCTGTTCATTTAACATTAATGAATTTTCTTTCTAGCTATGTCCCAATGAACAACATGAGACCTGTGCTAAAATAATGTACTTTAATGGTGAATTAACAGATGTTAAATATTTCCACACCTTAGTAACTAGACCCTTTAATTTCTTCACTATGGCTTTGTTCTAACATAGTGCCCCTTTTCCCCTCTATTATCTAATAGGCTAATTGACTCCCTCCCAACCTTTTGCTTAGAAAATAAAAAATGCCATACTAGGTCAGACCAAGGTCCATCAAGCCCAGTATCCTGTTTCCAACAGTGGCCAATCCAGGTCACAAGTACCTGGCAGGTGCCCAAACTCCACAGCTTCCACAATGCTCATCCTAGGGTAAGCAGTAGATTTCCTGGGTACTCTTTAATAATAATTTATGGACCTTTCCTCCAGGAACTTGTCTAAACCCTTTTTTAAAACCAGCTGCACTAAGAACTTTTGCTACATCCTCCAATAACTAATTCCAGAGTTCGATTACACATTGAGTGAAAAAATATACTCTTATTAGTCTTAAATGGGTTACATTGTAGCTTCATTGTGTGTCCTCTAGTCTATTTTATTATGGCATAAACAACCAATGTGTTAACCCATTCCACTCCATTCATTAATTTATATAATATCATATCTCCCATCAGCCATCACGTTTCCAAGTTAAAGAGCCCTAACCTTTTAAGCCTTGCCAAATAGAGGTATTCTTCAATCCCCTTTACCATTTTGGTGGGTCTTCTTTGTACCTTTTCTAATTCTGCTATATCCTTTAAGATACGGTGACCGGAATTGCACACAATATTCAAGGTGCAGTTGAACCATGAAATGATATAGAGGCATTATAATATCCCTTGTTTTATTCTCCATTCCTTTCCTTATGATTCCTAGCATTCTATTAGCTTTCTTGGCCCCCGCTGAACCCTGGGAGAAAGATTTCAACATATTATCTACGATGATGCCTAAATCTTTTTTCTTGGTGGTGGTTTCTAAGGTGGTAACTTGCATCATGTAACCAAAGTTTGGGTTGTTCTTTCCTAGATGCATTATTATGCAGTTGTCCACATTAAATTCCATCTGCCATTCAAACACCAAGTCTTCCAATTTTTCAAGGTCCTCTTAACATTTTTCACAATCTCTTGGGTTTTAACAACTTTGAATAATTTTGTGTCATCTGCAAATTTGATCACATCGCTCGTTATTCCCATTTCCAGGTCATTTATGAATATGTTAAAAAGCAGCAGACCCAGTACAGATCCCTGGGGTACTCAACTATTCACCTTTCTTCATTGAGAAAATTGGCCATTTAACCCTACTCTCTGCCTTCTTTTAACCAGTTTCTGATCCACAATACTACACTGCCTCCAATCCCATAACTTTTAATTTTGCCAAGAGTCTCTCATGAGGGACCTTGTCAAAGGCTTTCTGAAAATCCAGATACACTACATCAACCGGCTCACCTTTATCTACCTGTTTGTTCACACCTTCAAAAAAATATAACAGATTAGTAAGACAAGACTTTCCTTGGCTAAATCCATGTTGACTTTCTCCCATTAAACCATGACTATATACATGATCAGTAATTTTTTTCTTTATAATAGTTTCTACCATTTTGCCCGGTGCTGATGTCAGACTTACAGGTCTGTAGTTTCCCAGATCACCCCTGGAACCCTTTCAAAATATTGCCGTTACATTGGCCTTCTTCACTCTACAGCTACTACAGTTGATTTTAATGATAGTTCAAATATTATTAATAGTAGGTCTGCAATTTCATATTAAGTTCTTTCAGTACCCTTGGATGTATACCATCCGGTGCAGGTGAACTGGTATTCTTCAGTTTATCAAATACTTGTAATACATCTTCACGGTTTATCAATATTTCTTTCAATTCTTCCGATACTACATTTTTATATACCAATTCAGGCATGGGTAAAATTCCCTATATCCTCTTCAGTAAAGACTGAAACAAAGAATTAATTCATTCAGTCTCTTTGCTATGGCCTTGTCTTCACTTAGCACCCCTTTTACTCCTCTATGATCCAATGGTCTAACTGACTGTCTTGTGACTTTTTGGCTACAAATGTACTTGAAAAGGTTTTTAGTGTGCATTTTTGCTTTCATGGCAAGCTTTTTCTCATATTCTCTTTGCCTGCCTTATCACTGCCTTGCATCTAACTTGGCAATGCTTATGTTGTTTCCCCATTTGTCATTTGGCTCCTTTTTTGGCCGCAACAGCCTCTGACCTCGCCTTTAAACCTTGCTGACAGTTTTTTGGCCTTCCTTCCACTTTTCTTAAAGTGTGGAATACATCTGTTCTGGGCTTACAAGATAATATCTTTAAAAAATGCCCACCCTTTATGCAAATCTTTCGCATTTGCAGCTGCTCCTTTTAGTCTTTTGTTAACATCTGGAAAGCGAGGTGTATAAATGCATGTAGCATGGGAAATAAGATCTCAGATGCTGAGGTTTTAATGAAAGAGACAGACTTGGAGTTAGTGGCTGTTATAGATACACGATTCATAGACAACCATGACTGGAATGTAATTATACTGGGTTATACTTCATTCAGGAAGGACAGGGTAGGAAGAAGGGGAGGAGGAATGGCACTACTGTATATGCAAAAAAAAATATTAAATATTAAAGCTATACAAATACAGGGCTTAAAAGAGAATGAGAAGGCACTGTTGGCTAACTAGAAATAGGGAAAGGGAAATCAATTTGCATTGGTGTGATATACAGATCTCCTTCACAGGGAGAAAAAGTGGACAGAGATTTAATAGAAGACATACACAGTATTAATCATGAGAGGAGAAGTGCTACTGATAAGCAATTTCAATATGCCCAATGTCAATTGGCACATTATTGCTGCTATGTCATCTAGAAGTAAGGAAATCCTGGATTCCCTAGAGGGAGAACTGTTGCAGCAACTTGTGGCAGAACCCACACTTGAAGGGGCCGTATGGGACTTTATGCTTACCAATGGGGAAAGTGTTTCTGATGTTACAGTGATCACCAAATGGTATGGAGCAGTATAGGACTAGGGCTGATAAAATCCATTCAAAAGGAGGGTCTTAGACTTTATGAAAACTAACTTTGATGACATGGGACAATACCTTAAGGAGTCATTAGTGGGATGGGAACAGCTGGGGGACGTAGAAAAGCAAAGGGCAAAAAACTGAAAGGAGATATTTTAAGGCCTTCAAACATTTTTTAGAAAGGTAAATAAATGTAAAAGGAAAGAGGCCACTTTGGTTCTCAAAAGTAGCTGAAAAAAGGTGAAGAAAAAGGAGGGTGGCCTTTGTAAAATACAAGAGAAATCACAGAAAGAGGAAGACAAGCATCAATATTTGGAAGAAAAAAAATTAGAGAAGCTAGGAAGGCAAAGATACAAAAAGAAGAAGAAATAGCCAATGCAATATACAGATATGTTAGTGAGAGAAGTGCAAAGGTGATATTGTAAGACTTAAGGGGGAAGGGGAGGAATATGTAGAAGCTGATGAGGATAAATCGGAATTACTTAACAAATTTCTGGTTCTGTGTTCACAGATGACAGGCTAGGAGCAGGACCTCAGAAAAAACACCCACAAATAGGAGCAGAAGGGAAGAGGAACCTTGAACGATTTTCAGAAGACTGTTCGTGAAGAACTAGCTGAAATTAGACAAAGCAGTGGGGCCGGATGAGATACATCCAAGAATACTGAAGAAACTTGGGGAGGTTCTAGCAACTCCACTGACTGACCATTTAAATGCTTCTTTAGAGCTGGGAGTTGTCCTAGAGCATGGGTCTCAAACTCCAGTCCAGGGGGGCCACAAACCAGTCAGGTTTTCAGGGTATCCCTAATGAATATGCATGAGATATATGTGCATGCAAACAGACTTAAAGATCTTAATATGTATATGTTATAAGAAAGGCGGGATAAAGGGGATGTGATAGAGACGTTTAAATATCTCCGTGGCATAAATGCACAAGAGAAGAGTTTCTTTCAATTGAAATCAAGCTCTGCAATGAGGAGGCATAGGATGAGGGTGAAAGGGGATAGACTCAGAAGTAAAATGCAGAAATCTCATTACAGAAAAAGAGTGGTAGATGCGTGGAATAGTCTCCCAGTGGAGGTGGTAGAGACTAGGACAGTATCAGACTTCAAGAAAGCATGGGACAAACACAGAAAATCTCTAAAGGGAAAAAAAGGGACTATAGTATTTATGTTTAAATCTGTTTTATTAAACAACAATACCAACAGTGCATACAATACATACAATGAGTCTGGTAACCGAACACTAACAGTACAAGTGCAACAGCTGCATAGGGTCCTGCTTATGGAAATGTTGCGTGCTCATGGGAATGACAGACGCTGGCAACGCTTCTGGGATAGTTGGGGACCTCATCTACTATCCTTACCTTGGAAAGAACGTAGTCGGGTCTTAAGTTTGCTATGAGGAACCCGCTTCGTTTCTTTCTCTTTCCAATTTTCTTCTCTTTTTCCTTCTTTCTCCTTTTTAGCGCTGTAATGGGACTATAGTATTTAACATAGAAGGATAGACTAGATAAACATGTCAGCAGAAAAATACCACATGGTCTATGTATTGTGCTTGTTCTGTCTTCTACATGTGGCCGCTAAACATAAAAAATCCCTTTGAAAATCGACCCATGTACTTTTATGCATTTTATTGTGAACCATCTTGAATGACTTCAGACCAACTGGTGGTATAGAACATTTTATAAATAAATTACAACAAAGACATAGAAATCAGTGATCCCCGGTATCCTGAGCATCCTCTTGATAAATAAGTAGGTATTTGGGATCTGTAGAATGGTAACTGGTTAGAAAGTGCTTATTCAAAAAGACATTAGGGTAGGAAAACGTCAACTTAGCATGATTTAAGAAAATATGGTAGCTCTCTTCAGTATTTATTTATTTAGCTGTATTTATATCCCGCTTTTCACCGGGTCAAAGCGGCGTTACATAAAAAGGGGGGGGGGATTTAAGTATAAGGGCGGGGCCATCACCGGGGAGGCGACATTGATGATTTCAACATAGGATAGACTTTGGACATGGGACAGACTTTGGACATGATCAGGTTAGTACAGGTTTGAGTTGGGGGGTCATGGTGGGCGAGATCAAAGGTTAGTGTGCTTTTTTGGTGGGGGTCGTGTTAAGGTATTCCTGGAACAGGATGGTTTTCAGCTGTTTTCTGAAAGATAGTAGATTGGCATTATTTCGGAGACAGCTCGGTAGAGAGTTCCATAAGGATGGAGCATAAAGTTCAAAGGCTCGATTGCAGGTCCGTTGCGAGCATTTGGTTCTTTTGTGAGGGACGGTGAGGGAATTGCTGGAGGCTTGTCTGGTAGTTCTGCCGTGGGCTGGTCGAGACAGTAGGGTGTGAAGTTGGGAGTTTTGTGTTTGATGGATGGCTTTGTGGGTGAGTAGGATGGCTTTGTATTTAGTCCTTGCTTTGAGGGGGAGTATGTGTAGGTCTTTCAGAATTGGGGTGATGTGGTCGGTTTTCTTTGCTCTCTGAATGATTCTCGCTGTGGTGTTCAGTGCTGTTCAGAGGGGGTTGGTCTGCGTGGCTGGAAGGCCATGGTATATTGTGTTACAGTAGTCCAGATGTGGGAGCGTCATGGCTTGCATCACAGTTCAGAAGTCTTGATGTTCAAGAAGGGATCTGAGATGTTGCACTGTTCTTGCCTTGTGGAATATAGTTCCGGAGGTTTTGGTGATTTGCTGCTTTAAGGTGAGGGCTTGGTCAATAATAATGCCCAGGTATCTTATTTGTGGTTGTATTTGAATGCTTGTGGTACCTATGCTGAGGTGTGTAGGTGGTGTGAAGTCCGGGTCTTTTGTGACTATGAGGGCTTCTGTTTTCTTTATGTTGATGGATAAGTTGTTTGCTTGTAGCCAGTTGGACACCTCGGTGAAGCATGTTGATAGATGGGTGTTTGTTGGGTTCGTGGTTGTAATGGGGGCATAGAGCATGATATCGTCCAAACTTGACCTAGCCCAGTAGGAGCTGGTCATTTAGGCACTTACCTGGCATTGAGCTTTCATAATTACAGGGTTTTCTTTAAAAAAAAAAAAAGAAATTGCCACAGTAGAGCAGAAGATCTTAAGCCTATACAACAGGCTGGTTTAATCCATGGATTTTTGGAACATAACATACAAGTTCATATATCTGGGATTTTTTTTTAATTTCTTTTTGTATTACCTTAATATTGTTGTCCTACTTCTAGTTTCTTTCCCTTTGTATCTCTACTACTACTTATCATTTGTATAGCACTACAAGTCATATGTAGTGCTATACATGTACAAAGTAAGAGGCAATCCATGCTCAGAGCTTATAATCTAATCAAGACAAACCACACAACTAGGGACAAGGGTAAATCAAGGGGAATGGCAAGATACAGATAGGTGATAAGCAGGAAAATAAGGGGGGGGGGGGAATCAGGATCCAAATGCATCTCTCATTTTACAGACTACATTAGACCATAACTTTCAGCCATTGAAATCAGTGCTGCAGATCCTCTAATGCACCAAGATGGGGCTGTCGACAATCCAGGGCTGTCCTAAAATCTCCTTC
Organism: Ichthyophis bannanicus; assembly: GCA_033557465.1. Classification (NCBI taxonomy): domain Eukaryota; kingdom Metazoa; phylum Chordata; class Amphibia; order Gymnophiona; family Ichthyophiidae; genus Ichthyophis; species Ichthyophis bannanicus. The sequence goes on from CM066035.1 coordinate 395,045,969, forward strand.
CTTGAACTGGATATCTTGGAACTGTCTAAACATGACAAGTATGGTGTGTGACATCTTGATTTATCATTTAGACCTGACTTGCATTTATTAAAATGCTATTTCATACATTTCTCAAATGGGAGAAAAGTTCACATGGCAATAGTAAGTATAGACAGCAAAATAATTAACCTTAAGAAAAATTCAGGTTTTTAAAAAGCTAATGAGGTGGTTGCTGGTTAATTAGAACTCAGACATGAATCTCTTCAATAGATTATGTACACGTACAAATGTAACACATAACAAATGGTACAACACATGGTCTTTTAATGCTTTATTAAATTGCAACTGTCCAGGGTAAAAGAAGCACACACAAAGACTGCCAAGGGAACATAAAGTAATATATCATCTTCTCATAAAGAACTGTGACCTGTCAGCACAGAACTACTTTCAAAGCAATAATGCAAATTAAAAAGTAGTTTTCAATCATCTGTGGCACAGTACTGTTTTATCACATCTGTGCAGAGATCACGGAAATGACTGCATACAGTTACGGCCGATATGAGGAATTAGCACCTTGTCCATTTTTCTTGAACACAGGATACATTTTTAAATCAGTTCATTAAACAATACCCATTTTCTTTATCAAAATATTAATTACCTAGTCTTTTATACATGTTTGGTCCAATTTAATCCGTGAAAATTGCCGAACTAGAGATAAAAAATAATTTTGTTCAACTAGGAAACTGCTACTTCAAATTTTGCAAAATAAATTTTACAGCATTAACAAATAACCAAAATAACCAACTTAGCATGATGAAACAATTCAAAACTCTAAATTTGACTGCACATATAAAGTAGCATTTTAGAAAGAATGTCCAAGTCAAATTGGGAACGTCCAGGACAGAATATTCTGAAAAAATGCCAGAGACATGTGTCTCCACCTGATTTTAGTAAGATAGATGTCCAACATGGACATCTGCACCGGCAGCCACATAGATATTCCCCTTAGGAAAGAATGGGTCAGGGATGTCCATCTCATGCAAAATAGCATAAGGTCATGTCCAGCAGCATAGCAAAATAAAAACATGAGCCCTCATCCCCTATCAGTGTTCATTGACCTGGATGATATAGGGGACATGAGTGGACCTCCTTCTCCACACCCTCCAGCACTTTTCCGATACTTTTATATGTCCCAACTTTGACTTGTTCTTTGAATGAACTACACGATCACATGTTCTGTTGCAGTTCCCCGCCTCTGGAATTCATTACCAGTTGAACTTCATACCACATCAGTTTATGACATTTAGGAAGAAATTAAAGGCACATTTCAGCAGGCATTCCCTACTTTAAGTATGCTCAGCAGATAATCATTGAAATAGTAGACTAGCCACTTTCTAGTCCTATCATTTTATTGTTTGCTCTTTATTATGTATTGCATTGTTATACCTCAGAGGTGGTATAAGCAGCACAATTTTCCAGATTGGGGCAGGGGAGCTACTCCCAGGGCTGGGGTTGAGTGCAGGGGGGTTCCCACCACCCAATCCATGCCCCGGGAGGCCAGCCGTAGGTCAGGCGGCGGGGTCTTCAGGGGCTGGAGCTGCGGATGCCAGGGACACCGGCAGGGAGGATGTCCCTGCAGGCAGAAGGGGCATGCTGGGCCATCCACAGGCCCAATTCTGGTATCCATATGAACGTTTTGTTCGTAGGGACCAGAATTAGGTCCTAATCACCCCGGACATCCTCCTCCCCAAATGGGGTTCTATGTGTGTGTATTTTATTTTGATATACTATTTTACTATTATGTGTTTTATTTGCCTTTTTAAGCATTAACTATGGGATTTTTAGAAGCCCTAGAAGGCTTTGGATGTCTGAAAAAAGGTCATTGTCTGATCTCAGAAATGTCCTGGACATCCAGGGTTATGGCTAAGGTTATACCTGTTCCAAGCACAACTAGGCATCAATAAGTGCTAGTTTTATCCATAAAACATCCAGATGGTCTAGAAAAGATGGCACTCCACTACCCCCAGTACTCTACACAATCATAATGATAGCAGCAGTGGGATTTGAACCCTGGCTTCCTGGTCCTAGCCACTACTCTAACCATTAGGCTATTCCTAGACATCCATTCTCTGGAATACTATTTTAGGGATGTCTATGTAGATGCCCCCACAGACATTCATATTGGGCACATCCATGTTTGTGAATTCATGTCTGAACTTGTACGTGCCTGCTCTTTCAGACATTCTGACTTGGATGTCATATGTAAAATGCTCAATGTTAAGGAATGATACGTCCATAGAACTCATATATGTAAGAAATATGCTTTATTATTAACTTTCCTTTATCTTCTTTAAATTCCAAATTCAAGAATGTATGTTACATAACCATCAGGCTCTTCCCAGGTATTTCTTCAGCTACAACTCAGAAATTAATCAACAGTGTGCAATATTCAATACGATTCCATATTCTAGAGACCCGGGAGAGAAAAATTTGCTGTTTTTAAAAAAAGTAATTTGCGGCACATTGGTTTCCTCAGGAACTGCTCTAGAATATGGAATCGTATTGAATATTGCACACTGTTGATTAATTTCTGAGTTGTAGCTGAAGAAATACCTGGGAAGAGCCTGATGGTTATGTAACATACATTCTTGAATTTGGAATTTAAAGAAGATAAAGGAAAGTTAATAATAAAGCATATTTCTTACATATATGAGTTCTATGGACGTATCATTCCTTAACATTGAGTAATTCACGTTCAAAGAAATCGGACCGAATTTTAAAGCATATGTAAAATGCTGACAACTGGTAACCTACATGGGTGGAACTCCTGAGATAATAACCCTTTTTGCTGCAAGTTCATCCCCTGTTAGATTGTTGCATCCAAGTTATTAGACCCTTGTTTAACGTAAATTCTAAGTTGTAATGTAAACCACCTTGAATATATGATAAGGCAGTAAATAAAACTCATTAAATAAACAGAAACCACAAGCAAGGGGGCCACACTGGACCTGGTGCTAATGAATGGGGAGAATGCTTCTTGCATCCTGTGATTAGATGGCATGGTTCAGTATCAGGACTAGGGTCAATAAAAATCCATCACAAGTAAGGGTCCTAGACTTTAGGAAAGTTAACTTTGACAAGATAGGACAATACCTCAAGGAGTTGTTAGTGAGATGGGAATAGCTGGGAGATGTAGAAAAAGTAGCGGGTAAAACTGAAGAGGGATATTTTAAATGGCAACAAACGTTTTCATTAGAAAAGTAAAATGTAAAAGGAAAAAAAGGATGCCACTATTGTTTTCAAAAGTAGCTGAAAATATGCAGCAAAAGAGTGGCTTTCATAAAACACAAGAGAAACAGAAAGAGGAAGACAAGCATCAATATTCAGAAAAGCTTACAGAAGCTAGGAAAGTAGTCAGGAAAGCAAAGATACAAATGGAAGGCCAAATAGTCAATGCAGTAAAATGGGGGGGAAAATATTTTTGGATATATTAGCAAGAGGAGGAAGTGCAAAAGTGATATTGTTAGATTGAAGGGTGAAGAAGATATATGCAGTAGCTGATGAGGATAAAGCAGAATTGCTTAAATATTTTGGTTCTGTGTTCACAGATGAAGGTCCAGGAGCAGGATCTCAGAAAACACTGACAAAGAGGAACAGAAGTGAACCGGATATTGAATGATTTTCAGAAGATTGTTTGCGAGAAGCTACTGTAGTTAAACTAAAAGTAGACAAAGTGATGGGGCTGGTTGGGATACATTCAAGTGTACTGAAAGTTCTAGCAGCTCCACTGTGTGACCTTTTCAATGCTTCTTTAGAGTGACGTGGTCCCAGAAGACAAGAGAAAAGCACATGTGGTCCCTTTACACAAAAGTAAAACTAAGACTGAGGTTGGGAACTACAGGCTATAAGTCTGACCTCTTGGTAAATAACACAGGTACACTAAAAAAATTTTTTTTTAAACTGCCTCTAATGTTTCGATTGATTTTTACATTTTTTGGTGCGCTGAATCCAAATCTGGTAACCAATTTGCTCCATCACGTACAGATTTTTTGCTACATTGGGTTAGCAGTTTGAGGTGAACGTTTCAGATTGAGTGCGATCGAGATAAAAGTTTCTTGGATGAATTCTTTATACTAATTGTTTAGTAGTTATTCAAATAAGAATAAAGAAAATTGTAACAAGGCAGCACATAAGAATAGAGTAATGTCAACAAAACACACTGTGATGGTAGCAAAATTGTCTGCACTTAAAACAGCCACATACATGTGCACAAACATTGAGCATATAAGAGCGAGGTTAGACACAAAGCAAAGCAAAGAAATGTGCAAAAAATGTTGTACAGGTATGTATGTAAGAATAGAAAACGCAAACCGCACCATTGCAATACATGAAGACAAACACCCGATGGTGTGAAAATAAAATTCTAATAAATGAGATCCGACACTGTGGTAATAACTAGCAAATTTTTATTTCAAAGTTTAGTAAAAACACGATATTTGTCAACACAGTTTAGATTTTAAAGTCATTCTTGGGTCAATCAATCTCCTGGTGGGCCCGTTTCTTCTTCCCCCGAATGCTTCTCTTGGTGTGCTGCTTGGCGTATTTTTCATCTGGGGTTTCCCGCAGCAGCAACCAGCAGAAATCAGCCATCATAGTGGTGTTCCATCTTCCTTGGTACCTTCTCTCTGCGTCCTTGATGTCCTGGTGAAACCTTTCACCTTGTTCTTCACTGTACGCCCCCAAGTTTTTGGGAAAGTAGTTCACATGGGAGTGCAAGAAATGGACTTTCAGGCTCATGTTACAGCCTTGTTCTTTGAAGGCATTGAGCATCCTGGCAACAATATCCTTATAGTTCTCATCCCGCCTGTTCCCCAAGAATTTGAGAACAACATCCTTGAAGGAATCCCAGGCTTCTTTTTCCTTCTCAGACATCGTTTCAGCGAATGCTCCATCTGAAATGAGTTTCCTTATATCAGGGCCAACAAACACTCCTTCCTTTAGCTTTGCTTCAGAAAGTCGGGGGAACTTTGAGCAAAGGTACTCACCATCTTTTGGAAGGGACTTGATGAATTGCTTAATGAGACCCAACTTAATGTGGAGAGGTGGTAATAGAATTTTATCACGAGGTACCAAGCTCTCATGAAGAACATTTTTCTCACCGGGTCTCAAATACTCCCGAATTGGCCAGTCTTTTTTCCCCCAGTGTAGGTCGCGGGCCCGGCTATCCCACAAGCAAAGGAAGCAGGGATATTTGGTGAAACCGGATTGCTGCCCTAATAGCATGGATAGAATTTTAAAGTCTCCACAAATCATCCACTTATGCTCATCATAACGAATCTTCTGAAGAATCAGGGCCAAATTCTCGTATTTTTCTTGGAGAATAACAGAGTGAGCAATAGGAACTGAAGCGAATGTGTTGCCATTATGAAGAAGAACACCTTTTATGCTGTCTTTTGATGAATCAATGAACAGCCGCCATTCAGCAGGATCATACTTGAGTTTAAACTTTTCCATCACTCCGTATATATCGTTGCAAAATACCAAATCTTCCTCTTGCTGAAATACTTCAAAAATTGTGTCTCGCGGTTGTGGTACCAATAAAAAGTTGTTCCTGGTGACAATAGATTTTTCTGTTTAAGCCGAGAACCTAGCAGTTGGGCAGCATCTTTTGGGAGTCCTAAATCCCGGACTAAATCATTCAATTCAGCTTGAGAGAAAAGTTCAGGTTTCGGATCTGGTTCAGTTTCAAACTCGGAAGTACTGGACTCATCGGGAAAAGCCATCTGATGAGTCTCATCATGATCAGAACCGTCCACACAACTATGATCCAAAGATTTTGGTGGTTCAGGCACAGGTACTTCGTTGCTATGAGGCATAGGCCTAATTGCTGAGGGAAGGTTGGGGTAACTTATTACGTTCTTATTTTTTAAGTTGTATCCCTTCACAATGCAAGTGCAAAAATAGCAGTCACTGCTGTGGTCTCTTTGTTCACGCCACATCATAGGTATTCCGAAACGAAATGCTTGTTTTTTACCTTTCATCCATAAGCGTAGATCTTCCTCACATATCTTGCACACTTTGTGAGGAGCCCACGGTTTGTCTTGATCGCCTAACTTCAAACCGAAATAGGCGAAATATACTTTTTTAATAAATGCAGAAATGTTCCTCTGCCGCTTTTTCACGGTATATTCCCCACAAATAAAACAAAAACTGTCCGGAGAGTTGATGCAACCTCTGGCTCTGTGAGCTATCACAAATACACAGCACTGCAAACTACAACTGTAGTGGACCACTTCGGAATAAAGCTGGATTACGACTGAGCAAACAAAAGATAATAATGAACTTGCAAGAAACTGAAATTTGACAGGAACGTTCATGTCGCAACCACCGTGTTTGAGCGAGCGAACGAGGCGAGGCGAAGAGGAAAGAACATGCGCCAGCGCGAGTACTGGATTTAGCCCCCCGCCTCCCAATTGTCCTGTTAATGTATAAAATGAATACAAAACACTCTAAAATATCATGAGGGAGTGTTTCTAGTTAGTTAACCATTACAACCTCTATTTTGGGCCAAGAAAATAAACTGCAGTCGGCTAAAAAGAAATTATGTGAACATTCCTTATATGGGTAAGAAATCTAATTTTGCAAGAAAACGTGATGTGATGGAACATTTTGGCTATTTTTCCTGGATTCAGCACCCCAAAATCTATAGGAATCAGTTGCAAAACTGGAGGCAGTTTTTTGGTAGTGTACCTGTGTAATTAATGGAAAGGCTTTTAAAAACAGAAGATCATGAGGTTTCTGGAATCCAGTGGATTGCAGGATTCAAGGCCGCACCTTATTTCTTTGACTGGGTGACGAGAAAGAGCTCTAGATGTAGTGTACTTAGATTTCATTAAAGCCTTTGACACTGTTCTGCACAGGCGACTTATAAATAAATTGAGTGTCCTTGGGACGGGCTCTAAAGTGCTAGACTGGGTTAGAAATTGGTTGAGTGGGAGGCAAAAAAAAAAAAAGAGTACAGATAAATGGTACTCACTCTAAGAAGGATATTACCAGTAGTGTCTCACTCTAATCTGTCCTTGGTTCCATTCCTTATAACAATTTTTGTAAGTGATATTGCGGAAAGGCTATCAGCTAACATTTGCCTCTTTGCAGATGATACCAACATCTTCAATAGATTAGACACTCAGGAAGGTGTACATAAAGATTTAGCAAAGCTTGAAGAATGGTTGAGAGTTTGGAAGCTGAGATTAACACTAAAAAAAATGCAGTCATGCATTTGGGCAGCAAAAATCCAAGGGAGCGATACAGTATAGAGGGTGAAGTGCTTCCAACCATGAAAGACAAGTGGAACCTAAGGGTGATTGTTTCTGATAGAGGTGGCTCAACAGCCAGAAGTTTGCTTGGGTGCATAGGAAGAGGAATGGCCAGCAGGAAGGAGGTGATGGTGATAGTGCCTCTGTATAAGTCTTTGGTGAGACCTCATTTGGAGTATTGTATACAATTCTGGAGACCACATCTTCAAAAGTGTGGAAATAGAATGGAGTTGGTACAGAGGGAAGCTACCAAAATGGCCAGTGGGCTTCACCATAAGGCATATGGGGATCGACTTAAAGATCTCAATATGAATACTTTGGAAGGAAGACAGGAGGAAAAAAAAGATATGAGAGATGTTTAAATACCTCCATGGCATAAATGCATAGGAGGAGATCTTCAATTGAAAGAAAGTTCTGCAAATAGGGGACATAGGATGAGGGTGAAAGGGGATAGACCGGAGTAATATGTAGAAATATTTCTTTACAGAAAGAGTGGTAGATGCATGGAATAGCCTCCCAGTGGAGGTAGTAGAGACAAGGACCGTGCCAGAATTCAAAAAAGCATGGGACAAATACAGATCTCTAAAGGAAAAGGGGGACTGTAGAGCTTGGTGATTGATATGGAAGGGCAGATTGGATAGGCAGTATAGACTTTCTGCCATCATGCTTCTATGCATATATTTCATTATTTTACCGATTGTGTGTTGCTAATTGTGATCCACTATAAGACACTGAATAGAGCGGAATGCTAATCTTTTTAACTAGATACACAGTAGAATACTGCAGTCAAAGAAACCAAAGTTACAGCATGATTTTGCATGAAAATGGTAAGTCAGATCAACCAGTCTTGGACAGTGAATAGGGCCAAAGTCAGTCTGTCTATAGGCAAGTAATGCATAGTGAAAAGACTCAAAATGGTGGGAGAGAAAGATCTAATTATTGCTGTCTTTCCTGACAGGGCTCATCTGCCAAGGACATGGACTCTTCTGTTGTAATGAGTTTCTGCACTATAAACCACTATTATAACTTCAACACAAATAATCCCAACAAAAGAAAAAAAAATTACCATATGCTTAAAAAAAAAATTAACCTATCCCCTGCGAGCTAAAGAAACAGTGTATCCATCTTCTGAAACACCATCACTAAATTCCAATTACTTTTGGACTGGTTTTATGGAATCACTGTTTCACTGTTCTGCAGCCTTCAGGACTGGTTTATGGCATATTCTGGCCAGCTGTAGGTAGAGTTTGATGGAGGGATTTTTAGACAGTGCTTCAGTAACCAAGAAGTCTGCTACTCACCGACTATGGTTTTGGCCTCCTACTGATATGGGTCAATGATTAGTGGCATGTCTTCACTAGCTTAGGGATCAAGGACTCAGGCTCTCCCTCCGATGACTCCCCAGGGAGGCAGTACTCTGCCTCTTGTACATGTGACGTCTTGACTGGAGATGGGATCGTGTTTGCATTCTGGACAACATTAGCAGCTAGTGCAGTATAGGGGGTGCACAAAACAATGAGACCTGGGGGTGATCTTAAGGTGGCTAAATAGGTAGAAAAGTTAACTAAACCCAGAAAAGATGCTCAACTGCATTAGGGGAAGAAAGGCCAATGAAAAAAAAGAGACGATAGAGCCTCTGTATACGTTTCTGGTGAGATCTCATTTGGAGTACTGTGTGTTATTCTGGAGACTGCACCTTCAAAAAAGATAAACAGTGGAGGGCATCTACTAAAATGGTCAGTGGTCTTTATCATAAAGCATATGGGAACAGGCTTAAGGAACTCAAATGTATACTTTGGAGGAAACGCAAGAGAGGGGCGATTTGATAGAGAAGTTTAAATACCTCCATGACAAATTCACAGGAGAAGAGCCTCTTTCAGTTGAAAGGAAGCTCTGGAACAAGGGGGTTAGAATGAAGGTAACAAGGGAGACTCAGGAGTAATCTAAGGAAATATTTATTTGCAAAAAGAGTGGTGGATGCATGGGATAGTCTCCAGTGGAGGTAGTAGAAACAAGGGCTGTATCTGAATTCAAAAAAAGCATAGGACAAGCACATAGATCTCTAAAAGTCAAGGGGCTTGTAATGTAGTATTTCATATGGATGGGCAGACTGCATAGGCTGTATGGTTTATCTGCCCTCATTTTTCTCTATTTCTGTTTCTAAAACCTATGTGTTTGAGGGAGTAGCTGAAAACCTTGATGTGGACAAATTTTGTTCACACACACAGGCTCTCCCTATATGAAATGCAATTTTTTCACCTGCCTGGGCCAACCCCTAACTACCTCCAACACTGTCCCATTCTGCTGCTGGCCAGATGGGTGGTTTGTCTTAGTCTGGCACATTTAGACCTAAAACCATCATTTCCACATGGACATAAATTTCCAAGTGCAAATGTTAGATTTACTACATGAAAATTGCAACTAAGGCTGCTAAAATACCCCCATAGCATATGAGGCACCCAATAGCTCAGATGTTAGAAGCCAGTACTTGCACTATCTGCATTTGAGCCAAATCCTCCAAATTAACTGCTCAACTCCCCCCCTCCCCCGACGACATAAGAAATACATCTCAGTATCAATCAGCTCCATCTTTAACAGAGCCTAAGATTACAGTGCAAAGGCAGCAGCTATACCTGCTGCTCCTTAAAATAAAACACACATCAAACTCAAAGGGAGATTTTCTTCTTTTGCATTATTGCTATATGGCTCCAATATTAGAGTAGAGTATCTTTCTTTGAGGCAAAAACTCAGTGACAGCTGCAGTACATCCACGCTACATGTGGGACCTTTGGTGTCTGCAAGCTTCAAAGGCCTTGCTGGTCTTAACCCTGTGATGCATATTTTTACCTCAGGAGGTGGGAATAGCAAGGTTCTTCAAGTGTGAGGACGCCTCAAAGGTCCTGTGTTTAGTGTGGCTTTTATTGCTGCTGAATTTTGGGAGAAATGGCAGCAGCACAGATGACAGCATGTTGGCTGGGGCAAGGTACTTCAGGCTGGAAGGTCGGGGGTTCAAATCCCAGTAGAGGACAGCAACCTTGGGCCGGAAGGACTGGGGTTTCTAGTCCCACAGGTGTTCCTTGTGGTCTTGGGCAAGCCACTTAACCCTCCATAGCCCATGTTCCCTGTAAAATAGTTATCTCCAAGTTATAATACCCTGTTCAATGTAATTTCAGTTTGTTCAATGTAAACCGCACTGATGCAGAATAGCGCGGTATATAAGAGAATGTAAGTAAAGTAAGTAAGTAAAAAGATGCTAAGCACCAGTGTGGAAGGGGAAGAATATGAGAGATACTTGAGTGAGGGGAGATACTAAAGACAGAGGCTTAATGAAGAAGGGGAAGGGAGACAAAGATGCTGGGCATGGGGGGGGGCAGTGTAGAAAATTAGATGGATAGGATATGTTGGACATGGAGGGTATACAGAGGGAGAGCGAGATGCTCAATACAGGGGAAGATGTTTAACATTAGGTGGGGATAGAGGGAAGAGAAACAGAAGGGAGAAACTAAGCATGAGTGAAAGAGGGGAGATGCTGGGGGAGGTATTGCTGGACTTAGGAGCATATATGGACAGAGAGAGGAGATGCTGCACATGGCTGGGGGGAAATAGAGAAGAAAGGGCAATGACAGACATAGGGGGATAAAATGGGGAGGATGCACTGGATGGGGAGAAAGGTAGGAGGATGTTGAATGCAGTCAACCTGGACGGGGGAGGAGAGAAGGGGGATAGATGCTAAACGGAGGAGCATTTGAACAGACTACGGCAACGTCCTAATCTTTTTGAAGACGGGGGACAGGATGACAGCACTACTACTTCGATAGCAACTTTTAAAGCATTACGGAAGAGGATGGTGCGTGCACAATTGCATGGGGCGGGCATGACACAATATCTAAAGACTAGAATTATTCCGCGTGGCTTACGTATGACAAGAGCACCAAAAATGTATAAATGGGACCTTGATTTTGTAGCTAAATGGAACATGATTTCCAATAAGTGTAGTTTCGATCTTATTGCCCTCATTTTAGAACGTACGATCCAAGAGGAAGAGGCTTTACAGAAGCAAATAGAGGAAGCTAAAATCCCTTTAAAGGAGTCCTTGGGGGAAGACCCATTTAAATTTAAAATGGAAGAAATTGATCGTCAAATAAAGAGCTTTTTTGAATATCTTAAGTCCTTGAAATTGAAAAAGTTTCATCGAGATAAAGGCGATTATGATATTGGGCATGTTTACTATTGGATGTACGAGAAGGAGACTCAACCACAGAAACGGGTTTCGTTTGAGACTTCTTCGGACGATACTGATGATAGTTCGTCTTCTACTGAGAGGCGGCAGCGAGTGCAGGATCATCAACGGTAATTTTCAGGATTTTCGGGGGGGCCGTGGACGCCGTCCCCGGAGAACTTATCAAGAGGTCGACTGGGAACCCCCCAACACTCGGTCCCGCTCGCGACAGGATCGACCTCCTTAGTAGTTAATTTGACTGGACGTGAGTTGCCTGCGTCTCATGAAAGCCTTCTTAATTATGGTTTGTCCTTTGTGCCAACAGTTAAATATGACCCTTTTTCTATGAGGATTTGTCTTTATCGTTTTTTTCATAAATTACGCGTTATGCAGTTTTTTCAGGACCGTCCAAGTGAGGTAGATGACTCATTGGTTAGACCTGAGTCGCGTTGGTTACCTCCGGAGGCTGGGATGGATTCGACTATTTCCACTTTTCAAGCTCTTGTTCTACGAGATGTTGAGATTTTGGAGTGGACTCCTTTAAAACATTATTCTAATTTGGATAAAAACCATTGGCGTGCTCTTGGGGAGTTGTCTGCCGATCCTAAGTTGGTGGTTCGGAAAGCAGATAAAGGGCGTGCATTGGTATTGATGGATTCGGCGAATTATGTGCGACAATTACAGGCTCATATCCAGGATACTTCGGTATATAGATTGCTGGATACTGATCCTCTTGTTGAATTGAAAACTTCCATTCGTTCTTTGGTTGACGAGGCATATCAACAGGGTTGGATCACTTTAAAGGAGAAAAGATTTCTGATGGTATCACGTCCACAGGTTCCTACGTTGTACATGGTGCCAAAAATCCATAAGTCTTTGCTTTCACCCCCGGGAAGACCGATTGTTTCCTGTCGAAATTCAGTCCTTGAGCCTCTTTCTATTTTTTGTGATCTTTTTCTTAAACAAGAGGCTGCTGCGGTTCCGTCTTTCTTGAGAGATTCCACACATTTTTTGCAATCTGTTTTTGATCTTCGAATGCCATTAGGAGCTTTCTTAGTAACATTAGATGTTATATCACTATATACAAATATTGATCAGCATGAGGCTTTATTACTGTTGGGGAAAGCTTTTCAGTTTATTCCAGCACGGTTTCCAAAATCTTTCCTATTAGCGTTGGCTCACCTGGTATTAACTAGGAATTATTTTTTGGTTGAAGGGCAATTTTATCAACAGATAAGTGGCATAGCCATGGGGGCTACCCTAGCACCATCTGTAGCCACTTTGTATATGGGGGAAATGGAGGAACAGTTAATAAAACCATCTCGGCTATATCAACATGTGGTGTTCTGGAAAAGATTCCTGGATGATGTCTTTTTTGTATGGACTTCGGATTTGCCTATGCTTCATGAATTTGTGGCTTGGTTAAACCAATTAAAACCTAACATCAAGTTTACCGCACACATTGCCACTGCTAGAATAGAATTTCTTGATATGTGGATATGCATACAGGGGGACCGCTTGGTATCTTCGATGTATCGTAAGCCTGTTCAGCGCAATAGTTTATTACACTACCGTAGTTGTCATCCCGGCCCCTTAAAAAATGGTTTACCATTTGGGCAATTTTTGTGCCTCCGTCGATTATGCCATTCAATTTGTGATTTTAAAACACATGCTTCCGAGTTACGAAAACATCTTGCGGATCGGGGGTATCCGCCTCAGGTGATTACCCGTTCTTATAGGAGGGCACTTTATGTCCATCATGAATGGCTGTTGGACCCTCATTATTCAGCTGAAGAGTCCTTGTCTACTGATGCTGTGGTGGGGGTGTTACCATTTACCACATGTAGTTCTGCTATAGTACAGATTTTGCGGACCCATTGGTCTATGTTAAGTTTGCATACCTGCTTTGATAAGCCCTTACGGGTGGCGTTCTCAAGAGGTCCCAACTTAAGTAATAAATTGGTACAGACTGCATTACCCTTGGATAGACCAATACCAGCAGGTTATGATGGAGGACACTATCCCTGTAATAACTGTATGTATTGCGAAAAGACCCTTTCGGGAGAACGTTGGCAACATCTCGCTACTCATAAGGAATTTATTCGTCGTTGGAAGACTACCTGTTCTACATCTTATGTAGTATATTTTTTGATTTGTCCTTGTCGGTTTTTGTATGTGGGGCGTACAATACGGACTATGAAACATCGCTTGGCAGAACATGCTTCACGGATTCGAAATCGGGTACTATCAGCCCCGATTGTGGAGCATTGTATTTCCACACTACACAGCTTTGATATGTTTGAATGGACTGTTATTGATCACGTCCCCCATGATCCACGGGGGGGTGATCGAGAGTTGCGTTTGCAACGTCTGGAGCAGCGGTGGATATTTACATTAAAATCTGTTCAACCTTATGGGTTAAACCGTGAAATTGAGTGGACTACGATCCTTTGAAGTGCTGGTGACGTCAGTCTCCGTTCTTTAAACTTTTAACCAATAGCAGAGGGGATACCTCTATCAGTGGGGTGTTTCTCCTCTGATTGGTTCACTCCTTCTTTAAAAATCAGGTGCCATTTTTTAGCCATTTGTAAAAGGTGATCCCAAGCCGTGAGGACGGCGTTTTTGTTGCCAGAAAGAGAAGTGTTTTGCACTTGATACAGGAGTCTATCCGAAACGTGCACGTCGTGCAGCTTCATGTATGGCGACTACCCTTTTGGGCTTGAACATGATTTTCTATGGGAATGGATAAGATAAGTGACTGAGCAATATATTTGTTTTTTGGGGTGAAAAAATAATAAAAAGGAGGTTACCGTCTGGAGGGGGTTGGTGTGCAATCCCAGCCCTCCCTCGGTTGGCTCCGACAAGTGTAAAAAGTTTTACTGTGGGATTTGGTTGATTTCAGTGGATGCTGTTTTTTGTTGAGTTTAAACATGAGGAAGGGGCAGAGAAAAGGGGGATAGTTAAAGACTGGGAGATAAGAGGCTGGGAAAGGAGAGAGAGAAGGGCTGTGTTAAGAGCAGAAAAGTGGTTGCTAGATGCAGTAAAGAGTGAAATTGAGCACTGGAAGTTAAGGAGGAGGAGTGAAATCCGAGTTGATAGATAAGAATAAATGGAAAAATGCTATAAAGGAAGAGATTAGTGTTATAGATGGAAGGCAGTGAAAAAGATAGTAATGGAGAGAAGTTGACTGGAGATCCTAGAAAGTGAGTTAAAACAGAAAAAAAAAAGCAGAAACTGATAGCAACATACCCTCTTCTTCCACCGCCATCTCCAGACTTTGATCCTTTCACCTTGCTGCTCTCTATGCCTGGAAAAGCCGAGTCTGCACATCAGGCTTCATCTCTGCCCCTTTTCAAATCCATGCTTAAAACTCACCTTTAAGGCAGCTTTTGAATCCTGATCCCTTGCTCCTCTTTATTTCCTTACCTTTCCCTAGTTGTAGTCAACTGTTGTACTGTCTAAGGGTACATCTTGATTAGATTGTAAGTTCTGACAAGCAGAGACTGTCCTTTTCTACATGTATCTGTACAGTGCTGCATACACCTTGTAGCACTATATAAATTATTAGAGAATAAAATGGACAGACAAAAAAGGTATTTAAAAGGAACTTTATTTTCAGTTTAGTGACTGGAATGTGTCAATCTTTGTAAGTGCCATTGAGTTAGTGTAGACTCATGGTGACCCTCTGGATAGCTGTCCTAAACTACATTTGGTCTTCAGTTGGCAAATTGTTGATAGAATGGCATCCATAGCTGCTGTGATTCTATCCATCTATCCATCATATTGATGGCCTTCCTCTTGTGTCGACCTTCAATCTTGACAAGCATGATATCTTTCTCAAATGATCTCTCCTCACATGATGTGTCCAAAGTCAAAATCTTGTCCATGTGAGCAGCAGTCATCACGCGTGTGGTTTGAGATAACAGCCAAGGTAGAATCCAATCACAGCAAGCTCAAAGTCCCAGATTTCAAACACACTGACTTCAGTAAAATGGCCAAGTACCTGAAGGAGGAGTTGGCAGGGTGAGAGGAGATAAGGGAAGTGGAATTGCAATGGGCTACACTAAAGGAGGCAATAAAAGGGGCAACAGATATGTATGTAAGGAAAGTAAAGAAAAACAAGAGGAAAAGGAAACTTATTTGGTTCTCCAAAGTGGCTGCACAAATAAAGGCCAAAAAAAAAAAAAGATAGCTTTTGCAAAATTCAGAAGCTCGCAAAGAGAGGAACACAGAAAAGAATACAGGATCAAATTAAAAGAGACAAAAAGAGAAATAAGGATAGCAAAACCAAAGGCAGAAGAAAAGATGGCTAAATATGTGAAGTGTCGCGACAAGACTTTTCAGGTATATTTGGGAGGAGGAAAATCAGAGGTGGAATTGCAGGACTCAAAAGTGCTGATAATGGATTTGTGGAACGTGACATTGAAAAAGCAAAAATGCTAAACAAATACTTCTGCTCTGTTTTTACAAGAGAAAATCCTGGAGAAGGACCACATGTGATTGACAAATGTACAAATGGGAATGGAGTAGATACCACACCATTTACAGAAGATGTGTTAGAGCAGATTGCAAAACTGAAAGTGGCTAAGGCCATGGGACCGGATGGGATACATCCCAGGATACTGCAAAAGCTCTGAGGTTCTTGCAGGGCCTTTAAAGGATGTTTAATAGATCCTTGGAGACAGGAGAAGTTCTGCAGGACTGGAGAAGGGCTGATGTGGTACCTCTTCATAAAAGTGGCAGTAGGGAAGAGGTGACAAACTACAGGACAGTAAGCCTTACCTCGGAAGCAGGAAAAGTAATGGAGACACTCCTGAAAGAGCGAATAGTGGACTTTCTCAAAACCAACAGGTTGCATGATCCGAGGCAACATGGTTTTACCAAAGGACGATCTTGCCAAACAAATTTGATTGAGTTCTTTGACTGGGTGACCAGATTACTAGATCAAGGGCATGCGATGGATGTGATCTAACTAGATTTCAGTAAAGCCTTTGATACTGTTCCTCACAGGAGGCTTATCAATAAACTCAACAGCTTGAGGATGGGTCACAAGGTGGTGAACTGAATCAGAAATTGGTTGACTGACAGACAAAAGAAAGTGACAGTAAATGGAACTCACTCGGATGAAAGGATGCTGATTAGAGGTGTGCCCCAGGGTATGATCCTGGGACCGGTACTGTTCAATGTATTTGTGAGTGATATTGCTGAAGGACTGAATGGAAAAGTCTGTCTTTTTGCAGATGCCACGAAAATTTGCAATAGAGTGGACTCCCCTGAGAGAGTGGATAACATGAGAAAAGATCTACAAAAGCTGGAAGAATGGTCTATTGCTTGGTAGTTAAGATTTAAAGTGCAGACTTGCACTGTCATGCACTTGGGAAGCAGAAATCCAAGGGAATTGAATGCAATAGTGGGTGAGAGGTTGGTGTGCATGGACCAGGAGAAGGACCTCTGAGTGATTGTTTGAGGATCTCAAGGTGGTGAAAACAGTGTGACAAGGCAATGGCAAAAGCCGGAGGGATGCTGGGTTGCATACAGAGAGGAATTACCAGCAGAGGGGAAGGGGTATTATGCTGATTTTTAATCCATCTAGGTAGCAGCACTGAAGAAAGGATTGTGCGGTAATTGTGCTGTTTAGTCTAGGCCTGCTATTTGACAGGTCTGTACTAAGGAAGTGATTCTATAAGGGAGTCACAGAAAGATCCACAGCCCCTATTTTCCCAGATTTGCGTGCGTGCATGGGCACGTCTGTGCGTGCTTTGGCCAGGCAAGATTCTAAGTGCCCTCTGTACTTGGGGTATGCATGGGGATATGGCATAGGTGGAGCACTGGCAGGACCTTTGATGTATATGTGCTATAAGATACCATGTACTTACACATGTCCCTGTGCTGATCCAGAGGCTGCCAGCTACATCTGCTCTAGGAAGCATAACTGACATATCTAGTGTCTAGCATGTCAGTATGCAGCTATTTTATGACGTGAGACACAAGTGTATCTCACTTTATAAATTAAGAAACAGAAACATGATGGCAGAAAAAGACCACATGGCCTATCTAGTCTGCCCTTCCATATTAACCATTACAACAATCCCCTTTTTTCCTTTAGAGATCCTGTGTTTGTCCCATGCCTTTTTGAATTCAGATACTGTCCTCATCTCTACCACCTCCACTGGGAGACTATTCCACACATCTACTACTCTTTCCATAAAAAAATATTTCCGCATATTACTCCTTAGTCAATCCCCTGTCACTCTCATCCAATGTCCCCTCATAGCAGAGCTTGCTTTCAATCGAAAGAGGCTCTCCTCTTGTGCACCTCTAAAGGCCATCGACACATGTCAGCTACATGGAGGAGTTACATGTATAAAGGCGCATCCTATGAGATAGATGTGGAGATCAGAATTGAGATGTCGAGGTCACCACGTTTACAATTGTGCCAATATTTCTGAAACTGCTTGCTAAAAGGAGGAGCCATTTCTAAAATATGAATGAGATGTGGGGTAGCATTTCCACAGGCAGCAAGAGCAATTTCACAAAATGTACATGTGCGGGGGGGAGGGGGAACAAAAACAGTGGAGAAAACCCAGCAACTTACATTTGTAAGTACCGGCATTTCACAACATACATGTGCAGTTCAGCCATTTTGCAAACCTCAGCATTCAGGTGCTCTTAACTACAGGGAATTCTCTTGATCACATTTCAAATTTGGATGGGGATAAAAAGAATTGGGGGGATATCCCTTAATCCCTCTTGAAAACTCATCTCTTGCTGCTTTTGGATCTGGACTTACCTGATCTCCTTGTTTCTTTACCTCTTCCCCTTGTTTTATCCCTGTCTATACTGTGTTGTCGGTCTTGACTAGATTGTAAGCTCTGATGAGCAGGGACTGGTCTCTTACATGTCTGTGCAGCGCTCTGTATGACTTGTAGTGCTATACAAATGCTCAGTAGTAGGAGGAATGGTCAAAAGGAGTACTATATGAAATGGGCAATACATGTGTAGATTTTGGTTGTGCCGACATGCCCCATGCAATTTTGCTGTGCTATAAACAACCAGTTGTAAATTGGACCCTTTCTGAAAAGGCCGTTTACACATGGATGCCATGTGGGCATGTATATGCCCAATTATACCTGTATAAATAGCAAATAAGGCTTCTAAAATAATGCCTGAATATTGTAACTATCCAGATATTTTGGCCTCTCCTCACTCCACCCCTAACCAGGTCTACAAACAGATGGATAATATCTGATCACTGAGCAATTAACAAGCCAGTATTATCCATATATTTTTTGAACCCACATGGATAGGCTAATTATGCATTTGCCCAAAAATGCATAATTGCCTGAATTTGGTCTGACAGAATAAAATTCACTCAGATGGAATATTTCCAAAAATGCCAATACAACTCCAACAACATACATAATTCTTCCAATTCTGGTGTCACATCAGTGACAAAATTCCAAATGGACCCTCAAAAGCTTATAGCATACAGCATCAGCAGCAAGTCCCAAGAACTCAATTGCACCATCAATGAATAGTCAGCACTACAAATATTTTAGAGCACCAGTACACCCACAGTTGGGAAATGAGAACAATCCAAACTACTGTGGATTCCTATACAGGATCCCTCAACTTGGTTACACAGAAAACAGACGATCACTTAATAATGAAAGAGGGCCCAATATTCAAAAGGTAGCACCTACTACCTGGATAGGTGCCAGTGAGGGATTTTCAACAGCACTTTCTGGAACTGCCACTGAATATCTCTTTTGACCCCCTGTGACTGTGATCCCTGCAGTTCCCAGCATCATGCAGTTAGCAGTGACACTCAGTCTGCTAACCAGATAAAAAAAAAACCTTATAAGGTTAGACCATGATGAAGACGGGCCTAATTTTATGCAGTTTGCTATCTGTTTAGCAGTGCCAGTCAACAGCAAAAGAGCAGGGAGCTTTATTAAGCCCATCACAGCCATATTTCAGTCTGCCTACATTGGAGCAAATTACAGTTGTGGTCAACATTGGCACCCTTGCATTTTAGGTATGTTATTTATTTATTTAGCTGTATTTATATACCGCTTTTCACCGGGTCAAAGTGGTCAATTGGGAGATACATTTAACACGAGGGGATATGACACACATACGCTAATACTTACAGGGAACATGGGCAATGGAGGGTTAAGTGGCTTGCCCAAGACCACAAGGAGTACCTATAGGACTAGAAATCCCAGTCCCTCCGGCCTGAGATTGCTGTCCCCAGATGGGACTTGAACCCCCGGCCCTCTGGCCTGAAGTATGTTATGTACAATATCTTGAGAAATAATTGGAAAGAGTCCAACTGTATGTCATCATAGTATTTTAATAGTATGCTCAAAAGGTATATAACAAAAAAAGAAAGATATCTAGATGTCTGTGCAACTTAGACAGTAATTTCTGAGAAAAAAAAAATTATGACCTGGACAGGATTAATGGCCCTCTCCACTAATATTTGGTTACACAACCCTTGGCAGTGATGACAGCCTCCAAACATTTCTTGTAGCCATCTATAAGATTTGTACATCATGCTGGTAGTTTCTCCCACTCTTCAACTGAGATTTGTTCCAGCTCATGAATGTTTACAGGATTCCTTTTACCAATGTTAAATTAAAGATATAAATGACTGTGTATGTGTGTGTCTTACAGCTAATCCTGGGAAGGGATGTTGGGTTGGTTATAGATTCATGGAGGGAGTGCAAGGGGGGGGGGATTGAGGGGGAGGAGGATTGAGGAGGAAGGCAGATATATGTGTGGAGGGTTGTGGAGTGGGGGGCGGGGTTAGAGGAGGTCCCAATCCACACCCTCCCTACCACGCTATGGGCTCTCCCAGTACTTCCTCTATGTTCTATCCCTCCTTCCAAATCCACCTCACCCATTCTTGTCACTCCCCACTCTGTCCTCCATGATGTCACACCATCTTTACTTCTGCTCTCTTCTCTCTGCCACTTGCTCCTTCCATCTCCCCATCCCCTTATCCTCTGCTCTTATCTTCACCACCTCTGTACTGCTGCCAGCAAGGCAAGCCATGCAATCAGCAGGTGGAGGAGTGTTATTGGGGCAGATGGAATCTGTGGAAGAGCTGACACTCTTCAGCTAGATCTGCATATATCTACCAGTCACGTTTCTTTCTACACCGTAGCCGATGACGTGCCGAGATCCCCGCTAGCCATACTGCTTTCTTTCTCCAATGGTAGCACTTGCGTTTGTTTTCTTCATGTACTGCCCACTACTCCTGCTTAAGACAACTGTCAAATGGATGGCTGGATTGATAAAACTGACAATACAAGTACCTATTTGTTTTATAAGCAGGCTAAACATATCTAAGCCTTTCTGATATGGGGGAGATTGAATGACAAAGGTTCAGACACCACTGGGGAAATGAACACTTTCAGACCACCAGAATGTATCAAATCATTTACAATCCTATGTGTTTAGCTCAATCTCTAAAATCATGTTATGGTATTTCAGAGCAGGAAAGGCCCGACAAGCAGTTGTGTACTAGAAAGAAATGGGAACTGAGAAAAAAATTGGACAGAAAGGATTCATCAGTAGGTAATACAAAAAAAAACGAAATTAGAAAAACAGATGAGGAGAATTGTTGAAAGCACTAGACAAAGAGGGTCATTTAATAACCTAATGTATGCACACTCTTCCCTGTGCAAAAGCTGGTGAATTTTTCAAGAGAAAGTATCTACATTTTCCACATTTTTAAAAGTTATCCCGGGGAATTTGTACACAGATGTAGCAAGTCCTCCATTTGGCAAGGCTGAGGTGACTAGAAAATAATGCTGGTGCCTGTGCTTGCTGCCGCTCTTCTCCCATGCATGGCACACTGTAAAGGGCCCCTGGGGATTTCACGATCTTTATGCACATCCAAGGTTGGGCACAGCAACTCAGAGAAAAAAGAAAAAAA
Source organism: Ichthyophis bannanicus (assembly GCA_033557465.1). NCBI lineage: Eukaryota > Metazoa > Chordata > Amphibia > Gymnophiona > Ichthyophiidae > Ichthyophis > Ichthyophis bannanicus. Next base: position 395,067,429 of record CM066035.1, read on the forward strand.
ATCCATAGGAGCTCAAAGGTAAAATGAATAAAAACTAGATAATGTGCACTCTACAGATTAATAAAATTGTACAAAACGAAGGCAATGAAATCAAATGTGTGGTCCATAAAAACAACGTCAAGTAATATTGTCCTAGGTTGCTCCCTTGCTCTGGCATCTTTCACCCAATGTGCTTGGCAGTAACGGTGATTAACTTGCTACAGCATAGTTGAGCTATTGGGGGTATCCAAGTTCATATCCTGGGTTTCCTCCTTCTCTCCATCCTTTTGCTGCAATGAGTTTCTGATGGGCTCCTTGGTCAGAACCCCTCTATCTCCTTTCCTCCAAAAATAGTGTGGTAGAATGAGACTTAGGAGGGTCCATCTCAACTGATGTTGGCGTCCTCACCAATGCCTTTCACTCCCTGTGAGTGTACACCTATCAGTCCTTTGTAGCTCTGTGACCCCTCCAAGCAGGATGCATCCAGGATTTGGATTCTACCTTCTGTTCTGTGTGGGTCTTCCACTTTTTCTCCAAACACTTCTAAGCTCTACTACTCAGTTCCTCTACTGCTTTCTAGTCGAGAATTGGAGGTTTGCTTAAACTCCTGAGTTCCTTTCCTTGTTCTTACCTTTACACATCAGAACTGCAACTAGAGCTTCTATCCTTGAGATCCCTCCTCCTTGATCCCCACTTTGAACAACTTGTGCTCCTCCCTCCTTCAGCTTAAGGTTTAAGGTTTATTTATTTGATAAAAACCGCCTTTCAAAACAATCAAGGCGGTGTACAATAATAAAATACATAAAAGGGTCATAAAAGCAAATAAAAAACAAGGTACGTAAAAACAATACATAAAAACTGTGGCCAAGGCCAGAAAAAGAAAGGAAAGATACATATTTGTATAAAGGACAGAAGAGTGAAAGCAGGGGAACACAGGACAAGATACAAAAGGCAAAAAGATACAATAGAAAAGGACTCATACAAATGGGGAGGGGACATTGAAGGCTATGGAGAATAGATGGGTTTTGAGATTTTGTTTAAAAACAGTAAACTGTGATTCCAGACGAAGGGAAGGAGGGAGGGAATTCCAGTGCGCGGGGCCAGCGAAGTAAAATGCGGAGAGGCGTGTGGATTGAAGGTGAGCGCGGGAAGGGGAGGGAAGAGCAAGACGATTGAGGTGGAACGAGCGGGGAGTGTACCGAGGGGAGTGAAAAGATAAAAGGTCAGACAAGTAAGACGGAGTACTAGTGTGATAAACCTTGTGAAGAAGGGTCAGTAATTTAAATTGTGAACGAAAAGAAACAGGCAACCAGTGAAGATTGAAGAGCAAAGGAGTAATGTGATCACGAAGAGCGGAGTGTGTAATAAGTCGTGCAGCAGTGTTCTGTATCCGTTGAAGCCTCACCACTTGGTTCTTCGGAAGGCCAAGAAACAGTGCATTGGAGAAGTCCACCCGTGACATGACTAAGGATAACACCAGTGTGGATAAAGCAGAAGCAGAAAGAAAGGGACGAATTGAACGAATTTGTCGGAGACAGAAGAAAGAAGTTTTGGTGATATGGGAAATATGAGAGCGAAAGGAAAGATCTGAGTCAAAGTGAACACCTAGATACCGAAATGTAGAAACCAACGGTACAGGGGAATTGGAAAAAGAAGGGGCCAAAGTGGGGGGGGTTCACCATAGGTAAACCATATAGCAAGAGTTTTAGTGAGATTAAGATGGAGACAGTTAGTGGTAAGCCAATTTGCAACAGAGGAGAGACAGGAATTCAGAGGGGTGAGGTCAGGACAGGAAGGGGAGGTGTGATGGAGTAAGAGGATATCATCTGCGTAGAAAAAAGCTGAAAGACCTGATTGTTGGATAAGAAGAGCTAGCGGAGCAAGAAAGAGATTGAAGAGAAGAGGGGTAAGAACGGAACCCTGTGGAACCCCACAAAGAAGGTGCTGTGGAGCGGAGGGGGAGAATGCAGGCGAGGAAGGGAGGACTGTGCAGGAACGAGAAGAGAGAAAGGAGTGAAACCAATGATGAACAGTGCTACAAAGACCAGCTTCCCGGAGCCGGTGAAGAAGAAGAGAGTGATCCACTAAATCAAATGCTGCTGAAAGATCTAAAGCAACCGCCACCGAAATGTCACCTCGATCGTGAGCTACATGAAGTGCGTTAGTGAAAGCCAGAAGAACGGTGTCAACACTGTGCCCAGAGCGAAAACCTGATTGACGGGGATGAAGAAAATTAATAGAATCAAGATGGTGGGAAAGTTGTGCAAAAACAAACTTCTCGAGGAGCTTAGATAGAAAAGGGAGATTAGAGACGGGACGATAATTAGATGAAAGAGAGGGGTCGAGGGAAGGATTTTTCAGAAGAGGACGAACTAATGCGTGCTTCCATGATTTAGGGAAAGTCCCAGTGGAAAGACTAGAATTAAACATGGTGAGGATGAAAGGAAGGACACCCAGGGAGGGAGTGAGGAGCCAAGAAGAAGGAATAGGATCAAGGGAACAAGAGGTCTTCCGAGAAGAGGAGATCAGATGGTGAAGTTCAGGTGTAGTGATGGGTGAAAAAGTGGCCCAAGAATGAGAGAGCTGAGAGACCGGCGGGGGTGAAGGAAGGGGAGGGGGGGAAGAGATAGGAGAAGGACAGGAGGGCAGTGAGTCTCTCAGGGCAGCAACCTTGGAGGTGAAAAAGAGGCTAGTTGGGAGGGAGAGGGAGAGGACTGGGTAGAAGGAATTGATGCGGGAGTGTGTAGAGAGATAAGGGAACGGAAAGTGGAATATAAGTGACGGGTTTGGTTGGGGGCCTTCAGGATGGCATTTGAAAAGAATTCCCGTTTGGCAGTGTGAAGTTTAGTGCGATAGAAGGAGTGATGGGTTTTAAATATGGACAGATTGGTGGGAGAAGGATCCTTACGCCAAAGTCGCTCGGCCCTTCGAAGATGTCTACGCAATAACCGTAGACCACTATGGAACCAGGGATGTGAGGGACGTCGACGGGAGTGACAAGGACGTAAAGGGGCTAAAAGGTCAAGTGTAGCAGAAAGAGAGGAGGACCAGAGAACAGCTTGAGAATTAGGTGAGAGGAGTGAAAAATCGTTGGGCAGAAGCTCAGAGGCAGGAGGAAACCGTTGTAAAGTGAGAGGGGTGAGGGCTCGGGAAAGACGCTTTGGGGAAGATGAAGAGGAAGAGACTGGAACTAGAGAAGAAGAAACCCCTAGAAAGGAGCAGGACAGAGTGAGATAGAAATGGTCCGTCCATGGAAGAGGTGTGGCAGTTAGAGCTGACAGAGTCAGGGAGGAAGAAGCAGGAGACAAGAACAAATCGAGGGTGTGACCAGCTTGATGGGTGGGAAAAGTGACATGCTGAGTGAAAGTTTGCCCCTCTTTCTCCAGTAGGAATCTGAGGAAAGCCCATTCACCAGACCTCCTCCCGCCTTGAATACATATTAAACACTAATAAATGCCCATTTTCATACCAGGGGTCCTCAGTGCAGTCCTTGTGGTTATCCTGAACACCTTACTGGCTAGGTTGTGTCCCAATGAACATGCATGAGAGAGATTTGCATGCACTGCCTCCATTGTATGCAAATCTCTCATGTATAGTCATTGTGCTTATCCTGAAAACCTGATTGGCTAGGTGTGACCGAAGACTGGGGTGAGAACTCCCGTTCCACATAAAGCACTCCCTTAACTCAAATAGTATTTACAAATATCCTCATATCTAGCTAGCTAAAAGAAAATTGTATATATTTCAGCATTTTATTGGACTGAGTTTTTAAACAAACATAGGGGTATGTTTACTAAAGTCCGGGAATTTGCGCGCCGCAAATCAGCGCACGGCAACGCGCCACTTAAACGGTGACAAACGCTCCTAAACGCCCCGCACAGGTGCGAGGAACCCCCGTGAATGTGCGCGACACACTAACGGGCCCCGCACAAATACGGGCCCGCAAATGTCCGAAAGAGGCGTGTAACGGCGAACGGAGGGCGGAGGAAGGTCCCCGAGGGGCGGAGAGACGGGGTCAATGGGCGGGTAAGGGGAGGGGAGAGGCTCCCCGCACATGAACGGGGCCGAATTTCCCATGAAAAAATAGCGCGAGTGAAACAGTCGCGCTAGAGGTCATATAAAGGCAAGAGAAACCATTTCCGTTAGCAATGTACAGCAAAACCAGGGAAACCTGCAAAACGTAAGCAGTGTGATACATGTGCACAGCAGAAAGGTGAAAGTAAAAATAGACAATGACCAGAAAATCAATAATAAAAATAGTAATGCAGCTTGTGAACAGTTACAGTAATGGGCAAATATAAAAAGCACACCCAGGACAGTCCCAGAAAAAAAGATATGAATGTAGTAAGGGCCATGGAGCTGAGACTCCCCCAAAAATAATTCCCAGCCCTGTGGCTGTCCTGGGTGTCTTCCAAATGGTTGCCCACCAATATCACTGTTGCCCAGCTTAAAAGTAAAGCCCCGGTATATGTGTCTATTTCTGGGGTTTAGCTGCATGTTTGTCACCAGACAAGGTGAATGAGGCCACAGTAAAAGACTGAAGAGCAAGCTGTGTGTCCCCATCCTGACAGGTGTCCTATCACCAGGTACTGCACTGCCTCTGCGGCCACAGTGTGGTGCAGCAGACAGAGCCAGCACCTCCAAAACAGGAGGGTCACAGGTTCAAATCCCAGCTGGGGCTCATGCCAGCCCAGTCCCAATATTTTAACCATCACCAAACAGAGATAGTAAAGACACCCCATTATTGCAGAGAGCATAAACATCTTGCAAACACCCATATTTTACCCTCCAGTGCACATGCACCTGAACAATGGGCATCACCCACAGCCGAGTTCCCCAAATGCAGTCCTGGAGTGGCTCAAACTAATCAGGCCATATGCGTTTGCTAAGATGAGGACATGCCAGCATGTTGGTGGAACAGTACAGAGGGTGGAGGGGGCAGGGGCTGTGAGCCACAGAAGACAGTGGCTTAGCCATGTGCAGTCTGGCACCGTCCACTGCTACAGACAGGCCGTGATGGATGTACAGACATGGACCTCCCAGGGAACCCAGTCAATCTGTGGCTACATGGTGGTGCAGTGCACACAGATAGTGTATGCAAGAACATAAGGTCACAGGTTCAAAGCTCAGCTGGGGCTATGGCCAATTCCACCCACATTTTTGTCCAACAACTAAACTGTGCTGGTAAGCACAAACCTGTAATGCAGAGGAGATAGGCATTGTCTATATGGCTATCATTTCCCATCCAAAGCACATACACCATTAACTGTGGCATCACTCAGATCAGAGTATCCGAAATGCAGACCTGGAGGACCACACACCATTCAGCATCCATGCTGCGGCTAATACTAATGATTGTGCTGCATATCTATGCACCACCCCCATGTTATGCAGATGTAGCACATGCATATCCATGAGGGACATCCTAAAACCAGAACAGTGTCTGACACACCATGACCTGATGTGTGTAACCCATATGAAAGGCATCAACCAACAGGCCATGACACACCCATACCCACAGGCCCCATTGGACAATGCATCCTGGAGAGGCAGGACAGTGGGCCCTGCCTGTAATCCCCAAAAGTAGCAGATGTGTACCTTAGCAATGCCACCCCACACCTATGTACATGGCACACAGCTATCCAAGGTCCCATGTGAAAATATGTTCATAATGATTCAAATGCTCAGTACATGTGTCCCATTGAGCACCACCATAACAATCATTCAGATGTGTGTGTTGTGTGCAGCAGGTCTTGTGTCTGATAGTGCGTACCGCCCTGGGGAGTGACCCCCAACAGTCTATGCCTAACATATCCATGCCTGTAGTGTCACCAGGACTGGTGTGTTGGCCAGAGCTGTCAAACCTCTCGATTGTAGCACAAGAGAGGACCAACCTGGGTAATGGTCACAGCAATGTGAAACATCATCAGACACACCCAAGAAAGGCAGGGCCAAAATATATGAATGTTGGAAGGGTCACCAGCCCCTGCGGCATAAATGTTGAATGATCACACATTGATGTAGGATAGAGCAGGTTTCCCCACAGCAATGGACAGGTCCCCTATGGCATGCACATGTTGCACAACAGCATGTGTGAGTTGGGGGGAATGTGCAGTAGAGGTAGTTGCCGACATGCACACTGTATGGTTTAAAACTGTGCGCCCCCAGCACCAGTAGCAGAAGGGCCTGTAGCATGTTGGGAGAACTTTACTGGTATCTGAGGGGGCCAGTGGCAGGTGGCCAGAGAAGATGGAGGCTGAGCCAATGCCATGTGGGTGCACCGGACCACAACAGAAAGGCCCGCTATGACAAACAGACATGCCATCTCCAGGGTCCACATTCACTCTGTGACTGCAGTGTGGTGCAGGGGACACAGCCAGTGTGCTGGGGAGCCAAAGATTACCAGTTCAACTCCCAGCTGGGGCCAGCAGCAACACTGTGCACATATTTTACCCACCAGTAAAACGTGAGAGGAAATCAAAACATGTCTTGCAGATAACAACCAATATGTGTAGAGCACCCAACCTTTTTTCGGTGACCTCACAACCTTTTTCTTTTTGTCGGAGCTAGCCGTAGGAAGGTCGGAAGAGAAACCGACCCACACCAAGCGAGTAGCTACTTTTATTATTATAGGTTCTTCACCAAAATAAAGTTAAAGGTCATTTAACCATAAAATAGTAAAAAGACTTATCTCAGTACAGAAATGCCAGTTATGAGAGATACACGATGCGCACGTTTCGGGCACTCTAGCCCTGTTTCAAGTGCAATAACTAGGATTCCTCAATCCTCAAATACCATCCTCTGAACGCCGCCAATGCAGCTAAGGTCATTATTACAATGGCTGATGAATCACTTTTAAAATAAAAGAACCGACCAATCAGTATCGGGAAAACCCCCACATGATGGGGAACCCCTGATCTGATTGGTTTTCAAAAGTTATGACGACATCATCATCTTATGCTCTTCAAAACACCTGGTATCATCCTTCCGAAATAGGGATATATCATTATTATGTCATTCCCGATGGTCACATAGAATTGTAACTTAAATAAGACTCTGCCAGTCTATTTCCCTGTTCAAACCTCCTGGCTCCATTGTTTCAAGACGAAAATGCCATCGTTGTTCTATGTATTGCAGACGTTCTTCCTGCTGTCCTCCCCGAGGATTAGCTGGCACATGATCAATAATAGACCATTGAAGCTGGTCAATAGTATGAGAATATTCTATACAATGAGAGACCATGGGTGCAGAAAGTACCGCACATCATGTGGGGGTTTTCCCGATACTGATTGGTCGTTTCTTTTATTTTAAAAGTGATTAATCAGCCATTGTAATAATGACCTTAGCTGCATTGACGGCGTTCAGAGGATGGTATTTGAAGATTGAGGAATCCTAGTTATTGCACCTGAAACAGGGCTAGAGTGCCCGAAACGTGCGCGTCGTGTATCTCTCATAACTGGCATTTCTGGACTGAGATAAGTCTTTTTACTATTTTATGGTTAAATGAACTTGAACTTTATTTTGGTGAAGAACCTATAATAATAAAAGTAGCTACTTGCTTGGTGTGGGTCGGTTTCTCTTCCGACCTTCCTACGGCTAGCTCCGACAAAAAGAAAAAAGTTTGTGCGGTCACCGAAAAAAGGTTGGGTGCTCTACACATATTGGTTATTGATTTGCCCTGACTAGAAGGTGTTTTTGTTTGTCTTACAGATAACAACAGCATGTTCAGAGGACCTCTATTATACCATAAGGATCACTTACCCCTCAAATATGTACAACACCTACAGCAGAGTCCACACAATGCATCACTGGAGGGCCACATGTCAGTCAGCTGTGATGCTGTACCCAATATAGGCCCATGTCAGCATGGTGGCGGATGCCAACTGCTGGCAGAGGGGGCAGAGGCTGCTGCCCCACAGCAGATCCTGGCCTAGCCACCCTCATGTGGCTGCAGTACAATCCAACAGACAGGCCCTGTGTGACAAACAGCCATGGACTCCCCTGGGAATGTACTGTTGCTGTGCTAAGACGGTGGTGCAGTACATGTAGCAAGTGCCTCCAAGCACAGAAGGCCCCAGGTTCAATTCCCGGCTGGGGCACCTGCCATCACAGTCCCAATGTTTTACCCATTCGCGAAACCTTAAAGTAAAGAATGGAACTCCCGTGCTGAGAACATAAGTGTTGGTCACGATACCATAGTTTGCTATAAATACCACACACCACATAAACATATGCCTCACCCACAGCAGAGTCCCCCATATGCAGCCATGGAGGCTCACACATCAATCAGGTTGTCTGATGTCTGCACGAAAGATGTGTGTGATGCAGGTGAGTTGAACACCACCATGGTATGCAGCTGTATCACAGGCATATTAATCACAGATAGCATGAAAGCCCAACAGGTGTTTGATTCACATTGACTGTAGTTGTGCAAACCTCCCTAGAGCAGTGGGCAACAGGGGCAGAAACAGTTGCACCTGCAGGCACCAGTATTGGAAGACCGATGAAGTGGCAGGATGTAGGGCCCTGTGTGGCGTTCAGAAAACTAGCATGTGCATACATCAACAATCCCACACTACACATTTGGAGATGTCACACATATATCCAAAGCAATATATGATCACTGACCGATAAAAATGCTCATGCTACGCACAAGCAGAACAGCGAGCTGTCACAAACCAACGTCTCTGATGTATGTGCAATGTGTGTCAGGTCAGATCTCCTTCAGAGAGTAGCACCCTCGGAAATTACTCCAAAAGTACATCCCAACGTTGCCATGCCCACACTGTGCTCATCACTGTTATGTTGGCCATGGCTCCCAAATAACACCACATCTGTTCAATGTTGTCCTAGGTGTGGGGAGTGTGTGTCTGTCTATCCAGTGTGTGGTGGCTGTCAACACCTCCCACAGACCACACTAATAGCACCGTTGCCATTATTGGCCTGCCAATGTGCATAATGAGGAGCAAAGTACTGTGGGTACACAACAAACAGGGTGGCTGGAGCAGGATGCAGCTACACAGGGCAAATGTGCATGCCTAGGACCATGCTGTGCCTTGGCATCACCCCCACAGACATGGTGTCCATAGCATGCCTTGTGTGGAGGTCACTCTCCCCCTGAACGATCAGTGACCATGGCATGGCTAGGTCCCGACATAGTGCCATATAATAGTTCTCTCATGTGATATATATGGGTGCTGTGTATATGTGAGGCCCAATCACTGAGGTAATTGTGCGGTGGGTGTGCTGACATCCCAGTTATGGGTGCACACAGTCTCCCTGGTAGCATGCACCATGGACTGGCCAGTGGCCTGTCTGCAGTTTGCATGTGTCTGGCTAGAACACCGTGCAGGGTCAGTAGCTGGGCACAGAATGTGCCTGCTGCTGGAAAATGTCAGATGGTGTTGGTGAGCTTAGGCTCTCAGGCCATACTGTCTGTCTGCCGCACCCTGAAATATGGATGCGTCCATAATAGCAGTGAGTGACCTGTAGGTTTTCTGTACCACAGCTGGACCCAGTCTGCTGATGGTGGCAGCTACACCCACCATAGCTGGGATGTAGAATGTGGATATGTTTTGTTTGGGGAAACTGTGTTGCACAGGGAAGGTTTGGTGGTCAGACATACCCGGCCTATAGGTCCTGTAACCTCCTCTCCCCCACCCCCCCTGCAAATATATCATGAAGGGCAGGCCACCCACACAGGATATGCCCCCTTCGGGAACATTGTAGCTCACAAGGCCCAGCTGGGTCTTGGAGACAGAAATGGTCAGATGTGCCAAACTATCAGACATTGGCAAACAAATTGATATGATGTATAGGCCATCTCAGCCAGGATAGGTGCTGTGTGTCTCACCTCACCCTCAGGGTGAGCAACAGACACACACACTGGGATGGTCAGTACCCACTCTGCACAAGAAACACAGAAGGTCAATGTCCAACACGAGGCCGAGGTGCTGTGGGGTTGCACACCCTATCACTGGACCATCACTAGACTGCTGCTTTGCATGTGCAGTGCATCATGGGTGCGACTGGATAGACTACACCCTGGTAACTGCAGCACAAAGTCTGCAGAGGTTATATTCTAGCCAGACAGACCTCACATCACAGCCACAGAGCTGTAGTCCCCTGGTGACTGCAATGCCTCTGAAGTGAAAGGTTGTTGGTTCAAATCCAAAGTGTGTGTGTATAAGCAAAGTGATTTATATATTGTCCTTGGCCCCTATACGCCGCCAGTCAGCAGCAGTGCAGGTCTGAATCTATATAATTATGCATGTCCTCTATACTGCTTTTTCCAAAGATCAAAGGCGGTGTACACTTAACATATAATGAACATGGTTTTACATGGAACAGCGCCTACATTGCATAAAAATAACATACATTGAAGATGACATTGTAACATATAGCAAACATTTTGAAGGTTCATGGGGACTGTCAAGCCTGGAATGTGTGTAATGTCCTGTAGTACTGGCAATTCCGAAACCATCACAGTGCATTAACCCAAGTCCACCCTATACGGTTGTGTAAGGAGCACATGATGCAGACAGCACTGTGAGGATCACAGAGATTCCAGCACTATTTCACAGTCAGGGACCTGTCACTGGCTGCACTCACCAAGAACCACACTGTGGATGGAAACATGCAACCTCTGGCTCCACAGGTATCAAGGTTAGGTGTGGGCCACAGCTCGATTGCTAAGAACACATGCCTGTCTGGTGAAAGAGGCAGGCATGCAGACAGTGTGCAATGGTCACCAGGGGTGCGCTGTTCCATTGGTGAGAATGGTGTACTGCACATGATGTACGTAGCAGTGTGAGGGTCTTGCCAATAGCAGCACCTCTGTAATGTGGAAACCGGTCTGGGGCAGGTAACAATGTTGCAATGTATGAAGATATATGTCTGGTGCAGCACAGATGTACATGAAAAAAACCATGGCTACTGTTGCACTCAAGTATGAGAATGTGTGATGCCTGAGACAGGCAGTCCTGAGCTCAACTGGAAGATGTAACCCATGACGGCTGGTTAAGCAGTCCATGTATCAACCATTGAGCTATTTTGCAAAAACCAGGACTGTATGCCGTCACACATACCAAAGGATAATGTGCAGTGTGGTGACATGGGGACCCACATAGTCCTGTAATGTCCAACACGCAACCTACTTTGCGTGTGCAATGCTCATATATGAATCACCCCCCCAACCCCGATGGCAAACACCACAAAATGTCTGTCCAGACATGGAGATACACCACACAACATATTGCACTGGCACACACAACCCCCTATCACCAGGTTGAGTGACACCTGATGCTGATGGTTTGTCTGCACCCATAACTAGTAGTGTCTGAGCACTACCTGCTATGTGACACACATAGCACACCTCATCTGACAATGCATCAGCAATCAGTTGCTATGTGTCCAGAGGTTCAATACCACACTGTGTGGACAAGGGTAAACCATAATAATAATTGTTTGTCAAAGTGACATTAGAGACACCCCAGTAACTATGTAATTAGGCACAGAACAGTAAACATATTTTGAGCACAACCATTACTAATCAATATGAATGGTGCGTGTAGATAGTATTTGCAATTTGCAGACGCACAGCCATGCGGAGCGCAAGGGCGTGCAGAGATCTGACGCGCAGCCATGCGAAACGCACGTGCGCGATACGTCACGCGCAATTCCGGAAGTTGCGCCGGGAGCGTCCGCGCGTCACCACGCCCAGAAACAAACATGGCGTCCCGAACCAGGAAGCCGGCTTTTAGCCACAGAGAGCTGTGCCACCTGGGCTCCCTGATAGCCCAAAAGCAGCACAGGCTGTTCCCAGGGCCCTCCAGGAAAAAGAACATGGGGAGGGTCCTGAGGGCCTGGGAGAGGGTGACCAGGCGTTTTAACAGGCAGGCAGACCATCCACGGGAGGTAAGTGAATGGACCTAGGTCAAAATAAACATACACACATACAGGGTTGATGTCAGCTGTCCATGCTGTTGTAAGTAGTCTGTATAAGTTTAGTGTAGCAGGTGAAACACATGCCATATAAATGTGGTATCACATCTGATTGTGTGGCCATGTAGCCAGGTGTTGACGGTTTGTGCCAAAGAGGGCATGATGGCCCCCTGGCGTCATGACAGCTGCTGGTGTTGATACAGCAAAGCAGACTGTAACAAACCTAGGCCATGCATCTGCATAAGGAGCGTATGCAAACATCCTGTGTTGATGGCGGTATCTGCATCAGCAGGGTAACACATAGGGTTACCCATCAGGGGTGGTGCAATGTTAAGCACATGGGGCCTCAGACATACAGGTGATCTGGGGTTGTCTGCCAATGTTGTTTAATACATCCACCCTATCCTCAGGGGTCCAGAGAGCCCCTCAAAGTGTGCACTCAGTCACTCTGTGGATATGTGTGTGTGTCAGAATGTTCTGGGGATCACCATCACCATCTCCAGGAGTCTACAGGGCCACACAAAGTGGTCCCCACACCCAATGGGGATATGGCTGTGTGTACTGATGTAGTTGGAAGCATCCCCCTACCTCCAGGGGGCCAGAGAGACCATCCAAAGTGGGCTCTGTGTCACCCTGGAGATATGGCTGTGTGTACTAATGTAGTTGGAAGCATCCCCCTACCTCCAGGTGGCCAGAGAGACCATCCAAAGTGGGCTCTGTGTCACCCTGGAGATATGGCTGTGTGTACTAATGTAGTTGGAAGCATCCCCCTACCTCCAGGGGGCCAGTGAGAACATTCAAAGTGGGCTCTGTGTCACCCTGGAGATATGGCTGTGTGTACTAATGTAGTTGGAAGCATCCCCCTACCTCCAGGAGTGCAGAGAGACCATCCAAAGTGGGCTCTGTGTCACCCTGGAGATATGGCTGTGTGTACTAATGTAGTTGGAAGCATCCCCCTACCTCCAGGAGTGCAGAGAGACCATCCAAAGTGGGCTCTGTGTCACCCTGGAGATATGGCTGTGTGTACTAATGTAGTTGGAAGCATCCCCCTACCTCCAGGTGGGCAGAGAGACCATCCAAAGTGGGCTCTGTGTCACCCTGGAGATATGGCTGTGTGTACTAATGTAGTTGGAAGCATCCCCCTACCTCCAGGGGGCCAGTGAGAACATTCAAAGTGGGCTCTGTGTCACCCTGGAGATATGGCTGTGTGTACTAATGTAGTTGGAAGCATCCCCCTACCTCCAGGAGTGCAGAGAGGCCATCCAAAGTGGGCTCTGTGTCACCCTGGAGATATGGCTGTGTGTACTAATGTAGTTGGAAGCATCCCCCTACCTCCAGGAGTGCAGAGAGGCCATCCAAAGTGGGCTCTGTGTCACCCTGGAGATATGGCTGTGTGTACTAATGTAGTTGGAAGCATCCCCCTACCTCCAGGAGTGCAGAGAGACCATCCAAAGTGGGCTCTGTGTCACCCTGGAGATATGGCTGTGTGTACTAATGTAGTTGGAAGCATCCCCCTACCTCCAGGGGGCCAGTGAGAACATTCAAAGTGGGCTCTGTGTCACCCTGGAGATATGGCTGTGTGTACTAATGTAGTTGGAAGCATCCCCCTACCTCCAGGAGTGCAGAGAGACCATCCAAAGTGGGCTCTGTGTCACCCTGGAGATATGGCTGTGTGTACTAATGTAGTTGGAAGCATCCCCCTACCTCCAGGAGTGCAGAGAGACCATCCAAAGTGGGCTCTGTGTCACCCTGGAGATATGGCTGTGTGTACTAATGTAGTTGGAAGCATCCCCCTACCTCCAGGGGGCCAGAGAGACCATCCAAAGTGGGCTCTGTGTCACCCTGGAGATATGGCTGTGTGTACTAATGTAGTTGGAAGCATCCCCCTACCTCCAGGAGTGCAGAGAGACCATCCAAAGTGGGCTCTGTGTCACCCTGGAGATATGGCTGTGTGTACTAATGTAGTTGGAAGCATCCCCCTACCTCCAGGAGTGCAGAGAGACCATCCAAAGTGGGCTCTGTGTCACCCTGGAGATATGGCTGTGTGTACTAATGTAGTTGGAAGCATCCCCCTACCTCCAGGAGTGCAGAGAGACCATCCAAAGTGGGCTCTGTGTCACCCTGGAGATATGGCTGTGTGTACTAATGTAGTTGGAAGCATCCCCCTACCTCCAGGAGTGCAGAGAGACCATCCAAAGTGGGCTCTGTGTCACCCTGGAGATATGGCTGTGTGTACTAATGTAGTTGGAAGCATCCCCCTACCTCCAGGAGTGCAGAGAGACCATCCAAAGTGGGCTCTGTGTCACCCTGGAGATATGGCTGTGTGTACTAATGTAGTTGGAAGCATCCCCCTACCTCCAGGAGTGCAGAGAGACCATCCAAAGTGGGCTCTGTGTCACCCTGGAGATATGGCTGTGTGTACTAATGTAGTTGGAAGCATCCCCCTACCTCCAGGCGGCCAGAGAGCCCATCCAAAGTGGGCTCTGTGTCACCCTGGAGATATGGCTGTGTGTACTAATGTAGTTGGAAGCATCCCCCTACCTCCAGGAGTGCAGAGAGACCATCCAAAGTGGGCTCTGTGTCACCCTGGAGATATGGCTGTGTGTACTAATGTAGTTGGAAGCATCCCCCTACCTCCAGGAGTGCAGAGAGAGACCATCCAAAGTGGGCTCTGTGTCACCCTGGAGATATGGCTGTGTGTACTAATGTAGTTGGAAGCATCCCCCTACCTCCAGGAGTGCAGAGAGACCATCCAAAGTGGGCTCTGTGTCACCCTGGAGATATGGCTGTGTGTACTAATGTAGTTGGAAGCATCCCCCTACCTCCAGGAGTGCAGAGAGACCATCCAAAGTGGGCTCTGTGTCACCCTGGAGATATGGCTGTGTGTACTAATGTAGTTGGAAGCATCCCCCTACCTCCAGGAGTGCAGAGAGACCATCCAAAGTGGGCTCTGTGTCACCCTGGAGATATGGCTGTGTGTACTAATGTAGTTGGAAGCATCCCCCTACCTCCAGGGGGCCAGAGAGACCATCCAAAGTGGGCTCTGTGTCACCCTGGAGATATGGCTGTGTGTACTAATGTAGTTGGAAGCATCCCCCTACCTCCAGGTGGCCAGAGAGACCATCCAAAGTGGGCTCTGTGTCACCCTGGAGATATGGCTGTGTGTACTAATGTAGTTGGAAGCATCCCCCTACCTCCAGGAGTGCAGAGAGACCATCCAAAGTGGGCTCTGTGTCACCCTGGAGATATGGCTGTGTGTACTAATGTAGTTGGAAGCATCCCCCTACCTCCAGGAGTGCAGAGAGGCCATCCAAAGTGGGCTCTGTGTCACCCTGGAGATATGGCTGTGTGTACTAATGTAGTTGGAAGCATCCCCCTACCTCCAGGAGTGCAGAGAGACCATCCAAAGTGGGCTCTGTGTCACCCTGGAGATATGGCTGTGTGTACTAATGTAGTTGGAAGCATCCCCCTACCTCCAGGAGTGCAGAGAGACCATCCAAAGTGGGCTCTGTGTCACCCTGGAGATATGGCTGTGTGTACTAATGTAGTTGGAAGCATCCCCCTACCTCCAGGAGTGCAGAGAGACCATCCAAAGTGGGCTCTGTGTCACCCTGGAGATATGGCTGTGTGTACTAATGTAGTTGGAAGCATCCCCCTACCTCCAGGAGTGCAGAGAGACCATCCAAAGTGGGCTCTGTGTCACCCTGGAGATATGGCTGTGTGTACTAATGTAGTTGGAAGCATCCCCCTACCTCCAGGAGTGCAGAGAGACCATCCAAAGTGGGCTCTGTGTCACCCTGGAGATATGGCTGTGTGTACTAATGTAGTTGGAAGCATCCCCCTACCTCCAGGAGTGCAGAGAGACCATCCAAAGTGGGCTCTGTGTCACCCTGGAGATATGGCTGTGTGTACTAATGTAGTTGGAAGCATCCCCCTACCTCCAGGAGTGCAGAGAGACCATCCAAAGTGGGCTCTGTGTCACCCTGGAGATATGGCTGTGTGTACTAATGTAGTTGGAAGCATCCCCCTACCTCCAGGGGGCCAGAGAGAACATCCAAAGTGGGCTCTGTGTCACCCTGGAGATATGGCTGTGTGTACTAATGTAGTTGGAAGCATCCCCCTACCTCCAGGAGTGCAGAGAGGCCATCCAAAGTGGGCTCTGTGTCACCCTGGAGATATGGCTGTGTGTACTAATGTAGTTGGAAGCATCCCCCTACCTCCAGGAGTGCAGAGAGGCCATCCAAAGTGGGCTCTGTGTCACCCTGGAGATATGGCTGTGTGTACTAATGTAGTTGGAAGCATCCCCCTACCTCCAGGAGTGCAGAGAGACCATCCAAAGTGGGCTCTGTGTCACCCTGGAGATATGGCTGTGTGTACTAATGTAGTTGGAAGCATCCCCCTACCTCCAGGGGGCCAGGGAGAGACCATCCAAAGTGGGCTCTGTGTCACCCTGGAGATATGGCTGTGTGTACTAATGTAGTTGGAAGCATCCCCCTACCTCCAGGAGTGCAGAGAGACCATCCAAAGTGGGCTCTGTGTCACCCTGGAGATATGGCTGTGTGTACTAATGTAGTTGGAAGCATCCCCCTACCTCCAGGAGTGCAGAGAGACCATCCAAAGTGGGCTCTGTGTCACCCTGGAGATATGGCTGTGTGTACTAATGTAGTTGGAAGCATCCCCCTACCTCCAGGAGTGCAGAGAGACCATCCAAAGTGGGCTCTGTGTCACCCTGGAGATATGGCTGTGTGTACTAATGTAGTTGGAAGCATCCCCCTACCTCCAGGGGGCCAGTGAGAACATTCAAAGTGGGCTCTGTGTCACCCTGGAGATATGGCTGTGTGTACTAATGTAGTTGGAAGCATCCCCCTACCTCCAGGAGTGCAGAGAGACCATCCAAAGTGGGCTCTGTGTCACCCTGGAGATATGGCTGTGTGTACTAATGTAGTTGGAAGCATCCCCCTACCTCCAGGAGTGCAGAGAGACCATCCAAAGTGGGCTCTGTGTCACCCTGGAGATATGGCTGTGTGTACTAATGTAGTTGGAAGCATCCCCCTACCTCCAGGGGGCCAGAGAGACCATCCAAAGTGGGCTCTGTGTCACCCTGGAGATATGGCTGTGTGTACTAATGTAGTTGGAAGCATCCCCCTACCTCCAGGAGTGCAGAGAGGCCATCCAAAGTGGGCTCTGTGTCACCCTGGAGATATGGCTGTGTGTACTGATGTAGTTGGAAGCATCCCCCTACCGCAAGGGGGCCAGAGAGGCCAACCAAAGTGGGCTCTGTCACCCAGGTGATATGGTGCAGTGTGACACAGCAGATGAGCCAATCACCCGTATCTCAGGCACACATGATACATGCGTTGTGTGGGCAGGGCGTCAACATGTTGCAATGCTGTATCCTGATGATGATGCGCCCTGGCACACACAAGACCCTGGTGGCGGGGGAGCTGAACGTGACGGAGGGTATGTCAGGCAAATGTGTGCAATAAGGTATAGTGGTCTGGCTGCACGGCATCCGCAGTCCAGGGGCCACATAGCCCAGGACAAACACTGTAGATGTATGGAGATGATATGTAGGATGCAGATCTGGATGCGCGTGAGCAAATACCCACACACAGTATCTCCAAGAACCAGGTCACAACCTCTGCAATGGCAACCTGTCTACAGCTATGTATGTTGATTCAGGTCGCTCCTACCCACAGCCCACAGGCATACCGCCCCTGTGTGCATAGGTATCTCACAGATGCCCTTGAAAGGTTGCAAGCACACAGTCAGGTTGGCCCAGATAGCCTAAGAGGCACACATGACCAGAGGTGCGAATAGCCCATAGTGTGTGCAGTGACACCTCCCAGACACATACACGACACAGGTTAGAGGAACATATGAACACCCGATACGCCTGTTTGGGACAGATGCCTGTCCACCATGACCAGTATGCTATGTCCAACATTTGCCAAGGTTGGACTGACGTAGCTATCAACATCCCCATGACATACAGGATACACTGATCCTGTAGTGGTATGGCAAGTGACATCTCTGGCTATGTACAAAGGCATGTGTCATGGACGTGTCCCCTGCCAAGGTGCATAGGGGAACCCACCCAATGTCTTATGTGTCTCCAAACACCCATGTGTGCTGGTAAATACTGTTGCCATTGGTCGTGGAGTGCATGGCATGTGTACATAGTGTGACCCCAAATGTGTATGATGTAACACCCACAGGGTGACAGGGCTGAGCATGGACACCATCAGTGGCCACAACACATGGACATGGCAATGCCATGTCTCTCAAGGGTGCCAAAGGGAAACAGATATGTGCGCTATGGGAGACCTGCACAATGCACATAGGTGTGACTGCACACATGGCAACACACACAGCTAGGCATGTAGGTTGTACTGGGTACAGCTACACATCTGGAACAAGCAGGAATGAGCTGACACATGATGGTACCTGATGGCCTGTTGAGGCCAGCATGCCACAGCTCCCCACCAGACATCTGGTAAGCACAGGGGGGGATCACACAGCACCTGTCACCGTCCCTGATGTCAGCCCAAAATGCTGCACCCCAGATCATTAGGTTAGTCCGACTCCCCATCTCTGTGTCCCTGTATGTGCACTACACCCGACGTTATAGCCATCCCTGTGTCTGTGTCTGCTGATGCCGCCAGAACCGTTGATACTGGTGTATGTGAAAGACCCTCACCAGTGGTTGTGTGGACCTCACCGAAGCACAAGACAAGGGGGTCCTTGGCAATGACACACCCATGTCCTCACAATATCTGTGCCCAGTCCAAAGCCACAACACCAGCATGGAAGCCACGCCCTGTGTCAGGGGACGGACGTGGGGGGTGCTGATCCCTCCCCAGTCACTGTCAGCCATGCCCAGTGTGCTGACTGCCGAGGGCCCGCATGTGCGATGTCACGATGATTGTACAGTGGGTTGGCACACAGGGGTGGTAGGCTGAAGCAGGCAGCCAGGCACAGTGGCCACCACCACACAAACATGGCTGGGTGGGGAGCAATGTCCCCTGTGCAGCCCCATGTTCCCTGTGTATCACATCTGACACAACATACAGTGTGCTGGTTCTAAAGGGGTCCCGAACCCTAGCACATGGGGTTTCCCTGGTGGTGGGACTGAGGAGCGCACACTGCACAAACATCCCTGGTGGTATCACTGGCCATGAAAAGCGACTCAGTGCCCACAGCAAGGTATGGGGTCAGCAGATGTGTCTAAACCCCATGTGCCATGCTGAGTGGCATGGGCTGTGACAGTTAAATAGACACACGCAGAGCAAGTGTCACCAGCGCACAGGGTGCTGGCCACAAAACATGCTAGTGCAGCTAGCCGTGCCCCAACAGGGTATCTGTAACCACCCCATACCACACACATGGTGTGACTACAGGCCACAAAGATGATGGCCACAGCATGGGCATATGGACCATCAGTGCATGTGTTTGGCATGTGGTACCCATTGGTGCAGGGTCACACCTGGTAGTATGTGCCTCTGTCCTAGTACCGCAGTCTGCCACATCCCCCAGGGACAATACACGTCCAACCCGCTGTGTTGACCAGTGAATGTGACCACTCAGAGGATAGTACTGTCAATTGCAAGGGGGTGCCTGCATGTCCCAACACACAACTGTTGTTGGGCGATGACATGTCCCACCAGGGGCTGCCATGTCCTGTGGGCAGGGTCCAATCACGTGCAGTCACAACTGATGTACAACACCGGACACATGAGGTAGACAACCCCACCATACACAGACCCCATGGGAGGATGCTACACCTACAGGAAACCCAAACGTGCAGGTTATCCCCATGAACAGGATGGCATACACCCCCAACAACCCCCCACATGCCGTACAGCTATATAACAGCTATGCTGCGTTGACGTCACCTGCGTCCCCAGAGAAAAGGCACCCTAATCGTACCAGTGTGGGGTACGCAGGTATGCTGAGGACAGCATGACACAGAGGACATGCCGTGAAACAGCTTGGTAGGTGCCCATGAACAATGATGCCTAGCTCGCAGTTTGTGCCATGCATCCCTGCTGTCACCCAGGATACTGTCCAGAACCCTGTTCCCTGTGGATGGCATGGATGTGGGTCTGCCAACATCGCTGACACCTAGATGCGCACCTCACACATGACAAGTGTGAGGTCCAGGTAGGCCATGTCAGGCATGCCTGTGGCAAACGAAAATCATGCTTACAGTGTCGCATTGGAATGGTGACGGGGCATAGTTAGGGTCCCTGCCATTGACATTGTGGCACGGACCTGTGGCTGCATTGCTGCACCAGCAATGGACCACCTGTCATAGGATGAGGTGTGATCCACCCCCTGTATGTGTCTCCCACTGTCAAGCACAATCCCCATGCAAACATCCCGAGCGTGGATGCTGACAGGCCAGTCCTGGCCAGGTGGTCCCAGAAACGATGCGTGCGCAACTGAAGGACCACCCACAAACCCCCTCTGTGCAGCACGAATGGATGCTAGCAGTCAGATGCCCAACATGGCACACCCCCAGCTTAAGATGATATAACTGGCAGCGACACACAAAACATCACATGTGGGAGACACCCAGACGTATATGGTCCACCAGCGACACCACCCACAGGACCCCAGGGTACCTGGTGAGTTCTCCCCCCCCCCTTGCCCATCCACGGAAACATCTGTAGTCTATCCCATGAGGCCCATGTCCACCCATGCATGTGTTGTGGGACAGACCATAGGACGCCTGGAACATGCCCAGCACATGAGGCAGCCCAGGAGACACCCCCGAACAACCCCTCCACCCACAACATAACATCGGAACACTTCCCAGAAGCAGACCCCATCAGACCCCAGGGGATATGTGTGAGAGAGGTCAGGAGGGATACACGTGTTAGCACCCCAAGAAATGGACGGTGTGTTCCACAGCCCCTATCTGTGCACACCTGAGTCAACCGGAGGGAGCAGACACATCTGGGAGCCCACAGGACTGGCCAGGTCTATCCCTGCGATAGGTGGACATATGTCACGACCTTAAACATTTATTACCATTCCCCCACAGGCCACACTAACCCCCCCACCCGAGCACATGGATGACGGCAACCATGTGCACAGCCACCCCTCAGTCCGTCAGTCCACAGAGTATCCCCTATATTGGTAGGGGTGGGGCGGCTCAACACACAGCTCACACCCTGGGTCCAGACACAGCACACACAGTATGCACATGGTGCATGGCTGTGAAAGCTGCCGAGCTGTGTGGCAGGGCACATGTGTATAACCACACCTGGACGTGATGGACATCTGGAAAAAGCCACTGCAGGGGGTAGGCCTGCTTCCCCTCCCACACACCAGGTCCATGCTACGATGTATGTGGTTGCAGAGATACCCTGGGAGCTGGCACAGCCCCTCGCACATCTCATTGTGGTCACACGAGCATGACAGCTTCGCAGACTGACAACAACACACCAGCTGCAGCTGTGACATCCCTGCATTGTGCACATTGGAACATGGGACCTGCAAGTAAATCACCACCTAGACCCTGAAATGCACCAGCAGGTGGGTCACATGGACGCATCATGGGCCCCACCCTAGTCTGTCTGTGTGCATGTCAACACACGAGCAACGACATGGAGACTGCAGATGACCAACAAGGGCCAGTACTGCTCAGCTGGGGGCCCACATAGGGATGCTCTGTGTGATAGGGATGCTGTGAAACACCAATCACAAACATACACATCCCTGAGCCAACCCCCATAGGGAATGTCACAGATCCCTAATGTGTGGGTGAGCTGCCACACAGGGCACACACATTATGGGGTGCATACCCTGCCAATGGTGCCCAGGGGGCGCCACCAATGGTGACAATGTCCCACGTGAAGCATGGGACCACAGACACACCCACCATGGACAGCTGCTGTCAATGCACAGCTGGGATGTGTCTGGCAAGGTAGATCATCTCCCCTAGGTGATATTTCCCCCCCTCATCCACTGTGTGTCTGTCACGCCCCACCGGTTGCCCCCGTCGCTCCTCTCCCTCTGTCCATCATTGTGGCAAAACCATTCCACCAATGTCATGTGTGGCTGTGGTGATATGGGTGGGTCAGCATGCAGTCAACATGTGATGCTGCTGAGAGCTGCCCTATGTGACACTGCATGTGTGTGCCAGCTAGGCTCGTCTGATACTGCTGTGACACAGCTGTGCAAACCTACACCCACATGTCCAAGGCAAGGGCATCCGGGGTTGTGTCACGCAGCTGTATATGCCACAAACAGCAGGGGTGGTGCTGCAGGTACATGCGTCACACACAGGGCAATGTAATCTGGTTGTCTGCTCCAGTGACAGGTGTTAGGTGCTGACCACAGACAACGTTTATATATCCACAGGTGGAGGACCTGAGGAAAAAAGCGCGGGAGCTGCGGCATTACCACCCGGAGTTCCTGGAGAGGTGCAGGACGGAGCGACAACAGCACCATGATGGTCAGTATTGCCAGGGCTAGGTTGCAGGTCAGGTCGGCCATGGGACCACCAGCCTGTGTCTCACCTGTATCTGTAAATGTTGTATGTGACACACATGGATGTGCCCTGATGTCTGTCATCCTTCACAGACAGTGATACCAGCGATGGGGCGCCACACACATCCAGCTATTGCCTGCGCAGACCCACCAGCCGGCACGCGAGGCAGGAGGAGCCAGACGCGGAGGAACAGGAGGGGCCGACGGAGGAAGAGGAGGAGGTGGCCATGGAGGCGGAGCCACTCCATGTGACAGATGTGGGGGAGGAGGAGGGGGAGGAGGAGGACGTCACCCCACCCACCCATGACCAGGGGGAAGAGGAGGAGGAGGAGGAGGACGATGATGTCCTGATAGTGGGTGCAGGGGAGGGGGGAACAGGGGGTCTGGGTGGAGGCAGGGTGGGGGGAGGGAGGGGCACGGACAGGCCAGGGAGGGTGGGGGGAGGGTGCACAGGGAGGGGGGAGGGGCGGGAGGGGGGTGTTGGCAAACACAGCCCAGCACAGGGCCGAGGGGGCAGCAGCCAGACACTGCAGGCATCTGAACGGCATGGGTGGCAGCATGAGCGTGCACCACCCAGGGCCACTGTCACACCACATGCACATGCCAGCACACAGACTGCAGCCACTGTGTGTCTGTGTGCTGGCAGGTGCATGGACGAGGTGTTAGTGGCCCTGGCTGATGCACGACATGACACCCATGTCGTGTTACATGCGGTGCAGTCTCTGACTGTGGCTGTTCGGCAGGTGGCAACTGATGTGGTGCATTTGGCATCCCGGTTACCACCTGCCGAAGAGCATCACAGGTACCAGCGATGGCACCTGTGATGCCCCCATGTGCCCTGTGCTGGGCTGTGTTCACCCCCCTGAGTGTGTGTTGTTGGTTGGCCATGTTGGCCATTGTTAATGTTGGCCCAAATAAAGTTTACATAGTTTCGTAACCCAATGGTCACGTGTCATTCCTACATTCAACATGTATGCAAGCACGGGATATGTATTGCGACCTGCAGGGCCAGGTGGGGCGGACTTGGGTGTCATACGTGTCGTGCGCGCACATGCAGTCAGAGGGGCCATATATGTGTGGGGCTGTGGGATGCCGCCTGGCGGGGGTCCACCCAAATTACACTGACACATGGATGTGTGCTATGTAGCCCCATGTGTTGCTGACTGCCTGGACCACCTGACACATGACACCCCTGTCTGCCTTATGATAAGGAAGCTTATCATAGCTCAGGTAGGAGCTATAGAACATATGATGTGACCCTGAACAAGCAACCTGTCAGTTCTGGTAGAAGCAAGAAAACAGAGTTGTCACATAAAAGACTACCAGTCCCAGATTGCACCAGGTTTCCAGCAGCCATGAGAGGGGCTGTCGTGAGGAAATGTGTGTGCAAACAAGAGAGCTATGAGGTAATCCCTAAGCACTCATCTCAAAGGGCTGGGCCTGATTCAAGACAGCTGCGCTGTGTTAGGGAGCAGCACACATTAGAACAGGATACGAAAATAGCTTATTCGTCAGATAACAGTTTCAAGAACAGCTACAGCAACTGCTACAGAGGGAGGAAGAGATACAGAGACAGAGACAGCAACGGCTACAAGCTCAAGCACCAGTATCACCTGGTGAAACAGAAGCCATGCCATGCAGATAGAGAGAGAAGGAAACTCTCTGGATGGAAGAGAAGAAAGGCCATTGGAAGGTCTGGGAGATTCCAAGCCAGTACTCATACTGGGAGGTAGTCCAAAAGCCAGCAGAGTCCATTGCACAGGAGTCAGCCAGAGGAATGGGGTGGCAGAGATAGGAATCACCAGTGGCCACCTGTAAGAGAGAAGACTGCATGTGGAAGGGACGTTCAGACCAAGGCCAGAAGGTATGTGAGAGGAGATCCAGTGTCCAGGGATCAAGATTGGAAGGCTGGACATCAGAATTGGGTTACATATTGGCCAGGCTATACAGAGAGGAATAATGATAGCAGGAGAGGCTCAGGTATGAACACTGATCCAGACCCTATCTATAATAGAGAATGGCAGCAAGGGAATAAGCATTCTCATGATAGTGCCTTAATGAAAGACTCGTCTGTGCCAACGTATGACACTGACCCTATGCTGATTGATACAGCAGATGAACGTACAGTTTATATGGACTGTTCTCTATCTAGATGCTATTGCTAGCTGTCTCTGAGCAAACACATCAGCCATCACAAAGAAACCTAACTTTGTTCTTTATTCCCACTGCAAACAGCTCTTAAAGCAGGATTTGGGCTCACACAGTAGCAGCCAGCCAGCTAAAGGCTTTCAGCTGGTCCATTGATAGTAATGAGGGCTGCACATGATTGTGTGTGTGAGCAAGGGAGAATCACTGCTGAGATCGGCGTGGAAAATAAGCAGAGGTTAACCTAACCAGCAAAGTGTATTCTTTACATTGTGCCTTTATATTTGTTAATTATCTGCTAATAAAACATTAGCTAATTGCCTGACATGCTGAAGGTTTTGTCTGGTTTACTTTGTGACCTTTTGTTATCCATTTTAAACACTGCAAGCAAGTAACCTCATTTATAGTGCTATCAGGCATACATGTGCTGGGTGAATTAAACCCCATCAATAAAAGAGGTATGTTATTGATCTTACCACATGGTTTCACAACTCAAATTATTGTCATCAGCTGTGTTTGGGAGTGAATGAACTACAATACCCACAATACCTGCAGGAATCATATGTATATATGCATCGTCAAGATTGTGTAAGCTCTCACCCTCGGCAGCCGTCTGACAGCCGTTACCACCCACATGCCCGAGGGGTGTGCCATGACGTGCAATGTGCTTTGCAAGCAGGGGCGAATGTCAGGCAGCTGCACACAGTGGCGAGTGTAGGTAGGGGACAACATTACTATGGAACACATCAGTACGCGTGAGGTCTGGGAATATGCACCCTCCCTGACCATGGGTGTGTGTGAGCAGCACCCAGCTCCTGGCCCTGGGCAGCTGACACACCCTGTGAGGGTCACAGCCATCCTGTTGTGCCAGTGCTGCAGGTGTCACTGGCCAGCCAAGCCACACATTGGCAACGTGCTAAGGGTAAAGGGTAAATGGTCATGGACCAACCATGCATGTGCACAATACATACGGGACCACAGGTGCACAAATATGCTACAGACCTGGCACACACTGTTTGCTACACTTTTATTTGGCTAAGGTTACTTTTGACGGCGCGGCCGACCACGCCTGGCCTGACCCAACCCCCCCACCCACAGCAGTGCAACACCCTCCCCCTGTGAAGATGGAGGCGCTCGTGGCCGAGGAGCCGGTGCCGGTGCTGGTGCTGCTGCTGGTGCCGGTGCTGCTGCTGGTGCCGGTGCATGTACCCCCTGCTGTCTTGCCGCCAGCATCCCCTCCAGGGCTACACACATGCGTTCGTAAGGTATAGCTCTCACCACCTCTGTGAGGCCCTGTATCTGTGCGGTCGACTGGTCCAGCTTGTTGCATACGACATCAATGGATGCTCTGATGTCCATCAACGCCTCACGCAGGCCTGTGTGTGAGACAGAGCGTTGTATGAGAGATAGTCCGTGGTCTGGGAACTACATCAACACAGTGACAGGTTGCACATCATCACCAGGGCTAGTACTGTGGTGTGGCTTACCCCTGTAGACAAAGGTGTGTGGCGATGTGGCAGCGTGTGCCCCACTAGTGTGGGGAGACCCCACACACAGCACACGGTCCACACTCAGAGATGTTCTGATGCACGTGACCCATGTGGCTGTGCTGAATCACACATGTAATGCATGGTCTGCTACGGTTGTGCATCCAGGGGACTGAACACATGTTTCAAGGACATGGGAGCTGATGGCTGATACAGGGACAGGGACAACAAATGCATACCATCACAGGTGTCCCCGAAAGGGTGGGGGTCAGGGGGACAGGGTGGGGCCACAGTGCAGCAGGAACACAGACCTTTGACAGGTCCATGTTGGAGGGGGCTCAGGTCACAGGGGGGCGATGTGTGCATTGGTACAACAGACCCTCACTGGCGTATGTGCACAGCTGCAGCATCCGTCTGGCAATGATGTTAGGAGAGGGTACGGGCCATGTTGTGTGATGGCAGGGACATGTTGTTTGTGGGGAGGGACATGGTACCAGTGCGTACTACCTGGGCAAGACAAGCGGCGGGCATGGTCCGATAGGATTGGACAAGAGATGGATCCGCAGGGGCTGTCTGCCCCACACACATACAGGCAATGTAATGCTGGTTATGCACATAGCAGGTGCTGCCCCATGGGGTGTGGTGCGTCACAACACTGCATGGAGGGGGGGAGTGCCGTGACCTGCAGATGGGTGTGCACCTGCGGGGTATGGTCCAACGCTATACACAACAGAGGACAGCACATGACCAGTGTGTCCATGTAGGTGACCGACCCAGCTGTGCAATGTGGGGGCATATTGTCATGTCCCCACGAGGGGTACATGTTATTGCACACATTGATATGTCATGCACGACATCGTATATGTGCGCAATCAGGGGCCCGGTGGGACATGTCCCTCACCCGGGCCAACTCTACATTGTCCCTGACCTGGACATCTGGTGGGTGCCAGGTATCTGGGTGTCTGGACAGGCCTTGTCTGCTGTAGGGCTATCATATTCTGGCGGGCAACAACATCTCTAGCATGGTGTGACAAGGGGCAGTGGGCCACAACAGGTGCAGGGCTTCATAGGGCATGGTGGGTCTGTCCCAGTTCCCCCGGACAATGTGGCAAATGCCATTCATATGCGTGTGTGTCAGCTGCATGTGTGCGATGCGGAAGACTATTGCTAGGTCAATGCATGTATGCATCCCCTGTCTGTTAACATGTGGCCGCTGTCAGACAGATGCCTGGGTGTGATTCATCCCAGGCCTGTCAGGGGTATATACTAATATGTTGCGCAGGGGTATGTGGGGGATGTAGCCCATCTATGACAGACACAGCTGCTCACACTGATCAGTTATGCCTCCTCAGGTGTGACGGCAACAGGATATTGCTATGTGGGGTGACGTCCACCAACACAGATATGCCTGGTAGCACACACAACAGGATACCTGCTGTCAGTGTTAGATGTGCGGTGACACGGGGCAGGGGTGTCAACAGTTGGACATGTCAGGGAATCCCCAGAGATGTGTGCAGACCTGTCTGTACACAGCATGGCTTTTGATGTGCAGGCTGTGGCAAGGTTATCCATACCAAGCATCGGAACACAAACATAGGAACATGGGAACATGAGATATGCCATACATGGTCACACCAGGGTCCATCAAGCACAGTATGCTGTTTCCAACAGTGGCCAATCTAGGTCATATGTACCTAGCTGTTTCCCCAAGGGACAGTGGTCCCACAATGCTTGTCTTTGATCAAGTAGTGATATCCAGGGTAACGTCCTAATGATGGTTTATGGACCTTACCACAGGTACCTGTCCAAACATGTTCTATACACAGCTCCACTAACAGCCTTTACTACATCCTCAGTCAGAATATCCCAGCGTTTGAGTACACGTTTTGTGTAAGACGACATCCTGTTATCAGTTGTAAATAGATAACCCTGTCGCTCCAGTGCATGTCCCCCAGCCTCTAGATATTCTGATAAGGTGTTCAGGTCATCTATGTCTACCCATTCCACACCGTCCATGGATATGTAGACCTCTATCACTTCTCCCCTCAGCGGTCTCTCTCCCAGGTTATAGAGCACCAACCTTTTTAGCCTCACCTCATAGGAGTGGACTCCCATCCCCTTTGCCATTTTGGTGGCCCTTATCTGACCCACCTCTGTATTTGCTAGATCCCAATTCATTTTACGGTGACCAGTATTGCACACAATATACAGGGTGTGTCATCAACATGGAACGCTATAGAGGCATGTTAACATATGTTGTTATAACTGACATTGCTGTCCAGATCATACCTATCGCCCTTTATGATAATTTGGCCGCCGCTGCACTATGGGCCAAGGGTATGAATATGGTATCTGCAATGACGCCTACAACATCTCCCTGGGTGGTGGCGCCAAATGTTGAACCCAGCATCATGACACCATAGTTTGGGTTGGGCCTCCCTAGGTGCATATCCCTGCACCTCACCACATTATCCCTCATCTGCCATTCTGATGCACAGTCCCCCAGTTTATCAGGGTCCTCTTGCATGTATCCGCAATCCCTGTGGGTTTCAGCAACCTGACATTGTTGTGTGTCATGTGCATATCTGTTAACTTCACCTGTCACACCACCTTCCAGGCCATTGAGGACTATCTGAGGAAGCAGCAGACCCAGCACAGATCCCGGTGGTACACCACTATTCACCTTTCCCCATTGGGGAACCTGGCCATTTAGCACCACTCTCAGCTTCATATCTTCCAACCTGTTCACGATACACAATGGTACACTGCCTCCCATCCCAGGTATCTTCAGCTTTGCAAACGGTCTCTCATGCGGGACCATGTCAGAGGGTCCCTGCCAGTCCAGATACACAGCATCAACCGACTCACCTTTGTCCACCTGCCTCTTCACACCCTCATTATAACATAACTGATTAGTGGGACAGGATCCTCCTGGTCTAAAGCCACGTTGGCTGTCCCCCATCAGGTTGTGCCTATCTACCTGCTGAGTACATATATTCATTATGATGGTATCTACCATTTGTCACGGTACTGACATCAGGCTCAACGGTCTGTGTGTTCCCGGATAACCCCTCGATCCCTTTTTACAAACCATACCCATACCCATAACCATATCCGTGACCCAGAACATCACCATACCCATAGCCAACGCCGTATGGATCACCTGTTCTCTGCAGGTTGACCTTCCATCTCCCACACATGGACTCCTGGGTCATTGCATCAGGGCACACATTCATGTAGGTACGGCTCAATTGATAGCAAGTACCCAGCTCATCATCCACCTGGCCTGCCTCCCACTGCGTGGCTATCAGTCATACCCAGGGGCCTCACTGGGTGGATTTGATAGCAGGTTTGTATGTCTGTGCGATGGTAGGTGTACGTTCCAACATATTATGACATAACGGATGTGGACATGCGGTAATCCATGTATCCCCAGCCTGTACCATGGGGCTCCTCCCCCCCGTCAACAGTTATGTTTCCATATGAGGGCCTGACACAGCGGGATTCCCCAATGTAGACGGTCATGCTGCATACGTATTTCCCAGCTGTCCTCCAGGGGTGTAGCCAGGGCATAGGTCAGTGTTTCCACCTGTGCTCCCATCGCTGTGAGGGTTCCTCGCCAGATATTCTGGCCATTATGTTCACCAGTTACCATGTTCAGCCGCCCAACACAGTTCCAGGGACACCGGCACTCTCGTCACATACCATCTGGCACGTGTCCCTGGGTCCCTATGACGTGCAGACACCGCTGGCAGAGGTACCGTCTGGAGATGCCTAGCTCTACAGCACCATTTCCCTGACCCTCACCACTACTCTGATGTGGGACTGCCTTCTGATTGTGTCCCAGTACACGTACCTCTCCTGCGTCGGCGCCACCTCACAGCGCATCGTCGCATCATCCCTCGAAGGGTCACATGCCATCTCTGTCTGTACACTGTGTCCTTTGCATCCGCTGATGTCGCTGGGGATCCTGATCATGCTCCCTGACATGATAGTCCACTGTAGATGGCACTCCATGTGGCCTATGCCTTGTTGTGTGCTCCACCCTAGCACTGCACAGCTGTGCTGACTCAGGCCCTGACCTTTGTGGTGTGTAGTTGGGTTACACCTCATAGCCCTCTTGCATGGACACACGGTACCACACACCAGCTCCTTTTTTGTCTCTGGGGACCCTGGTGCATTCTGGGAGCGGTGGTGTGTCATCGCAGGTACCTGCTGTCACATGCCATACAGGACTGACAGTTTGCTTGTCCAGGGTCACTCACCCTATCAGGGGCTCGCTCCTGACCTAGGACACGCTCGCTCCTCACCAGGTTCACACAACACTGCAGTTATGCCGGCATATGACTGTGTTCATTGGCCCTCAAATGGTGTGCTGTTTGTTACCTGACCACCCGCCACCCAAAGCCATACCCCTGTGTCTATTCCGCCAATATGCCACGTACATAACCCTCACCAGTAGCAGCTGTTGATGTACAATGTGACAAACAACACAATCACATCACACAGGGAACAGTTACATATATCTTGTGTATGTGACCACCTCATGCCACCCACCTTCAGCATTGTGTGCTCCACCTGCGCCATGGCTGCGCAACTCAGACATCAGAACGTCCATCATGTGGCTGGAAGGGGCCTGCAGCTGTTGTGGTGGGGGACCCATAGCCTGGCTGTCAACAGGCTGCTGCATGTTTCCGGCCATCCCAAGTGATGATCCACTGGTCCTGGGGGGCGAGGGCTGTGGGCCAGTTGCATCTGTGCGTGCGCCTGATTGCTGGGCCTCTCTGTCCTCCCGGGTCTCAGCCACATCCTCGTCTGGCTCATCTACATCCTCCCCCTGCTCAGCCTCATGCGCACCCATGCTGCTGTAGTCACCTGTGATGTGAGCAATAGAGGGGGGCTGTGATATGTATCAACGCAACAACTGTATATCCGCTTGTGCTGTGGTCAACACATACATGCGGTGATGTTGGCATGCATACTGCTTACACACTCACCTGATTCCTTCAACAACCCATACGGTAGTGCCATGTCCCCTCACCTCGGGTACAGGTGGGTGCAGTGTCCCTGTCTGTGTGTTCTGATTGGCAGTAAGGTGCTCATAGTCGCAGATCCCTTCCTGCCCCCGTCCCATACCTCCCTCCCTATGTGCCTCTCATGTCACCGTTTGCCCTTGGTTACCCTGTGGTCGCACCCGCCTCTGCCACCCCCTTTCAGAGTGTGCAGGGCCATTATATTGGGCATGCGACCATGACGGATAGTGTTCTGCGCGGTGCGTGACATTCAGGGCTGTGGGCTGGGATGCTGTGCAGTAGACCCTTATAGCACCGTCATGCGTTTGGCCACACACATGCAGTGCCTGGCAGCTCACATGTTCCCTATACATGCCTTGCTGCATGTCCACACATTAATACAGGGTACGTCATAGACTGCTGTGGGGGTGGGGGTGTGTCTTATTGCCATTACCAGATATGGGACAGGTGGGGGTACGGATGGGATGAGGAACATGTGGTAACTGTGTCCTGCGACCTGGCCCCACATCAGGGTTTGTGTTAGGACAGCATACCCACATGCCCTATTGGGGATGGCTACAGGGTGTGGCGTGTGAGACACATACGGGGTGTGGGGTTGCACGAGGCTGCGTGGTCTGCAATGCTGATCACAGGTATGTCCTGTGAGCTACTTGGTAGCGGTGTGTGTTGGTGGGCAATGACAGCAATATACATGGATGTGTGCTGAACGTGTCATCCTATGCGTCACAACATTACCTTGCCCGGACATCAGTCTGCTAGATTGGCACATCAGTCCTAGTCCTATCGCTGTGCGACCTTCAACAGTTACGCAGTCACGGGATGGAGCGGATGCTCCCTGGTACACAGCGGTCCGTGGAGATACCCTCGTCCCATTACGGAACCACGGGAAACACTGGCATCGCTAACATGCATATGTTGCCCTGGGAACAGTCAATAGCCACCCATCTGCTAGCCGCACGGCAATCTCAGTGTCAATGACATGGTAACACTATGATACCATGTGGAGATCTCACAATGGTCCACGTGCACATTTGTAACTAGTTTGGACCCTGTCTAGGGGGCCATCCCCAGGGCCCCAAGCGGAGATACACCCTCAGGACTTTGCAACTCACCTACACTCTCGGTTGTGCCTTATCAACAGTCCCTCAGTGACAATCACTACACCTGTGCAGGATGTCCCTGGCACCATCTCACCATTCTGTTTCCCTTCCGACAAAGGACATGAGGGCACCATTGCAGCCCTATTCATCTCCACCTCCCAGTCCGATCCATGCTATGCCTCCTGGGTCAAGGGGCTTCACAGGCACGTCGGCCCAGTGATCGACAACATCATGTCCCTTTCCTTCACAACTGGATCATTACCTGCAGGCCTTTGGCATACCTCAGCTATACCCCTGTTGCCAGACTGCAATGTGTACCCTCCACAGTTGGGTTCCTATGGACCCATCTCTGGCACACCTATACTTGCTGAGATGATAGGAGACGTGGACGTACGACAGCTACAGGGACATATTGATTGTGCTGCACCACTGGACCCCTGCCAACATGGCCTCAGGGACCTCCATGGAGTTGACACCCTCCTCACCATACTCCTCAGTTAGCTGATGTATGGCATAGATGATATCCAACTGGGTTGCCACCTCCCAACTCTGGACGTCCCTGCAGCGCGTGATTCAGTGACACACAACCTCCTAGTGGCGGGAATAATTGTGAAGGGCATCACTGGAACAGTGCTTATATGGTGCAGGTCCGATCTGTAGCGAGGGTGGCAGCATGTCGGCTCAGTGGACAGTACATCTCAACCCTTCCACCTACATCAGGGTGCTAACCAATGTTCATCACATTCTATCCCCCTATTGCACATCTACCTGCAAACCATCTGTGGGTTCATACATCCTTGTAGTGTTGTCTACATGCCTTATGGCGATGACGTTGTTCTTTACACACCCATCTCCAATGCACATATGTCTCTCCCCCCTCTCATACCCTGCCCCAATGCATTGTTAGGGTGTCCGTCCTCGTGATACCTCCATATGTGACATACAACAACGGAGGTCCTCTTGATCACGCGCAATCCCAACATCATCCCACCACATCATCTCAGGACTGGGGTATATGACCTGCAATCCGACCCGTCCTCACTTTACCAGTATTTCATTTTATAGCTACGCGTCCATATGATATCCCACCTGGAAAACACAGGCACACCTGCATACTACCTAATCCACCTTATGGGACACCTACGCTGCATGTTGGAACCAGACAATTTGATGACAATATACCATGCACTGATGATCCCACACGTCATTTACGGGACCATCATTTGTCAGCTTCCTCACTAATCCACCTTATACCCGTTACAGCTGCCAATGACTGCTACAGCAAGGTTACCTCAGGGAGACGCCTTGGATAACCATGTTCCCCTGAGCTGATTCACTTACATTGGCTAGCCATTCAGGCCAGCATTATCTTTATCACCCTAACTCACACGTTGAACAAACCTAATAGGCTCTACACTGCATTCTTCTCCTCCCCTACTCACTGCAGTACACCAGACAGAGCAAGAGCATCCACGAACATCACCTCCCTGGAGCTACAGACGGCCATCACAAGCCCTGCCTCCTCAGCAGCCCACAGGACCTTTCACCTTTGTGCCCCTAGGTGCTGCAATGCAGCACCCCCTGGCATCTGGCCTATCAGCAGCTAATCACAATTCAGGTAGGCCGTCACTTTCTATCCCTGCACACTCTTCCCTATAGAGTCATCAACACCTGTCGACCTGAGCGAGCCCACCCACATACCTGATTGCATGATATCTCAGTAACCTGCCTGTGATGAGTATATATGACGTTGGAATATATACCTGTCACCTTATAGTGGTAACATGTCCCTGATCATTTATGGTACATCTGTGGGATTTCTGTACATTGTTTGCCTTGGTATCGACGTTCCGTCCCATGTCATCTGTGATCTCATGCATGTTGAGTGTACTGGGATTAGGTTTGCCTGTTAGACACGCTGATGCTGAATAGTGCGGTGTATGAGGGGATATAGATATGAACCTAACTACATAGCTATACAAGGTGTACACTCCGGGGGACATTGGGATGGTCACCTGAGGATGGTGTAGACTACTTACACCTCTTATCAACACACATGTGTTGTCGCAGAACCGCTGATCTCTGACTCACACATGCAACGCTTCTGCAGCAGCATAGGCAGATTACCTTCTCGCATCAACGACCTGTATCATGTGCTGCTCATTTCACAGGTTAGGATATGTTTTTTCCGGCCTTGGACCGCTACTCTTCCTGCTGCACCTGCACAGGTCTGTTATCATTGACCACCTTTGTATAACATCTCCTTTGTCATGTTGGACACTGATCATCTGCCTGCTGCTACCATGGAACTCCACAGTAGCAGCATTCAGGTGAGCATTGTCTGTGCTGATCAGGCACATGTTATACGACGTGTGTTAATGATTAGCGTGATGTTCCGTCGACAGCCTGGGATGACAGGAACATTGGACAGAGAGAACATATCGTACCCTGTCAATGGAGAGGTACATGCTACAGGTCAGTGATGCGTTAGGGCATCCTGTCTTAGCATCGTCCCTAGCTTTGCATGTGTGCGTGTGAGACCAGCATATCATCCACACCCGGTCTGTGTTGATCAGAGGTGGAGGTGGTCTGGACCTTCATCCAGTGAGTCCGCCATGTATTTCTGGAGGGTAGTCTCTATATATCTATTTGATATCTCCCTGTGATTGGACCCCACTAATCGTGGCAAATAACAATCATACCGGTCACATCAGGGAGATGTGTGCCACGTGCATGTGCGGCCTGTGCTCAGACCTCACCCAGGCTGGGTGCTCAGACACATTGCATAGGGGACACACATGGAGCCAGGGTATTGGGCAACATCCATCACAAATATGTGTGTCAGCCATCATGTTGTACGGTAGTTTGTGGTGACACACAATGAGTGGGAGGGGGGCCATCACAGGAGGGACAGGGTGCACAGTGGCAGATTGGACTGCAGGACGGAAAGGTATGTACAGTGTCCATACAGACATGCTCAACAGAACAGGCACTGCCATCGCAGCTGGGCTTTCAGCAGCCATGACAGAGGCTACAGCAGCACAGATGGGCCTGTCGTGTCAGAGGGGACTGTCACAGCAGTTATCACACCAGGTACTGGCTCACAGGGATGTCATGGCGGTATCATGGAAGGAGTGCAAGCTCTGGATGCATTGTGTGGACCTACACACTCAGTTATGAGTGTGCTGTGGACTCTTGGGGGGGGATGTCCTGGCCCGTGGGGCCGGGGAGGGTGCCTGTGCAGAGCTTTCAGCAGTGCCCTGTCACGGTTATTGCAGGAGGGACAGACCCCCTTGACATGCAACCTGTCTGTCAGAGTGTGACTGATGGACCTCTGTGATGCCGTGATTGCGTCATTGCATACATAGGTTCCAGACTGAGCTGGTGACATCATAGGGTTGCTGTTGGTTGAGATGTTAGGTCTGTGGGCATTTTCTCTGGGTTCTATCCTGTATGTGCGTTGGTCATGTATTGGCCCGCAGACTGAGTTCCATACATGTGACAGCAGAGGTGAGGCTTGGGGGATGGGAGGGGTGAGCTGTGCCTCACAGTGCATGTTGTGTGGTTGTCCTGGGGACAATGTTTGCTGGTCTCCCTATCCGCACACTGTGTGCAGCAGAGGTATCCAGTTTGCAGCTGTGAGCTCTGTTACTGTCACCTCACAGGTTCAGTGTCCCCTGGGTGTTGTTACAGTGAGCCATGTTGGTTTGGCCATTACATGGCCTGGCCAACCCTGACACATATATGTGATTACAGGCGTACACTGTGGGGACTACCTAGTAGCCATAGCGTACAAAGGGTTTGGAAATGCACATGCTTAGCTGATAGACCTGTTTCATATTGGCAGTTACATACGGTGCTACGCATAGGCTGTTGCCTGGACATTGTCACATAGAGATTTGTCAGACGTACCTGCTAGCGGGTGTGCAGTATCCAGGAGCTCAGGCAGGCCACATGTGTAGATATCTCCAAGTCTTTCTGCAAGCTCACGCTCGAGGGCCGATAGTGGGGAGATGAGGGGGCCCCCGCCACCTGTCCCCAGGGCATGCTGGTGTTCAGCCACCATCACCTGCCGTACACCTCTTTTTATGTCAGAAAATCTTTTTTTCAGACTGTCCGTGTCTCTTGTTGGGCCACCCGCCCCAGCCACTGCTAGCCTCACATCCTCCCACACAGCATTGCGG
Organism: Ichthyophis bannanicus; assembly: GCA_033557465.1. Taxonomy (NCBI): domain Eukaryota; kingdom Metazoa; phylum Chordata; class Amphibia; order Gymnophiona; family Ichthyophiidae; genus Ichthyophis; species Ichthyophis bannanicus. The sequence continues at coordinate 395,103,800 of CM066035.1, forward strand.
TTCCCCACGGGTGTTTGGCTACTGAGGCGGCCGAAGAGGACATCGTAGTTCTCCAGAACCATGCTCAGGAGACTGTGGTTCTCCTGGTCACTGAATCTCATCGCCCTCCTCCGCTGCGTAGCTGGCACAGGTGGGCGCTTTCTTTTGCCAGTGTGTCTTTGCACCTCCACACCTGTATTCCCCGATGGGCCTGCAACGGCCTCAGGCACCGGTGTCACCGCCCCACCCACCTCTGCAGTGCACTGTTGTTCTGCATCCCCACCGGCCTCATCAACATTCACCCCCGCGCGCCCCCGCTCCCCCTCTCTCTCCATCACCCTCTCCCCTCACCACTCCCCACCCAGCACAGGACACCACACGCCACCCTACACACTGCAGACCACCCCACCCCACCCAATCCACCCTACCCTGCACAGAACACAACAATACACATAAAACAGACACAGAAACAGTGCTACACCAAATACGATATGGCACTCTACAGACACACAGCCTCCTCTCCCCCTACAACACCTTCTACCTCTTCAGTATCACACACGCCTCTGTTTCTCTCCTCACTCCCTCACTGTATCTTACAACACCCTCGTCGTTTACCTGTGGTACAGTGTGTTTTATACCATATTATCATTGCCTTTTGCCGTTGCGCATGCGTTTCATTGTCTTTTTTGTGCGCCGCTGATGTGCGCGTGCGCTGTCGTCTGTGCGCGCCGCGGATCTGCGTCAGAGATGTGCATGGGCGTGTATGGGTGCGGCGCATTCAGATGCACATGCCGTCATCACGCATACACGCCCCAGCGCGGACAACATGGACGTTTACGCTCTGTTTTCCGTTTGCGCATGCGCTGTTGCTGTTCGGCTGTGTTTGCCGCGCCTCAGATGTGCGCATGCGATTTCGTCGGGGCGCGCCGCTATCTGCGTCAGAGATGTGCATGGGCGTTTGGGTGCGGCGCATTCAGACGCACATGCCGTCATCACGCATACACGCCCCAGCGCGGCGCACACGGACGGCAGGGATTGCTCTATGGGATGCACATGCGCACGGCGCTCCCCCACGGCGCACAATGACGCACAACGTCACAGGCGCACATCTCAACACCAGAAATACATCTATATATCCTCAGGCATAGATAGTACACATTGAGGGTTGTATTGTAGGAGAGGTGTACGTTTGGAGAGGGTGACATATTGATCAGGCTAGGTTATCTGTGTAGTTCATTGTCTATTGGGTTGTACTGTGTGTATTGTATTGTATTGTGTGTATTGTGTTGTGTATCGCATCCGTTTGTTCAGTTTGTCAGTCGGTGTTTGTGAGTTGGTCGCTGTTGTGGGAGGTTTGTGTGTGTGTTGTAGTGTGTTTGTGTAGGCCTGCGGGGTGAGGTGATGGCTGGGATATATGTTTCTGCATGTGCCCTGGATGGTGAGCAGATGCTGCGGTTGCCGGACATGGGGGATGGTGTCCATGGGGCTGAGGCACAGGGCATGGGTGTAGTCCCGCAGCAAATCAGACCTGCAGCTGTGGAGGAGGGCCAGGCAGCTGATGTACGTGCACAGCGCAGGAGACGTGCCGAGGTGCAGGCTCGGCAGCCTCGCCTCTACAGGCCCAGGGCCCAGCTCCAGGACATGCGTGAGGACCAGGTCATCTCCCTGTACAGGCTGAGCACAAGGGCTATTAGGGAGCTCTATGAGGATCTACGACCTGACCTCGAGCCCCTGACTAATCGGTCCCATGCCATACCGGGTTAATTAAGCTCCTTGCTGCTTTACATTTCTTTGCCTCTGGCTGTTTCCAACACTCAGTGGGCGCAGTGGGTGGCATGAGCCGACCCTCCTTCTCCCGATGTCTCCACCAGGTACTGCGTGCCATGGTCAGCCGGGTGGGGAATTACATAGCCCTTCCCCACAATAGGCAACATTGGGGGACCCTGAACCAAGCCTTTGAGGCTGTAGCTGGGATACCACACGTGATGGGAGCTATTGATTGCACACATGTTGCCCTGGTCCCACCTAGAGACAGGGAGGTGGTGTTCCGCAACCGCAAACACTACCATTCCCTGAATGTTCAGGTTGTATGTGATGCTGATCTGCATATTCTGAATGTGGTCCCACGGTTTCCAGGGTCCACCCATGACTCCTATATCCTGCATCGCTCAGCACTATTTCGACAGTTTGAGGAGGGACTGTATGGGGACTGCATCCTGCTGGGTGAGTATGTCCACACATATGATGTAGTCTGTAGGTGATATCATTTTGTCACTTAACATCTCTTATATATTGCACTATATACGCTCTGTGTGTTAGGCAGCTGAGCTCACGTTCAGCAGACATTGTGGGCGGGGTGTAGACATTGAGTTGCATGTGACATGATGAGCCATGTCACATCTGGTTGGAAACAATACCTGGGGGTGATATGCTGATGGTGTAGGGGGACATATGCACATGTTCAGATGCATGTACATGGGTGTGCATTTCAACGTGTGTGTGTATTTCACCGGGCCACAGGTGGGTGGGTGGGATTGTTGTCCATCACACCCACCTGTGCATTAGTGGCATTTGAGGTAACTGTGTTATGTCATGTCACATTTCTGTGAGTCACAAGCCATACACCTATCGCATATCATTTGTGTGTGTGAGGGCCACACCCCTACACATTACTGGGGTTCTTGAACATTGTTTGGTGGATGACATGGGTTGGTAGTTGTTTGGGGTTTCGACACATATGGATGTTCATAACCTTGGCAACGTTGGGTACACCTTTCCCTAGGTAGGGTTCTGGTTTAGGCATAGCCCATAACATGTGTGCATACACACGTGTGTTGTGAATGACTTTGGGCCACTGCAGATGGCCACTACTTTGGCATCAGTGTATGTCATTAATCTGATGTGTCTCTGACATTGAGAGAGGTGACAGCAAGGGCAGGGGCCAACTTGTGAGCGGGCAGAGAGGTGTTGGTACCCCATACAGAGGAACCTTGACAGTCTCTGTTGTTGTGATAGTTCAGGGCTCATGTGGGCTACAGTGTGCAGATCTGTGGAACACAGCTTAACAGGGATATTAACATGATGGTGACAGTGGACCGGGTGTCCACTGACATGGTTGTTGGTCAGCGGTCGACAGCATATGGCATCAGACTGCTGTCTGTAGGTATGTTGACCTTACTGGACACAGTGTTGTGAGGTGATATTGGGTTGATGTTGTCGAAATCCCAGGTCAGACATGTTCTGGGTGTGCGTTTACATTGCCTCATACAACATTCTTGTGGTGTATAGCTTGCTAACATATACGTTTGACGTGTTGTTTGTGTGCTGGTGGTTTAGGCTGCCATTGGTGGTTTCAGAGATGCGGACATTGACTGCATACCAAGACGCATATGCCACACATAGCGGATCTTTGTTTGCAAAACTGTGACATTGCTGTTATTTGCCATGTCTGTCCAGACTACAGGGGCCCTTTCTGACATTTCTATCACCATAGGTCATATTCTGTCAAATGTATAGTTGTGTTGTCATATGATTCTGTCAGGATGTGTAATGCACTTGTCTCTAAGGTCCATACCTGTGCAGATTTGTGGTGGCATGCGCTCATGCATTCACATGCATCATTCTCTTTTTGCAGGTGATGCAGGGTATGGATGTCGCCCCTGGCTGCTAACCCCTGTGCGTCAACCACGGACACGTGCAGAGCGGAGGTACAATGAGGCCCACGCCTCCAGCCGCTCTGTCATAGAGCGCACCTTTGGCGTTTTGAAAAGTCGCTTCAGGTGTCTGGATCGGACAGGTGGGGCCTTACAATATCAGGCAATGACTGTTGCAGAGATAATCGTAGCCTGTTGCATCCTGCACAACATTGCTCTCAGGCATGATATTGCTGCAGAGATTAATGAGGATCTTGCGGAGGATCCACCGTGCCCCCCCTGTACGTGCCAGTGGTGACACACAGGCAGGCACAGCAGTCAGGCAGAGGTTGATTGCTGAGATATTCAGTGGTATGTATTGCACATCCTCCCACATATATGTGCTGTTGTGTGCATGTGAGGTTTATAACGGGTCATGTGTCTGCACATATAGCATTCAGATCCATCACTGCATTGTCCTTATGCTGAACATCCAACAGTAACATAGGGCCAGGGGTGTGTAATGGACAATGAGGACTGGGCACAACAGGGGCTGTTGGTGTTTTTGGGGTTTGTGTGTTGAGACAACCTTTATGAGCTTTTGGGGGTCACAGTACCAGTTAGTGTCTGTGTGTGATAGCAACTGCTGTGCAAACACACTGTTTCCATTATAGTGTGTGTGTGGCACGGTGTCAGGCATATGTTCCGGGGTTAAATGGGGTGTAGATGGCAACATTTGTGGAGAGCTCTCATGCGGCCACCTTGTTTATGTACTACAATCAGGGTGTGCTTGTGTGTGTGTTATGCTATTATGGGCTAGCTATGTCTGTATGGTTTATAATGTGTCATGCAACATGTATTACATAGCACAGTACACATGCGCATGACTGCATACCCATGATGGGATAGATTACATGTGACAGGTGTTGCTGCCACAACAAACGGTACCATATGGTATGTTGATTTACGTAGCACATACATGGCTAGGGTGAGGCATGTGGACATAGTCAGTGTGCAGCCCGGGGTCGATATCATTGGTTTCATCTTATATAGTGAGGTGTCATACATTGCAGTATTCTCACTGTACACACATACGGATGTGCAGCGGGTCACATCATGAACGGGTGGATTACAGGACCCCACTGTAGAGCTGCATGTGTGTATATGTTTGCTAGTTTAACGATTTTAGCAAATAAAGAGTGGCATATGTGGGTGATACTATCTGAACATCTACGTCAGGGCTCTGGTACATGCTGTATGTCGGTCAGGTTAGCACAGTACACAGCCACATATGCCTTGTCTACACTGGCAAGGGATGTTATGTTGACATACACACACAGACCTATTTGGGTGATATGTGTGTGCAGGTGCACATATAGCCTCTCCATGGATTAACATTCTCCCTGATACCCAGTGGGCTGACATGACGCCATCATGGTCTGATGAAAGACAGACATGGGGGTGTTGTCTGGTACACATGGTGGATGACATTGCCATGTATTTAGGCACATGATCAGTGCACATATCTAAGTAATCATTGATGTACAGGATGTACACTGCATAATATTCCTTTGCACAGTGGATACAGGGGGTGGTACAGCATATTACCAGGTGTCACAGGTATGTACAATGGACTAACAAACAACATTAGGGGAGTCATAGACACGGAGAGGGGGTAATGTTGTCAACCTGGCCAACACAGACTAATAGTGCGACCTTGGGATGTGTTTCACACATGGTGTTTGCAGACACCTCCTTAGACAGGTGTGAGGTGCAACCAAGGGTGGTGGGGGCAAATGAGTAATAGGGGGACATTTCATTGGTATCATACGTCTACATGCTGCCTCTCCCATGTGGTATATCAGTACAGTGTGAGGGTGAACAGTCAGTCGTTGGGTCATGTTGTGGGGTCTGCCAGCTGTTGACATTGCTGTGTACTGTGGGTTTCACAGATGGGACATGACATATATTTTGTGATGGTTTGTTTCCCTCTCCACAGGACCAGCTTCATGAGGATGCTGTTCCACTGTAGCATTGGCACAGGAGGGCCCATCGTCCAAGATGCTGTGGTCCAGGGTAGGTGGATCTACAGCTACATTGTGCGTACATGGGTTCATGGGAGCAACATGTCGCCTGTCATGTGTCATATGAGGCAGCTGGCGTTGTACAACTCTACCTGACAGCCTCCCATACCCATATTTTGGGGTGGTGACCCATCTCCCCATGTGTTTGTGTACAGTATGTTCGCAGGGACACCTTTTCAGTCAGATGTACAGCAGAGTTAGATGTGTTTTTGGTTGTCGTGTTTTACGGATACTGCATTTTCTGTCTACACCATCATATTTAGATCAGACATCACCAAGGTATATGTGCATGTGACTTGGCCATGATGTGCACAGGTTTGCACTTGTGCACTTTCAGCCCATGGTTTTCAGGCTGTGCCCCTGACCAACGCATACTGTGTGTGTTTTTGCGCTTATGTTTTGAATATGTCCTCCAGCATTGTCCAGGGCATGGTACATTTTCACGTGCTCTCATGGGTGTGTGCACCTGGGGGGCATGGTGGGGTGTACTACCTCTACTGTTGTGCTGCTTGCCTTGTCACCATGGTCCACATGTGTGGTGAGCTGTGAGCAGCAATGTGTCTTGTGTTTTGAGAGACAGGTGTTGAGCAACATTTATTTCTCTCATATGTAGGCATGCTGTGGAGATGCATCAACAGTTGATGTACATGGTAAATCGACATGTCTGGCTGACATTGTCTCCCTTCGCTGTGACCTGATGTGGCTATGGCAGTACTTGGAGGAATTGATGAGGGCCGCATGATGCACACATAGGGTTTGTTTTAACTTTGCGAATTTGATATACATCTGGCTGTACCTGTCCTGGGGTTTATGATCCTCACATGGACATGTTATGTAGCATCGCTGTAGACACAAACAGATGCATATAGTGTGTAGCTGTGAGATGCCCGTGTGACCTGGGATTGTACATAACCATATCCATGTGACAGCCATGCCTGCATTTACATGTACTGTTGGCGCTCATCTCCTTTTTTTTTATATGCATCTGCTGTAATTTGTGACTTTGCATCCCTTTGGTCTGTATTTTGTGTATTGTGTTCTTGGCAAATCTGTTCTGTTTTGGCAAGGTGTCTAACAATACCATACTTCTCCTCTCGTGACACAGGGCAGGTGACATAACAGCACCATTTCCTCCACGCCATCTGGCTCACCATCCAACGTCTGTTGTGGGACTGACGTTCATCTTATTCTTTCCAGGGAGATGTGCCATTGGATTTTTGACCTCTGTTGGTGGCACACAGGCCTGTGATGGACAATTTTGCTCTTTGACCGCTGACTTACCCATGATAGGACCTGTACAACACACAGTGGGGTGCCATGCTGTGGCTGTGTGTCGTGCTGCTGACAGGGACACAGATGGACTTTCATGGACGTGTCATATTGGACGATGGCACTTTACTGTGCATGGCCAGGTTTGCATGGTGTGTTTTGCGATGATCTTTTGGCTGTCAAGGACACCTGCTTTTGGGACACTGTGCGCATCAGGGACTGACATAATCTATGTATTTCTGACATCCTTCCACAGTTGGTTAGTGTATAGGTGTGTCCCATGTGTGTGACATGGCACACATGATATGTTACTTTGTGGGTTTCAACATCAGCATACAGCCATGTTTGTGGCACGGGGGCACACATGGAGGGATCCAATTGTCTATGTCCACCTGCCCCACACCTGAACAAGGTGCAGGTTCTGCCACATACACACTTTCATGTCCGCCACCATCCTTGTTAGATGTGTGGAGGGGCCAGTTGTGCTTAGATTATTGTGTGGCATCACTGTACCATTTTTGTGTACTGCTGGTTCCTGTGCTTGTCAATAACTATGTTTGTGAGACACTGCATGTGGACCTATGGCTCTGTGTGGTTCACTGTAGGCTGTCTGACCATCTTTGCATCTGGACATGCTAGTTATTGTATATGTTTACTGTACAGATGTGACACTCTGCATGTCTGTCCACGCGGTGCAGTGCACATTTGCAGAGTCTGTTTTACCCCCTGCATTGACAACAGTCTCATTAGGCCATTATATTTGGTGTGGGTCAGAGTGGGTGTCCATTGTCCTCCTACACTTCAGCATTGCATGGACCATGCTATCGGTAGCCAAACACTGTCCACCAAACAAACAATGCAAGGGGACATACTGCACGGTGTTATGTCTGCACCTTTCAGGGAGTTGTGTGCTTTGTATTTTCTCTGTGTTCATGTGTCCCTGCTACCTGTTAGCATACAAACATTCAGCTCTAGATGATATTTGTGATGTACACTGAATTCTTTCTGATGTGCCTATCAGACATTATGTGGGAGGTTGGACATTTCTTAATTAGGGTGTTTGTCACATTTCATAATTGTGACATCATAAGTCTTTGTCTTTTGTGGGGCACCTGTGTTGCTTGAGGGCTATTTTGGGGGGGGGGGGACATGTGATTTGTTTGGGGTCTTACGCTAACAACACCTCGAGTCTACATGCCCTCATATTTAGCGCACACATTGTGGGCAAGCAGCAGATGCTCGAGTATGTGGCCCTGGAACCCAGTGCATATCATGCACCTGTTCCACCAGAGATCTCATGCCACTCAATTGTGCGCAGGCATTGACCTTTATGTGGCATGTGTGTTTGTACCTTGCTGACTGTGTTCCCATCTTTAAACAGGGAGGGGCTTACTTTGAAATTATGATTACACTGTGTACAGTAACTGGGAGGTGTGATCCAAATAAATATATGTATTATACAGACATTAGTTCCTTTTGCTGCTTGGTCATGTTCACACACATGCACTACAATGTCTACCTTTGCATATGTCATGACTCCTTGTGACCTTGGGACTCCGTGGTTACCTTGACAATGTTCCTCGAGGTACTCTACAAGTTCCACATTATCTGGTTTTCTGAAATGAGGCAGGTTTGCCTTGTGTGCATGACAGTTTTGTGACGACTAGGCTGCTCCTCCACTCGTACAGCACATTCACACTTGTGTCTACTGGTTTGCTTGCAAGGTGCATGTCCACCTGTGATCACAACAGTGTACGATGGCAGCTGTGCCTGTGTCTGGCATTTTGCACATCACAGGTTCTACTGGTTCACATACAGACCCTGTCTTTGGCATATTATGTATTCCTTGGGCTCAGTGTATTATTTGTGGGTGTGGTTGGTGGCATGTGATTTCAAATAAGGTTATGCGTTTAGCCCACGATATGCTTGTTTTTAATTATTTTGTACATTATCTGACGTGACCATTAGTTCACTGCAGGTTAATCAACTCTACACACACCCTTGTCTGTGATCAGGGTGCAGCAGGGGGTGCACTGTGTGCTGCCTATCCAGCAGATATCATCTGTTACATAGGTTTCTCTCATTATGTTGTTTACACTGCTGTGCACCTGGGGGTGTTGTTGAGCTGGGTTTCAGCAGGTGTGTGTTCACACTTTATCTTGTGTTGCTCTCTGCTGTCTGTCCCTGATCAGTACATTGCTTCGCCAACGCATCCTCCACTGCACTTGGGGATACCTTGCTTTGCTCTTGTTATGTCTGTATATATTTATGTATTTGTTTTGGTATCCCACTTTTCACACGGTCAAGGGGGGTTTCATACGAGGGGGGGGGAGGTTTTACATGTTGGCCACGGCCATTGCCAGTGGGGCTACATTGACGGTTTCAAATGGGGACATAGGACATACTATGGACATGACAGATTGTGCACATTGTCATATTTGTATGGGGTGGGTGAGGGGTTGGATTAGTGGGGTTCCTGGGACAGTATGTTTTTCAGCTGTATTATAATGGATTAGTGGTCTGGGTTGTTACCAGGACATCTTGGGGGCTGTGCATGATACATGGGGCATGAAGTTCAGGGTCTCGATTGCCGGTCCCTTGCGGGCATTTGGTTATTTGTTGCTTACAGTACCGGAGTTGGTGGGGGCTTGTCTGGTAGTTGTGCCGTGGCCTGGGCGACACAGTCTGGTGTTGCTTTGGGGGTTGCGTGCTTCATGTATGACTTTGTTGGTATGTGGGCGGGCTTTGTATTGACTCCTTGCTTCAGGTGCCTGTATGTATGTTTCTTTCAGGATTTGGGGTGATGTGGTCTGTATATTTTGCATGCTGTGTCTACAGCATCACATACACATTGTGTGTTTGAGCATGCGTCCCTTCTCCCAACTACATACAGTGATCTGAAATGTACACATGAGTTCATCAGGTGCATTTGTTCATTGTTTCCATAGTTGTATATCCTTTCCTTACAACCAGCATACATGTAGCCTGAGGCCCTGGACTATTTCTGACCTGCACCCTTTGCTAAGACACACACATTGGTGCTGTTTCCTACCTTTTTTTGCTTTTACATTTCTGGGGTTGTTGGTATGTGTGATCCCTCTCTGTTCTCTTGGATGTGCCTGCGTGTCCTGCAGTTGTGTTTTCCATTTGTTTGACTGTCATAGGTGTCAGGTTTGTGCTGTGGACACATTGTACACTCATCTGAGTTGTGAGCCATGCATCTGTCCATCTTCTGTCTGCCAACTCTTGTGTCATGCTAACCCTGATGTGCATGCAGCTGCAACCCTTCCTGCACTCCTACACCTTCCTGCATCACAACTCTCCATGTTGGTCGCTCCTGTGTTTGCTCTGCATATCCATCGATAGTCCACTGTAATCATGATATTTCAACAGATCCTGCCATTTCAGCCCCTCTGGCTGGACACATCTTCCCATCCACGGTTTACACACCATCATTATAACATGGTACATTATCCATCACTCTGTACATAGCTACAGCTGGCAACCGGTGTCTTTATCCATTTCTGTTGCCGCCACATAGCCTTGTGGAGAACTTTGTGGTACAGCAACTGTGATGTCAGTGTTTCTTAGACTTTTGGATTGCCTTTCCTTTCGGCTCTTTGCAGTATTTGGGTTACATGTGCACTCGCATTTGATGATGTGGTTGTTTCTGATGTGCCTTGTGTAGCAGCCTAACGGAACGATACTCTGGCTAGGCTTGTGTTTAGAATGGCAGCACAGCTTACTGTAACAGTTTGCATTCCTGAGAAAAACAGATGTCACTAAGCCAACCTTGGTCACTGCTCCATTTGGCAACCATGACCCCTGGCACCATCATCACGCAATGCCCTAACCATTGTTGCTACACTGCTGTTTCCCTCCTGCATGGTCCTGCTCACCTACCTGGGATTTCCCTGCGTTAGACTGCACAGTGATGCCAGCACTGACTGTGCTTGGACCATGCCCTGCCTCATACGACAAACTGTAAAGCACCCTACACACTACATTGTGATTTCTCCTTGGTGGACAACTGCGCTTTAAAGGATTTGACATGTGAGGTAACCTTATATTGCGTCATATTCATCACCTGATATTACAGTGCTTTTCATAGTGGCATTTTGCCAGGGGGAGTAACAAACAATAACATGTAAAATGCCTCCTACGATCACTATTGCTCATGACATATGATGGCTCGTCTAGCCGCTTTCATTGGGCACTGCAGGGGATTGAACCCCCGATCCCTGCTCCATTGGGAGGCATCGTTTCCCATGCGTGCTGTTGCTCAGCTCGTGTGCTTTCCCATCCGCGCGCCGCCTTATTCCTCACAAAGTTCCTCTACGCTCGTAAAAGGATTAGTTGCGCCGCCTTATGCTGCCCACTATTTCTGTGCCTCCTAAAATGTTGCCTGAGCCTGCTGCTTCATTGTGCAATGCAGGGATTGAACCCCCTTCCCCTGCTCCGCATTGGTAGTCGCCGTTCCCATCCGTGCTGTGGCTCAGCTCGTGTGCTTTCCCATCCGCCGGGCGCGCGCCTTATGCCGCACCACGTTCCTCTACCTCGTAAAGGATTAGGTGCTTCGCCATTCTGCCTGCCCACTTTTTCGGTGGCTCCTAAAATGTTGCCTGTGCCTGCTGCTTCATTGGTCACTGCGGGGATTGAACCCCCTATCCCTGCTCCATTGGTAGGCGTCGTTCCCATCGTTGCTTGGGGGGCCCTTTCAGCTCGGGTGCTTTCCCATCCGCGCGCCGCCTTAATGCCGCAACAAACGTTCCTCTACCCTTCTTAAAGGATTAGTGCGCCCCGCCTTCTGCTGCCGCACTATTTACGGTGCCTCCTAAAATGTTGCCTGAGCCCTGCCGCTTCATTGGGCACTGCGGGGATTGAACCCCCGATCCCTGCCTCCATTGGTAGGCGTCCGTTCCCATCGTGCTGTGGCTCTAGCTCGTGTGGCTTTCCCATCCGCGCTCCGACGTATGCCGCAACAAATTTCTCTCTACCTCGTAAAGGATTAGTGCGCCGCCTTCTGCTTCCCACTATTTCGGTGCCTCCTAAAATGTTGCCTGAGGTGCCTGCCGCTTCATTGGGCACTGCGGGGATTGGAACCCCCGTCCCCTGCTCCATTGGTAGGCGGTCGTTCCCATCGTGCTGTGGCTCAGCTCGTGTGCTTTCCCATCCGCGCGCGCGCCTTATGCCGCACAAAGTTCCTCTACCTCCTAATGGATTGAGTGCGCCGCCTTCCTGCTGCCCACTATTTCAGTCGGTGCCATCCTAAAATGTTGCCTGAACCTGCCGCTTCATTGGGCACTGCAGGATTGAACCCTCGATCCCTGCTCCATTGGTAGGAGCGCCGTTCCCATCGTGCTGTGGCTCAGCTCGTGTGCTTTCCCATTCCGCGCTGCAGCGCCTTATGCCGCACAACGTTTCCTCTACCTCGTTAAGGATTAGTGCGCCGCCAAACCCCCCTTCTGCCTGCTTCCACTTTTTTCGGTGCCTCCTAAAATGTTGCCTGAGCCTGCCGCTTCATTTGGGCACTGCTGGGATTGAACCCCCGATCCCTGCTCCATTGGTAGGGCGTCGTTCCCATCGTGCTGTGGCTCAGCTCGTGTGCTTTCCCATCCGCTCGCCGCCTTATTGCCGCACAATTTTCCTCTACCCTCGTAAAGGAATTAGTGCTCCGCATTCTGCTGCCACTATTTTCCGGTGCCTCCTAACAATGTTGCCTGAGCCTGCCGCTTCATTGGGCCCTGCGGGGATCTTGAAACCCCACGATCCCTGCTCCATTGGGTAGGCGTCGTTTCCCATCGTGCTTGTGGCTCATCTCGTGGTGCGTTCCCATCCAGCGCGCCGCGCCTTATGCCGCACAAATTTCCTCTACCTCATAAAGGGATTAGAGCGCCGCCTTCGCTGCAGTGCCCACTATTTTCGGTGCCTCCTAAAATGTTGCCTGAAGCCTGCCGCTTCATTGGGCACATGCCAGGATTGACACCCCCGATCCCTGCTCCATTGGTATTGGCGCCTTTTCCCATCGTGCTGTGTCTCAGCTCGTGTTGCTTTCCCATCCGCGCGCCGCCTTATGCCGCACAAAGTTCCTCAACCTCGTAAAGGAATAGTGCGCCGCCTTCTGGCTTGCCACACGATATTTCGGTGTCCGTCCTAAAATGTTGCCTGAGCCTTCCGCTTCATTTGGCACTGCGGGGATTGAGCCCCCGATCCCTGCTCCATTGGTAGGCTTCGTTCCCATCTGTGCTGTGGCTCCAGCGCGTGT